>OW240912.1:243926267-243956465 GCA_933207985.1 Pelobates cultripes | reverse complement strand
GCCTTAGACGATCTCACATACACAAACACACGGACCATAATATACTAGCTCTACCACACACTAAAACAAGTCAACATGCCCTACCTGTAGAAATAGCGTACTACCCTACTTTCAATAAATGGTGCCAAGTAACGGCTCTAGACTCCTATCTTCAGAACCCCAACTTACAACCATCATAGCCATTGTTCTCACTACACGGCTCAGTCCTTACGACCTCTAAATTTATGCAATGTGTCAGGTGATTGATAACCCAGCTAGGCCTTAACTCCTCTAACTATTCTAGTCATTCCTTCAGGACAGCATCCAGTGTCAACATACTTGTGCACATAGTCAAAACACTGGGGCGTTGGAAATCTTCTGCTTATACTCGTTACATACCCAAACCCGTACAAGAGATACTTAATGCCTTTAAAGAAATGTCTGGATAAGTTGTATGTATTGTTGACTGTATTAAAAAAAAATTGACCATATTTTGCCCTCTTTTATTTACAGGTCCACCACATGGTCGGTTCCGGCACACCACAACCGACTTGCTCTTTTATACTATTTTTACGCTTATACTTAGCCTTACTCCTTATACAGCTTTGTGCCCTTAACACAAGTATTAAGGCCGGTTGGCCTGTAATTGTGAGAGGGGCTTATGTGTTACTTACCTACATAAGGGAACACCTTACCTTACTCCATACTGTCCGAGGTCTCCCGATTTGCATGACCCTCCCTCTACTCCCACTACTCAACATTTCCATCTTTTCTTTTTCTTTCTTTTCCTTTTATATTCTTTCTTTTACTCCGACTTGCTCTTTTATACTATTTTTACGCTTATACTTAGACTTACTACTTATACGACTTCGTGCCCCTAACACAAATATATATATATATATATATATATATATATATATATATATAATATGCTTGTAAGAGCAGCCTGCTTCACTCTCTGGACTAGGAGACGTCTACCAACTCCACTGGTAGCTGGGTGGGTGGAGGACAGCGAGACCCCAACCAAGCTGTGGTGGTTTGTGGTGTTTACTGTGGTTATGGTGTTCCAATGTGGTGCTTATGGTGCTCGCAAGTACTAGGAAGCAGCGATTGATGGAGGTACTAAGTCGGGGTGCCAGGTGGTCCGTCACAGGAGCCATCAGGGGATTTCCGCAAACATCAAAAAATTTAGGGTGGCTCTTGAAGAAAAATATCAATTTTCTTTTTAATAATTCCTCTCCTTGTTCTGAAGCCTGTGACATACTACAAATGAATAAAGACATGTCAGTAAATGAAATGGGAAAACCTGAAATGAGAACAAAAAAAAAACATTTTTAGGATAGATACTAACTTTTGTCTGGCATCGTAAAACTAACTGTAAAGAAGAAAGTGAGGGCCTAATAGGTGCCAAGCAGCTGAGAGAGGCTCTATCTATGATTTAGGCAGGTTTTGGCTGGGTGTTGGCCTCTTGGTGACTGCATAAGATTCAAACTGATTGGCCATGATAGGTGGTTGTTAGTGATGTCCTGAACGGTTCGCCAAACGGTTCGCCATGGTTCGCCACGAACGGTTCGCCGCGGACTCCAGTCAGCAGACACATTCCAGCCAATCAGCAGCAGACCCTCCCTCCCAGACCCTCCCACCTCCTGGACAGCTCACTAAGAATGCAGCTTCAAAATGGATGCTGTCCAGGAGGTGGGAAGGTCTGGGAGGGAGGATCTGCTGCTGATTGGCTGGAATGTGTCTGCTGACTGGAGTTCGCGGCGAACAGTTCGTGGCAAACCGTTTGTGGCGAACCGTTCGCAAACCTTTCGGCGAACCGTTTGGGACATCACTAGTGGCTATGATAGGTGAGATTCTACTTATAAACCCAACAAAAGAGTGAGGCGAGGCACTAACTATGATTTGGATTACTGGGCAATTGACCACCATGTTGAGGATGGGAGTTGGCCTTGAAGGACCATTGTATTAATTAGGACTAGACTATTGGACCACTCCTGCATGCCGAAGCCAGTTTCACTTACTGTATGGGTATGATAGGGATGTGTTGCAGGTCACTCCCATCCTGTTATTTTCCAGGACACATCAGGTCTTTCTTGTGACTGGGCAGGCAATGGCTGACGAGTCAATAATGTATTGCTTACTTTTTTAATTCTATGGCTGGATAGCAAGTGCAAGCCAGTCACCACATGATTAACCCTCAGGTGCCATTGGCTTTTTAACTATGTGCCCAGTGGCTGCTAGCACCGCCAACAGGTAAATAGTACTTCAAATTCTGAATGACATTTTGCATATATACATCCTTTTGGATGAATTCAAATGGGATTTAGTTTAAAATTGGGGCTTTTTATACATATCAATAGTTCTATACCTTGTATAGAGTGTCTGATGCAAAAAGTACAGGCATGGTTAAAGTTAAATACGATGGTTTATATGTAGGTGTGCACTGTTCTGCACAAATCTTGTAATGAAGGGTGCAGCTCACTAAGGCAACTCAAAGGTGAAAATGTACGTGATCATTGTAGAAGTATTGATGTGCATTACCCAATTCTTTAGGCAGGAGCAAAAGAAAAGGGACTTTCCACAAATCACCTATTATTATAGAAACATTGAATGTGACAGCAGATAAGAACTATTTGGCCCATCTAGTCTGCCCAATTTTTGAAATACTTTTAGTTAGTCCCTGGCCTTATTTTAAGTCTTAAACTCCCTCACTCCTCTACCACTTCAGCTGGAAGGCTATTCAATGCATCCACTACCCTCTCTGTAAAGTAGTACTTCTTGAAATTATTTTTAAACCTTTGCCCCTCTAAGTACAAGATGTCAGAATGTGGTGGAATTCCACACTAGGCATGCTTTAAAGAATTTTGGAAGCTATAGTCTCTCTTCCAACTCAATTTACATTGACTCTCCAATGGGGCATGAGGATTGAACTAAACAACAACAGTGAGTCACAGTAATGTCAGTTTAAACAGGTGATCCTCTTGTCCACCCACCTCCTAAAAATGATGGATGGTTTCCTGAAAAACAAGGAAGCTATTCCTGGTGGCACACTCCACACAAATATAGCAACAGTAGCCAGGAGACTGACTCTACTCAAAGCTTGTCTTCATGCATGATCTGATAATTATCCTAAACTTGTGTTAGCTTCCACCGTGAAAGAGACTTGCTCATTGAGAGGGATTTGCAAATTGATCCTAATTAATTTTCATTGAATACTATTCCCAGCATCAAGACCAAATCCCTAACAAAGCAGATGTTAGTATCTGCAGTTTGAGTTGAAACTCTTGGTAGTTTGGGGGAGAAATTAAGTCGGTAAATGGCCAAAAGTATAGAAGTGCCTCTGAAATGGTCAAAGTCTTACTTTCTGAAAATGCTTTGACCTCTAATGATGACACTCTGAGCTACTGGGGTGAGAAAAGGGGTTTGTGGCCTTATTTGTGTCTGTTCTCCCATTATTTATTGTTATGTCCACTGACCACTAGAGAAAGAGAACTAGTGTTTTTTCTTACAGAGAACATTCTGAATCTCCAACGCTCACAAATGTCACTGTAACTGATGGAGCAAAACAATCTTTGATTGTTCAGTCTTCCCCAGCTGGGTTAACCTGCTCTTCAGTTTAATACTTGAGGCATCATCTTCTGCTAGATAGGATGCAATTGACTAGTTACTTCTCCCTTCAATGTTTCAAAATTTGTAAAAGTATTCAAAAATTGGACAGTGAATAAAAGAATTTAAAAAAATATTTCAAGTTAGATTACTCCTACTTTTGCCGTGGCTCCCCATTTTGTAATGTGTATTTAATTGTGGTTGTTTTACCCTATATGGCTTTGTTTTGTGGTGACTATTGGGAGAAACTGATATGGCACTTTGTTGTTGTTTTTTGGTGACAATGCTACAGACTGGATGTGTGGAAAAAAAAATAATTCCTGGCCAATCTACATGTCAGCATCACCTTCGGGTTAGCTCTTGCCTCTCAGCTGATAGGACAGGAATCTAAATTTAAAATGATGATATATAAGGAATCCACCTCCCCAGAATAAGCAGTCTCTCCCCAAGGAAGAACCTGAATACAGCCAAAGCAGTTTGGGACTCCCTGGGTTAAGATTACTAAAATAGCTCATAGTACTTGAAGACTGGACTTTTCTGAACATAAGCATTGGTAGACATATCCAATAGGTGAATCAGTTTCAGCCAAGTGAATCCTTTGGTTGATAACATGGAGTGTGGATAATTCATCAAGACTAACCTATCCCTACTTCCTTTTCAGGGAAACCTTCTATTTGGAAAACCCTTAGACAATGCTATCTAAGTTGGCTGAAGGAAAAAAAAGGTTTTCCTGCCACAGGACAGAAGAATAAAGCAACATGTTAGTGGATGGAGCAGAGGATACATAGAACACATTTTTTTTAGAGACTCCAGATCTTATAAACCTGGAAGAGAATAATCTAGAGTGCCATACTGGAAGGGACAACAGAGTCAATCCTCCAAGCTCCAAAGAGGAAGAGGGAAATCGTTCTGCAGGTGGTAGGGAACATATATTCAAGGGAGTCCATCATGCAAAATTTCATCAAATCTGGTACTTGCAAATCAGACAAATCTTTTGGTTCTGTCAGTTATAAACAAAAGATACTTTCTAGAATTCAAAGAAGGTGCCATCCATCATGGGGGTGTCTGCAGTATCTCAAGAAAAGGAAAAACCTATGCAAGAATGCCTAGAAATGCTCCTGCAACAGGAAGTTATTTGTTATGTTCCATCCAAAGAAAGATTTCAAGGAATTTACTCTTCTATTTTTCTTGCCCTAAAGCCATTAGGGAAATGGAGAATGATTTTAGATCTGAAAAAGGTGAACTCACTATTAAAAAAAGAACTTTCAATATGGAGAGTCTTCATACTATAATTGCTCTAATTATCCTACTGAACGGCTAACCTCACAGTCCTTCTAAACGCATACTATCACATCCTTATAGCACATGCACACAGAAGGTATCTAAGGATCAAGATGTTCGACAGTCATTTCCATTCCAAGGTATGCCGTTTGATCTAAGCTCTGTACCCAGTACAATCCTGAACAGCCTAACTTCTCTCCTATGGGAATAAGGAATATGAATATTCCATTATCTGGACAATATACTGATTGTGAACAAATCAAAAGGAAGACTTATAACAGATACAGAGACAGTCATTCAGGACTTATAAGATTTCAGCTGGACTATAAACTTCAACAAGTATTAACTGCAACTAGGGATGTGCATGGGCAAAAAATCCGGTTTGGTTCAACATTCTGAAATTCGGCAGTTCGGTTCAGCACTTCTGAAATTCAGGACTTTGGCAATTCGGGACTTAGTGTAAGGGTAGGGTTACTGTTGGGTTAGGAATAAGGTAATGGTTGGGTTAGGAGTAGGGTTAGGGTTGGGTTAGGAGTAGGAGTAGGATTAGGAGTAGGAATAGGGTTTAGGGGTAGCGTTGGGTTAGGAGTAGGGTTAGGGTTGGGTTAAAGTAGGGTTAGGAGAAGGGTTAGGGTTAACCCCTTCTGAGTTGCACATGTCTATTTATGGGTCTTAATGCTGAAATGTGTTTTCCTTATTGCCATCACCTCAGCCAGGAGAGCTTCAGAAAAACAAGCTCTTTCATTTTATCATCCTTTTACTTAATTATTTGTTGAAGATAAGGCAGTTCTAAGGTTGGCTTCGATATTCATTCCAAAAGTTCCTTTCCTAATTTCACGTGAACCAGGAGCTTATCCTACCTTTCTTGTAAAACCCTTCTTCTGAAGAAGAATCCCTTTGGCACACCTTGGATGTGGTTAAGTCTTTACACATTTACCTTGATCAACTAAAGAAATTAGAAAGTCAAATAGACATTTTACTATACCTTTGGTTACCATAACTGTATATCTACCTCTGTTTCTACTTTCAGGAGATGGATTACTTCTGCCATTCTGAGTTTACAGAGTCGTTGGCAAACCGGTGCCAAAAGGTGTTAAAGCTCTCTCGACCAGGGCTTTCTCGTCCTCTTTGGCAGATACTTCTACAGAAGAAATTTGTAGGACTTCAGCCAGGTCATCTTTCAACACTTTAGTGAGGCACTATCGCCTTTTTTCAGGCTCATCTGCAGCCTCATTTGGAAGAAATGTCCTTACTTCCGCAACTAACTTTTGATTAAACATTGATGGTGTAATTGTTTTTTGTTTGTTTTTATAACCCACCCTTTACTTTTGCTTGGGAATTCCCATAGGTGATGCTGACATGGATTGGGGAGGAAAAATTGTAAAATTGTTACAATACTTTTGTAATTTTCTTTTCCTGGCCAATATATATGTTAACATCAACGTACCCTCCCTTTTTGTGGACTGAAATGGTTATGAGATTGCTTAATCTGAGGAGATGGATTCCTTATATACCATTATTTGAAATTTAGATTGCTGTCCTATGAGCTGAGAGGGAGGAGACAACCCAAAGGGGATGCTGACATGTATATTGGCCTGGAAAAGAAAATTACGGTAAGTATTGTAACAATTTTCTGTTATATTTTCACGGTGGAAGGTTGAGTGTCTCATCAAGTGCCCACTGATGTTTTCCCTTATTCTTTGGAAAAATTCCCTTTTTTCAACTTAAAATGACTATGGTTGCAGCTGCCACCCATTATTCATTATTACAAAATTGCAAAGGAAAACGTTACTGTAGCGGAATCTAGTAGACTTGTGCATACATCCTTTTCACCTTTGACGAACGAATCAAACACCTGTTAATCTTGGCCGACCAAATCAATTCCTCTGAGATTTATCTTACTGATCGATTTGTTCAGGTAAGAATATGACAGGAATTTGATTCATTCATCAAAGGTGAAAAGGATTTGTGCATAAAATTGGCATATATTTTTGTTTGATTTTATTGAAAGCTAATGCTATTAGAAAATATGAAAGGTTTGTATATTTTTATTTCTAATTTTATGGTGTGTATTTATAATTGTTTATTCTTTTTCATTTTATCAAAAACGCACCTTACCCTATTCTTTTATGTGTCTTCTATTCATAAAATACTTGTGTGTTTTGCTTACCCATTATACACGCTGCCTAAACTGTTACTGCTTTATAAATAAACAAGTTATTATATTGGAGATAAATGTGCAAAGAAATTACCCTAGCAGAATTATATACATCTGTATCATAAAAAGTTAGTTGATCCTACCTGGAGATAGTATGACTGCAATGGTGTGTTTCTTTCAATTGTGCCTGAAACAATATATCTCAGGAAATGTTCCCTTAATTCTAAACAGAAGTTAACACAGCACAGCTGCAGATTTGTTATTTTCTTAAAAGCAATCAGACAGCATTGTCTAGGTTTTGCTGGTGGTCAGTAGCAGACTTCAACATGTCCTATTTTTATGATTTATTTTTTTTTAAATTTAACGTATATTTAAACATTGTTTTCAACATTATGCATATCATTTTGCTTTTATGTAAACGTGTCCCTTTCCTTTAACTCTTTCACTCCAGACAGGTGCTTAACCCCTTAACAACATTAGGGAGTGTTATGCCGTCCGAAAAAAAAAAGGCTTCAACTTTGTTGAAACGACATAGCACGACCTAAAGATCTTGCCCTCCCAAGATTTGACAAAATTCTGACATGGGACTGAAATGTCGACTAACACTATGACACAATAAAGAATTATTACATAAATATACACATAAAATTAAATTTTTTAAATGTAAAAGACAAGAAACAAAATACTGCAATGGTAGTGAATGAGGCAATACCAAGTGAATATAACATGAGGAAAAATGTGAGAAGATAGATAAATACCAAGGATATGTGGAAAGTGAAGGCAGTAGTAGTCTCATTGTGATAGGAGCACCCGGGGCTGTTCCTCCAAGTTGGGGGAGTGACTTCAACAGATTCCAGGTGGAACATCTGAGATAGCTGTCCAGAAGAGTGCAGTTCTAGGAACAGTTTGTTCCTCAAGTTAGTATTAGTAAAGTTATTTTTTTAAAGTTTAGTAATTATTTTATAATTATTTTATAATTTATAATTATTTTATTGAAGAAATTATTTTCTTTTTGTAACATGTTTGTTAATCTAGCCACTTTAAGTTTTAAGTGTCTATAAAATCTACATCTAGAACAAACACACGCCTGCATTTAATATATGTATCTGCAAGTGTGTGTGTGTGGGTGATTAAAAAATTAACATTCTTGAACAAAGATAAACAGTAAAATATTCAATGAATGGTGAAACTGCTCCTTTCATTAGTTTCTGCAGCCAATAATTGAATTGTTATACATGCAATTTTATTATGTTTGTTTCAGGGATCTGCTAGATTATTTTTCCTGTTCAAATGGCTGAATGTTACCACACATGAAAGTTTATAACAGTCAATTAAAATTTATTTGACAAGGTACAAAAGTAACAAAAGGGTAAGAAAGGAAAAGATAATATAATAAAGAAATACAATAATTCCAAAGATTATTTTACAATACAACTGTGAGTTACATTGATAGAAGCATAGAAACATAGAATGTGACGGCAGATAAGAACCATTCGGCCCATCTAGTCTGCCCAATTTTCTAAATACTTTCATTAGTCCCTGGCCTTATCTTATAGTTAGGATAGCCTTATGCCTATCCCACGCATGCTTAAACTCCTTTACTGTGTTAACCTCTACCACTTAAGCTGGAAGGCTATTCCATGCATCCACTAACCTCTCAGTAAAGTAATACTTCCTGATATTATTTTTAAACCTTTGCCCCTCTAATTTAAGGCTATGTCCTCTTGTTGTGGTAGTTTTCTTCTTTTAACCCCTTAAGGACACATGGCATGTGTGACATGTCATGATTTCCTTTTATTCCAGAAGTTTGGTCCTTAAGGGGTTAAATATAGTCTCCTCATTTACTGTGTTGATTCGCTTTATGTATTTAAATGTTTCCATCATATGCCCCCTGTCTTGTCTTTTCTTCCAAGCTTTGGGGGGCATTGGATCCCTCCCCATTTATTTTAATTATAACCCCCACCAGCAGACCATGGATGGGGGCTATAATGTCCCCATGTTATTTAATAGCCCCCACATGTAGGGGCATGCCACCCCCCACCTTTTAATTTATGAAGACCCCACAAGATGGCCATGGGTAGGGGTTGGGGGTGGACATTGATCTGTACACCCCAATATTTATTTAAAGCTTCCACCCAATGACCATTGGTAGGGGCACTGAATGATTTGTAACAAACCCTTGCTGTACTTCACTAGTGACTGGTCTGCACCAGTTGCTAGTCTTTTATGACAGCATGTATATACCAATTTATGTCCCTTATTCTAATGTGAGAGTCATATGGACTATCATAGGTTTTTTTGTACCTATTTAACAAAATAAATGAAATAATTATCAAAAATATTATGTTATCAGATGAGGGCTGGCAAGGGAGCCCAATGCTAAATATATTATGCAAGTTTATGCTTTTATTATTACTGTATTCCAGTTATTGGAATACTAGCATAAAACAATTAAAATAAAATTTAGAAAGGAAGTAGCAGTTGATAATCTAATGATTTGGCATCAATTTGTTTGCAGTTGCTCCACCTGACCACATGTTGTCAGCCCTTCTCTGAGTATTATATGTAGTATATATGTTTACAATTACAACTAGTGAAAAATGAAAAGAAAAATTGACAGAAAGTAAGCACTTTATAATAAAATGTTTAGTCAAAATGCAATAGCTTTGGCAAACACATTTGTATTGTTATAAAGTAGTACACATAAATATGTGCTGGAGTGGATGTTGAAAGTTTAGACTTGGATATAGTCCATGGAAGGCTGATATCCAAATTAAAGGACCACTATAGGCACCCAGACCACTTCAGCTTAATGAAGTGGCCTGGGTGTTAGGTCCAGCTAGGATTAACCCTTTCTTCTATAAACATAGCAGTTTCAGAGAAACTGCTATGTTTATAATAGGGTTAATCCAGCCTCTAGTGGCTGTCTCATTGTGATTTTCACAGTGAGAAGATGCCAGCATCCATAGGAAAGCATTGAGAATGCTTTCCTATTGACTGGCTGAATGCACGCGCGTCTCGTGCTGCGCATGTGCATTCAGCCGATGACGATGAGAAGGAGGAGGAGAGGAGGAGGAGAGTCCCCTGCCCGGCGCCCTAGGGCACTATAGTGCCAGGAAAACAAAAATTCCATACAGAACATGCGTACTAGAGTTGAGCAGACACCTGGATGTTCAGGACCGGCGGGTTCGGCCGAACTTTGAAAAAAAGTCCGGGTTCGGGCTCAAACTTGACCCTGAACCCGAACCCCATTGAAGTCAATGGGGACCCGAACTTTTGGCCACAAAAATGCCTCTAAAAAACTCCTGGAAAGGGCTAGAGAGTTGAAAAAGGAAGTAAAATGGGGGTAAGAGTAGGACAAGTGCCCTGCAAACAAAGGTGGATAGGGAAATCACTTAAAATAACATAAAAATAAAAAATACAGCTGAGCCATAAAATAGCACTAGTTTGAATCTTTGATTTTAGCTTCGGAAGAATATAAAGCAAAATCTAAAGCATGGCTGTCAGGAGGATCACCAGAATTATCCATTTGAGAGAGGGTTGGAGTGCAGGCTATTTTCTTTCATTGTTCAAACTGAGCTCAACTCCTGATGCATGGAGAAAAGGCCTTCACAAGCCTCTGCTAATGTGTACCTAGTTTATACTAAGTGACCCATAGGTTGAGGAGGCGGTGACCGTGGCGGTGGAGGAGGAGGATGAGGTAGCCAACACTGTTTTATATATATATATATATATATATATATATATATATATATATATTTTAATTGGGGTAGCCCCCAAAATATTGGGACATATAAAAAAAGTCAACTCTGTTCCGCAGAGTAGCTGTTGGCATTATAGTTGCGCAAGCACTTTGTTGACTCTAGAGAACCTCGGGCCAATCGCACATCCCCATGGTGGCTACTTTGCATGCGGATGTCATCCATATCAACTTTAGATGCCAGTTTCTGCGCCTTCCATGGTGATCACGGGTAACGGGGAATCAGGGTTCCATTCCGTAAAGGCTACCACATGCAAGGAAGGCAGCAGGCGTGCAAATGACCCACTCCCGATGCGGGAAGGTAATGACGACAAATAACAATACAGGACTCTTTAGAGGCCCTGTAATTGTAATGAGTCCACTTGAAATCCTTTAACTCTGATCAATTGGAGGGAAGTCTGGTGCAGAGCCCAGACCTGTGCGTACTGCAGCTGAAACTACACTATCGCCTGCTGCTGCTCGCACAGTCTAATGAGGTGGTGAGCCGGAAGGCCGAAGTTACGCTGCAGCACAGACAGGCGAGCAGCAGCAGGATGACAATGCCAAAAGCACGAACAGCTGCTACAGTGAATGTCACATCCTGTTCCAAGTTGCGGATCAGTCTGGTGATGGCTTCTGGTATTAAGTACTCTTTTTACTGAAGCTGCATTAGGGTCCTGGTATGTGGCCGCACAAACGCTGGTGCTCAACACCAGGGGGCGTGCGGTTACCCTGCACCAGACCCTGCTAATCCATTCCACACTGTGACTCCTAACTTCAACATCAGGCATACTGGATCCCGGTCGTCCGACTGCCGCCACGACAGTGTCTGGGTCCTGGTCACCGGACTGCCCACCTCACTGTGAAACTACCAATGGATTGTTAAATCTGGTACGAACCCGGACTTTGCAATTCAGGTTTGCTCAATTCTATTATGGATCCTTTGATCGCTACATGTATTACTTGGATAACTGGTAATTCTCAAGCTAATACATGCTGATGAGCGCTAGGGAACGGCCGCTCCGTTTTTGCACCCTGCTCTTTCTTATGCTGTGCTGGTGCCTCTGTGCGACCAGCACCTCTTCCTCCAAACTGCACACGTCACTCGCATGACCTTGATTCCATGTGGGGTCTAGGACCTCATCATCCTCCACATCATCTTCCACGCACTCCTCAACCCTGCCCTCCTTGCCTGTATGCACACTGCAGAAAGCCACAGCAGTTGGCACCTGTGTTTTTCCAGCATGTAAAGTCTGCAAAGGACATATGGAAATTGTTTTAGAATTTCCTACAGGCAACAGTTTTCCCTATAAACTGACCTCTCAGTTTGACTTGTGAGGGTATTGCCCCAGATTTTCAATATTGTTGAAGTACCTCTTAGCTATTGATCACTGGCTTAAATATAGCAGCTTGTTATCTCGTAGTTTCTAGTGTAGAAGATATCAGTCTGTTTTCTATCACTTAGATCCGTGTAACAAGTGTTGTAGGTGTGAAACAATATTACAAGTGACCGATGTAGTAAATTTGAATTAAAGTTCCATTTGCAAAAATAATTCTCGCCCATCTTCTGTGGGTTATTGCATTTTTAAGATGTAGACTTATTGTATCACACTAGCCATGCACAGGTAGATTGTCTGGCACGTTGTTTTGGTGTTTGGTTTTTAACTTTGTAGTTGTGTCTTTACACATTATAGAAATGTATATTAATGCTTCTGTATATGAAGCGATCACAATAACACTTATTTTTCACTTAAAAAAAAAAATGGGCTACACAAAAATTGGTAATTCACAATATGACATCTCAAAAGCACATGAAAGGATGCTGTATGATTTTTAAAAAAAAAGAACATACTACATGAAGGTCATGTTCACTACAGTGTGTAGTCATGAATGTAACCAGTAAAACTTTGTTGTTTACAACCATTGGTTGGCCCATACATATTTTAAAACGTGTTTAATTTTGTTGTAGCATGACTTGTAGAAGAGCAGGCCCCAAAATGTACTATTTAGCAGATTAGCACCCAGAAAATTTGATTTTTTACAAGTGCGCTGTAAGCACACTATTAGACGCTTCTATTTGACTCTCAGATATTAAGTGCACCACATTAAAATACTATTTAGCAGTTTAGCACCCAAAAAAATTTAAGTTTTAAAACTTCAATGTGACAGCAGTATTTGACGCTTCTATTTGACTCTCACATATGAAGTGCACCGCAGGCCACAAATGTACTATTTAGCAGATTAGCATGCAGAAAATAAGAATGTTTACCACTGTGCTGAAAGCACAGTATTAGACGCTTCGATTTGACTCTCAGATATGAAGTGCAGTCCGCAAATGTACTATTTAGCAGATTAGCACCAAAACAATTAGAATGTAGTGATGTCGCGAACCGTTCGCGAACTTGCCGCGAACGGTTCACCGCGGTTCGCCACGAACCGTTCGCGGCGAACTCCGGTCAACTGACACATCCCTGCCAATCTCCGGCAGACTCTCCCTCCCAGACCCTCCCACGTCCTGGACAGCATCCATGTTGAACCCCAAAAAAGTATTGTACCACGGCCCTCTCTATTTTAGTTCTGCCACTGTTGCTCATAACCACTACAGTATGGACAGTATTGTCTTCTCTTGATTCTCCTGTTTTTTAATTTATGTATTTTCTTTTTTTCTTCACTGGATTCTTTAATAGTGTGTAGGTATCTCTGCTGATGATTTAAAAATTCCATATTATTTAAAAATGTAATCATTTGATACAGGGATATTGTAGACTAAATAGTTTAAAAATACTGAGTAACATAATTACCTGGCACACTGCTTTAAATGTGTTACACAAATAGCTGCTATTAACGAGTTAAATAAATAAAGGCTATTTTATATATAAAAAAATGTAGACTTTTACAGGCATTTTCACATTACAGTGCTGAGGATGCCTCCCATCCTGCCCAATCTCCTTCTTAACTCTGGATCCCCTTTATAGCTCTGCCTCCTCTACTCTCGTTAGTGATACGAACATGATTGCATTATCACGTTGACGATGTGCACGCACGTTTGGGTATCACATGGGCAGAACTGACCAATCACTGACCTCCTAGAACTATATAAACTCATTTCACCTTTACTTTTAGGCCATGTTCTGGTTTCCATTTACTAATTATCTGAGGGTGCATTTATGTATTATTTATAGGCTTTTCTGACCTTGTTTTTGTCTATTCTTGTTTCTATTATCCTTCAATATTTGCTTGTCTTATCATATTTGTCTCCATCTGTATCCTTGACCTTAGCTTACCTCAGAATATTTTTGTAATGGCATTAAACCACCGTTTAGTAGATCTTCCCTTCCAGAGCCACAGGCACAGCTACTGCAGAACACAAGACTCTCGAACTGAATACAAGGGAATGCTCCAAACTCCCGAACTGCATACAAGGGAATGCTCCAAACTCCCGAACTGCATATAAGGGAATGCTTCAAACTCCCGAACTGCATACAAAGTAGCAATCCAAACTCCCGAACTGGAACCTCATGAATAGCTGCTAGCAGACGAACAGGAAAAGCACCCAAGCGGCTTACACTCCTGGCAATCAGTCTCTAACAGCATACAGTAAATCCCCCCAAAGTTGACAGACAGAGCTCCGTGTTGAGGGTCAAGCAGTGGTCTGGTTTATTGAGGGCTACCTGCCCAGTATTTTCTGCAGGTCTCCCACCTGGTGGACACTCCCCTAGGGGACCAAATGGGAGACTGTGACAAAGGACAGACATGAACCAATGACAGACACACAGAGGTAAAACATCCCCACAATGCATCCTAATTTCCCTCCCTCTGTCCTGGAGATAATTGGGAAGTAATCCAATTATCTCCCAGGACAGATGCAAAACTCCATTAACCACATGGCAGTAAAAGACATAAAAATGTATAAAGTTACAACTGTTACACAAAACATATACATTCTACCTATCCCCAGATAGCTTAGATCTGAGCGCACATTACTACTGGATGGCGCTCAGATCACATACATACAGTTCAATCGCCATGGAGCCAAAGTCTTTCCCATAGCCTTTCGTTACACGAATAGGCTCCATAGCATGGCTATCTGGGGTAATGCTGTTCATACGGTTAAACTACCGAATGAAAATGCATCCGGTTAAATGACCGAATGCAGACGCAAGGAGGCTGACGGCTCAGGGGTGTTCGCGCAAATAAGTGTCCGTTTCCAGTTCCATAGTTTGGGCGCTGAACACCGCTGGCCGTTCGGGACTTTAAAATGGCCGCCGTCACGTGTTCGGCAAATGAACAAAGACGACCCAGCATTCGTCAATTAAGCCGCGGTTAACCGCAGCTTCTGGGAGGTAAATTGTCGACACACTCCCAATACAGGTGGTCCAGTCATTCGGTTGTTTGGTAGATTGAATCTACCGAACGCTGGGCAGAAAGGCATGAACAAGCCTTTTCTGCAGGGGAAAAGAAGGCTTTTTAACGTGGGGCCATAATCCAAGGGCAACATTCGAGCAACCAGGCTTCTTCAATGCTTCGTGGCGAGGTTGGTTTCGCCACAATTTTATTAGGTGTTAAGTCTGGCCACTCTGTTGATACTTAATTTACTAACTTAAGCACTGCATGATGCATCATAATATACCTTGATAGTTTCCCATATGTACCAGTGAGTCTTGAGCACCCATGATCCTTATGCCCGTTTACTGCTTGTCCTTCCTTGCACCACTTTTGGTAGGTACTAACACTGCATAACAGAAACTCCCCACAAGACTTTCCATTTTTGAGATGCTCTGACCCAGTCATCTAGACATCACTATTTCGCAGTGTCACAGATTTTTTCGCTTGCCCATTTCACTGCTTTCAACACATTGAATTCAAGAACTGACTGTTCACTTACTGCCTAATATATCCCACTCCTTGACACGGGCCTTTGCAACAATATAATTATTATTATTGGCTTTTATATAGCACCAACTTGTTATGCAGAGCTTTACAATATTATAAAAGGGTAACATTTAACAATAAATGAAACAATTACAAAATGTCACAGGAACAACAGGCTGATGAGCACCCTGCTCAAACGAGTTTACAGTCTAGAGGAGGTGAGGCATAAAAAACACAACTGGAAGGTCACCAAGGGGATAGCAAACAAACACGGTGGGAAGTTGCAGAACTGGAGGTGAGAGTGGAGTGTGGCTCTTTAGGAAAGAGCAATAAGACTTATACAATAGAAGTTACTCTGGGAGACCATAAGCTTTTCTGAAAAGATGGGTTTTGAGGGACTTCTTAAGCGATTGAAGACTAGGAAAGAGTCTGATGGGGGTAGGCAGATTGTACCAAAGGAAAGGAGCCACCTAAAATAATTCCTGCATGAATGAATTAGCAATGGACAGAAGAAGGTCACTGGCAGAATGGAGCAACTGGGAAGGAGTTCTCCTATGAATCAGTGAAGAAATATAACTAATAGTTAGAGTTGTTAAGAGTTTTGTAGGTAAGGATAAGTATTTTGAATGGACACCTATAAGATACAGAGAGATCAGCATTAATGTTATTCACTTCACCTGTCAGTAGTTTTAATGTTTTGGGTGATCTGTGTAGCTAAGACACCAGGAGTCATAGCAATTGTTTCGCTAACAACATGTGCAAAACTACAAAATGGGGGATGTATGGATAATCCCAGTAGACAGTGTAATCCTCCACAAATATTCTTACACAGTCATAGTGAGTTGAAAAATGCCTATTCCCATTTGTCATTGTAAGTGGCAACATGTGATGGTTGAAGCATCTCTACCCTTTGCCAAAAACAGTATAGTCCTAAGACACAGTGACCTTTTTTCTGTTTCATTATATATTTTGATTGTATTGGAATTTCAATAAAATTCCAATACAATCTAAATGCGTATTTCACAAAGATACCTTTACCTCAAAATAGTGTGGACAAGCTATCTTAATGTAGAGTTTTGTATTGAATAAATTAATACTCCATTGAATATCGAGTGCAAAAAAAAAAACCTCTCACAGGAAAACATGTTATTAATAACTCTAGATAAAAGTGAAGGCAGATTAGATTGCTTCAGATCAAAGAATAATCTAAATAAACAAACTTTTGAGATATCTGAGGTGACTTAAAGATAGAGCATGGTTATTTTAGATTGCTTTGCTATTGCATATTTTTGCTTTGTACTTTAATTTTTGTCTAATAAAAGTATCAGCATAATTTAATCATTGATGTCCTCAGGTCATTTTGCTCCCATGACCTTTAGAAAGTGAAGTCTCCCGTCAGAGACAGTTATTTATGTTATTTTCACGTAATCCTATCTTTCAGCTAAATTCAAAAGGTATTTTTCATTGTTATGCCAGTGGCAAAACTCTTTTGCTACAAATAAACAGTGTTTAAGTAGAGATTCATATTTAATCAAAAACATGTGAAAATTAAATTATTTATGTAGTCAGGCACGCACTATGGAAGCTTAATACTAGAATTACAGGAATCATTGAATCTCATTTTGTGTTGTTACTTAGAAAAACATGGGTGAAGATTTGTTTTAGTTTGATATTAGGCAGGTGGTTTTAATTTTGTGGCTGCTCGTTATATATATATATAAAAAGGAAAGCTGCACTCACCTAAACATGCATACAGCATACATATAATGATGATTCTAGGTCCAATTAATACAGCATACAGAATCTAGCAAATCCTTGCTCATTAAACACCAGCCACAAAGGTCATACAATTTAATATTTTTCTAGTTTCTCTTGGAGCTGCGGCACTTACACTTCATGTCAGTGCATTTACACAGGTTACTGTGTTTTTACAATGTTCTGACACTGTAAATGCCTGAGCTTGCATTACATATTGGAAGTGAAGGTGCAGGCATTGTCTCACCTGCGCTCTCTCCTGCATTATGGCCACCCCCCACCAACATTAAATTTCACTGGGCTGGTAAAGGAGATGTGCGATGTCCTTACCAGTCCTTTAAGGGACAGAGAGCCCTATCTGGAATAGTGCTACATTTTCCCTCAGCAGGAGCGGCATTTTACAGGAACACCAGCCCCACTCTTTCCTACAGTGCTCAAGCACTGCACAACGCCAGTGTGCCTCACATTTGGCAGGTTTTATTTTTAATAAACTAATGTCTGTTCTTTAATTAACAAAATTAATCCACTTACTTGGGAAATCCATCCTCCTTGGGCTCTCTTTAGCTATCTACTAAACAGATGAACATTAAGAAAAAAACTAAGAAAAAAAGTATTTTAATTAATGTTGATCTCTGAGGCAGCTGTTTAGTAGACAGCTCTCAAATTTGGAACTCTTATGTAGAATTGCTATTTTTAAGGATACCAACTCAGGGAGCCGTCTGCTAAAAGTTCTTCTAAATTTTAGACAATCTGAAATTAAAAAATAATGAATTGGAACTAAAAAAGCCAAAATTAATTTTTTGACTGTGCACATCTCTAATATATATAGCTCCCATTTCCTAAAGGGGAACTATAGTCATCAGAACAACTACAGCTTAATCAGCAGAACAACTACAACTTCAGGCTTTTTAATGTAAACACTGCCTGGTGTCAGTCAAGGAGATGAAACAGGGGTGGGGACAGCCACGACTGGGCCTGCTCAGCACTAGAATTAAGATTAGTATTACACCTTTTACTTTGCTGACAGGGGGGTCAGGGGGATAAATAGTGTTATTAGAACTATAGTGTCAGAAATAAATTTTTTGTATTTATGAAACCATATTCCTTTGATATTCTTAGGCTAGCATTCATGGGTTGGGAGTGGTAGTGGAAAGTGCATGTCTGACTTCATACCTCCCTTTCATTTAGTTAACTAAATTGCTAATTATTCAATTTCTGCTTGCATTTGATATACCTTTCATTTGATATATCTTGGCTATACAAATTTCAATCACATTTGAAGCAAATATAATAAACTTGTTTTTATAAATTTCAGGGATTGGAACATTAAATGAAGAATGATCAATCATATTGTGTCGGGAGCATGGAGTGAATGGTCCCCATTGTGAGATCATGACTTGTCCACCTACATTATCCATCACTTCCATTCTGTCACCAGAGACCTTTGGAGCAACACTTCAGATTAAGGTATTGTACTCTACCACCTAGAATTGCAGGTAATGCCCCCTCTGCCTATTTTCTTCTTCAGGCATATATCTGTAACGGACCGTTTTGCACAAAAGGGGAAAAAAACGCTTAGACGATAATCCCCCTTTCAGAGACAGGCACAGCTACTGTAGAATCCCCAAAACTCATGAACTGAATACAAGTGAATGCTCCAAACTCCCGAACGGCATACAAGGGAATGCTCCAAACACTCGAACTGCATACAAGGGAATGGTCCAAACACTCGAACTGCATACAAGTGAATGCTCCAAACTCCCGAACGGCATACAAGGGAATAAGGTAGCACTTCAAATAAACGAACAGGAACCATACGAATAGCTGCTAGCAGGCGAACAGGAAAAGCTTCCAAGCGGCTTACACTCCTGGCAATCAGTCCTTAGCAGCATACAGTAAATCCCCCCAAGAACGAGACAAGGCTCCGTGTTGAGGGTCAAGCAGTGGTCTGAGGTGCTGGCACACCCAGCCTGGTTTTTATTACAGTGTTTCAAATACAGGACCACCCACAGGGAGGGATAAAACAACCAATCATATCACAGTTACATCCCACATATTCCCTCCCCTTATCCTGAGAGGAAACTCAATTATACAAACAGTTAAAACATACTTTCTACCCAACTTTCATAACTCCAAAACCATACATCACATTCACATAAAATTACATATGCACAATCAATCCATTCAGGGGAACAACATATTCAAAAATGGCACAAATCAGACAAGGGGTTCAAAAGTTAGTAAAAAGTCCTTTGTGACTAAATGAAGCATGGCTTTCTGGCCCAAACCAGTTTCAGAGTCTTCTATCCTGGAGATAAGTAATTCAATTATCTCCCAGGATAGACACAAGACTCCATTAAGCACATGGTTGCAAAAAGACACAAAGCACTTTAAAATACATAAAGTCACATTTATACATAAAACACAGACATTTCACATATCCCCAGATAGCTCAGGTCTGAGCGCACATTATTAAGTGAATGGCGCTCGGACCACACAAATACAGTTTAATCACCATGGAGCCAAAGTCTTTACAGTCAGTTTCATACGAATGGGCTCCATGGGATTCCCATCTGGGGTATAACACATTCAAACAAATCTACTGAACCCCAGGCAGAAAAGCACAAATACAGCTTTTCTGCAGGCAAAAATAAAGTCTTTTAAAAGGGGGCCATAGTCCAAAGGCAGCAGGCGAGCAACCAGGCTTCTCCAATGCAATGTGGCGAGATTGGTCTCGTCACATCTCTCCCCTTTTCCAAACAGACTAACAGGGTATCTGACCTCCTGCCGGTCAGTGCCCTTGTTAGTCCAGCAGCCCACCCACAAAACATAATCAACAGCACAGCCCACCCACAATAAATGGTTACTACACCTGGGTAAAGGAGAAGCTTGTCCATGTCCAGGTGCCTCACCACGGCTGTGCTGGGTACGGGTACGCTGACTGGGTGGGTTGCTGCGTGGGCAGAGACCAGCGGCACTCTGCCCTGTTGCCAGCGCTACTGGGAGGGTAGCCTGGTTGAAGCCTGGTTGTTGGAGGGGGAGACCGACTGTCTCCCCTTTAGACACACAGCTCTGCTGCTGGAGACCGACTGTCTCCCCTTTTGTTGCACAGCTCTGCTGCTGGAGGGGGAGACCGACTGTCTCCCCTTTGGATACTCTAAGCTGTCGCTGGGGAGAGGGGGTAACAGGCTCCTCTCCCGATAGAACACTCTGCCGCTGGGGAAAGGAGACTGAGCTCTCTATTCCCTGCCCATTAATGATCCGCCGCTGGGGAGAGGTGGTAGCAAGCTCCTCTCCCATACATACTTTCATCCTCTGTGGTTGGAGACCGACTGTCTCCGCTCCCAATACAGTGTCCTGCTGCTGGGGAAAGGAGACTGGGCTCTCTATTCCCGGTAGGACACTCTGCCGCTGGGGAATGGAGACTGGGCTCCCAATTCCCTGCTGTATCTCCCACTGGGGAATGGAGACTGGGCTCCCAATTCCCGGCACATCACTCGGCCGCTGGGGAATGGAGACTGAGCTCCCAATTCCCAAAAAATCACGCTGCTGCTGGGGGGCAGGAACAACTACCTCTGCCCCCTGTAGCTCAGCCTGCCGCTGGGGAGGGAGGATGCTGCTCTCCTCTCCCTGCACTTTACACTGCCTTCCCGGCATATCACTCTGCTGCTGGGGGGCAGGAACAACTACCTCTGCCCCCTGTAACTCAGCCTGCTGCTGGGGAGGGAGGACGCTGCTCTCCTCTCCCTGCACTTTACACTGCCGCTGGGGAATGGAGACTGGGCTCCCAATTCCCTGCATATCACACTGCCGCTGGGGAATGGAGACTGGGCTCCCAATTCCCGGCATATCACACTGCCGCTGGGGAGAGGAGACTGGGCTCTCTCTGTCCCGCAACTGTAGCTGCCGGTGGAGGTCCACCCACCGTGGCAGCTGACCGTCACCCTCTGCCCGGTACAGCAGAGTCTTGAATACTAGACTCCTCACGAACTTCACGGATTTCTCAGCTGGATTAGGCCCGTAGAAGTTCAGCCGCAACCACATCATACGGTCAAATTCCTGTACAGAGTATCTGTACTCCACTGCTGGTTCCATTCTGTTGCTGTCAGGGTCGCTGTACTGAGACATGCGTTGCCCTCAAATTGTAAAATCCACGGAATGGTGTCTCCTGTAGCTGTCCTGTAGTCTGTGGGAACGATCCCACCGCTGCCACCATTTGTAACGGACCGTTTTGCACAAAAGGGGAAAAAACCGCTTAGACGATAATCCCCTTTCAGAGACAGGCACAGCTACTGTAGAATCACCAAAACTCATGAACTGAATACAAGTGAATGCTCCAAACTCCCGAACGGCATACAAGGGAATGCTCCAAACACTCGAACTGCATACAAGGGAATGGTCCAAACACTCGAACTGCATACAAGTGAATGCTCCAAACTCCCGAACGGCATACAAGGGAATAAGGTAGCACTTCAAATAAACGAACAGGAACCATACGAATAGCTGCTAGCAGGCGAACAGGAAAAGCTTCCAAGCGGCTTACACTCCTGGCAATCAGTCCTTAGCAGCATACAGTAAATCCCCCCAAAGACGAGACAAGGCTCCGTGTTGAGGGTCAAGCAGTGGTCTGAGGTGCTGGCACACCCAGCCTGGTTTTTATTACAGTGTTTCAAATACAGGACCACCCACAGGGAGGGATAAAACAACCAATCATATCACAGTTACATCCCACATATTCCCTCCCCTTATCCTGAGAGGAAACTCAATTATACAAACAGTTAAAACATACTTTCTACCCAACTTTCATAACTCCAAAACCATACATCACATTCACATAAAATTACATATTCTCAATCAATCCATTCAGGGGAACAACATATTCAAAAATGGCACAAATCAGACAAGGGGTTCAAAAGTTAGTAAAAAGTCCTTTGTGACTAAATGAAGCATGGCTTTCTGGCCCAAACCAGTTTCAGAGTCTTCTATCCTGGAGATAAGTAATTCAATTATCTCCCAGGATAGACACAAGACTCCATTAAGCACATGGTTGCAAAAAGACACAAAGCACTTTAAAATACATAAAGTCACATTTATACATAAAACACAGACATTTCACATATCCCCAGATAGCTCAGGTCTGAGCGCACATTATTAAGTGAATGGCGCTCGGACCACACAAATACAGTTTAATCACCATGGAGCCAAAGTCTTTACAGTCAGTTTCATACGAATGGGCTCCATGGGATTCCCATCTGGGGTATAACACATTCAAACAAATCTACTGAAACCCAGGCAGAAAAGCACAAATACAGCTTTTCTGCAGGCAAAAATAAAGTCTTTTAAAAGGGGGCCATAGTCCAAAGGCAGCAGGCGAGCAACCAGGCATCTCCAATGCAATGTGGCGAGATTGGTCTCGTCACAATATCATCCCCTCTGTCTGCTCCTTCTTCCAAGTAAATATTGCCTCCTCTGGTTTCTTCCAACATCATCTTTATAAACAGACTGTTGACTAATTGGTCCAAAGTAATAGATATCTGCAATAGGTACTTGAACATTCTTCCAGGTCAATACTACCTCAGACAAGACATTCTCATCAACCTCTGCAACAGAGCAATCACCAATACACTCTTTTTTAATACACAGCACCGTAATGCACCGTCCAAGCACACAATGTGGGATTTTTTTTTAGAAAAACAAAATCTAAACTAAATTTTGTGAGAGAACTGGATTAAAAATAGTTATAGAAATCAAAATCACTGTTTAGTAGACATACCCGATGAAAACATGCATGCATTATTTTCATGTATTCATTTGGGGTATATATTAAAAGAGCTTGCAAAAGCTGTAGTTGTTTTTTCCATGGAAGAGATTAACAGTAGTGGGGAATAAACCTATCAAAGGCTTCTCATGTGTGCATGCTGGCTCAATTACATGTCTGATCTGAGCTCTATGGAGAAATCCAAGTAGAGTGTACCTGCTACATCCAGGCGTGCTAACAGAAAAAGGTAGCAAACCTCCCTGGCTGTTTGATTGACAGCCAGGGGTGTTCCATCATTTATTTTAAGTTGAAATTGGCACTTTTATATATTTGTAGTAAAATAGAATACACCTCACCCATAAAGTACTTAATGGGTATAGAGTATTCCTTGAAAAATGAATCAATCCAACACACAGCTATGTTACTGCTTGTGTACTGAATTAGCAAAATAAATGTAAATACTAAACTGACAGTATTATGGCAGCTCACTGGCTGGACTAACAGCAACCAGGGAAGGGCAGTATAAAAGAATGGCCTCGTTTTGTTTCCCTATCAGCGTGACTAGTCTTACATAGATGGACATGCAGTATATATTATTTTATTATTATTATTATTTTATTATTTATATAGCGCCATCAGACTCCATAGCACTGTACAATGGGTGGACTAACAGACATGTAATTGTAACCAGACTAAATTTGACAGATGGAATTAGAAAATGTGCCATCATACATCCCTGTAACCAGTATGATCTCCACAGTATAAAGGAATCTGTACATGCCTAAAGGAAGCAGACTCTGTTTCTCATCAACCCCATTGCCAGCAGAGAGAATTTTCGTGTTATGAATGTTATTTTCACTATTCATCTCACCCTGTGGTAAGGGACATCATTATTTACTCATTGTAGTCTGGAAGCCCTGTCAGCCTCAGATAAAACTTTTCCATGAGAAAATATCCCAGTGGGCCAGTCCAAGACTTTAGAGCATTGAGAGCACATGCCACCAGGCCATTTAATAACCCATATAGTTCTTTGCCAGCCCTCCTGTGACTGCAACTGTATTACTAAACTAACACATTATCCTTCCTTCCTTCCTTATCCTTTTATTTAACAACAGGATCTAAAGCTATAGAGACTCAAACTGATTATAAAAACATTTGTATAAGAAGGGTCTTCTCCAACATTTGTCACATTTTTGTACGCAAGTTACTTAAATAATAATAATAATAATAATAATAATTACAAGATCAGATAAAAAAAACTTTGGGTTTGGATAAGCCAAAGATTTCATACCCTGTGGTTCAAGTTACCTGCAAATTACCATGATCCTAAAATGGACTTACTACAAGAACAAACAACAATAAAATGGGGGGAGTGACAGTGATGCTTTGAATCAAGAAAATCACTCCAGTCGAAGTTTGCATGCTTCTATCAAACATGAGCTAGTAGTCTGAAATTATGGATTGAAATAATTATGTAATCTATTTAAGACACTTTTGCCTGGGTATTAATGCTTGCTAATTTTAGCTCCTTATTGTTCAGTGTCACCATGCCTGATAATGAGATTGTAATTGACAAATTGACAGATAATCCTGAGCAAACTGAAAAAAATAATTCTCAAGTCACATATCATAACTTCACTGTCTTATGTAGACAAAGGCATTTCAGTAAAAACTATCAGGTGTATCCAAGTCATTTAGACATATTAATATTAAGTTGAGTTCATATTTTTCTACAAGTCATCTTAAAATGTAAAATATTCTTTTGAACTCATGTTTCATACCTTTTGTTGTCCAGGCCTTTTCCATGATGTCCATGACAATCAGCCATCTGTGCCCAGTTCAAAAGATCTCATCAATATGTAGAAGTTCTGGTATCTGGTCTACAACTTCTGCAAAGTTCTGTACATCTATTCCAGAAAGCAACTGAAACAATGCCACTAAATTTCTACCTCTCCCTGAAACTTTAAGACTCAATTCCACAAAGAAACTACAACAAAGCCATTTTTTTTTCTCTTTTCAACTTTAAGGTACAGACTGAAATTTGGAAGATACTCCACCGGATTTATTTTACCTTGTTACCACATTATGTATTTACTATAACAATGCTACCATTTTACCTATAGTTTAGTATTGTGATATTTTGTACTTGTAGTTATTAATATCATGGTTGATATAATTTGATTGGCAAATATTTTAATTGTATATAGGAAATGTCTTCCTTGCTCTTGACTCCACTCTATGCCTCTTCTAGCTGTAAATTCCATCAAATAACTGTGTATGTCTAATTTTTAGGCCCAATCCCTGAACTTTTCACTTTATAGCATTCTCTTCCAGCTGTGACAACACAGTCAATCGTCCCCTCATTCCCTTCATATGTTACCAGTTATTGCAATTATACCATGAATTCTCTCTGCCATCATCTCCAAATTCTCCCTGCTACAACTTGTCTCATGCCTCCAATTTAACCTTTAGATTGTAAGCTCATGCACTATCCAGCAAATAAATCTTTATAAAAGATCTTCAGAGCCTACAACGCTCACAGGCAGGGCCCTCTTTACCATTTGTAAAAGTCTGTATATGTTGCACTTTTTTTTTCCAATTGTACAGTGCTGTGTAGTATGTTGGTGCTTTATAATTGCCAGTAATACATAATACAATAAATAAATCTATGAGAGTATTCCAAAAAGGACTTACAATTTCACAAATACATAAATCAGTCCTTCATAATTGTATAGTTATGTGTTTCCATTTTTTGTCCACCTTCTGTTTGCCATGTATACATACTAACTAGATTGGGTTGGATCTATGGATGGATGGAGACATATGCCTTGCTATCTACCTCTACTTCCTCACCTTGGATGAACTCATCACTGCTATTGACAATAATAGCCTCCTTTCTGTGCTTAGCCCCATTGACGTTAGTGAGCTTCAAAGCTCATTTGTAACAATACCTGTAATGTGATTTTTGCCTCCAGTGTTCACGCATCGATCATGACATCGAGAAATCAACTGTGACACTGTCTTCTACTCTATCATTTCCTCTTATGTCATTAGCACCATGGATCATTAAACAGCAGAACATCCTGGTGTATCAAACACACGCATAAATAAAACAATTCCTCTAAAGTAATGCTGCTTCTGTTTGTCACATTTCAAACATATCACATGCAATAAACATGAGTGGTAATCAAATACAGACGACTCTAGCTCCTGTGTACATTTTCCTGTAGTATATGAAACTTTATTTTCCTAACTTTGCACTCCCCACAGTGTAACATTTCACTCACATATGTGTGCACACACAATCCAGAAATGCAGATTTGTGTCTAAATCAGGCTACATAGCACAGAAGAAACACAGTAAGAACAGAAATATTGCCTTTAAATTTCAATGACTGGGGGGGGGGAGGGAGGGGGAATATTTGACAAAGACGTGGCTCATACAGCATAAATAGTGACAAGGCGCTGATAGGATATTCTCCTTTCACACACATATGATATTATGAAAATATTTACGTAAAATAATCTCAAATCTAAAATCTAATAAATATTAAATTGTTTTTGTTTCACAGCACCACTTGTTGATAAGATCTTGGTCTATTGATTTATTTGCTTGTATGACTATACGATCTGGCCAATACACTTTTCGCCTCACACTGAGCATTACTAAGATATTTATATATTGTTCCAGAAATAGTAATCATTCTCAAAATGTGTTAGTAGTAGGAGTTTAAGAGTTAAAATAAAGATGATCTCTCCACATATTTACAATGCATGATATAAACATTTCAAAGCATAAAAATGCAAATGCAAAAACACTGAACATAAACACAGATAAGAAACCTAGCATCAGAGGAAAGAAAGGGGAAATAGATTTGTTGTGAATAATATTTATATATTCCACTACATGTCTAAATAGCTAAAGAGGAAAAGCTGTCTCCAAAAGATGAAAAAAGAGAAAAGTAATGATCAAGGACTATCTGATGTTTCATGTGTCTTTCTATATCTACACCTTCAAAAAGCTGTATCTCGTTAAACCAGAAGACATACAAACCTTCTTAAAAGGGCCTATTTTAACAGTGAACCAAACTGCTAACTTAATTTCTCCCTTTTTTCCCCTCAATAACCAGTTTAAATATGTCTTTATAATGGTTCATAATCAGGGCTGCCATCAGAAATTTGTTCAAGGTCTGGGCCCCCCCGGTGCCTGCACCGAGCCCGCCCAAAGTGCTGCCTCCCCCCCGTGAGTCCACCCACAGGAATGCAGTGTCTGTACTGATTCTGGTGTGTGTTTAGTGGATGTAGAATGTGTGTGGTGGATGCAGAGTTCGCGTGTTAAGTGGATGCAGTGTGTGTTTAACGGATGCAGTGTGTACAGTGGATGCAGATTGAGGTGTATATTAGATGCAGAGTGTGTGTTTGTGTAGTGGATGTAGTGTGTGTTTATAGTGAATGCAGAGTGTGTATGTGTGTTTGTGTAGTGGATGTAGTGTTTGTGTGTATTAAATGCGATGTGTATAGTGAAAATGGAGTGTGTGTTTGTGTAGTGGAAGTAGTGTTTAGTGAATACAGTGTGTGGATGCAGAGTGTGTCTTTGTGTAGTCGATGTAGTGTGTGTATAGTGACTACATAGTGTGTGTGTGTGTGTTTGTGTAGGCACTGCAGAGTGTGTGTTTGTGTAAGGATGTAGTGTGTGTAGTGACTGCAGAGTGTATATTTGTGTAAGGATGTAGTGTGTGTAATTTTTAGTGAATATTGTGTATATATGTTAGTGTATAGTTTGTATAAATGTTAGTGAATAGTGTGTGTAAATGTTAGTGTATAGTGTGTGTAAATGCTATTGAATAGTGTGTGTAAATGTTACTGTATAGTGTGTGTAAATGTTAGTGAATATTGTGTGTATATGTTAGTGTATAGTTTGTATAAATGTTAGTGTATAGTGTGTGTAAATGTTAGTGAATAGTGTGTGTAAATGTTAGTGAATAGTGTGTGTGTAAATGTTAGTGTATAGTGTGTGTAAATGTTAGTGAATAGTGTGTGTAAATGTTAGTGTATAGTGTGTGTAAATGTATGGGGCTGCAAAATGTGGGGGGAAAAGCCTACAGGTTTTTTTTGTCCATCCATTAATTGTATTGTTTTATTCCCCCCTCCCTGTATCTCACCTGTGGCCATGGAGGGGGGAGATCACATTGGCTGGAGCCCTGGAGCCGGAGGTCCTGAGGAATGGTGCAGCCCTCGCTACCTGTATTCTGCAGGGGTCCCAGCACACTTGAAATATACTGCCCAGATGCTCTGCTCTGTCGAAGTCTCATGAGCCGTGCGGAGTGTTGCCATGGCAATGCTCTGACGATTGCGTTGCTCGCGAGACTTCGACAGAGCAGAGCATCTGGGCAGTATATTTCAAGTATGCTGGGCCCCCTGCAGAATACAGGTAGCGGGGGGCCCGCAGTGCACACATATATTGCGTTAATCGCTACATATGTATGCACATAGCTAATGTGGGCAGTGGCGTACACACAACCCATGGGGCCCCGGTGTGAAAATTGATCCATGGGCCCCCCCGTGCGTGCTTACTCTGCGCGGGCTGGGGCCGCAACACATGGTGGTGGTCACCTGGTCGCAGGGCTGTGACTGTGGTATGTACGCCAGTGCATGCAGATACAATTAAAGGACCACTACAGACACCCAGATCACATCAGCTGAATGAAGTGGTCAGGGTGCCAGGTCCCTCTAGTTTTAACCAATCCCCAAAAGGTAGATCCCCAGATACATTTAAACTACAACCCCCGTGATGCTTTGCATGTCTTTAGACGGACAAAGCTTCATGGAAGGTGTAGTTTTAAAAAATTTGGAGAACTACATTTTGGGCACCCCTGCTCTAGATGTTGTGGACTACACTACATAATGCTCTTACAGTCATAAAGCCTGCTGGAGGGACAAAGGTTGCCTACCACTGACCTACATGGTAAAACAGCTTATGTTATCAGTAATTATACTGTTAGCAGTATATCCAGACAACATTAGTAATAATATTACTTCTTCAGTTGCTGTTGCCAGATTTACGGGCACGTGTAACCTGATGATACAAGAGATTATGTTACCAGTCATTATATTATGTTAGCAGTATATACAGACTGCTTTAGTAATATAACTTTTTCAGATAATGCTGTCTATGCTCTGCTGCTCGGTACACATCCAGCATTTTCTGTGTTGTATCTGATATGTTGCTCTTCTGAGTCCTTGTGTGCAAGTCAATGATGTTGCAATGGATAAGGTGACCCACTTAGTATACTATATGTAATATATAGGAGAAAAAAAAGTGATGTGTATATTCTCCAGCAGAAATTTTTTTTTTTTTTTGTGGTTTTTCCACAGGTTGGAATTTGTGCAACTGGCATGATGAGAAATAAAACAGACCTCATAATTAAGTACCAGCTGTTTCAACAAGCTTGCATCATGTACAACAAGAAAATGTTTAGTAAAATCACCAAATAAATCTATATCATTTTGGAAATTCTCAGTGATATGCACTAACTAGCAAGTAGACTCTGTGAAACTCTAAACTTTAACTGCATTGAGCTTTCGGAAAAGATTAAATACTGTCAAACACATCTAATTTACAAGTTACTTAGTTTCAGTGTACCATGAGAGAAATAAATAAAATCACTTTGCCTGTGACATCAGCAAGTTGGATATAAATAATTAGCTAAAAATGTGTTGTGAGACTCTTGGATCCATGTAAAACTTGAAAGACTCCAAAAGGGGTAGTTTTGGGGGCACAATAAAACATGTAAGGGTACCCTAGCATCAACAACAGCTAGTTGGAAGCCAAATGGCTCCTGTCCCATCCTTTACCTTATGCATAGTAGACTATGCCCAGGGCCTGTGCTTCCTATAAGGCGATCTAGGCAGCCGCCTAGGGTGCCATATAGGAGGGGGCACCCTGCGCCCCCATCGCCGGCTCTTTAAATGCTGGAGCCGCCTGAGCGCTCAGGCGGCTGCCGCACTGCCTCACCTCCCCTTCCCTGTAGCGTGGCCGAGCTCCTCT
>OW240912.1:243845433-243926167 GCA_933207985.1 Pelobates cultripes | reverse complement strand
AGGAGAACATTTGGTGGAGGTGAGGAGAACATGGGGAGGGGAGGGAGTAAGAAGAACATAGGAGGGGGAGTGAAAATAACACAGGGAGGGGGGGAGTGAGAATAACACAGGGAGAGGGGGTTAGGAGAAGGGGAGGTGAGGAGAACACAGGGAGGGTGGTAAGAAGAACACAGCGAGGGGGGGAGTGAAAATAACACTGGGAGAGGGGGTGAGGAGTACACAGGGGGGAGGTGAGAAGACACAGGGAGGGGGGAGGTGAGAAGAACACAGGGAGGGTGGGGGGTGAGAAGAACACGGGAGAGGGGGTGAGGAGAAGGGGAGATGAGGAGAACACAGGGAGGGGGAGGTGAGGAGAACACAGAGGGTGGGGGTGTGAGAAGAACATAGGGAGGGTGGGTGTGAGAAGAACACAGGGAGGGTGTGTGTGTGAAAAGAGACCACTGGGGGAGGGTGGGGGGAAAGGAGAGACCACTAAGGGTCAGGGGAGAGCTCTAAGAGACAGAAGGGAGAGCTCTATAGGACAGGGGGCAGGACAGGGAGCTCTTTCACACTACGCGCACACACACACAATGCATCCCTAAACATACACAGAAACACGCAATGCATCCCTTACACACATGCAAACACACACACTGCTTCTCTTACATACACACAGAAACACAATGCATTTCTTAAGCACACTCAATGCACACACTTACAGACACACACCTTGCATCCCTTATGCATACAAACACAGATTCACACAATGGATCCCTTACACACAACCAGAAACACACAATACATCCCTTATACACAAACACACACTGCTTCCACTACACACAAACACACTGCATCACCTACACAAACTGGTATGCCTGTACACTACATACCATAAGTACACACATTAGATCCTTTACAATAACACATAACACATCCCCTACACACTGCACTCCCTGTAAGCGAACTCATGGGTGGAACATATAGGTGGACTTATGGGTGGGCCTTATGGGCATACTCACCGTCAGGCCCTGGGCCCCAGACCTTGAGCTGTGTTAGAGGCCTCAAAAAATGGTGCTGCTTCCTGTTCTCCCAGAACATTGAATTTTGTGACCGCAGTTACAAACAGCTTCCAGAGATCCGGTTCTACACCAGACCAGTGGAGCCAAACTGCAGCCAGAGCCCATCACCATCCTCATCTGGTTGTAAGTAGGCAGTCTAGTATATTATTAGTGACACTAATCTCACATTAAAGGGACACTATAGTCCCCAGAACCACTGCAGCTTAATGAAGTGGTTCCGGTGTCGTTAGCCAGTCCCTGCATGTTTTTTAATGTAAACACAGTGTGAAGCACTGGCGTTAGTTCATATGGCAGATCATATGGGTGGAGCATTGTGCCTAGGGCAGCAAAAATCCTTGCACCGGCCCTGACTATGCCCCCCCATCAAACATGATTTGTAGTAAGGTTGGACATCCACCACTACCACCCCTAACTCTGCTTACTTAAGGGTGATAATTAAGGTACTGCTACTACTGCTGTTGTTCCCTCTTTAAAAAAAAAATATGCCTGTAACTGTAGTGGTTTCCCTCTGTTTTATGTTTGTTTTGAGAAACTGGTTGCATCATGGTGAATTTACTACTACTGTAATGTTTTAATGATGGACTACACTGCACACAGCAAACAGCAGTGCACAGTGCTTCGATGTTTAAATCATACTTCTAGTATTAATAGTGTCAGCAACACTATTACTACCACTCAGTGTAGGTAGGGGCTCACCTGCCTCTCTATCCTTTGTTGATCTTCAATTTTCCCTCAACCCAAGACACTCTGAAAGCAAAGGTGGTGGTGTAGGGTTTCTGCTCTCGCCTCATTGATCCTTCAAACCTCTACCCACCCCCCATTCCCTCTCTTTCTTCTCATTTGAATTTCATAAAATTTGCTTTTTCAAACCCATCTCTGCTAACAGTGTCATTATGTATTGTCGCCCTGGTTCCCCTCTCCTCTTCCTTGACCACTTTGCTGCTTGGCTTCCCTACTTCCTCTCCTCTAATATTACATCCCTAATTCTTGGGGACTTCAACATTCCCATTAACCTACCCTTGTCCTCAGTAGCCTCAAAACTGCTTTCCATGACATCCTCCCTTGGGCTATCACAATGGTGTAAGTCCCCAACCCATCTAGCTGGCAGTACCCTTGAACATATTTTTTCTCATGAATGTACAATCTCTAATCTCTGCAACACTCCATTTCCTCTTTCAGATCACCACCTCTTATCATTTACTCTCAATAGTCACCTACCCCATCGTCCTCTACCTAACCTCCTTCAACTAAGAAGAAATCTGAATCATATTGACCTCCAGCAGCTATCAGCTAATATTGATTCCCAACTTCTATCCATCCCTACTTCCTCCTGTAGCTCACTGGCTATCTCCTCATATAACACTACCCTTACCTCTGCCCTGGGTGCTGCAGTCCCACTCAAAACATGCACATTGAGGAGAACACGCCCCCAACCATGGTTCACTAAATCAACAAACTACCTGCAGAGATGTTCCTGTTCTGCTGAATGCTGCTGGAGGAAGTCACGCACCCAGTCTGACTTCCTCCACTACAAATTCATGTTGCATTCATACAGCACAGTTGGAGTCTCCCAAGGCTCTGTACTTGGTCCCCTTCTATCTTCTCTTTATACTACCTCTCTTGGCAAACTTATTACCTCATTCGGATTCCAATACTACCTGTACACTGATGACACTCAGATATACCACTCCCCTGCTGTCCTACAACATGTCACTGCTTGCCTTTCTTCCATCTCTGATTGCATGTCCTCCCGCTTTTTGAAACTCAACCCTCCTAATACTGATCCCCATCTTTCATTTTCCATTCAAGTGAATGGTACTCACATCAGTCCATCCTTGAAAGCACTCTGTCTTGGCGTTATACTTGATTCTGGTATCACATTTGCGCCTCACATCCAGTCTGTTACCTAATCCTGTAGAGTGCACCATTAAAACATAGCCCGCATCCGCCCCTTTCTTAGGCAAGATACTATTAAGGAGCTTGTCCATGCTCTAGCAATCTCTTACATGGATCACATGGATTGCTCTAGCAATCTTCCCACAAGTCGTATTGCCCAATTACACTCTGTAATGAATGCTACAGCTAGACTGATTTTCCTCTCCTGTCGCTTCTCTCACACCTCTCCCCTCTGTCAGTCCTTACATTGGCTTTCTGTATCCTACAGGAGTCAATTCAAGCTACTAATCCACACTTATAAAGCACTGACACATGCTAGCCCCTCCTATATTTCTTCACTGATCTGCCCATGACCTTCTCCTGTCTGCTGCTCGCACCCATACGGCCAACTCACACTTGCAGGACTTCTCGCGGGTGCCTCCTTTCCTTTGGAATTGCCAGCCTACAACCATCAAGTTCTCCCCTAGTCTTCAATCATTTAAAAAGTGCCTCAAAACCCATCTCTTTAGGAAAGCTTATGGCCTACCAGAGAAACCTTTACCTCACATACCCGTCCCTCGCTCTCTCCTAAAGTGCAGCACTCTACTCTCTCCTCCAGCTCTGCTTCACCCCACCTTGCGTGATTGCTACCATCTGTCCTGTTGGGTTTTACGCCCCACCTCCTATAGACTGTAAGCTCATTTGAGCAGGGTCCTCTTCAACCTATTGTTCCTGTAAGTTTTTGTAATTGTCTAATTTATTGTTAAATCTCCCCCTTTGATAATATTGTAAAGTGCTAAGGAATATGCTGGCGCTATATAAATACCAGTAATAATAATAATATTAATAATAATAATAATCTGTGCAGTAAACTGCAGCCACACACTGTGTTGCAACTTGCAAAGAAGAAGCAGTGGCACACAGTATAAAGAAAATAAAATCACAGTGTGGAAAATAATAGAGCATTATCAGCTTCTATCAAGTCCATATGCAGAGGTAGCAGGCATAGCCACACCACGAGATTCAGTATTAGCAGCATTCACTTGTGCAGTAAGCTGCTACATGCTGTGGTTATATCCACAATTAATATCAGGATTTGCACTCAACAATCAAACCAAATAATTTAAAAAATATGGTGCCAAATAAGCTAGGAGGATTACTGGACCCTAATAATGGCAGTTGTCCAGTGGCCCCAACGAGCATAGGGGCCTCACCGCATTGGCCTATGCCGACTGGGGAGATTGTTTCTCATTAAGACAAAGACCTCCTTCACAGGCTTAAATGCACTTCGTTAGGGGAGGTGGAGGGAAAGCAGACCAGGGAGGCTGTGTGTTCCTCCCATGAGCAGGCATTTTGGAACGTTGCCGCAAGTTACTGTGGCAGCACTCTAACATAGCAATAAGCTCACGGGAGAAGAAGAGAGAAGTCATTCTGCAGCCACAGGAGCTGCAGGCTAAAGTTCATTCACAACCACTGGACCACCAGAATTTGCAAAGTCGTCTTCCCCCCGTCAAAGGTAATAAGAGGGGGACAAAAAGTTTTTTTTTAAATATATATACATATTCTCCCTTGCCAGCCCCCCCCCACAACACAATATAGACCCCATCTACTCCTACACAAACTTTTCCTTAAATCTGTATCTATGTGATGCACAGGGACCAAAAAAGAGAATGCAATAAATAATACGGCAAAAACATTTATATTTGTAGCAGACTCATGCCCCTTTTTGTTCAGTTGTCCGTACCCCCCTTGTTCGTCTCCCGAATGGATGGTGTGTGGTCCCCTTTTTAACACTTCCTCGAACACTGACTTCCCCTGGTTGTTAACTGCAATCAAGTCATTAACTTGAGTGCTTTCCCTAGGTGACCGCCATTCGTATAACACGTGCTCCAGTGATTGGTGGCCATTTTGTCTCCCTAACACAGGCAGCGGTACATGGTCATCGAAAGCCTGGAACTATTTTCGGACACGCAATTCCACAAATCCGTTCACAGATTGTACCGCTGCCTGTCCCACTTCCCGACCAACTAGACGAACGACGCTCGGGTGATAGGAACTACCGACTTGGGGGAGCATTTGCTCCTTAATAGCCAGGGGGAGCGTTTGTCTGTGTTCACACAGGAATCCCCTATAGTAGACTTCTCTGGAACTGTTTTGGGCCATCACCTCTTGGTTGGCCGGTCAGAACTTTTCTTGAATGGCAATTCCATTCTACGGATCTGGGCGATATTTGGACAACTTGGGCGCTCAGATCCGGGCTATTCTGTGATATAAGACTTGTGGAGTTCCTGTAAAATATGACCATGTTTTTGTGGTGTTTTATGTATGTTCCATGTATTTCCCTGTAACTGAGAGATAATTAAGTTACTCAGTTTTGACTCTATTAACTCCCAGACAGAGGGACGCCTGGGAGGGGCTTGTTTATATTTTGGATGGAGGCCCCATGCTGGGGGTCTATGCATAAAAGACTGAGTTTGTGCTGAATAAATCAGTTGTACTCCCAGAACTGTGTGTCGTCCGGTTACTGGGAAGGGATTCGCTTCACAGCACCTTGTTCCAGAGATCCAGCAGAGGAAAAGTCATTTTCAGGACTAGTACTCCGCTACAATAGTTACCAAACTTTAATGGATTAATGCACACACATATAAAAAAGCAAACATATCACCAATAGCAGCTTCCATGTATATCCGCAGAGACTGCTGAAAGTAGGGTGAAAGTAAGCAGAAGATGAACCAATTTGTAAAATGATATTCCGAATGTGCTTCAGATTTTCATTGGTGGAAAAAAACTGCTTCAGTCCCCCCCACCCCAATGATCCCTTATATTTGTCCAAACGTCTCTCAGAACTCGTCTTGCAGCCAATAATATGTCCTCATATCCAATTTCCATTACATGACTAAGATATCTATTTGCTCGCATCAAAACAAACAAAAAAAAAATTGACTATTCTTCATTCCATCCCTCTTTTCTACTGGTGCTAGCAATGGCATTCTGAATCAGGAATACAAATTTGTATTTTTGTACATTGCACAAGTTTATTGTTCTGTGATTCTGGAAAGCAAAAGTTCGGAAATAAGAATTTCAGATGATCACCAGATCACCCCGAATTTGTACAAGTTGCATTTCAGAACAAAGTAAATCTCCAAATCTAAGACTTCGAGTTTTACCCCTTTCTTACATCTTATTTCCCAAATCACCCCTTAATGAATTAGGGCAGGAGTGAGGATAGCTGAACTTACTTTCACCCAATCACTCAACAAATTTAGCATGCTTTTCTGAAATTGTTTACCTTCATAGAATTCAGTACATAGAAAAGTACTAGACATCTGAACAAGAAGTGCAAAAGATTTTTTGACATAATCATATAGAAGAATGTCAGAGTGTACCATGGGTTTACACCAAGTACAAAGTTTTCTATTTTAAAAACCTGGATTGAACACCACTGTAACAGAATGCACATGCCCTCTGACACAGTCCTCTGACTTTCTCCACTCTGTTGTGATTAACTTTAGTTTTAATGGAATTGAAAAGCAGTCCAGTGTACTAAGAATTAGAGATAGACATTTGTAATCTACAGTAAGATTTCTTTTTTATAGTTATAAAAGCTATTATTCTTTTTATCCCACTTGAATTGTGAGTTGAAATGTCCATCTCAGGGCATGGAAAAAGTTCTATATTGTGCTTAGAAATGCGGGGAATGCAGCAAGCCTGAAGGAGGATTCAGAGACTGAGATGAGGCATTTCCCAGTGGATTTGGGAGTAGCTAACTTTTATTAGAACAGTCACTTGTTTGTTTCAGCTATATGTTTATTTCATTCCCCTTTCAGTTAATAATCCATCTAATCTAAAATAGCAAGCCTGGTTTACAAATTGTAAAAAACAAAAAGCTTGTATATTTCATATTATATATATATTTTATATATTTATATATATATGCCTAGCCTCTGGTAAGTCTATAATGTACTCTTTTTTTCTTCCTCAATAGCATTAGCCCTATCTGCCTAAGGTCTAATTAAATGGACAACCAGACCACCATATATCATTGAAGTGGTTTAGGTGCACTGTCTCTGCACTCCCCCATCTCCCTCCCCCACCCCCCTTAATCCTGCAATGTAAAACATTGCAGTTTTAGAGAATCTGCAATTTTACAGTACTAGACTGCCTCTAGTGGTTGTCTACCACACAGCTACAAGGGGTGATTCCTGGAATTTCATGTTTTTTTAATCTTTGAAACAACGCTGTACACGCTCATACTCTGCATATGGACATCCAGCGTGAAGGAAAAAAAACCCTGCTGTCCGATAAGGAAGGCCTAATGTTTGCTGCACAAGCGCGTTTTTATTCCCCTTCATTGGCTGAATGTGACTCAGCGCTGAAGTACATTGGCGCTGGAACTATGTAATTGAATAAAGGGATATTTAACCATTTATATCGCCAGGGACTGGGAGCAGGGGCTGTGGATTAGTGAAATAATACATATTTGTATTCCTAACACTAAAGTTAAACTATTAAACTATATAATTAATACATATACAATACCATGGAGGTAAGTACAAAGAAAACATGAGAAAATAGCACACATTTTTACAGACAACCCTGTGCTGCTTATTACTACCAGTTTGAACAGCTCATACTGAGGATTGCATGATGTATGGTCAGTAGCTGATTGCCCGCCATCTTTAGAGTGCTCAGTGCTTGGCTCTGTAACTAAAATCTGAGACACTCATATTGTGGCTAATTGGAAAGTTGTATTGCTCTACACTGCCGGCTGGGGTTGTGATTCTGAGTTAGCTGATTCTGTCCACACTGTAGGTTGTTGATGTGAAACTGTAAGTGAGCAGATTTGACAATCAGCTGAATCTTAGCAACTTATTGCATTCATATTACCATTGCAGATTGATCATATTGACATCTGCAGAGGTAATAAGGATTCTTTTTAGTATCTTGCTACTTCTATACTGTGAAGACTCTGGCTCTGCACTGATATCATTTCAGTAACTGTCTAGCTCTGATTTGTTTTCACAGTAGTATAATCAATCTACAGTAAAATGCGTGTGCTAAAAAGTTACTGAAATTAAATGATATAAGTGCAGAGTCAACTTACAGTTTACTTATAGCCTCCTTATTAGCCCGGCATCTGTCAACATGATCAATCTACAGTACGTGATAATAGTGAGTGAGGAGTATCTGACATGTTTCATAACAACATTAGATGTGCCATTCTTTCCATTCCAAATGGAATTTCGGCTACATTTGGCAATTTAGAAGTGTCAGAGTTACCAAATTCTTTATAAACTGAAACAAACCAACAACAAAAGAAATTGGAACAAATCAAAACAAAGTATAGTGGATCCATTCATTTTGATAAAAATAAGCAAATAAGGGACTTACGATAAAGCAACTGCAAGAGCAAAATTAAGTTAAAGGGTTTTTCTTTAGTAGAATTAATTTGGTATCCTTACATGGTATTGCCATACTTAAGGGTACCAAATTAGGGTCTTATCTACTAAGCAATTGAAAGAGTAAAATTAAGAAAACAGCTTTTATTAATTCTGCCCTTTTAGAATTTTAGTAGTTATGTCCCTAATTAGGTATTCCTACATTGGATTGTTATAGTTAAAGGTACCAACTTGGGGACATATTTACTAAGAAAGCAAAAGAGCAAAATTAAGAAAAGGGCTTTTCTTAGTTTTGAACTTTCAGATGTCTAGTTGATAGCTCCCTAATTTGGTATACTGTATATGTCACATACATTCTATATACACACATCACATGATATGTACATACAGCCTATTCATTCTATATACATGCAGCATATGCATATATATAGAGATAGTTTGACAAATTATTATACTAGTGACAACATATAATGCAACAGAATACACAAAATATCTTGTGGCAAATATATGTTGAATTTTGCAACATGGTGGTAATAATATGCTGTATAATTGCCTGGGGAAGTTATAGCATAACTGAGAGCATTATCGAATATATGTCTCATAGAGGACTGCATCATACATTAGGAAAATAAAAATTAATTCAAACTATTATATACCAAAAAAATCTATTTAAGTATTGTTTTCTGATCTCAAACTCAGCTGTTCATTTGCTCCCACCCAAATAACAGTCATTATTCCATTACATTTTTCTATTGCTAGGAACGGCACTCCAAATCACAAATGAAAACAAGCATGTTCAGGCTTACGCAAGTTGGTTTTCCTAAATTCCACAAGACTAGGCTACCAATATACAGTTGTTGGCTTTGCCTTAGCCATGAGGACTGCTGACACTGCTTCCACTGCTGCCTCCAGCACCACTCCTCCTACCACCACTATTAGTAGTAATTAGCCTCCAGATGGTGAGATTAGCAGCACATCCATTAATATCATTCACTACCCAGTAGACAATTGGATGTTTTTCATGATGTAATACTTCTGATGCCACTTCAAGTGTTACAGCTTCTGTGTTTTATGAAGCTATGAGCCATGGATCAGTGAAACCAGTGGACTTGCTGCCATTGCCTGTAACCTGCTATTTCTTGCAGCCACCCCAAGAAGCAACTTAGAGAAAACTCAGAAGAGACTTTGTTGGTGCCAAAAGGCCATGCTCTACTGAAAAGGTGGAGTAAATTATTCAGTTAGTATCCCCAATGTATGGTCTTGGTGGTTGTGAGGAATCTAGTGAGGATGATACCACTCTTTATTCCACCACTCCAGACATTTAAGTCTGTCACAGGGGAAATAAACTATGAAACAGATGAATTACAGAGGAGAGAATAGAGGCAGAAGTCCACTATATTTTGCATCTACTGTGCACTTATCACTTGTCCATCTCTAACTGCAGTAGAATTGCTTTATTTAATGGAAAAAATGGAGAATCATCTCCTATCAGTTCCAGAAATAGCTCACCCAGTGAGATTTTAATCCACACCACCACCTCCTTTCCCATTAGCATTAGTCAACCATGTGTTAATATAGAGGTTAGAGTTGTGTCAGCTTTTGAAGATGCAAATCCATGCTTAGATCATCTTCCTTGAGCTGCATTGGACAGTCTGCAATTGGATAGCCACAGAATGTATGGGCTGGGGAAAATGGTGAGTGGCTTTCTAAGGCTGCAGATAAAAGATGTGCAGCTTGTTCAAGGTATTTTTAGATATACCCCCAATGAAAAAAAGCATCATTAAAGGCAAGTATGTATGCTTCAACTGGGTGTATATCTGATAAACAGTGATTTTTTATTTTTATTGATTTTTTTAATTTTTATTTGGTCAGTATAGCATCCAATTAAATATAAGTAGTTTATTGATATAGTGCAAACACATGCAGCTGTAACAGTGTGGCTCTATTCTTGCTGAGTTATGTTATGTAGATATAAAGAGAGTATCCCGCTGGGTCGGTAGGAATTATGAAGGACAAACATGAATTGCATTTTGAATGTTGAAGAATCTGATGATAGTAATCAGATTTGCAGCAAAGTTCAGAAAAAGGTCTGGAGATCTAGCAATGAGAAAAATATTTTGTAACAGCAAACACACCCTGAACATTTGTGTTGGTACAGAAATGCTTTGAATGCAGCACATTCTGGAATATTAAAGCCCAATCAAATCTATGCCTAGAACTAGATGACTGTGATTTCAACTGCTTGTCACTTATAGGATATTTAAACAGAATAAAACATCCACATGGTTTCTAATTCTTTTTAGAAGACCACATGCTTAAAGGGACACTATAGGCACCAAGATCACTTCAGCTCATTGAAGTAGTCTGGATGCACTGTCCCCGGTACCTTAACCCTGTAGTGGTAATTATTGCAGTTTCTAATAAACTGCAATAAATATCTATCAGGGATAACTCCACCTCTAGTGGCTGTCTACCAGACAGTCACTACAGGAACTACCAGGTCGTTGTTACTATGCATGAGGACATCCAGCATCAACCGAAATCCCATAGGGAAACATTGTATAATCCTTTCCTTTGGGTGAAGTCCTAATGCGAGCGCGGCGATTGCTGCCCATGCGTATTAAGTATCCCTCGCCAGATGACATCAGTAGGTGACGAGCGGAGGTGGAGCCTTAATCAGGACTGAGGGACATCAGTGCTGGAGTCAGGTAGGTAACAGAAGGTGGGACGGTGCAAGGGGGCACTATATCGAGCTTTAGTGCCAGGAAAAGAACTTTGTATTCCTGGCACTAAAGTTTCACTTTAATTTGTTTATCTTATCTGTTAATATGTCTTCTCAGGTTCAGTCAGCTCAACTTTGCTTAGTCTGCATTGTACAATGTTCCTTTTGTTTGTACTCTGAATGCCCTATATAATGAGATTGAAAGGCTAACACTTTATTTTCTACCAGATTGCTCTTAGTCCTGTGCCAATTTTGTAGTTTATAGACTTTCCCATTTCCACATATCTCTAATCTCCTTTTCTTGTGATCTGATGATAAACAAAAACCTAGCCAATAACAATGTTCTTGAGGAATAACTCATGTGTGGATTTCCCTAATGCCTTTATTACTTCCACACAACTGGCAATGTATTATAGTTAATTGAAGTTTGGTAGCTCATATCCTGCAATGCATAGTAACTTTAATAGTGGCATCTTCAAATCCTTTTCACTTCAGAAGTCAAACTAAAAATACAATTTAGCTTCTATTCTAGTTGAGACAGTTAACTTTCTATTATGCCATCTTTTTAATTGTTTGAAAATATGTCAAAATCTGCATAAAGCCTCAGATTCTGTATAATTTGCATTTCATTATGAAGTCCCTATTGCATTAGGCATTTTATGTAATAGAGTAGGGAAATGTATGGGGATAGTATAAATAATAGGAAAGTGCCTTTGTCAAAAGAACACCAGATTGCTTTACCCAGAACATAAGTAATGAACTGCACTCCAAAGGATAAAAGAAAATGCCGGTGCTAAGATGATTCAAATATTAAGTATTCTTTAATCGTGTTTGCCATGTGCCCTATGTTAACAGATGCTGACTTAAGTTTTTTATATCTGGTCTTCTGTTCTGCTATTCATGTTGTCTTTTCATGTTAAATGTTTTTGATTGCTAAAAATGGTAATGTGTGTATGCTTTGTACAAAATGCAATAAACAATGTTTTTTATTACTATTATATATAACTTGAATAAATAACATTTAATGTATTGTCAATACGTTGTGACAATATCTGTTCTTGAAAGGGTGAAAAACTCTCGATGTGTATTACGGTATACCATTTATTTTTAAAATCCAAAAAATATAGGGCTATGTTTACCTGAGACTTTGCTCACTAAATGGCAGTATTTTCAGTTGTGTTTCACATTCACACTGGTTGTGCACATTTTTGCATATCTCCCAACACTGGGAAATATGCAGTTGAGATAGGTAGGCAGGGCTGTCTGGGAAGCAGATGTGTCCATCCACTGAAGACCTGTGTCAGCGTGGAATCAAGGCTGACTGACAACTTCACTGACCAGGCTCCAAAATACAGGGCTATGCATAGTACTCCCTGCATGATCTTAGTGCCTGCAGGACAATGTAGGTGTGTCTAATGATGTGCTCCTGTTTTGCTACCCAGGGGCAGTTCCCTTAAATCCTCAGATGCGGAACGCCAATGAACTGAATCGTGACAGGACACAAAATAGTTCAAATAAATTAGGTCCAGGAACTCAGGATTGCTACAGGAAGGCAGGTTTATTGGAACAAAAAATGCAACAGTTCTGCCTACACAGAGACCTTTTTCAAGGACACAAAATAGTGAAAGTTTCACAGAAAGTGGGACAGTTGGGAGCCCTGTTTTTGTTTAAAATTCATTAAATGGTTGCATACATCACCAAGATCTGTAGAGAAGTTGCTGAGATAATTCAGTCTACCCTGTTACAACTGAAATCATATGAATAAACAGCCATTCTTATTAAATCCATGTAAGTTTATCTCTAGTACGTTTCCATGTTAAATTATATGTAATTGTACATTGGCAAAGTATAACTAGAACCTAAGAAAACTATAACTTTTGATTACTTACTTTGTTACTGTGTTACAACTGAGATCATTTAAAAAAACAGCTATTCTTAAATCCATCTAAGGCAATTTCTAGTACATTCCCATCTAAAATTATATGTGACAGTACATTGGCAAAGTAAAACTAGAAAAATATAACTTTTGATTACTTACTTTTACTAACGTTTACTATAGACTAATGTATTTGTGTGTGTGAAGGTGTGTGGGATATATATACATATATATAGATATATATATATATATATATATATATTTTTTTTTTTTTTTTTTTTTAAGAAAAGAGTGTGATCATCAAAATCAATGGAATTGTCAGACACACCCCTGAATTTTCCATGACGAATGTTACGGTTTTAGACCTCTATTTATGGCTTTTCTGTTTTCTGTTCATTTTTATAGATATCTTCATATGCAACAATAACATTTTTAGTTATTTTAATCATAACCTTTACAATCTAGGATATTTAAAGAGTAATTTATGATGTTCGAATAAAATAAGAGATACACAACTTTTACACACATGTGATCTAAGTCAAAACCAGAGCCAGCAGAACTGTTATTGGACATAATGCATTGCATAGCATTACACGCTGCTCCTCGTTTCTCTGTTTTCTGTTAAGTAGTTCTTCAGAAACATAACATTTACAGTTTTATTGTGCATAAGTGCTAGGTGGCATAAATTGGTGATACAGGGGACATTAGTATGGCATAAAATCAGGTCACAGACATGTCAGCAGCATTTGAAATGAAGTTGTGTGCAGGTGTGAGTTTAATTAATCCAGCATGTACCTGTATATATTATATTATCTAAATGATGTAGCATGCAACATAAAATCATAATTAACAAAGTACACTATGTCCTTATTATTTCACATGATGACCTTTAAATAATTTAATTCAACCCTATATTAGTAAACATTTTATCATTTTAAAAACCTGTAATGCTCCATAATTGCACTGAAATCTAATTTGCTGCTCTTTATTTAAAAAATAAATGTAGTTTATTTCCCAAAATACAGATAGTGAGCCCCTTAAATGGACTGATTTCTCAGTTAAGTGTTGCATTTATATATTTTTTAACCATTGTAACTCTTCATGGAACTAAAATGTTAAGTGGCTCTCTCACATTAAGAAAGTCACTGTATGGTATAATTTTAACATCCAAAACATTTTGAAAACAGTTTTCCAAAAAAATAATTATGAACTGAAGAGGTAATGCAATTTGCTGAAAATAATGCTATTTTCATCTTTTTGCAGGCTATAGGACCAGATTTTTTATTAGGCAGAGTCCATAAAGGGATAACAGCACTTATACTTTTCCCTCCCCACTAGCATATTTACGCTTGAATAGGCTAGTGGGGGGAGAAAAGTACCAGGGGCCTTGGCCAGTGTCCTCTCTAGTCCAGTCAACATTAACAACAGAGGTAAAAAAATAAAGGATAGATCCTGGTTACCTCTAGAAAAGCTAAACCAATGTTGACAGCACTGGCAAGCAGACTGTGCAGATACACCAGAAAAGAGAATAAATTACTGTTGGCTACCTGCCCTGAGAGCAGACCATAACATGCTCCTTGAACAGGAACCAGCTGAAGATACCTAACAACAGGTAGCACATAGGAAGTTGGTTAGCACCAGGACCTGAGTTAGTTCACATGTACTGAATAAAGAACCTAATAATGCTGCATGAATGCTTAGCAGCACAATGAACTAGCAAGAGGCTTACATAAGGCAGAACAATCAGGGCTGGCCTTTGGGGTGTGTGAGCTGTGTAGCCGCACTGGGCACCATGGTAGCAGGAGTGCCATGCGGCCAACAAAGCTCGCACATGTACTGGTTGACAAGTATGAAGGATGTGAAGGTAACTGTCTGCCTGCACCTGTGTGTGTGTGACTGTCTGTAACTGTGTGTATGAAATTGTGAACATAGATGTATTCTTCCTATTTAAAAAGCAGCAACCCAGAGGGCATGACTTGTCAGGCATGGAAGATAGCCGCAGGATCTTGAACTCTGCACTATAGAGGCAACAAATTTGAATCTGACTTAAAAATATATATGGCTCATCTTAGCTGAACCACATCCAGGCAAACACTGAAAATACCCACTGACACTCACCATGGGAAGATTACAGGACTGTATATATGTTCTAGCTGATGGTCTCCATAGAATACATCTGTCTCCAACTGTAAATACAAACCATAACTTGATAACTGGTCATATTAATTGTTGTAACTTGTTGATTGTTTACGTTGTATCACTGAATTATAACCAACGGTCTCAATAACTTTGTTTGCGCTCTGGCAGTAGGCCCCGGACAACCCCACCACCTGATATAACAGTTCAACTTACAAACTTTGCCGGAGAGCATAGATACACCACCCACGCCCCCATGGGTTTACTGCCATAGCACTAGACAAGCTCATTGGGGACGCGTTTCCCAAGTGAGCCCACACCCCAGAGGCACACTACCCCTTTCTGCTGTCTCCACAACCTCCACCCTCACACTCAAAGAGGGAACCGGGCAACAAGAGATGATATACACCCGACAACCGGGACTTTGACTGTCCCAGTAATGCTCAACACCCAATGCAACACTTAGAACACATTACAGCATCACCCCCACTAACACTGCTCTCCCACGTGCCCCCTGTGGTGAACACCTATGGAGGCATGGGTGACTCCCTTCCCCCCTTTTTTCTTTCTTTTTTTCTCTTTTCCCTGCTCTCCCCTCACTTGTCTGTCCTTTCCCAGCTCCACCAACTCCCCCCCCTCCCTCAGCCTCCCCTTCTGTCTCTCATTTCTCCCTTACCTTCACCTGCTTCCACTCGGACACACAATGCACGTCTACCTGCCACAGTATGGTGACCCCCCCAGCCCTGCCTTCCTAGAGACAGATACTAGAGACAGCCTCAAACAGCCCTCAGAGATATCGATACTTTTTCCGCAGACGTCCCATTCCAAAAAGAAGAGGAAATCACGGACCCGGGAGGCATGTACCTCTTCCTGAAGGGCACAAAACCTAACACACAATTCACCTTCGCCAATCTGTACCTTCCCAACAAAGGACAAAAACCATTTCTTAGGAAGACTCTCACAATGCTGGACTCCTTCAGCGAAGGCAAACTAATCCTAGACGGAGATTTCAATACACTGCTAGAACCTAGACTGGACACCTCCACGGGGCACTCGACCCTTCCAGGCCATGTACTCAGAGACATGAGAGCCACCCTACACAACTTCCAACTGTCAGACTGCTGGCACACCCTGCACCACTCAGAGAAAGACTACACATTCTACTCCCCACTCCATAACTCTTACTCATGCATTGACTACTTCTTCCTCTAACACCGCCACCTAGATGACCTCCTCTCAGCCATGATAGCCTCAATGTCCTGGTCAGATCATGCCCTGGTCATCATTACAACCACTTCACCAACCCCCTTCCAGAAACAATGGACCTGGAGACTCAATGAGTCACTGATAGAGGACCCCCTAATCCAATGAGAGGTGCAATCCCACATAGACCAATTTTTCCACGCAAACCCCACACCAGACTCAGACCTAGAAAAGATTTGTGAGGCACACAAATGTGTGGTCCAAGGCCTCCTGATTCGACATGGAGCGCATCGCAAAAAGAAACGCACACAGGAAACAGCCGACCTCTCACGGAAAGTGGCGAACCTGGAAAAGCAGCACAAATCCACATTAAGCGAAGACACATACAAGCAACTGGTCATGGCCAGGGCAGAACTGAACTCCCACCTTTCCCAAAAGATCGCCTTCTGATTCAGACAAGCCCAGAGAACCTTCTATGAATATGACAACAAAAGCGGCAAACTGCTGGCGAGGGCCCTGAGGAAAGCCAGACAAAAATGCTTTATCTCATCTTATCATATATGATGGAACCACCCAAAACACCCCTAAGTCGATTGTGGAAGGATTTCGGCTAAATTACGAATCCCTGTACAACCTCCACAACCACGGGGGACCCGGCCGCAACCAAACCCAATAGACAAAACATACACTTAGTCAAACTCACATCCAAGGCACAGGCGCGGCTCACACTATGGAAGAACCGATTACATCAGAGGAACTATCCCTGGTTCTGAAACTGGCCAAAAACTGGAAGAGCCCGGGCCCCGATTGTTTCACCATCAAATACTATAGAACCTACTATAAAACATTGCCTTCACACCTAATTGACATGCTCAATGCGATCAAGAACGGGGGGACCCTCGATCAGAACACTCTCAAAGTGCACATCATGGGGCTGCCTAAGGAAGGCAAAGACCCCACAGCATGCCCTTGTTACAGGCTAATCTCCCTGTTGAACGCTGACCTGAAACTCTTCGCAAAGGTTCTAGAGCACTACATTCAACCCATTCTACCAAAACTAATCCATCCGGACCAGGTGGGTGTGATGAGAGCAATCTCGCCACATTGCTTTGGAGAAGCCTGGTTGCTCTCCTGTTGCCTTTGGATTATGGCCCCATGTTAAAAGGCTTGATTTTCCCCTGCAAAGACAAGAAAGCCGGGTCATTTGGTGCTTGCCCTGTTTGAGCAGTGATACCCCAGATATCTATTCCATGGAGCCCATTCATCTAATGAAAGACTATGGGAAAGATTTTGGCTCCATGGCAATTGAACTGTATGTGTGTGCTCTGAGCGCTATTCAGTAATAATGTGCGCTCAGACCTAAGCTATCTGGGCATATGTTACATGTCTGTATTTTATGTCATAAAGGTAACCTTGTGTATTTTGTTGTATTTTACTGTCTTTGTGCTGCCATGTGTTCAATGGAGTTTTGCCTCTGTCTTTGGAGATAATTGGATTAATTCTAATTATCTCCAGGATAGAAGACTCTGTGGAACTGGATTTGGGCAGAAAAGCCATGCTTCCTGTGGTCACAAAGGACTACGATCTATCTTTTGAACCACTGGACCAATTTGTATGATTTGGCGTATGTTTGTATTTGGCGTATGCTGATTCTGAAAATTTAAGTTATGTGAATGTGATGCATACTTTTCAAGTTATGAATAATGTGAAAAAATTGTATTTCTCTGCTTGTGCTAAATTACATTACCCATTGTGTAAGGTAATTGAATCACATGCAGAGGGGAGGAATTTGTGTGGGAGTGTCTGAGTGTGTTTATTGGTTGTGTTCCAAAACCCTGTGGGTGGTACTAATGTGTAAGAATGTGTACATAAGCACAATAAACCCACAGCTCTGTCTGTTCACTGCTTGACCCTCAACACAGAGCTTTGTCTCGTCTTTGGGGGGATTTACTGAATGCTGATAGAGACTGATTGCTAGGAGTATAAGCCGCTTGGATGCTTTTCCTATTCGTGTGCTAGCAGCGATTCATATGGTTCCTGTTCGTGTGTTTGGAGTGCTGTATTGGATGCCGTTCGGGAGTTTGGAGCATTCACTTATTGGCGTTTCGTGTGTTTGGTGTTCTACAATAGCTGCGCCTGCATCTCTGGAAAGGGGGATGATCGCCTAAACGGTTTTTACCCCTTGTGTGCAAAACAGTCTGTTACAGTGGGGTTTTTCAAAAACAGAGAAGCCACAGACAATACCACCAAAGTTATCAACCTGATACACGTGGCCTGGACTGGACCATTGCCCGCACTCCTAATATCCACCGACACGGAGAAGGCGTTTGACGGGGTAGACTGGACTTTCCTGTTTGCGACGTTACAACAACTGGGATTCGGCCCAAACATCCCACTGTCCAGCGCGTTCATGCCTCCTCTCACCTCTGCTATTTGTGCTAAGCCTGGAACCTTTCCAAAACGAGGTCCCAAAATGACTGTACATTAGGGGCATAAAAGGCAAATGGGAGGAAAGGAAAATATCTGCCTATGACGGCGACCTGCTGTTCACAGTCCAAGGCCCACAATCTTCACTCCCAGCCATCATACAGAAATTCGAAGACTACAGCACTCTCTCTAACCTTCGAATCAATTATACAAAATCTGAGATCTTGCATCTTGGCTGTGACCATGCCCTAAAAGCGCAATTCCCGTTCCATTGGTGTAAAGACGCGATCAAATATCTAGACGTATGGCTCATCGTCGATCTATCTCGCTTGTTCAGACATAATTTCCCTTTCCTCTTAGGACGCGTACTCAGAGACCTAACGGACTGGGATGTACTGCACATCACCTGGCTTGGATGAGTAAACATTCTTAAAATGAATGTCCTACCATGCTCCTTATAAAAGCTACAGACACTCCCGATCCACGTGCCCCAGACCTTTCTAGGCCAGATACGCAAAGCCTTCACGACATATGTATGGCAAAATTGAACAGCCAGGATAAAGTATGACATTCTCACAAAACCTAAACCACAGGGCGGGCTGGGACTACCAGATCTGGTTAAATACCGCCAAACTATCCACCTACAACTCATCACCGAATGGACTATAGGAACAGAGGACAAGCTCTGGATCGCCATAGAGGCCAGCTTCTCAACACTACCACTAAACACACTCCCATGGAAACCACCACAAAAGACAACGGGATATGAGAGGAGGCACCCCACAATAGCTGCCACCCTGGTGGTCTGGAAACCCCCTATCAGGCAAACCGGACCTCGCTCCTCCAGTATCTCCCCTGTACCACATCACGGGCTACACATTGTTCCACATGGTTAACAGCAACACGATCATGATTGCGCAGATACATTTCTTTACTCAAAAGACACAAACCTCACAAGCCATGTGGTCGACTAAGTGGCTGCCAGAAGAATTCAAAGAACTGCAGCTATCTCTGTTTTGTCTTTATGCTGTATCGGAGAGAGTTATTGCCAGTAACTTTAACTCACACCTTATCATATTACAGAATGGAGTCACAAAAGTAGTCACCACACTGGAAGAGGGAAACATAGAAACATAGAAACATAGAATGTGACGGCAGATAAGAACCATTCGGCCCATCTAGTCTGCCCAATTTTCTAAATACTTTCATTAGTCCCTAGTCTTATCTTATAGTTAGGATAGCCTTATGCCTATCCCACTCATGCTAAAACAACTATTAACCAACTATGATATTCCAGAAAGCCAAATTCTACAAAGCTGATGACTGACTGAAAAGGTGGCAACACCAGGATCCAGATCAGCAAAAGACAACCTGATTCATTGGGAATTGTGCGCCAAATGGTGGCAGGAGACTTGCAGATGGAGTCACAGAGGCAGAACCGTTTAGTCCCTGAGGCAATCAAGGAATCAGGTCTATATTTATTCAATAGCCTAATACGGTTTGCCTTCCATCTACATTATATATTTGTTTATGTATAATTAATTTGTTTATATAACATTTGGTTCATCTCCTGGGTAAGTGCACACAAACCTAGAAGTTGCAACTGGAAAGATGAAATTAAATAAAACCCGCTCTAGCTGCACTACTGTACCATATAAGTTGATTGCTGTTAATTCTTTTGATGACAATTTTTTGACGAATGATTAATACCCCAAGCACCTCATGGTATAGGTTTAGATGGTCTCAATCGGCCAGGCAAGGTACAACCCACCATGTGTACTGATCAACCTCAATGTTTAAGCAACATATGTTCCATTTGCAGGTCCCTGATGTATACCTGGAGTAGACCCAGGATTTTCTAATACCCTGTATTATAATTAATTTCATTCTTAGATAATTTATTTTTTGTCCCCCCTTCTACTCAAGTTAGACATTCACAGATCCAATTAACCCTTCCCACAATATGCAAAGGTTTATTACAGGTTGCACATACTAGGGTCTCTGGAAATAATCCTTCTTATGAGATATGCCCAACACAATCTTGGTTTGAATATGTTGGGGCAAGATTTGATGAATAGGTTTAAAGAAGGAGCTACAAATGATTACTTGGACAGTGATAGAGGCTAGGCTCCAGAAAACTATATGGTTAAATGTTTTAAAGATAATCCATGGAGACCATAATACTATCTCTAAATGCATGGGAATTACATTTATTGCATAAGAGGAAACTATTGTTAGAAGATGCCAAAAGGTGGGAGCCCATATAATTTGTTTGCAGTAAACCCACTTCGCTAAAGGCAAAATACCCTACTTTGCACATAAAAACTATATAATATAATAAAGATATGGAATAATCAAATATTCAACTCCCTTTTAGCCTATACTCCTCAGTAATGAGTACTATAACCCTGTAAGAGAGTGACCCTAAACTGCACTTCAATATCATAGCCCACCAAAGTATTGAACAAGATACATTTTATTCACAACATATATAATTCTGAATACAGCATAATTAAACTGCTAACATATAAAGTGCTCAACAGTACAATATGCATAACCACAACAGCCCACAACCACATTAATAAGAAAAAAAGTGTTGCTCAAATAAAAAATAAGATATTTGAGTGATAGTACACCAAAGTATTGCACAAGATAAATTTTATTCACATCATATGTTGGAAGGCCATTTGGCCTGAATTTGTGGGAGGAGTTATGATCCTATTTTAACCCTACCCCCCTACTTACCTTTGTTGTGCAAGCTGTTTGTCTTCTCCATAGCAACTACCACTTCCGGTCCCTTGTTCCTGCCAGAATCCAGTCTCCAGCAAACAGTCCATCACCGGCAGCTCCTGCCTCCATCCTCTGTGCCCGTCAACCGGCTTCTATCCTTCCTCGATCGCTACTCGACTTCCGGTCACGAGACCGGCACGTCCACGTAAGCTTAATGTGGGAAATACCGTTCGGCTATTTCCTAAATTTCGGGCCTAAAAACGCGGGGATAGGCTCCCTTTTATTTTTAGTATTATACGTACCCGTTTGTGCACTTTTCTCTGTTCGTGTACTTCTGTGTTCGTACGGCTAACAGCCAATCGCAGAGTAAACACTCCTTCGTTATATTCGTTTAAATATCTACCGACTGCACTATATTTACTTACGTTCATTTGTCCGTTCGCATGTCAATACAGCCAAACACACTTAAACGGCTCTTGTTCTGTTTTCACATGCTCAATTAACCGACCACAGGTCGGTCCCGTTTATATTCCCCTCGTTCGTTCATTTAGCCGAACGCAGGAGGCTTCATACGTTTTAATTTTCACAAACTGTCATAAATTATACCTTTGTCATGTCATTTACCTATAACAATAGCACTCACCCCTTTCTCAATTCTTTACCTTACATAAATTTACGTGTAGTACATGGCTCTCCAGTCACCACTAGATATAATGACAATATCACTGTGGCACTACTTCCCGTCCTATAGATTAAATTTAATTACGGGCCATTAATTTATTCCGCGGAATCTTCTTAAAAGACCCTGTTCAGCATAATTAATTTGTTTCGGCAAGCTAAATACAACCCCAAGCACCACTACCGCTCCCTACATCTTTTCTTAGTTTATCATGTCTTTAATTAAGCTTTACGTCCTTTTTCACCAGGCTCGTTACAGACCATTAGCACAATTTAGCAAATCTCTGTCTCCAAAAAACATTATACTCTGGTTCCTTATACTTAGAATTCATAGAAGAGGTACCCGGTATCCCGCATTTTGGTAACAGGTAAGAAGGTTTGCCATTTTACGTTTTCCCTTGAGGCCTCATTCAGCCTCCACGGCCTCATACAGCCCCTCACATCCTAAAGTGGGTTCTAAACTTCAAAACGTACCTGGTCTAAGATTCCTCTCAAAACAATCTCATAATCATAATCCACCGTATTAATATATTTAATGGTACACGTTTTGTCATTCATTTCTACATATCATTACTTAGACCTGTGTCATTACCGCAGCTCGCCAAGTCCTACACCATTGACAACCTACAGGCTACCTGGTTCCCTACATTGCAGTATCAGGTATTGGTAATCTTACTCACTATGATTACATTTCTCCTTAAGGCCTCACTTCGCCTTCGTATCATTCAAAAAATTCACATTTGTGGAAACCCAGGGGCTTGTCTCTAATTTACGGACCAACGTTCAGGTCCCTCCGCTTACCCACGTTCTTACGTTACAGTATCTCTGATACACACCTGTTATGGGCAAATGCAAATATTACAAGTTTTAGAATGAAATGTTGTATTTCTTAAAATATGTACTTTGTCTTTAAGAGATATTGCAAATTGACAAGGTGTTAGAAATGGAACATATTGTTTTTCATAGATGTTTCTATAAGCAATAACCTCAGTGCATAATATGTTTGCGCCATTGTGTCCCAGACGAATTACAATAACAATAATGCATAAACAAGCTTCAAGGCTATACTACAACTCTTTCAGTACACAATATACTGTGGTAACCCCAAGTTAATGGAACTTCCCCAAATCCGGGAATCTCCCACAACTGTGCACTTACGACTTAGTATAAACAACAGATAAGCTATTCAGACTTTAAGATGCCATCTTGAACTAAGTCAGGAAAATTTCCATGACGTATGCACCCTTTAGTTATGGCCTTGTATGTTTGCCAAATTAAGGGAGGTCCTAAAATGAATATAGTAAAAGAAGTGTTACTTTTTCATATATGAACTACAGTGACCCTAAAATGAAGACACCTAAGGTATAAATAGGTGTACTTTTAAATGTTAAGGAACAGAGGAGAGACTTGGAGACAGACGCTGCTCCATCTTAAAATGACAGAGAGGCTGACATAATGACATGTTCAGAAGGGTATGTTAACCTATTAATGATATTTGCAAGCATTTAAGTTAATATTATAAACTCTGCTATAATGGATTTTATATGTCTATATTTATATTTTTATATAATAAATATCCAAAAAGACAAAACTATTGCTTCCAAGACAATCCTTATTTTATATTGTATTCTCAATTATTTATATATTTTAAATAGAGGATCTCTTACACTAACTATATAAAATTATGGTTAAGATATTTGTATGGTTAGCCCTACTAAGTTCTATGCTTTAAGACATTATAGTGGTAAATAAGGGAACCACCTGCGGTTACACACCTACCCATACGTTCTACATTTTCACACTCTTTATACCAGTGGCACGACTCAGGCCCACTAGCATCTTTTTCCCCTAAGGTTTCCCGGACTGGGCCGATTCCCTGCCGAAGCAAGAATATATTGTAATCTTCCTGCGCATTGCCCAAAGAAAGAGGACAAACACTCAAGGTTAAGTATCTACATACGTTATATCACACCATTCTAAGAGACAAGCCCCATCAGGATAGAGAACTTGCATTGAGGGTTAGGCGCTGGCCTTAGCTATCCTAAGTAATACTACGGTTCCGCGAGGTCTACACCCCACCTCATACATGGAGGTTTAGCCCCACGACCAAATCATAATTAGCCACCTCACTCACCCTTCTTTAGGGCTACAGTTAGGGCTTCCCAAGTCACGGCCACATGTTTTGAATCTCTTACGGTCACCGAGAGGCCGACATCCTGCCACCACATTCAAGTGGCCACAAAACTCCCTCGGCCCAAATCATAGGTAGAGCCTCTCTCCGCCACTTGGCACTTGCAGGGCCTCACCTGTCACTTGGTTCTAGGTAAATTCTTCGCCTCAGCACTAGCTAACAGGCCAGTTCTCCGAAGGTCTCTTCCATACTTCTAAGATACATTACTTATCTAAATCATTATTTCTTTTTCAGAATGTCACAAGAATCCATCCCAATAATCGGTCTGCTGTTGGACGAAATACCCAGCACGCCAGTCAAGCCTGGGTCTCCAAATGAATCCCTCACTCCTTCTGCCCTCGGTTACCTGGGATTCTGGTACATTCAAAAAATGTCAGCAGAGCTCAGACATAGGGGTATCCTCTCCCCAGCCACTGCCAGTAAGGCAGAACTACACAGGCTCACGACGGCTCAGGCCAACGTCCCCAGGCCCGGCTCTAGTTCACAAGGGCTGACAGCTTACTCCTCAGTTTCCAAACAGGAGACCCCGGTCGCCATCCCGGCCAGCCTCCAAACGATCAACAGGCTGATAAGTGGAATAGGCTATAGCCACTCCAGGTGTCTCGTTAAGCTCGGCAGGCCCTCACCTGGCAATCTCGGTCATACAGTCTGGCTTACCCCTCATTTCCCTCCCTGTCCCCCATCACCCACTATCACTACTCCATACGTCTCACCGGCCCACTCTGTTCCAATTTCCATGGAGAAGGAAATTCTCTATGGAAAGGACGTTAAACTAACATCACTACTTAACTTCCCAAGACACCACTACAGTACAAATGTTATATTCATGTTGACATTTCTGTAGTCCTAAAGAGTGAGACCCACAACTTAACAAAGCTTTCCATTCCTCTGTTTATCATTGCCTCTCGCATAGAGACAGCCACTTCCACTTCTCACCACTCCTTCACCCCATGCACTAGACAGGGAAGTGGCCAGAGGGACAAGCTGGGCTGACCATTTTATTCTGGGGAAGGCTCGGGTGCACTATCACTTTAATACTGGGGTATGCTATTTCACTACATACAGGGTTTTGCACATCTGCTCCAGAACTCACACCTAGTCCACATATGCAGTCCGTCTGTCACCTAAGATAGCCCAACTAAGGTTAACATTGATATCCTGGAATACTATCTGCATTTACACCCAGCTAGGCATCTGGTAGATTCTGGTGCCGGGCTTCTCACAGGGGTTTCACACGGGCCCTATCGCCATTTCCACAGGTACACTTGTATGCCCTAACCTATTATCTGCATCCATTGACCCTCTTACGGTGGACCACCTTCTGCCCACAGCAATCATACGCTGGTTTCACGATTGCCTCTTTTCGGTCTTCACACTTCTCATGCACCTTGCTTACTAACCTGCAACTGTCATTCAAAACAACAAAACTAAGTCCTCACTGAAAACTTTTCTAACAACTTACTTTTCTACCCTACCCTTACTTTGTATCTTACTTTTTGAATGTAAGCCCATTTAAGCAGGGTCATTAACGCCATCGTTCCTGTGCCTCCAATTTGTCTGATTACTTGACTTTTAGTCCACCATTGTACAGTACTGTAGAATTTGTTGGCACTTTATAAATATTAATAAGAAAAATAAAGTGTCACTCAGATAAAAAAAAACGATAACTGAGTGATAGCACACCAAGTTTTACACAAGATACATTTTAAATACAACATGTATTATCATTAATACAGCATAATAACATATGCAGTGTTAAGTGATAGTCAGCTCTTGGTCAGAATTGGGGTTCCATTCCCATATAGGTAGCCATTCACAATACCCTATAATACGTCTTATCATAAACCTCTTCCGCACTGCACTCTACATCCATTCCCAGCATCAAACTTCCTCATTCCCGCTAAGGAGTTCTCACTGCACTACGCAAATCGAACATGCCATAAAAGCTACCTCTTCAGCAAGTAGTAAGGCCTGGTTGAGCAAGACAGACTTATCCAATGCCTTTAATCTACTACCTATTCACCCTTCACTATGGCACCTGGCCTACGTTTGGCTCTAGAAGCAGCACCAAAGTATTCAACATCTTTGCACAAACCCTCTGCCGGCCCATCCTGAAAATATTCAGGTGTCCATCAGTCATCCACTATCTGGATGAATTTGTTGTTGATTTAACAGGTTCACAAACACCTAACAGTATTCACACTGCCACAGCCTCCTTTTCACGACACTCGGGGTCCCTCTGTCCCCAGGCAACCACTGGTTAGGGATGCCTGGCCCACTGTGACGGATGCCTTGGCAGCCTTTAGAGAGACTTCTACTTTGTCGGAGATCTACCGGCCACCCTCACCAGGGGTCATCTTTGGACTGGCAAGGCAGTTAAATGCTGCTCTGACAACTCCGCAGCCTGCCACATCATTAACAAGGGCGGCCATCCTCGCTAACCATTTTGTGGCTGATTCACAGGCTGACTTGGCTGGCAGCAACCTCTCAGCTCTTTTTAGTCTGCTTTTACATTCCTGGTGTCCACAACACAGCCACTGACGCTCTTTCACGCAAGGTCTTCTTTCAGGCACTCCCTTTGACCTATTACATACCATCCAGGATACCACCTTTCCATGAGCTAATCTTGGACTAAGCACACAATTACACCCCGTACAGGTACGCACGCTTCACGCAGTTTTGCGACTGCTCTATCACTCACGCCTGGGCTTTGTATATTGTACCATGTCACAAGTAGAGTTTGCTTGATTCAAGACTTTGCAGTTAAACCAAGCATCTTACTTATACCTCCTATGCTGTCACTCCGCTTTTTACGTATCCAAGGTCGTCCGCACACTATCAGTCCTAATCCATTACTTCACGTCTAAACCTTCCATTAAGGTGAGCTACATCATGGCTTCCTTCGCTGGTCTCTTTTTTTCACAAAAGCGCTGCATCAGCAGCTTCAAGCTCTTACACCCCAGTCTACATTATTAAGTGATGGGGCCACAGGTAATCCTCAGCTCAGTTACATATATACCTCATTCAGAGTAAAAGCTCCTAACAAGCTTTCAGTACACAAGCTGTATAAACTTTCTTTGAATCCTCTTTTGCCCTCTTTTATTACAGGCCTACTCGTACGTTGGTTTCGGTACACTTAAACCAACTTTGCTTCCCCTTCTACATTCCATTCCATTAGATAAATTCCGAGCACAAATAATCATTAATACAGTAAAATAACATATACATTGCTCAATATTTTAATACACATAACCACAAGAGCCCACTTATAAAGTGCCAACACATAAATTCAAAATTGTATTGTCAAGTATTCTGACCAAGAGCTGACTATCACTTGACACTGCATATGTTATTAGGCTGTATTAATGATAATACATGTTGTATTTAAAATGTATCTTGTGTAAAACTTGTTGTCACTCAGTTATCATTTTTTTTTTTTTTTTATCTGAGTGACACTTTATTTTTCTTATTAATATTTATAAAGTGCCAACAAATTCCACAGTACTGTACAATGGTGGACTAAAAGTCAAGTAATCAGACGAATTGGAGGCACAGGAACAGATAGCGTTAATGACCCTGCTTAAATGGGCTTACATTCAAAAAGTAAGATACAAAAGTAAGGGTAGTGTAGAAAAGTAGGTTGTTAGAATAGTTTTCAGTGAGGACTTAGTTTTGTTGTTTTGAATGACAGTTGCAGGTTAGTAAGCAAGGTGCACGGAGGGACCTTTATTAACAGTTTAATTGACATACTTTGCTAAAAAAGTGAGTTTACAACAATTTTATTAAATAATGGAGACTGGGTAAGAGTCTAATAGAGCAGGAAAGGGAGTTCCAGAATAATGGTGCAACCCTAGAGAAGTCTTGAAGGTGAGCATTGGAGGTGAGAAAACAAACAAAGGATAGACGCAGGTCTTCGGCTAGGTGTAAGGGCCTGCACGGGACATACTCATTTATTAGGGAGGATAGATAAGTAGGGGCAGCCTAATGAAGAGATTTGTAAGCAAGTACCAGAATTTAAAAGTAAGCCCTATACAGGTGTGGGTGACAGGAAAATGAGCCTCGCCACCACATTATAGACTGTAATGTGGCAAGTTGAGGAACACGTAAGACCATTGAGAAGTGGATTGCAGTAGTCAAGGCAAGAGAGGATAGCGGCTTGGCAAAGCTCCTTAGCTGCATCTGGCATTTAATAGGGGTGTATGAGCACTATATTTTTGAGAAGGAAGCAGCAAGATTTGGTGATCAACTGGACATGAGGAAGAAGGAGAAGTTGGAGTCAAAGAGAACACCTAGGCAGCGAGGTACAGCTGATGGTAGTGCCATTGACTTGGAGAGAGACAGTCACAAGAGTAGCAACACTTGAGGGCTGAAATACAATAAGTTCTATTTTGGACAGTTTAAGGTTAAGGAAGTGAGCAGCCATACAGTTAGAAATTAGCATAAATGCAGTGAGAGTCAAGAGGAGCGGCGGGAGATGAGGTGAGAACAGAATGGCTCAAAAGTGTCATTTAGGGACGGAACACACTGTTTTTTCCTCTTTCCTGTTCCCCCTTTTGCCTGATGGAGACATATTTATAATGAAGATTTAATATAGTGTATGTGTTTTATGCACATGAACTTGGATTAAAGCTGGTTTGTTTGTAGTCCCAGAATGGTGGCCAACTACATGCTTGCTTTTCAGACTTTATGCATATCCTAAAGTTGATGCTGCCAGACATGTGGTTATGATTGGTTAGAAACTCTCACTGATTGGAGCTTATTCGCATTCAAATCACAGGTAGCTAGTAATGTTAGTACAGAGATGTAACCTTAAACATTGCTGTCCTATTTGTTCCATTACTATCCCATTTTTGTTACTAAAAAGTGTATTCGGCAACCTCAGCACAGCCTTTGGCAGACATACACCAAAAAAGGAAGCTGAAGCAGGCAGGGAATATATAGAGCTGAAAATCACGCAACTATGGCTGTACTAGCCATATTCCCATTAGACCACTCTTAGCTGGTAATTTCTGTGAAAAAGAAATTTAAAAAAAGGTTTGCACATGTAAATGGAAACTGCTGTTTTTTTGTATGTAATAAGTGTGTTATGGAATTAATACATACTAGGTGGCGGCTCAATGACTGGGACATAATATACACTGTCTGTGAGATAGGTGAGATTGTATGAATTATATATGCTTGCTGTATGTGAGATGAGTAATGCATGTTATGTGCCTGGTGTTTGTGATATGGGTGATTCATGTTTCCTGTATGTAAGATGGATGCTGTCACTGATTCATGACATATGAATGTTCTATGTAAGATGGCTGCTGTAAGATTAATGTTAGATGGGTGTTGTATGTAACATGGGCACTATGTGAGTGGCACACACTTGATGAGTACTATACGATTGAAGCAGCCTATATGAATGATGTAATAGTGATGGATGTTCTGTGATTGCTGTATGTATTACTATACATATGTGTTGTGCAGCTGAATGCTCTGTATAGGAGGTTGCTTATGAATATCACCTAATAATAATGCATAATGTAATTGCTAGGAACTGAGTGAATTCCAGGTGAATTCTGGCTTCTAAATTAGAACTGAATCACTGGGCTTCTGTTGTAGATGATCAATCTGTCTTCAAAAAGGTAAGTCTACGGATTAAGTTGTGAAAGTCTTGGGGTCAAAAAAGGAACATGGATGGCATGCATTTTGTCAACCTAGGGTAGCATAAGATAAAAGATTTTCTGCTGATGAAGGAGATAAAATAAGACAGGGGTATCATGCGGTGGTGAATTGTTAAGTCCCATTTTTTTTAAAACCTTAACTATCTTATGGATTCCTCCTAATTTATTAATTAATTTATTTTTTATCTATCTCAACCGTAACAAAGTGGTACAATAAAAGGCTGGTATGAAATAAAAAGTTACCACTAGGCCTTCTTTCAATTCAGTCCAGTTATGCCCTCAACCCTCTTGGTAAAATAAGGTTTTGCTGCAGTCCAGAGTATAAGCTTTCAAATCATTTTTGGACTTTACATATACAGAGAGGGAAAAAAGTATTTGATCCCCTGCTGATTTTGAACATTTGCCCACTGACAAAGATGTGATCAGTCTACAATTTTAATGGTATGTGTATTTTAACAGTGAGAGACTGAGAAAAATCCAGAAAAACACATGTCAAAAAAGTTATAAACTGATTTGCATGTCAATGAGTGAAATAAGTATTTGATCCCTTCGACTTAGTACTTGGTGGCAAAACCCTTGTTGGCAATCACAGAGGTCAGACGTTTCTTTTAGTTGGCCACCAGGTCTGCACACATCTCAGGAGGGATTTTATCCCACTCCTCTTTGCAGATCCTTTCCAAGTCATTAAGGTTTTGAGGCTGACATATGGCAACAGATTTTCTATGGTATTAAGGTCTGGAGACTGGCTAGGCTACTCCAGGACCTTAATGTGCTTCTTCTTTAACTACTCTTTTGTTGCCTTCTCTGTGTGTTTTGTAGCTGAATGCTGGAATACCAATCCACGACCCATTTTCAATCCCCCGGCTGAGGGAAGGAGGTTCTCACCCAAGATTTGACAATACATGGCCCCGCCCATCGTCCCTTTGATGGGGTTCAGTTGTCCTTTCCCCTTAGTAGAAAAACACCCCCAAAGCGTAATGTTTCCACCTCCATGTTTGACAGTGGGGATGGTGTTCTTGTGGTCATAGGCAGCATTCTTCCTCCTCCAAACACAGCGAGTTGAGTTTATGCCAAAGAGCTTAAATTTGGTCTCATCTGACCACAACACTTTCACCTAGTTCTCTGAATCATTCAGATGTTCATTGGCAAACTTCAGACGGGCATGTACATGTGCTTTCTTGAGCAGCGAGACCTTACAGGTTGCTGCAGGATTTCAGCGTAGTGTGTTACCAATTGTTTTCTTGGTGTCTATGGTCCCAGCTGTTTTGAGATCATTAACAAGATCTTCCCATGTAGTTCTGGGCTGATTCCTCACCATTCTCATAATCATTGAAACTTCACAAGGTAAGATCTTGCATGGAGCACCAGACCGAGGGAGACTGCCAGTTATTTTGTGTTTCTTCCATTTGCAAATAATCACACCTTCTCACCAAGCTGCTTGGCGATGATTTAGTCTATTCCAGCCTTGTGTACGTCTACAATCTTGTCCCTGACATCCTTGCACAGTTCTTTGGTCTTGGCCATGGTGGAGAGTTTGAAATCTGATTAATTGATCGCTTCTGTGGACAGGTGTCTTTTATACAGGTAACAAGTTGAGAATCTCAGCTCGTTACCTGTATACAAAACACCTGGGAACCAGAAATCTTGCTGATTGATAGGGGATCAAATACTTATTTCACTTATTGACAAGCTAATCAATTTATAACTTTTTTTACATTTTTTCTGGAATTTTTTTTTATTCTGTCTATCACTGTTAAAATACACCTACCATAAAAATTATAGGTTGATCATTTCTTTGTCAGTGGACAAATGTTCAAAATCAGCAGGGGATCAAATACTTTTTCCTTCACTGTATTGGTAGACGATACACTTTTGCTGTCTATTACAACATGCACCTTTTTTTTATATTTTATATTTTGGATTTTTTCTACATCTCACTCTTTTGCTTCATTAGCTATTCTACATAAAAACAAAAGTCATCAGTTCATTAGCATTTATTGGCAACATACCAGTTAATTTTTCTGTTAACTCATTTCTGTTTGTCATGGGCATTCTGTAAAAGATATGAAAAGGTTCATTTAAAGTTGTATTTTCTCTAGAAATATTGAACTTGGCGTAGTTTCCTCTGAAGTATGTTTGTTGAGTACTTACGATATTCACAAAGAAAATACATATAGACATTTTTGTTCTGTGGTTTTATGTTTTTACTACCACATGCAATTGTATGGAAAGGTAATAGAGTTTATTATTTGAGATGTTGGCTGGGGATCATCAAAGAAATGCTTGAAGTTTTATGAGGGGTGAAGTGACAGTAAATCTATTAACAACAATATGTGTTATTAATATTAAAAATGTGCTGTTAATATTGATTTTGGAAGCACTAAACATATAGTTTGTGCAGTAATCATGAAATATGTTAACCATTTGTCTGTATTGCTAAACATATAACACATAATAAAATGCAATTAAAACAAGAAAGACAGCCAGCCAGACAGACAGATTAAATAGATAGATAGATAGATAGATAGATAGATAGATTGACAGATAGCCAGACAGACAGATTAAATAAATAGATAGATAGATAGATAGATAGATAGATTGACAGATAGACAGACAGACAGACAGATCATTGAAATCAAGTGGTTTATTTAGATGAAATTACTTGTATTTGTAAATACATTTGAAGCATTACGCATAGGCAGGAATGTACTGGCCACAGTGACCCATGCACACATATTCTCATTGAAACACACAGACTGACCCATATATACAAATACAAACACAGTCATTGATGCACAAACTCTGATCCATATAGATACACTCTGACCTATACACTGACCCATACACACTGTCAGACTTACCGAACCTTGATCCCTCAGAACTACTTCCGGGTTTCGCAGTTCGGAACTTCTGCCTCCTGTATGACGTGCGCTTTCCCCGCCTTATAGGGAAGACGCTCCAAAAATTAAATGCTTAATCAGTTTTGCTCGTGAAGAGCAAACTTCTCCTGCTAAGCTTATACCTTATCGTACCTTTTGAGAACCGGACTGCCTAATTGACCCTGCAGACTTCTTCAATCCTCGTCTTGTATGTATGATCATTGAAGTTGGTTCCTTAATGAAAAAGTTATGGACTCCTCAAACCAAATCTGAATTTTGTCCCACGGTGTACTAAAAGAGAAAAACAAATAGTGTGACAAGTTAACCCTTTGTAGTTTGTGTATTGATATACATATTACTATATGGAAGGCTATCCCACAAAAAACTTTTTTTTTTTTTTACAATATATATTAGTTGGTGGCACATCTTGGATGTATTGGCTATCCTCTGCTAGGATAGGTTGTGCAAAAAATTTTCTATAATTATTGTGCTACTCACAATTGCATCTTTGCTGTTCGGTGTGTCATATAATTTTAAATAGCTGTATATAGGGCAATTAATGAAGTTGACCCAGAGACCAGCACTCCATCATTTTTTATAAAAATTTGTGCCAAACCATTTTTCCCAAAAATAAAACATTTTTGGGGATTCCTGAATTTCAGCCATATGTCAATTGGCATTTTGCAGGAGGAAGATAGGGATTGGATTAGTTTATACAAACTACAGGGGGACAAGAAACTTGAGATATGCCAAAGCAAATCTTTTCAAATAGAGCAAGTGATCAAAGAGTCTTAAAATAGTTAAGAAGGTAGCAAAGAAAGTGTTTCAGCTGGGAGTAGTCACGGAGTCAAGGGGCCGTATTTCCAAGAAGAGCCTGCAATAAAATTAAAGCAAAATTGGAGCTTAAATCTGAGATTGGAGTTTGTAGACTCTTAATAATTATAGTAAATGATAGGCTCTGGAAAGTATCTCAAAGAAAAGGGTCATGAGAAAAGTGAAACAGTGGTGTTGAAGATGATATATGTAATGAATTGGAGATCTGTGTACAGGACCTTGACACACAGATAGGTAGATAGATACATACACACAGTGATGTACATACCGGGGTCGCGGCTGCGACCAGGCCCGGCCTACCCGGGCCTGAGCCTGCGACCCGATATGTATGCCACTGTGGCCAGCCTCTTCTCCTGGGGGGCTAAGTAGCCGGCTGTAGCGGTCAGTTCCTGCCGCGCGCGGCTCGCTCGTGGCTCGGATGAAGGCGGGCACTGACCGCGGGATGCGATCACGTGTCCCGCCTAGCTCCAAGAGTGCACCGTGCGTCTCGGGCACACTCTTAAAGGGGAAGTGGGAGCCGAAAACTAAAACGGTCTCCCATTGGCCCCTGTCATCCCACATTCCCCATACACTCACATTTTGGGGGTGTGGATATGACAGGGGCCAATCCAATTAAATGTTAGGGTATTTATACTTACCTCTTCCTTAACTCCCTGCCCTATCGTGGTTTCTGTTTCAGTTCCCTTTAGCGCTTGTTGTGTTCAGTTGTGATTTTTTTTGTACTTGACCTTGGCTTTGTATCTGACTCCGTTTATCTCTTTATCCCTGTTTTGTCTTGTTTGCCGGCTTACTGATTACTGTGTACCAGACCTTGGCTAGTTCTTGTTTTCGCTGTCTCTTAGTACCCTTGACCTCGGATCATTCCTGACTCTGTATTTCTCTGCTCTACATCGAGTCTGGCCATTCTAAGGTCCAGTAAGACGTATCTGCTCTATATTGTCAATTGTTGGACTAAATCTTGTGAGTTGGGGTAAACTACCATGACACCGGCCACCTCAGGGCCCCCCGAGGCTGGCTGTAGTATCACCGGACGGGGGGGCGGTCGGGCAGGCTGGCGCGCGAGGCAGCACTCTCCCCTGAGTGCTTCCTCTTCAGCTCCCTCGCGCACCGCACTGATACCGGAGCTGAAGGGGAAGCACACAGGGGAGAGTGCTCCCTCGTGCACCAGCCTGCCCGACTGCCCGCCCGGTGATACCACGGCCAGCCAAGGGAATCCCCTCAGCTCTCCAAAAGGTAAAGAGGCTGGGGGATTAAATTTTTTTTTTAAACGCGTGTGTGTGTGTTAGTGTGTGTGCTAGTGTGTGTGTGTTAGTGTTAGAGAGTGTGTGTGTGTTAGTGTTAGAGTGTGTGTGTGTGTGTGTGTTAGAGTGTGTGTGTGTGTTGGTGTTAGAGTGCGTGTGTGTGTGTTAGAGTGTGTGTGTAAGAGTGTGTGTGTGTTAGTGTGTGTGTTAGAGTGTGTGTGTTAGTGTTAGAGTGTGAGTGTTAGAGTGTGTGTGTGTTAGTGTTAGAGTGTGTGTGTTAGAGTGTGTGTGTGTGTGTGTGTGTGTTAGAGTGTGTGTGTGTTAGTGTTAGAGTGTGTGTGTTAGAGTGTGTCAGTGAGTTTGTTACTGTGTGTGTCTGTTACTGAGTGTGTTAGTTTGTGTGCGTCTGTTAGTGAGTGTGTGTTTTGTAAGTGAGTGTGTCTGTGTCTGTCTGTCAGTGAGTGTGTGTGTATGTCTGTCACTGAGTGTGTGTCTGTCAGTAAATGTGTGTGTCTGTTAGCTAGTGTGTATGCGTCTGTTCGTGAGTGTGTGTGTGTCTGTTAGCTAGTGTGTATGCGTCTGTTCGTGAGAGTGTGTGTCTTAAGCACTTACCTTTCTCCAGCGCTGGACTTGCTTGGCGCTGGGGATCCCTCCGCCCCCATCTGCCTCTCTGCTCCGAAGGCGCATGCGTGGTAAGAGCCACGCGTGCATTCAAACTGGCACATACAAGCACAGATATACACACCTTGACACACACAGGCACATTTAAAAAAAAAAATGCGCAATTGAAAAAAAAAATTCCGGGGTGGGTGTGGTCCACGATGTTGATACACTATGTGAAAGGGTTCCATGGGAAAAAATTAATTGGGAACCCCTGCATTAGACACACTAGGTCTTTAGAATTAAGTAAGAAAGACTGGTTGGTATAGATACCAATATCTTTTTTTAAAAATGTATATTTGACTGTGGTGAAAAAGGAGATAGATATATGAATCAGCAGTGTCAACAGAGAATGTTCATTGTGATGTTAGCAATCTTCCCAAACCATCAAACCTGTAGGAGATTCCACTTCTGAAAGTCAGGAGAGATGGAGGCAATTAGTGCGTATAGTTAAGACAGGAAGGCTGTGACATGGATGCCCAAATACTATAGAATGTCTTTACCCTTTGCAAAAGATACAGGGACTGGACTGATATTTTTTGTGCTGGGGAAATGTTAAGACCTACAATTTCTGATTTGTCATAACTGACTTTAAAATTAGATTCAATTATTCTATCAAATATGGAAGGAATTGTAGTTGGTTGGTGATAGAGAAAAGCAAATCATCCTTAACGATGGAAATTTAATAATGAGTGTCCACAATGTCAATACCATGACACCTTCATATCAATATCATTGATTTGGATGGCCCATTGTAGGGGTACCATAACTAAAACAAACAATATATAAGACAAAGGTCAACTCTGCCTCATACCATTCCATATATGGAAGGGAAAGTCTAATTGTCTGTTAACTACAAACTAAGCTGTGGGTTTAATTGATAAGTTATCTTTTGTGGTATTGTCTCTAGCTTCCCACAAACACTGGCCAAATATTTTTTTTTTGCTCTTTTCACACAAAAACAAATCTGAACCCTAGCTTTGGCTAGTGTTTGTGGCTAAGTGGCTACTAAAAAGACTGGACATACCCGACTTGCAATACCTTGGGTTGTCTACTTTTGCAAATGGTATGCCATCATGGGGGTAATTCTCATTCCTGGGCTACCATACGGTCTCAAAGGTAACATTACTAATCTGGCAAATTTCAATATGAAAAAAAAGGAAAAATGGAAAGTGCTATATTTGATCCTGTAATTTCCAAAACACAGTAAAACCTGTTAATGGGGAGTACTGTTGTACTAATGAGACTTTGCTGAACACAAATATGTGCATTTTATTGTAGTAAAAGCTAACAGGATAATGACATTAACAGTTAAAATGTCAGGCAGAACTACAATTTTTCTTTTTTTAATTCTTAATTTCTCACAGTTTTTTTTATTTTATTCATAATATTTTTTTTAATATATGAATAGTTTATGAGAAATGAAAGCCCTGTTTATCCTGAATAAAATGATATATAATAAGTGTGGGTGCACTTAATATGAAAGAGGTGAATTACGGTTGAACAGACATATAGCGCAAATTCCATTTTTCGTTTACATTTTGTTTTGACCAGACCGTGTACAAATGACTCTGTCCTGAAGGGGTTAAGCTAAAGTTGTTTAGGTGACTATAGCGTTCCTTTAGTATTAGGTAAATAAAAGAGTAAAGTATGTGTTTTTCACAGCTTTAGTTAATCATTGACAGCAATGATTGTCCTGTGAGTAAGAGGTATGGTTAGCTAAAAGAAGTGAACATTTGGCCTTAAAATGGTGTTTAGCTCTGTGCATAAAAGAAACAGTTGAGGTGAGACAGGAATGGAAAGGGCAGATTTCAAATTATAGATATCAGTCAATAGTTAACACATAACTTTTTTGCTTTTATAATGCAATATAATGCATTAAATATAGAGAGGCAAATGTCATCCCATAGTTTAAAGTGTCTATAACTCTGCTTCAGCATAATTGTTAATTCTAAAACTTGAATGCTTAGTGTAAGGTCTCTGTTTTACCAAACTGATAACGGTAAGAGTGGTGTTGAAAAGTATGGGAACAGTGTAATTGTGATTGCGTTAATATAATTAATAGTTCCTCTGCATCTTTTAGCGTTTCGATAAATATTGAATATGAGATTGTAAATTTCTACCTATGACAGTGTTTAAAAAAACATGCAATATATGGTAAAATATATCTTCACATGCGTGAAAAAGTGTTTTTTGTAAAGGAGTTAAATATAAATGCAGTGAAGATGTATTGGCAGCAGCAAATGAAAACAGTAAGAAAAAAACCGACTAAATAAAATCCAAACTCCTTAGTGACTACTAGCTAAACAATGGCTATGTTTTCCTCAAATGTATTCATGTAAGGGGAACATGGTCAGCAATCAACTGAAAATGTGTTCCCAAGGAAGTAGAATCTTAGCGACCCAAGATCCTCCTTAAAAAGAGTCTATCACTAAAAATAAACTCCACTTTCTTTGAAGCAGTCAGAATATATTGAATGGTATTGATCTAACAAATCTTCTGCTTACTCTGTACAGCTTCACTATATGAAAAAATGCTATTTTCTTTTCAGCAAACTCATCTCCAAATAAAAGCTCTTCTTTTAAAACAATTTAATGTGTATGCCAAATACGAAATTAAAACTTCCTGTTTCATTTTAGTTTTACGATTCTTTTCTGTTTTCTGTAATGTCTTATTTTATTGTACTTCTGAAAAAGTTAAATACAACTTACTTAACCCCTTAAGGACAGAGGCAATTGTACATCTCCTGATCAAAACAAAATATAAACAAAACCTAGAATGTGAGCCATATGTCTGTTCAACCATAATTTACTTCTTTCATATGAAATGCACCCACACTTATTATATATAGTTCTGTTTAGGAGAAGCTGTACTTTCATTTTAAATTAAATATTTAAATATTAAAAATAATTTTATATGAATAAAATATAAAAAAGTGTGAGAAATTAAGAATTTTTTATTTTTTTTTGTTCTGCATGGCATGGTAACTGTGAATGTCATAATACTATTAGCTTTTACTACAATAAAGTACACATCTTTGTGTTCAGGGATTTATCACGAGTACAACAGTACCCCTCATGTACAGATTTTTACACATTGAAAATTGCCAGATTGGTTTCCTGGGCCTATGTTACCTTTGAGACCGCATGACAGCCCATAAAATAAACCTCATCCTGGTGTTGCGATTTGCAAAAGTGGACAACTCATGGTATTCAAAATGGGGTATGCCCAGTCTTTTTTAGAAGTCACTTAGTCACAAACGGTTCATATTTATTTTTTACATTTTTCACAAAAAAAACATCCTTTTTTACTTTATTGCTCTAAAAGACTCATATTTGTTTTCATCAATATCTCACAAGTACAATAGTACCCCCAATGTACAAGTTTTATGGTGTTTTGGAACGTTACAGGGTCAAATATAAGGCTTTCCTATTTCAGTTTTTAGACAATGAAATTTGCCAGGTGGGTTCTGTTGCCTGACATCATATGGCAACCCAAGATAGCATAATTACCCCCTATCATGGCATACAACCCAGGGTACTGAAAATTGGGTATGTTCTGTCTTTTTAATAGTTACATACCCTGGCCAAAGTTAGTGTTCATATTTTGTTTTGCATTTTTCAAGCAAAAACTGCACTTTCGCTATCATTGCCATGATATGTTTTATTGTTTTCAAACACTCATATTTTGTTCAACAAAGTCTCCCGAGTACAACAGTACACCTCATGTACAGGTTTTATGGTGTTTTGGAAAGTTAAAGGGTCGGGTATAGGGTGTGACGGAGTTCCTGTACTCCAACTGAGTACCTCCGCCCAGCCCGCTTCAACAGCCACTTGCAGGTACCCTGGAACACTTCAGCCCCAGTTGGGGTCTCTCATGATTAGAGTGATTGCTATTGCCTTTACAAAGGCACTTGCAGCTATCAGGCTTAGCTCTCTTGATTTGTCCGATGACTAGAGGGACCATGCAGCCAACAGGTGCAACAGTGGCTGGGATCCCTAAAAACACACAGTTCCAAAAGGAACTAACATACAATACTTTATTTTAACTTGGGACTAGCCCATATGTGCATTACATTAGCTTGTTGTGACAAACATAATAGAATTCAAAGAACCAAAACATGTCAAAAAAGATACAGGAAATTATAATAGCATAATAACATTTATTAAAGGGATTGGGAAGACAATAACCAGCACAAAATACCTCTCATGTCTGCAGAATTAGCAATATGCAAATCTACCTGAATATGCAAATTAAAAAGCCTTGCTATTCAGGTACTGGATATTGATCTTGCTACCAGCAGGTGGCGCTGTAAAGGATCCACAGCCAAATACTTACCCTGCTTTCGGAAGCCCCTTCACACACAGTGCCACAGGCCTGTTTTGGGATCTTGCTGCCAGGAGAAAAGGACCACGAAGTCGTGAATGTGAGCTTTGGATGATACCTGCGCTGCCATCTTGGAGAGCAATAACGCCGACCAGAAGGGGGCTTGGACTCCATGTTGGAGGGACCCCATCGGCAACAGTATTCAAATGTACAATGAGTGTTTCCCTGATTTGGGCATCGGCTAGAAGTGGGTTAGCTAATTCGTGTATTCTGGGACTCTCCTGTGTTTTGCTGACACCTTCATGATTCTTCAGAGCCACTACAGATTTTGAAGCGTTATATTTATTGTGTACCTAAACGTGTTTTGCTTTTTGTCTGTATGTTTTTGTTTTGTTTTTTGTTTGTTTTTCTTATTTCTTTCTCCCTTCACAATGCCTAGTCATATCCTAAGCTTTATGTGCCATGATACTAAATCAGTATCTTGCTAGGAAAACCAGTGGATTTTTATTGCTGATAATTACCTCTCATGTCTATTTACATCTCTCTTAATCTAAGTTTAATCCTCTGACATGTTTGTTATACTTAACACATATAATGAGTGGAGCTATAATATACCTTTTAGATACATGGTGGATACTGCAGAGAGAGGAGAAACAGAAAACAAATAATAGCGCAAAAAAATCTTATTATAACAGGAATTAATATGTAATAATAGGTGTCATGCACTCACAAAGAAAGAGCCATAAAATATATTGGCTCTAGTGTATTGCGTCTTCTGCAGGGGCGTACCTAGAGCATTTGGCACCCGGGGCGGATCCTGTGCTTGGCACCCAAAAAAACCCTGTAAAAAATGTTAAAGGTTTTCTTTAATTAATCCACACTCCTTAATTAATCCATACCCCTTAATTAATCCACACTAATTCATCCATTAATCCACACTAATTCATCCACACACCCTTAATTAATCCACCCCCCTTAATTGATACACACACCCTTAATTAATCCGCACTAATTAATCCACCCCCCATAATTAATCCACACTAATTAATCCACCCCCCATAATTAATCCATCCCCCTTAATTAATACACCCCGCAATTAATATCCACCCCCTCCTTTCTCTCTCACCCCCTCCTTTCTCCTCTTTCTCACCCCCCCTCCTTTCTCCTCTTTCTCCTCTCTCACCCCCCTCCTTTCTCACCCCCCTCCTTTCTCCTCTTTCTCACCCCTCCTTTCTCTTCTTTCTCACCCCCCTCATTTCTCTTCTTTCTCACCCCCCTCATTTCTTCTTTTCTCACCCCCCATCATTTCTCTTCTTTCTCACCCCCTCATTTATCTTCTTTCTCACCCCCCCTCATTTATCTTCTTTCTCACCCCCCTCATTTATCTTCTTTCTCACCCCCTCATTTATCTTCTTTCTCACCCCCCCCCTCATTTTATCTTCTCTCAACCTCCCTCATTTATCTTCTCTCACCCACCCTCATTTATCTTCTTTCTCACCCCCCCTCATTTATCTTCTTTCTCACCCCCCCATTTATCTTCTTTCTCACCCACCCCCCTCATTTATCTTCTTTCTCACCCCCCTCATTTATCTTCTTTCTCACCCCCTCATTTTATCTTCTTTCTCACCCCCCTCATTTATCTTCTTTCTCACCCCCCTCATTTTATCTTCTTTCTCACCCCTCATTTCTCTTCTTTCTCACCCCCCCTACCTTTGCTGTAGCGTGGCCGAGCCCAGTGTAGTCGGCGGGTACAGGGAGCAGCTGTCACTGTGTGCACTTCCTGTTAGTCCGGCCGGGTACAGGAGACAGCTGCTCCCTGTACCCGCCGACTACACTGGGCTCGGCCACGCTACATAGAGGGAGTGACAGGAGGGAGCGCTGAGCGCTTCCCTCCTGTCAGCCCCTCTCCTCAGGCTGCGCCCGGGCGGTGCGGTCCGCCCTCATGGACGCACCGCCCGGGCAAAGCTGCAGCCGCCTGAGGCTCTCTACAGAGCTCTCGGGCGGCTGCAGCATGGGGGGGCTGGTCATGGCACCCCCCACCCTGGTGGCACCCGGGGCGGACTGCCCCCCCCGCCTTCCCTTAGTACGCCACTGGTCTTCTGGATCCTTAATGGAGATCCACACCCCTCTTCTGTAGAAGTAAATGTAGACACAGTGGCTGGAATCAGTTAGAGAAACTATAGTGAGATATTGTATATATATATATATATAAATATATATATATATATATATATATATATATATACATACAATCACCTATAATTAGTACTGGTTGTACTCATGTGGTTTCAAAGAAATTCAGCAGTAAAACCATGAATGAAGAGTAGCAGGTGTTAAAGGATGTAGATATTCTTCCAATTTATTGCAAACACATATATTAAAAACACTTAGGACAAACAAAATCTGTATAAAATATACAGCATCTCTCAAAAGTAGGTACGCCCCTCACATTTTTGTAAATATTTTATTATATCTCTTCATGTGACAACACTGAAGAAATTACACTCTGCTACAATGTAAAGAAGAAAGTGTACATCCTGTATAACAGTGTAAATTTTATGTATTTTCAAAATAACTCAACACACAGCCACTAATGTCTAAACCCTTGGCAACAGAAGTGAGTACACCCCTAAATGGAAATGTCCAAATTGGGCCCAAAGTGTCAATATTTATGTGGCCACCATTATTTTCCAGCACTGCCTTAACTCTCATGGGCATGGAGTTCACCAGAGCTTCACAGGTTGCCACTGGAGTCCTCTATCACTCCTCCATGACAACATCACAGAGCTGGTGGATTTTAGAAACCTTGTGCTTCCCCACCTTCCGTTTGAGGATGCCCCACAGATGCTCAATAGGGTTTAGGTCTGGAGACATGCTTGGCCAGTCCATCACCTTAACCTTCAGCTTCTTTAGCAATGCAGTGGTCATCTTGGAGGTGTGTTTGGGGTAGTTATCATGTTGGTATACTGCCCTGTGGCCCAGTCTCCGAAGGGAGGGGATCATGCTCAGCTTCAGTATGTCACAGTATGTCATGCATTCATGGTTCTCTCAATGAACTGTAGCTCCCCAGTGCTGGCAGCACTCATGCAGGCCCAGACCATGAAATGCCCACCACCATGCTTTACTGTAGGCAAGACACACTTGTCTTTGTACTTCTCACCTGGTTGCCGCCACACACGCTTTACACCATCTGAACCAAATAAGTTTATCTTGGTCTCATCGAACCACAGGACATCCTTGATCTGCTGGTCTTCAGCAAACTGTTTGTGGTCTTTCTTGTGTATCATCTTTAGAAGCGGCTTCCTTCTGTGACGACAGCCCAGCAGACCAATTTAATGCAGTGTGCGGAGTATGGTCTAAGCACTGCAGCAATGCTTGCAACCTCTGTAACCTCTGCCGCAATGCTGACAGCACTCATACATCTATTTCCCATAGAAAATAGTACAGCTTACTGATGGCAGACTTTATAGGAACTTAATTGGTGCAAATTTAAATTTCCCAGGTTTTTTTGGGTGTAATCAGCGCTGCACCTGCGGTCCTTCACCTTCATACAGGCCCGGACTGGCCATCGGGCATACTGGGCAAATGCCCGGTGGGCCGCGATGGCCGTGGGGCCGAGGCCGGCAGGGGATCTCCCCGGCCGGCCCCTGCAGGGCCAGCGCCATCCGAGCGCCGGCCCTGCTGTGTGCCTCCATGGGCCGGTGGGGATCAAAGATCTCCCTCACCAGCCCAGAGGCAGGGAGATGCGGCCGCCGGCTGGGGAGGGAGGGAGGAGAGAGGACCCGGCGGAGCTCTAACAAGTACCACTGGACCACCAGGGAAGGCAGCATGGCTCCCCACCCCCCAGGCATAACGGATCTCCTCCAAACACCCCAGGATAAAGGTAAGAAGGGAAATAACTTTTTATTAGTAAAAAAATATATATTTAAATTTAAATAAAAATACATTCACTCACACACACAGCACCCAGACACAGCACCCCCAGACTCCGCACACCCCAGACACACACAGCACCCCAGACACACTGCACCCCAGACTGGCACCCCCAGCAGGCGTTACCTAGAGCATTTGGCACCGAGTGGATCCTGTGCCAGCACCCCCTCTCACCCCCTCCCAAAAAAAACCTGTAAAAAATGTTAAAGGTTTTATTTCTTTTATTTTTACAATTTGTAAACTTTGCAAAACCGCTGTCAGCCCCTCCTACAAAACCCTTGTCCTGCCCTGCCCCTCCTACAAAACCTCTGTCCCGCCCCTTCTACAAATCCTGTACTGCCCCATCTACAAAACCCCCGCAACCCCCTTCCACAAATCCCCTGCTTATCCCCCCTTATTTCTCTTTCTCACTATTTCTCTTTCTCACCCCCTTATTTCTCTTTCTCACCCCCCTTGTTTCTCTTTCTCACCCCCTTATTTCTCTTTCTCACCCCCTTATTTCTCTCCTCACCCCCTTATTTCTTTTCCTCACTTATATCTCTCTTTCTCACCCCTTATTTCTTTTTCTACCCCTCTCTCCACCCCTTGTTCTCTTTCTCACCCCTTATTTCTCTTTATTTACCCCTTATTTATTTTCTCCCCATATCTCTCTCTCCACCCCTTATTTCTTTTCTCACCCCCTTGTTCTCTTTCTCACCCCTCTCTTACCCCCCTTTGTTTCTTTCTCACCCCCTCTCCCCTTCTTTCTCCCCCTCCCCCCTACCTCCCTGTAGCGTGGCCGAGCCCTGTATAGTCCGCGGGTACAGGGAGCTTTTGTTTCCTGTACCCGGCAGGACTAACAGGAAGTGCACACTCAGTGTTCCCTTCCTGTTAGTCCGGCCGGGTACAGGAGACAGCTGCTCCCTGTACCCGCGGACCATGCTGCAGTGAGGGAGCTGACAGGAGCGCTCCCTCCTGTCAGCCTCTCCTCAGGCTGCGCCCGGGCGGTGCGGTCCGCCCTCATGGACGCACCGCCCGGGCAAAGCTGCAGCTGCCTGAGGATCTCTACAGAGCGCTCGGGTGGCTGCAGCATGGGTGGGGGGGGCGGCGGGGCTGGTCATGGCACCCCCCACCCGGCTGGCACCCGGGGCGGACCGCCCCCCCCGCCCCGCCCTTAGTACGCCACTGCCCCCCAGACACACACAGCACCCCCAGACACAGCCCCCAGACACAGCACCCCCCAGACACACACAGCACCCCCAGACACAGCACCCCCAGACACACACACAGCACCCCAGACACAGCACCCCCAGACACAGCACCCCCAGACACACACAGCACTGCCAGACACAGCCCCCAGACTCAGCACCCCCCAGACACACAGCACCCCCAGACACAGCACCCCCCAGACACACACAGCACCCAGACACACACAGTACCCCCAGACACACACTGCAGCCAGACACACACAGCGCACCCAGACACACACAGCACCCCCAGACACACACAGGAGTCCACTGGGTGCCGCTCCCCCATTCCTACTTCAGCCACAGAGCCGGAAGCTCTTGCTTAGTAGATCTATGTTAGCTCTCCTGGGCTAAGCCCTGCAGTGCACTGCACCTTCAGGTACTAGAGGCAGGAGCATACCTCAGGTAAGATTTAAGCCATTCTAAAATGGTTTAATTCCTTTCAATGGTGTATTGTCAGGGCAATCCTGGTGCCATAACCTCTACAGCATGCTGTAGAGGTTATGATGCTTGGTCTACTTATTTTACTGGAATTTACAGACATAGTTAAAGCTATTATGCCCATATATATTATCATTTATGGGAATTTGTAAAATAATAATTCAATTCACATATGCACACTGGATATATCAGGGCTAAATGAACCCATCTGAACATTATGACCTGACTGCTGCTTTGCTACCCTCAGAGGGTCTAGCCAACTTTATTCACCTATCCTTCTATATACAATATGCATATTACTTGGGGCTCCATTATTCCCCACTCTGTAATTTTTGGAAAACACACTGAACATGTCAGTTGTCCACACTCCCTTAACCTTACAAGGCTCAAGGTCTGGGCTCCACCAGGTCTGCCAACGAGTAGATCCCTAGATATTACAACTAGAACTACAATTCCTATGATGTTCTGCATGTCTTTAAAATACCTTTAGAATAACATAGCATCATAGAAGCTGTAGTTTTAAAACATCTGGGGATTTATGTTTTGGGCACTACTGGTATAGTGGATGCAGAGTGTGTGTATAGTGGATGCAGTGTTCATTTATAGTGGATGCAGTGTGCGTGTATTGGGTGCTGTGTGTGTACATTGGGTGTAGTGGATGCAGTATGTGTAATGGAGTGTGTGTATAGTGAATGCAGATTGTATGTTCGTGCAATGGATACCATGTGTGCGTAGTGGATGTAGTGTTTGTGTGTAATAGAAATAATGTGTGTAGCAGATGTAGTATGTAGTGGATGCAGTTTGTATAATGAATGCAGATAGTGTGTTTGTGTAGTGGATGCAGTGTGTGTTTATGTTGTTGATGCAATGTGTGCAAATATGTTGTGTAAAAAGAGGCTGCGTTTAGTGGAAACAAAAATTGTTTTTTTATATTTATTTTTAAATTTTGAGTTCAGGTCACAGCAGGAAAGCCTTATAATTGAGACATGTAGTTGTAGTGTGTAAATGTGTAATAGTTATTTTCCTAAAATACCATGGGGTACCTGTACCCTTTAGTTTCTTGCAGTGTCCAGCTGCATGCTTATTCCGTCCTCATTTCTACAAGAGTTCTTATTGGCAGCAAGGTGCAAATGCATCCCCTATTGACATCAGAGGGCTAGTCCTTGTCTGCACTAGCCCAAAACCCAATCAGAAGGAAAGGGAGGAGCCAGCTGCAAGATTGACAGGTCAGCCAGTAGTGTGGACCTATCACAGCAAGAGTCATTATACGTTGAAATAAGGGATTTAGCAAAAAACAAGCAAAAAAAAAAAAATATGTGGTCAGTTAACCCCTTCCCGACCGCAGACAGAAATTTTTCAGTTAAGGACCGTTGACGGATATTTCCCGTCATTTACTAAAGTTAACCCCAGGTCGCCGCAATCGGTATACGAGGCAGACCGGGAGCACCGGATCGCGCTGCCCTGATCCGCCTCCCTGCGCTTCAGGGTTCACAGTGAAGTGCAGGGAGACGGATCAGTGATGATCCTCTTCTCCCTGTGTAAAAAAAAAATAAAGTTAAATCCCACCCCCCCCTTTCCCCTGCTTTCATAAAATTAACCCCTTCCCTGCCAATTTATCACTGACTACAGTGATCAATTGGCAGGGTATACATTTTAATGTCATCTGAATTTTTTTTTTAACCCCTGAGGGTTAATTATTTTTTTTAACCCTCAGCGGTTAAATTTATTTTATTAATGAATTTAAATATTTTATAATTATATATTTTGCAAGCTGGAGTGGGTGGGAGATATGGGAAAGGGTGGGGGGGGGATGTACTGTTAGTGCTGCTTCCTGCTAGTTAGGGGTTAACGGTAAAAGAAAAGTTTAGGAAAAAAATGTAAAAGTGTAAAAAAAGTTAAGAAAGTGTAAAACATTTAATAAGTAAAAAAAAAGTTTAAAAACGTGTTTTACAAAGTAAAAAAAGTTTTACAAAGTAAAAAAATACATTACAAAATGCTCATTACCACTACACTTGGTACAATCTAGCGGAAAAATGATCCCGCGCTAAGGTTCAAAATATGCCTTTTGAATTACCCTGGGATGTCTTCTTTAAGAAATGGTATGCCTTTATGGTGTAATTGGATTATATAGCCTTGTAAAATACTCTAAAATGGGACATGGACACAGCGTAAAAATTCAAAATTTGAGAAAAACTGGAATGGCTGTGTCTCAAATGTGCCCCTTCAATGTCCACATATACCAGGCAAAAATACGGGGGTATTGCTGTACTCAGCCGACATAGCTGAGCAACATATGAAGTAGTATACAATCATAGTACACATAAGGTTTGCAAAATATACTGCGCAAACTCACTTTGTGTGTCAAAAAAGCAGAAAAAAATGCTTATTACCACTACACTTGGTACAAGCTAGCGGAAAAATGATCCCACGCTAAGGTTCAAAATAGGCCTTTTGAAATACCCTGGGATGTCTTCTTTAAGAAATGGAATGGCTTTATGGGGTATTTGGATTGTATAGCCTGGTAAAATACTCTAAAATGGGACATGGGCACAGTGTAAAAATTTAAAGTTTGAAAAGAACTGGAATGGCTGTGTCCCAAATGTGCCCCTCCGATGTCCACATATACCAGGCAAAGGTACATACGGGGGTATTGCTGTACTCAGCCAACATAGCTGAGCAACATATGAAGTATTATACAGTCGTAGCACACATACGATTTGCTAAATATACTGTGCAAACTCACTTTGTGTGTCAAAAAGGCAAAAAAAGGCTTATTACCACTACACTTGGTACAAGCTAGCGGAAAAATTATCCTACGCTAAGGTTCAAAATATGCCTTTTGAAATACCCTGGGATGTGTTCTTTAAGAAATGGTATGCCTTTATGGTGTAGTTGTAATATGTAGCCTGCTCAAATGCTCCAAAGTGGGACACGGACGCATCAAAACCCTCCATGAAAATTCACACTTAAAAACCTTACCTTGTCACGTCTCTTTGACAGCAGTGTAAATTCACAAAATAGTGTCTAGGTCATACATTGGGCATATTGTTTTACTCAGAAGACTTAGCTGAGCATAATTTGGGGGGGTTTGAACTTAGTGGCACATATGAAATGTACAAAATGCCCAGCAAAAATGTAATCTGTATGTAAAAAATGCCCAAAATTATTTTTTACCACATACTTTGGCATATATTGGTGAAAAAATGGGGGCATGTTAAGGCAATATGCACCATATGACATACCCTGGAGTGTCTACTTTTACAAAACCTTTGTGGTTTTTTTTTTTGAACAGTCAAACTGCTATAATACCCCAAATTGAAGCATAGGCCCATTAAATCCGCCTCTCAAAATTCTACTGTAAATGTTGAAACGGACAGGTCTCCTATATGGCACTGTAGCTTCACAAAATAGTGCCAAAGACATACAATGGGGGTATTGTTGTACTCAGCAGAAGTAACTGAACACAAAATAAAACTTTGTACAGGAATAGCACACAGCAAATTTACAAAATACACATGAGAAGTTCTTTGTTATAGGTTTGTGTGCCAAAAACCCCCAAAAACTAAATTTTACTCCAATATTTAGCAGAGATTGGCAGTGAAATGGCTACGTAAAACAACCTTAGGACAATAGCCTGTGATGTCTACTTTATATAAATATATACTTTTGTGTGGCAATTTTGTTTTCTTTTATGGCTATTAAGTTTACAAGACAAACATCCCAAATTCTAAAATCGCTCCACATTAAAAGTTTATTTTACTCCTTGTGCTTTGTGACCTGTAACTACCAAAACAAAATTAAACTCCCAGACACATTATATATTCTGTAAATCAGAACAACTAAATATATATATATATATATATATATATATATATATATATACATATATATATATATATATATATAAGCGTTAAATCAAATTAAAGCCCTTTCTGTCCTTTAAAAAATAGTATATAATATGTGTCAGTGTAATAAACGAGAGAGATGCAAATTGCAGTTGAACGCAAACAGCAAGAAAATGCAAAAATTGCTTGTCATCAAGCGTAAGACAAGCTTCTGAAGCTGTGTCCTTAAGGGGTTAACAGTCCACTCACCCCTTCGACCCGACATGAAAAGCATGAAACCAATGCAATGCTTGTTTTCCAGTAGAATATCTTAGAAGAAAGTTATTATGGTCATGATCATGCATGAAAGAATTTCTTCGGTATGACAGTAAACTGAACACCTTAACTCACACAAGTAAGAAGAAAAAAAAAATTATGCTCAGTTAAGATGCCTCAAATTAGTAAAGCTTAAAGGAATAAAATGTCCCCATATTCCATTTGTTTTATTGCCACTTGGAATTAAAAGTACATATAATGAACACATCCACTATGGCTCTCTAGCAGTTATACAGGAAATAGTGGCTTAATTTGATACTGAAGTTAAAATCTAATTTAAGTGCAATAAAATAGCATATTACATCAAAGTCATTCAATGTCCATGGGCTGTAAATGTGATATAGTACAATTTGATATTTATCTACAAATAATGATAAAGCAAGCAAGGTCTCTGTTTTTCTTTCCATTCCACAGTATTTGATTGTAGTTATATTTAAGTGTCTAACAATTGTACATTGCGGAATAAGATCTTTATTTTGTAAATAAATGACATTTCTATAAATCATGTAATAATTAAAGAGATGCTCTAAGCACCATACCTCTAGAACCCATTACATCAGTTATGGTGCTAAAAGTCTATGTGCTCCCGTCGTTCCTGATGTAGCATGAAGATAGTGAGAACTACACACCACCACTGACATTTGACATCTCTTCTCACTTAACCCAATGTAATCCAGTCCTGAATCAATAATACATCAGTCTCTGTTTGACACCAAAAATCTACAGAAACATAAATATGGGAAAACAAAACTAGCATGTTTGCTGTCCGTTACCTTGTCTCTTGGATTGAATTCTGACACCAATCATCATCGAATACCGAAATGTTGGGGACTAATGGATATTTTTCACTGATTGGTTCCAGTGCTCTTCTATCATCTTATTTTGTTGTCAATGTGAATTATTTTTCTTTACATGTTATCACTGTGCCGTTATCTGATTATGTCAATATAATTTAGTTGTATGGATATACCTTATTCAGCTACATTGCATTTATCTTAATATGGCTAAACACATCCTTACCTGAGTCACTTTTTTGCACATTTACCTACATCAGAAGCAGTTTTGTTTCTCATATTTTTTTTTAAGGTGATTCAAAAGGTAATTATTGTAATAGTCTGATTCAATACTTTAACTTTGTGCACTCTCTTGAGGTTTTGAATAAGACTTGTTGGGAACTTGGATTTTTAAAGTGAAAGTTAGTATTTATATGACCATCCTCATTCTATAAGAGATGTCAAACATTTTCTCATTATTGGGAACGAATGAGGGTATTGCAAATTATTAGACAAAACTTGGATGACTGGGGATTTCTTCCAGTCCAGCAAGTGGATCATAAAATATGCAAGTACGCTGTCAATTCTACAGAATCCCAGGTTTTACTGAATAACGCTAATTAGGGCACTTTACTACATTATTAGATTTTATGATTCACACATTAGGGATTCAAGAATGAAATTGCAAAGCATGGACAAGGGAGTGATATATTTTAGAACAAAATAACCTAGATGCAAATATTGTTGAACTGGAGAATCTTTCTCATTCAGCAATTTGCAACTCCCTTATAGTTTCTTTACAAATCCCAATGTTTTAATTAAACCATATTATTGATTATGTGAATCAGAGGCATGACTGTACATGGCACACCTACAAAACAAGACAGACACCTCAGAGTTTAGTGTTAAGAGGTTTATATTAAAAGAAAATTCTCAAGCTAAGGGAAAGATCTTTTTTTCAGAGTACTTTTGATGATTTAGCAGAACTGTGAGGGTGATTTAAAAACACTGCTAAATACTTGTTGAAAAAAAACTTTCAAATAAATATTTCAGCCTCTTTTTATCATGTTTACAAGACAGAAAATGTGGAACATTAAAAAATTCAAAAGCTGACTACTTTTTTTAAGAGGAATGGGAGGTAGTTATTGAAGGAACACTGGTGCCTAGAAGGCACAAGTACACCCCCTTTCCCCCAGTATAAAGAGTCAAACTGTTTATTAACAGCTTTTTAATTTGTTTCAGTCAGACACTCTCAGACAATGAGCTATCCCAACACTGCAGAACTTAGCTCAGGAGAGCAAATATAACCTCCTAGCAGGAGTTTCTGGCTCTTACTTCCTGCTGAGATGAGACAGGAAGTGATGCAGAGGAGACTCCAGGTAAGAAATCAGACCATTACTAAATTGTTTAACTATCTACATTGGGGTGGTTCAGGGCACTCCTGGCTCTACAACCACTACAGCACTGTGGGAAAAGGTTATAAAACATTCAAACTATTACGCTGTCACTGCTTTGTCCCTTGCCTCTTACCTTACCTAGCCTTTTTGAAAGACATGCAAAATCTTATGTTCATGGTGGTCATGTCAAAAACTCGTAGTATTGTTATTTAGATAGTATTCATATGTAAATATTCATATTCTGCATCAGAATATAAACCTAGATTTACAAATAATATTTGTTTTCTGCAAGGAACATTTGTTTTATTATGTTAACTTAATTATGTTGACTTAAATAATCTTATGAAATGTTATCTATAGCAAATATAGCAAATACAGAAAGCATTCTTTCAAATTTAATTTCAATGTTGCTCATACTTACTCTTCTCCTGTTTCTAACAGCTCCACATTTTTCTCTTCAAAGTCATTATCACACATTGAGTGTACAATGGCTTCTACATTACATTTGTCTCTCGTCACCAACTAAAATTACCTAACAGAAGCCAGCCAGTGCACGTATACTGCACAATGTTAAAATATATTACTGAGGAAGTGTGGGCGACATGGGATTGGAAACAAACACAATGTTCCAAGGCTGTTTGTGACAGCTGCTGCCATAATACAGTTATGGGCTGTTGGTTGTGCCCATACTGATGACAATCAAATCAATGCTGATGTTTCAAAACTTGACATTTCAGGAAAAGTGAAAAAAATCACTGCTCCATTTCCTCTACCTATTAATATTCATCTTTTTTCTCCTTCGCATCTAAATACGTTGATGGAAACACTGATGTACAGCATAGGGATGTTGAATTTGAAAATTTAAAAGCAATGTTGGGGCTACTATTGCTGTTACCCGTTTGATGGTGAAGAGCAGCAAGACAATGATAAGTCCCATGTCCAGCCATTTTTAAATTCAGAAATCCAGACGTTATCACAACTGTACTTGTGACTGGAAGACAAACAAGGGTCATTGGAGCCTTGGAAATGGAGCATTAGAGTTAAAGGTAATATGTAGCAAATTGTCTATAGTTATCTAATTATGTTAATTAAATCAAAGTGCCAATATTCCCTGCCAATAAAAAAAAGTCTGTCATCTTGAATAGTATGATGGTATTTATATTGATGCTCACATAAAGAATGTCAGTGATTATGATGAAGATTAATTAGTTGACACTAGGACTGTGCATTTACATTAAATAAAAAAAGATAATCACTGCTAAGTACTTAAAAATTGTACTTAGAAACAAAACCGACTCTTTCTGTAGAACTATTAGATTTATTCAAAGTTGTGTACAAAAAGCTTTGTCTACATCAAAGGTTACCCCCGATTTACATAATTTGTGTACACATAGCAATTTCATTTCCAAAATTAATTTTCAGAAGACAAAATACTCTGTGATCATAATATTCACTCACATCATCAGCATCAGTGCATGTTTTCTCTAGATCTCTGAGCAATATTGCAGTGTTTTTAAGCTGCAAAGTAAACTGATAAGAAAATAAAGTGAAAATATAAATGTACAGTTTCAGTTCTAGAGCCGATACATGATAATTGACCTATATACTGTAATTTAAAAAAAAAAGGTGAGTGAGAGAAATAAGGATCACATTCCGTAAAAGAACATTGTAGACACTTCTTATTAAAGTTGTTATAGTTCCTGCAGTCCTGCTCCCCATTTCCTAACCCCCAAAATGCTTTATTTCACTAATTAGAAGACTTGGAAGAGTACTTTCAATCACGCCTCCAAGCACTCTGGGTACTACAGCCAGGAATTTTCCTCCCTGACTCTCATACCATAACATACCGAGACATCACGCACGCATGCGCAGTGCCGTCACAGTCTGCCATAGAGAATCAACAGCCGCATCAGGACTGTATAATTTGTCTAAAATTAAATTTTTAAAGCAATTACAAACAATGCAAAATGACAGACTGTTAAATCCTAGCCTCTGCACCAGCACCAATCAATCTTCCCTTGGTAAAGAAACAATGTTTATAAGATGTGGAGAAGAGAGAAAACTCTAAAAGCTTTGTCGTTTAATATGTTTTTAAATGCAAACTGTGTTTTATTATATATTGTTAGTTTGACAAAGTTATCACTGCAAACTGCAACATATTTTTAAAGTCATAACCGATTACAAACATACAGGGCAGCTGACAGTTTAACAGAAATTATAAACTACTTGAGTAATGCCACGCTATCCAATGTTTTAACAATTGGCATTATTGTTGTTCTAATCTTAAACTAAGAAACAAATGCCTATTGCAAGTGCACCTGTAACTGCAGAGATGTAATGTAAATGTTAGTGTTAAAAATCTTTTATAGGTATGTTTAACTAACACATTAACTTTCAGCATCTAAAACAAATACATTAAAGGTAAACTATAGACACCAAAACCATAAAACAAAATGGTGTGGCACTCCAGGGAATTGAGTAGGAACCACTGCACTAGCTGGCATTCCATGGGAAAGGCCTACAGCCTCCATGCAGTAGAATCAAATAGAGAATCCACCGATAACACACTCCTTAACCATTCATATATTGGAACTATTCATATCAACAATGGGGAGCTTTGATAGGCTGAAAAGCACACTGAAAAGCAGACACTCTCAGCCAATCAACACCACCCACTGTCGCTCAGGCTAATGCTCCCTTTGTTAGTCCTAACACCCCAGGATGGCTGAAGACTAATTTCAAATAGTTTAACACTGAACAGAAGGTAACTCCAGGCACTATAACCACTTCAATTAGATGAGGCAGTTACAGTGCCTACTTTAAATAATGTACAATTGAAGCAAAAGTGATAATATGCCTCTTTTGGTCAGATTCACTTGTAGCAGAGACATGTCCAAGCTCTGAAATGCATTCATGTTGGGGATTACATGGCATAGATAGATATTTTAACATGGCAAAACTATTACACATATGTATTAGACACAATGAAAAAGAGGTTTAATTTCAAAGTTAATGTGCACTTAAGACCGGTGCCTATTGTGGTGTGCTGTCTCTGTGCGACATCAGTCCCTTTAGGCCTTTATATCATTATTATCTTTCTTCTAATTGCAAAATACAGCAGGATACCAAGACTTCAGCTGTCTGGAAATACACGTTCCCACAAGTTACAGTCTTCATCAAGAGTACCTTGGTGTACTTCACATTATGAAAATGTTTGCCTATTTTGATTACTACTGGAATGTGTGAGCAAAATTAAAAATAAATTATTTCAGTGATTATTAATGACATAAATTGGAAGAATCAACTGTTCCTTTGAATACAACAACATATCATCCAACAAAAATATTTAGTTGATATAATTTCGCATTTTGGATTGTATTAAGCAATATTAAGCAATGTAATCCACTCTAATCTGACATAAATCAGTTTATGTCATTGTGTCCCAGATAATGGTGGAATTTGCTTGGAGGATGACGAAGGAAGAATAAAATATTTCTTGATGCCAGGTACAGCACTATATTATCAAATGTTTTGAATAACACTGTGTTCTCTATAAATATTTATCGCTACTTAAAAAGTTTGTTGTGCTACCTTTTGCATTCCATAAAGTGAGTCATCTTGATCTTGAAAAAAATGTAGCACTACGATTTCTTGTCCGACTTTTAGTATTAAGCGGTTTGGATTAACATCTAAGGCAGGGGTCCTCAAACTCCGGCCCCACAGATGTTGCTGAACTACAACTCCCATGATTCTTTGAATTAAATAGATAGCCAGAGGATCATGGGAGTTGTGGTTCATCAACATTTGGGGGGCCGGAGTTTGAGGACCCCTGATCTAAGGGGACAAGGTACCAGTATTACAATGTTTTCACTATTCTTACTAAAATATGTTCTTTATGCCCATCATGACAATTAATAAGCTATATAACATTACTTTATGCTTGTTATGTAATTGGTCATTGCAGGGATATCTGGGATATGATTAAAGAAACATTCCAGGCACCTAAAGCACAGCTGCACACTTTATTGATATGGTACCAGCAGTCCCCTGATACTAACTGCCTGTAATCTATCAAACTGTTTGGAATGCCTTTGTCAGGCACACATAGTTCTACCTGTCTAAGTTGATCTTGTAAAGCAAACATTCATACTTCAACATTATCTTACCAACACAAACCACATTTAAACAATATTCCCCAAACAATATTCATAGGCTGGGTGCCATCAACTGACACTCAGCCAATATTTACTACTGAAACCTAGTATGAATTAGTATGAACATCTGCTGTTTGAGACCAACGCAGAAGAACTGTGCCTCTCACAACATGGTAAGTGTCAATTTGTTTGGTAAATGTTCCGCATGCTGTAATTGTGCTGCCACCTTCATTTTTCGGGTTTGAAGGAATGAACTACTAAGTAGCAAAAAATAAAGTGATACAAACATTTATACTTTTGATAGAGTCCCTTAAATAATTATTCACCTCATGTAATATAATCTAAATAAAAAAGGATTTTAACGGGATGTATATTATCCAACTTACACAGCATACCTAACACTTCAAGGTGCAAAATATATATTCTTGAGACACAATAGTTAATCAAAGAAAACAAACAAAAAGAAAAACATAGATACAGTATCTCACAAAAGTGAGTACACCCCTCACATTTTTGTAAATATTTTATTATATCTTCTCATGTGACAACACTGAAGAAATTACACTCTGCTACAATGTAAAGTAGTAAGTGTACAGCCTGTATAACAATCCAAATTGGGCCCAATTAGCCATTTTCCCTCCTTGGTGTTATGTGACTCGTTATTGATACAAGGTCTCAGGTGTAAATGGGGAGCAGGTGTGTTAAATTTGGTGTTATCCACCAATACCTACGACCAGTGGTGTATCCTGGTTTTGTGCTGCCCTAGGCAGGACAAAACTCAGGTGCCCCTCTCCCCCCACCCCACCTTCTAAATACACACACACACACACACACACACACACACAGTCAGACACAAACACACACACACACAGTCAGACACAAACACACACACAGTCACACACACACATACACAGACACAAACACAGTCAGACACAAACACACACACACACACACTCACAAACACACAAACACACACAGTCAGACACAAACACACACACACACAGTCAGACACAAACACACACACATAGTCAGACACAAGCACACACAGTCAGACACAAAACACACACACACACACAGTCAGACACATACACACACACAGTCAGACACATACACAGACACAAACACAGTCAGACACAAACACACACAGTCACACACACACACACATACAGACACAACACAGTCAGACATAAAAACACACACACACTCACAAACACACAAACACACACAGTCAGACACACACACACACACACACTCACAAACACACAAACACACACAGTCAGACACAAACACACAAACAGTCAGACACAAACACACACACAGTCAGACACAAACACACACACACACAGTCAGACACACACACACACAGACACAAACACACACACACATTAACTTTTTTTTTAATTTAAATCCCCCCCCCAACCTCCTTACCTTTGGGAGTGCTGGGGGAGGGGGTCTCTCTCTCCCTGGTGGTCCAGTGGCTGCCGGTCAAGCTGGGCGGCTCTGGCTGCTGTGCGGGCGGCTGGCGAGGGAGCTCTTCCTGTGAGCTGACTGCTCAGCTCCCTCGCGCGCCGCAGAGTGAGGCTGGGAGCCGGAATATGACATCATCTTCCGGCTCCCAGCCTCACTGTGCAGCGCATGAGGGAGCTGAGCAGTCAGCTCAGAGGAAGTGCTCCCTCGCCAGCCGCCCGCACAGCAGCCAGAGCCGCCCGCCCGCTCGGGATGTCAGTTAGCCGCAAGGCTAACAAGGCATTTGCCCTGGGCATTTGGGGGCGGCATTTTTTGCCGCCCCCTGAAAAATGCCGCCCAAGGCAAATGGCTTGTTTGCCTCGCGGCTAATACGTCCCTGCCTACGACCCCACCACCGATGATACTTGTTGGAGGTGTGGCGGGGAACTGGGCACCTTCATCCACCTATGGTGGAAATGCCCTCAGATTAGATCTTACTGGGAGACAATCCACACAATCATCACACGGCTCTCAGATACCCCGCCACCACTGACCCCTGGAGCATTTCTCATACACCACACCACAATGCGTAATTCGGAGAACAAAAAACCTTGACGATAAGGATCCTCAACGTTGCCAAGAGCCTGATTCCTCTCCACTAGAAAAAACAGATAGCGCCCCCCCGACCCTATGGTACCAGCACATGGAAGAACTCAGGGCACTGGAGGAGCTCTCCTTACTGGCAGAAGGAAGGTCACAGACATGCATGATGATCTGAACACACTGGATTGTCTCCACCGAAAGTTACGACTTTCAAGCTCTTATCCACTAACCGAGTGACTACTGCCATAACCAAAGTCAGGGAATACAGAAAATGCAGACAAAGACTGGTAGGCACAGCCCTGATCCATAGCCACAGTACGGGACAGGCCACCGCTTGAATGAGCAAGACTCCCCACAGGAAACGAGACAGACGAAACCAGACGAAGGGACACACACCCCCACACTGGACGGCCCCCCCATGAGACGGGAGGACAAGAGAGGGAATATGTAGTATTGGCCAGCCAGCCACCCTGGATTGAGGTCACAGGATGCCTGGACCACAGCTGCCAAATCTGTTTCCTCCAACACCCACCCCCACCTGTCCCAAATCCACCGGCTCTGGCCACCTCCTCACTTTCCCCAACCTTCCCTTCCCAACCTTCCCAGCACTGGGGAGCTACAGTTCATTGAGGGAACCACGAATACCAACATGTACTGTGACATACTAAACCCAACAGGGACATTTCCACTTAGGGGTGTACTCACTTTTGTTGCTATTAACCATTAATGGCTGTGTGTCAAGTTATTTTGAGGGTACAGCAAATTTATACTGTTATACGGGCTGTACACTTACTACTTTACATTGTAGCGGAGTGTCATTTCTTTAGCGTTGTCACATGAAAATATATAATAAAATATTTACAAAATGGTTTGGACTCTGAGGCAATCAGGCTTCAATTTAAGGAACTTTCTAGGGAGAACACAATATCCACAAAATCATTTTCCAATTGTTTACTAGACTAACACCACCAATATATTGGAGTATGGCAGTGTTTGCACGTTTGTTAAGCCCCATACAAGGTGTTTGGTGATATCCAATTCAAAAGCAACCCAGCTCAACCCAGCACTGAATCCTATGCATCTCTCAATATATGCTTGGGCAGATTCCATCCATGGCTAATAGCCACTACTCACTGTAGCACAATAATAATTACCTTCTCTTCATTGAGCACTTTACCAGATGCTTGCAGTTTCAAACTGTCCCATTTGCTCTGGCAAAGACTTAACTTTGCTTCTTCTGTCTGGTATCAGATTCAAGCATTCCATCTGCATATTGTTGGTAAGATTATCTGGGATGTGCACACAGTAATGACTATCTGTATTTATAACACAGTCCACCATACTTTTCTTTGCCTGCATAATAATGTCTCATTTGATGCGCCTTTCTTCCAGTATCATTTGCCTTCCTCATTACTAAAGACAGACTTTTGTCATCTAGGAACTGAATTAACTCAGCATATGCTTCATAATTGATATATGTATCTTCATCTTTATCATTGATATCATCTGGTTCACTCAGGATGATTTCTTTGAGATTCATAAACCACAAATATCCCAAGAACTTTATCTCACCTCAGCCAAAGCAAAGCCTATGCCATCATTGTTCAACATCTTCTGGGCCCATATCCCCATTGCAATCTGCATAATTAGGGTAGAATAACCATGCTGACAGTCACACAGGAGCAATGCCACACACACATTTAGTGCTTCACAGCTCCACACAGTTCAGATGTGAGGCAACTATTGTACCAACACTATTGAGAGCACTTTAGGATTATATTTCAACACCATCCCTGCAAAGGTCTTCTGCTGGCATTAGACCTTTAAATGTGTCTGTTTTGTGGTGACATTTTCCTGGACTCACATGAATCTACTCCACTATTAGCCACAATGAGCCCAGTTCTGCTTGTTCTCCTCACCATGTGACCTGACATGAAACCACTGCATATCTCAGCAAAAATCTTTTGTTAAAAAATTATTATATAATCAGATTCTGTAGTCTCAACAATGTCACTCCAAGAGTGTGCGTGGCGTAGTTGTGGTGGTAAAAGGGTTAAAGTTCACTATTTGTCTGCACTAGACCAGAAATAATGACAAAATCGTCCTTTTTACACAACCCACACTTAAACATAATATAACTACTACTATTTTAACGCTGCCACCACCAACACAATTTATAAATGGGGTGCCTTGGTCCCCCAGGTAAATCAATAATAAAACCCACCAATATTACTCAGTACAATATTTAAGGAATTGCAAAAATACTAACTAGTCTCTTCAGGTAACGTGATTCTTAACCAGACAAAGGCAGAACTTAATAAATAAATGTTTATTATGTGCAAAAAATAGTCACAGTGCATGTAACAATATATGATAAACAAATTATTTACACCAACAACAGATATAGCCAAAAAGGATAAAATACAGAAGTCCTAATTACTCACTTAGTTTTTCAAAGTACAACTTCTGCCCAGGGGGTCTCTAGCAAGGAAAGATGGTGACTCACTTAGAATTAGATTCTGACCCCCAAGCAAGTACACTAGCACCATTCAGGATCATTAGAGATATACCCTGTGGATTACCACGCCTCACCCAGAGGTGGAGTTAAGGCGGATCTATAGAAATACTAAGTGTCCAGACCCACATCAATCCAAAAGGAAACCTTTGGTTCTATCTTCTCTTATGTACCTGCCACAGAAATACCAATTGCATCTACAAATTTGTTATCATTTTCCCATTCCATACACATGTTGCATGCCCCACCCACGATCCAATAGGACAGACATCACAACTGCTTCCCCTATGGTCAAGTTAGGCCACTCATGTTTGGACTTGGTTAGAAGATGGCGCTTGTCACATTCCAAATATGGAGAGTCAAAAATGGGTCGCAAGAGAATACTGAGAACGGGCAGCAGCTGAAATAGCCTGCCCTTCGGTCGGTCCCCGCTCAGTTCTCAAGCTGATTTTTGCTCATCTTGTGCCATTACAGAGAGAACATATCTGAAGCATATCAGACTGGTCCCACCCATACGGGCAGTCAAGATCCAAAATGCCAGCAAGTTCTCTCTGCATGAGAGATACAGCAACCCCAGACGATCATTTCAGCCTTGTTAGGCATCATCAGTGAGGCATAACTGATATCTCCCTAGGCACCGTGAGCAAGGGGTCCACATCTGGATTATCCCTTTAAACTTGTATAGAATCAAAAATGGGTCGCAAGAGAATACTGAGGACGGGCAGCAGCTTAAATAGCCTGCTTTTCGGTCGGTCCCCGCACAGTTCTCAAGCTGATTTTTGCTCATCTTGTGCCATTACAGAGAGAACATATCTGAAGCATATCAGACTGGTCCCACCCATACGGGCAGTCCAGATCCGAAATGCCAGCAAGTTCTCCCTGCACGAGAGATACAGCAACCCCAGACGATCGTTTCAGCCTTGTTAGGCATCATCAGTGAGGCATAGCTGATATCTCCCTAGGCACTGTGAGCAAGGGGTCCACGTCTGGATTATCCCTTTAAAATTGTGGAGAGTCAAAAATGGGTCGCAAGAGAATACTGAGAACGGGCAGCAGCTGAAATAGCTTGCCCTTCGGTCGGTCCCCGCTCAGTTCTCAAGCTGATTTTTGCTCATCTTGTGCCATTGCAGAGAGAACATATCTGAAGCATATCAGACTGGTCCCACCCATACGGGCAGTCCAGATCCGAAATGCCAGCAAGTTCTCTCTGCACGAGAGATACAGCAACCCCAGACGGTCGTTTCAGCCTTGTTAGGCATCATCAGTGAGGCATAGCTGATATCTCCCTAGGCACCGTGAGCAAGGGGTCCACGTCTGGATTATCCCTTTAAAATTGTGGAGAGTCAAAAAAATGGGTCGCAAGAGAATACTGAGAACAGGCAGCAGCTGAAATAGCCTGCCCTTCGGTCAGTCCCCGCTCAGTTCTCAAGCTGATTTTTGCTCATCTTGTGCCATTACAGAGAGAACATATCTGAAGCATATCAGACTGGTCCCACCCATACGGGCAGTCCAGATCCGAAATGCCAGCAAGTTCTCTCTGCACGAGAGATACAGCAACCCCAGACGATCGTTTCAGCCTTGTTAGACATCATCAGTGAGGCATAGCTGATATCTCCCTAGGCACCGTGAGCAAGGGGTCCACGTCTGGATTATCCCTTTAAAATTGTGGAGAGTCAAAAATGGGTCGCAAGAGAATACTGAGAACGGGCAGCAGCTGAAATAGCCTGCCCTTCGGTCGGTCCCCGTGCAGAGAGAACTTGCTGGCATTTCGGGTCTGGACTGCCCGTATGGGTGGGACCAGTCTGATATGCTTCAGATATGTTCTCTCTGTAATGGCACAAGTTGAGCTAAAACCAGCATGAGTTCTGAGCGGGGACCCACCGAAGGGCAGGCTATTTTAGCTGCTGTCCGTTCTCAGAATACTCTTGCGACCCATTGTTTGCTCTCCATTAGTCTAAAGGGTAATCCAGACGTGGACCCCTTGCTCACGGTGCCTAGAAAGATATCAGCTATGCCTCTGGCGTCAGGTAGCTATCTCTAGATGCAGAAACTGGCATTCAGTCTTCGGCAGTATCTCGATACTTCGAATATCATTTCTCTGTATGTTTCAAGTTGGCTCAGCACATGAGTTCTGGCGAAGGGACCGCCAGGCAGGCTATTTAACTGTCACGTCTCAAAACCTCTTACGACCGTGTTACTCTTACATTCCAAATATAACAAAAATGAGGCTTTATTATTATTCTGTGGGGGTAAATATGAATGTTTTTGTCCTTCCTTTGGATATGATACTGGAACAAAGCTAATGGCATTTACATATCAAAGACATTTACTCATCACTTACAAGGTACATGCCAAATGGATGAAGAGACATTCAGAATTTTTCCAAGTGTAGAACCTTACACCTTGCAGAGCCTAGATTACTTCACATCCATATAGTAAAATCCTTTTCACATTGCTATGCCATTCATACTACCCCTTCTGTGGGGGTCCGAGCTTCAAATGATGTAACCCCTTTTGACCTTAACAATACCATCTCTGTAATTTGTGCCATATACTACACAAATTACATTAAAGGATAATATTCCATAGTGTAATAATAAATTATGAACATTTGCCGTGACGGGGATGACTCTCTCTCTGAGCCTACACCTGCATACCACAGTGATATAGCTCCCAGTGACCTAAAGCTCGAGTATGCCACCCATAACACCTATGAACAACCATGCATATATACCTGTATATTTTCTAAGACTTATACAGAAGAAAAGATTGGTCTCACTACTCAAGCTGGACCTCTTTGACAGGACCTCCTTCTTGGCAATCTAAGGTGGCCTGACCTCTGCTATTCAGGCCTAATTACTACAAAGAGGAACATTACAATTGCTGGCCCTACAAGTATGGTATATTTGCTACTTCCTTTTTTCCTTCTTACCACTGATATAATTTTCTCCTATGACTGGATTCCAGCTTATGATTAAAAATAGGACACCAATTAGCAAATAAATAAATCTGTTTTGGAAGGCCCTGGTAAACTATGCCTATTATACTCCATGTATTAACATATGCTATAGGACAAGTAAGAATTGTTCTGCTGAACTAATATATGTTGTTCCTTACTTAGATATAAAACACACCATATCCCTATCCTGTTTTACTTGTCTATTTCTGAGGGTCTCTTTGACCAAGAATAGCCCTTTTTTCTAACCTTTTGATGGTCTCTGACCTATTTCTAGTAAGGATTAATATAAAGAATAGCAGTGGCAAGGTTAACATGTTAATGTGCAAATTTAGTTAATTTTCTATCCTGCTGGAACACTTGCTTTGTAAAGTGTATGAGGGGTGCAGTGTATGGGTGCAGTGTAAGTGAAGGTTGCAGTGTAGGTGTGCAATGTGTGTGTCTGAAGGGTGCAGTATAGGTGTGCAATGTGTGTGTCTGAAGGGTGCAGTATATATGTGAGGGGTGCAGTGTATGAATGTGTTGTGATATATAGGCCTATATTGTTATCGGAGGGGGCAGATGGGAGCAATCATATCTAATTTTTGTGGTTCTATTAAAAAAATATTAAACTTTATATCCCCCTCATTTCATCCTTTGACAGAGACAGGGGACATTGCAAGCCCTGGTGGTCCAGTGGCACTGAGTGAACTCTAGTCTGCAGCTCCTTCCATTAGAGTTAACTCTCGCAAGATCTAGCACTGTCGAGTCATTGCCGTGGTACCTGCAGCAACGGTCTGAGCTCAAAAAATGAACTTTCAGAACCCTGCAGAACTGTTGGTTCCCTCTTCTCTCTGCAGATATGAAGTGCCCGTGGGCCGTTGAAGGGGATCTTCAAGAATAAGGTCATGGCTAAAAAAAAATATATATATATATCCTGGTTGAAGTTTGACAAAAGACATACGAGAGGCATCGCAAAAAATGTGAAAAATTGTAATTAAAAAAACTGAACTATTTGACACTACAATGTCAAACACGACACAACTCGTAGTCCAAATACACATCCTTTGACTTAACAACAAAACAAAACTGTTTATCTTAAAATTCATGAATAGTCATTGTGCTGCTTTAAAGAACATACTATATATCAGGTTGTGCCTCTTATACCTTTCCAATTTTTCTTTTCACTTGTCATTTTCACTCCTTAACTCAGCATTGTATGCCCTCCCATTACCCCTCCAGCCATGATCCACTTCCCATCATCATGATTTATTTTCAAAATATCCACTAATTCATATTTCTCTGCAGAACATGCCATTATCTATCAGTCTCTCCATGACCAGTCTTATTTGAGTCTGTCAGATTTGAGATGCATTGAATCTTAGAACCCACTAGCATGCAAGCAATGTTTTCATGAAACATGATGAATCATATTGATCTCCCAGATAAAGAGAGCCAGATATGACATGCAGTACTCACTCACACACTGCACTGGCTTAATCCTAAAACACCCAAAGATTAACAGTGGAAGATATTGCATTTGGCAGTGTGAATATATCATTGCTATATATGAGCTGTATTAATGCATGAAAGCATCAATATAACAAGTTTTCTTTTTATATTCCCAGAGCTCCATGCTGAGGTCCATATCAACGTAGAAAGTATCAGAAAGATATATCAAGAAATCTATTGCAGTGCATGTGGTTACTATTTCTGCACTAAATTAGTGGATCAAATGTGACCCATGCCCCAAAGTTATAGCAGCATACAGATATATAGTTAACAGATAATATTAGACTTTTATATTTGGTAAATTGTGAACGCATGACAAGCAAAGTCAGTATAGCTAATAGAGAGTCATAGCTAAATAATGCTTGGGATAAATATCTGGCTCTTACGTGGAGGAAATAAAAAAAAATGAAATAAAGATGAATCCATGATTACATAGTCCCGTATTTGCAAGCACACACACAAACACATATTCATGTGTAATGCTGATTTATAAACGTAACCTATTTTTAACTGGCTCATTGCTTTCTTCACCTGTATTCGTATAAACTGCTGTTAAGGCATTTCCATTTGAAGATTTCAGACTCAATTTGCAAGCATCTTATCAGCTTTATTTCCCTTAACATACAGGTTTTGCTTAATCCACTGTAATGCTTTCTCAACATTCTTAGTTAATAGTGTATTAAATATTCCTCTAACCTCAGTAAGCATTATTTTAAGTGAGTCAATTTGCCTTCTTTTATAAGCAGCTTCGAGTTTTTGTAATCTTTGACATGGTGAGATGAAATCCGCATCCCTGGTCAAGTATTACGTTGATAATTTCTTCCATTAATTCTGCTTTATGACTTTGGACAGGGAGGAAAGACTAGTATCTAAAGTATCATTAAATGTAAAATTATTGGGCAGTTTATTTCATTTCTTAAATGGATAAGGTTATTTTATTGGACATGAATACAAATTTGCAAATTTGGACATGCGTCAAGGATAAGGTGCATTTTCCACATTAGTACAATAGCATTGCAAACAGGACACCATAAACGTTTAGATTTTTCTTTTTTGCTTTAACCCCTTAAAGGACCACTCTAGGCACCCAGACCACTTCAGCTTAATGAAGTGGTGTGGGTGCCAGGTCCTTCTAGGGTTAACCCATTTTTTCATAATTATAGCAGTTTCAGAGAAACTGCTATAATTATGAATGGGTTAAGCCTTCCCCCTAATCCTCTAGTGGATGTCTCATTGACAGCCACTAGAGGCGCGTGCGTGCTTCTCACTGTGATTTTCACAGTGAGAGCACGCAAGCGTCCATAGGAAAGCATTGTAAATGCTTTCCTATGCGATGGGCTGAATGCGCGCGCAGCTCTTGCCGCGCGTGCGCATTCAGCCGGCGGGGCGTAACGGAGGCGGAGAGGAGGAGGAGAGCTCTCCGCCCAGCGCTGGAAAAAGGTAAGATTAACCCCTTTCCCCCTTCCAGAGCCGGGCGGGAGGGGGTCCCTGAGGGTGGGGGCACCCTCAGGGCACTATAGTGCCAGGAAAACGAGTATGTCTTCCTGGCACTATAGTGGTCCTTTAAGGACCAAACTTCTGTAATAAAAGGGAATCATGACATGTCACACATGTCATGTGTCCTTAAGGGGTTAAACCTTAATGGTATAGGTTTAATCTTTAGTCAGATTTTGGCTGGTGGTAGGTTTTACAGTTTAGTATGAAAACTGCTACTGTCAAGGTTATTCACTGAACTTAGAATTGTTGGTAATTAAAAGGTAATCAAAAATTAATTAAAAATTTAAGGTCAAAATAGACAAATTGGAAAAATTGTTTTAGTTAATTATGCTTCCTGTCCAATATTTTTGGGCATATATATAAAATTCATATTGAATTCCCAATAATTCTCACATAGTATTTAGAAACTCCAATTGTTCTTTATGGGAGGCATTAAACTTCTTGTAACCACTAAGCCTGTATCCAATAGTTAGACTTTGTTTTGTAAAATAATGTCTAAACTGTATGTAATCACTGACAATAGTGACGGACACTTTACCTATTAGTGCCTTGTTAAATGATTGCTAAATGTTATTTTATATATTTTTCTAGTACAGAAAATGTAGTGTAATGGCACTAAACACACTAGGTGAAAAGTATAAGAGCATGTTTACTACTTTATGAAAACAAATCTAAAAATAAAAACAAGCAATCTCACATATCTCATCCTGTCTCCATGACATGGTCACAGATAACAGAGGTACTCCCTACTACAACATTATATGGACATAAAACTACCCCCAACAAAATAGGCAATATAGTGCAAATGAATAAGCAAACCTACCTGGTAAACTTATAGTAGATAAGGATATGCACAATGAAATAAAATAAAACCATCATAAATGAGAAAGGTGAAAAAAACAAAAATGGCATCAATGAAAAAATTATTTTCATATTTATTTTGCACAAAACATTTGTGTGATTTATTGATGTGACTCAATAATACTAAAATAGTGTAACACTGGTGTAACAGGCAATCTGCCAGGAAAGAAAGAGCAGCAAACCAAAACGCACAGAGTAAAAAAAAGATTGGTATCTTACGTAAATATAAGCAAAATATTACATTTAGTGGTGAAAACAAAAATTTTGACCAAATTTTCTTCTTTTACTGAAAAAATCTTCATAGATAATAAATAAATGTAATGTTTTTATGTCTAATCACTTCTCATGTAAGAATGATATCTTTGCCTGTGTTGAAAGTATGCTGACATGGTTATTCACATGATGATTAAAAATAAACTGTAAGTTTAAAGGGACACTATAGTCACTAGAACAACTGCAGCTTAATGTATTTGTTCTGGTGTCTATACCGTGTCCCTGTAGGCTTTTTGTTGTAGACACGTTTTGTTTTTCCAGAGAAAAGGCAGTGTTTACATTGCAGCCTAGGAATACCTCTAGTGGCCACTTTTCAGATGGCCACTAGAGGTGTTTCCTTGGGCAGTGCTGCACAGCATACAGCACTAATGTTCAGGGTCTCTACGCTCTTAACTTTCCACGGTGGAGCTACATTAATTAATGGTGCAAAAATCAGCTTTTAAAAAAAAAAGGAGAAAGAAGGTTCATACCATACACCTGAAGAAGACTATCAGTCAAAACGCGTTGTGTGTGCACCCTTTGGGGACAGATTTTTTGTTGAAGGCACCTTATTATAATGTAAGATTTTATATATTTAGTGTGAAATAAATTGGATGCTTTTTTAATATGGTGCCTTCTTATATTCATACACATTGAGGAGAACTCATCTACAAGACTCCATCGGCATTACTTTTACCACGTTGATGCTGATTTACACTGATTCACAGGCTCTGTTAAATGTGAGTGAGATGTGTATAAGATAAATAAATTTCCATCCAACCTGTACTACCCTATACAAGCATTTGTCTCTTTCAGAAATAACTGAGAGAACTTATACAGGGTACTTATCAGGGCCGGACTGGGGATACAAAGCAGCCCTGGAAAAAAAATTTGCGCCAGCCCCATAAGTCACTGCGCCATATATTGTCGCGTGTAATATGTAAGGCTATGTCTTGCAATGACAGATGATTGAGTAATATATATATATATATATATATTTGTGTAAGGGGCAAATAGCCATATATGGAGTAAGGATCCAGCATAAGCGTAGGATAGTATAAAGGGAGCAAGTCGGTTGTGGTGTGCCGAGACCGACGATACGGTAGGCCTGTAAATAAAGAGGGCCCACCAAGGAGTAAGAAAGTAAAGTAAATGGAAAGAAAAGAGAAAGTGTTGAAATGAGGAGTGGGTGGGAGGGTCATTCTGATGCTGACCTCAAGCGATATGAGTCAGGTAAGGGGTGTCCCTTATATAGGGGAGTGAATTAATTTAAGCCCCTCCCACAAATACAGGCCAAACGGCCTTAATACTTGTGTAAGGGGCAAATAGCCGTATATGGAGTAAGGATCCAGCATAAGCGTAGGATAGTATAAAGGGAGCAAGTCGGTTGTGGTGTGCCGAGACCGACGATACGGTAGGCCTGTAAATAAAGAGGGCAAAAATGAATAATCAAAGATTTAATACAGTCAACAAATATATACATATTAACCAGACATTTCCTTAAATGCATTACAGTATTTAACTCCTGGAAGGATTTTGAAGGTAGGAATCTAGGACCGAAAGTGGACACCATTTGTTGTGGGTAGGATAGTATGTTATCTCTACTGTTGGTGCGTGTTGACTCGTTTCGGAATGTGGTAGAGCCAATAGGTAATGATATATGTGTTTACGTACGTGGGATCGTTAAAGACAATGATCTGTCTGAGTGGTGGTGATGGTAGTGGATTCTCTGGCCTGAGAAAGGCATTAAAGGAAATGTGCATGGCTGGTAATGGCCAACTTGGTAGTATAATTGAATGGTTGTAGATCTAATAGGTCCGATAAGGACGAAAAGTTGGATGGCTATTGGTAATCTCTGAGAGAAACGTGGGGGAACGGATTCCTGAAAACCTCTGAGTATTTTCTTGTCTGGTATGATAGCATGAAGTTATGGTAGTTTTGGCCATAGGTTATCCTGTGTTGTTGAATGCCTGTAAAATATATAATTAATGGTGTGTGAGATAGTTTAAGTTTAAGGTGGCAAAAAGAAGAAAAACCTAGGAGAAATGTTATGACACAGGTTGAGCTATGTCGTGTTCCAATGAGATTCTTTAAGCCAGGTGAAAAGCTGTGTTATGCGCTCTACAAGTATGGGACAAAAGTGCTAGGTGGGATAGTGCATGCTATGCTGCATGAGTATGTCTAATCCATGATTTTGTCTCTGGGAACGAAAGAGTGGACGTGACTCTATGCGCGGCTGTAGGAAGCGTATGATGAACATGCCTGGAATATAAATGAGACAATTGTCAGCAGGGGTGTATACCCCCGCCTGGTACATGAAAGTAAAAGAAATGTGATAAGTTGCCAACCAAGTGAGTTCCCCAGAAATATCATGACCTTATGGATGAGTAGTGGCGTTTGTTGATGATATGACATGTGCTTAGTTGTCTGAGTAACAATGGATTGATGATCCTGAGCATGATTTACCGCCACAGCAGCTGCTACAATGGGGTAGATCCCGCAAAGGGGCTGAGGTGGTGGAAAAATTTCCAAACCTGGATGCCATGGCCAGCAGCTCCAAAGTAATGGTTCCTGGTAGATCGCTGCCAAACCCGTGGTAGACGCGGCGTCTGAACATCTGGTTGGAGAAGTGTCAGGCAATCCTGGAAGGAACATGATTTTACCATGCCAAGTGGTTAAGAAATTCCCACATGTGCAGGTCTGCTGTTGCTGGGGTGTCTAGGGACATCCTCTGATCGTCATGTTGGAAGTGTGGAAAAAAGGGGAAAGTACTCTGGATGTGAAAGTGTGGTCTTGTGGTATGATTGGCATGGCAAAATTAAGGAACCTGGTAGGGATTGTAGTTCCTTGCAGTTGTAAGTACTAAGCAGGAGGTAGTGATTGATGTAGTTGAGAATGTTCCCTATTTGTCTTGTGGTAACTTGCGTGTATGGATGCCGACTCAAGTCATATGCCCAGTAATGTGATGATAGTGTCTGGCCTTCTGTTTCTTATGGGGTACTGGGACGCCCAAGTGGTCAACCAGACTAAGCTGCCATGAGGCTTCTAGTGAAAAATATGTTATCTTTGATCAACAAGAAGTCTTCTAGATAGTGTATGACTGTAAGGCCTCTGGATATGTTATCATAACCAGCACAGAGTATCTGCGAATATCGATAGTAGGCTAATCTGTAACCCAAAAGTTGAGTGGGGAAAGGATTGCCCATTTTATGCCATGTAAGTGCCAGTGTGTAGGGTAGATGGTAGCCGTTTACTGCGTTGATGATATTGGTCTTACTTAACCAAGCTTTAACCCATGCTTGAGTGATAGCTGTAAAGGTAGATCAATGGTGTTGTATAGTAAGGAAACTCCTCGGAGGGTATGAGGGAGTTGAGACTTGGGGTAGCGGAGGTGTGTGGTGCCAATAAGTTTATGGTTAGTCTTTGTTTAAGGGAAGATTCCTTGTGACAATACCAATGTGTTTGTGTTTGGTGCCATGCTGTAAATGGTGGAGATTGGAAGACCCCTCTGCAAATCTTGGCTATGAGTGTGTTTACTGCCAATGGTTCTGTTGTGCTGACTGTAAGTGAGGGCATGCTATATTCCTTGAAGGTGTATTTATGATACCTGTATGGGAGCCCTTTGAGGCTCCAGAGCTTTAGTAAATCTATTACAAGTCTGGAAGGTTGAGGAGTCAGGAGTGTTGAAAATGCATTGGTGTGTACAGATGGTGAGTACGTTATTTGTAAGTTGTATTGGGACACATGGTTTGTCATGTGCCCTGAACCATTTGAACATATATGCAACAGTCTATATGCAATGCAATATTCAATTGTCTCTGGTAGTTCAGAGGTGCTGGTACCTGGAGCCTGAGAGTGCTCGTCCATTTGTTTGGGACAAAATCCCTTCTGTATGGGTACCTGCACAAATAAATTTCTCTACATATTCCAAATGCCAACCCAACCAAGGGATGGTCAGTTCCTGATTTACCTGGAATCCCTGGATCTGACCATCACAGATACATAATCATACATATATATGCCTTGCTTCCCCAATGTGCTGGGATCATACGTGCAGGGTTAACGTCTTGTGTGACATAAGAATTGATTGTACCAGGTAACAGAGTTTCTGTTGGTGCTGGTTGTACAGCAGCGTGAGGCCCAGCATTGTGAGGGCTGTGGTGACCGACTCGAGATTGCCAGTCTTTCATAAATTATTATTTTTATTTATTTTTTTTGGTTTATGAGTTTGAGTGAGGCTAGCATGGCCTGGGTGTCACCTGAGTTGGTGTAGCAGGGCCTTCCCCTGCCTCCGTGTTGTCCGTAGATGTATGGAGGAGTTTGAATAACTCTGCTTTCCTTGCTGTGGTAATGCATGGGATAACTCTGCTTTCCTTAGGTTGGTAGTAATGCATGGGATTGTCCAGGATCTGATTGCTGCTGGACTAGCAACATCTCCTCTGCTTGAAGGTGTATCAATTCTAGCTGGGGTGCTAGGAAGAGGTGATTCTTCACCATCTTCTTGAGAAATACTTAAATAACAATAAAGATTGCAATTATTATTTGTACCCAGGTGTCTTGTACTGGCTTGCTAGTTAAGCCGTAAGGCGAAACGATTAGGCTTGGTGTTTTTTGGTGACTGGTGAGGCCCTGCTAGTTGCCAAGTGGCTTGAGAGGCTCTATCTATGCTTGGCGCGAGGGGATTTTGTGTGGCCACCGAACGTTGTGGCAGGATGTTGGCCTCTCGGTGACAGTAACCAGAAAATAGGAAGGGGAGTTACAGGTGAGGCCCTCTCTATGATACAATGCGAAGCGGCTAGCTCACGAGTGGCCAGAGGGGTGTATGCCTCCAAGTGTGAGGTGGGGTGTTGGCCTCGCGGGACCACTAACCGAAGTATAATGCAGAGAAAAAAGGGGGTAATACCTATTGGGCCCTAGAACCCTAATTGCCAGTACACTATTACTATTGCAGGGAAGGTAAGAGCAGGTGTATGTACCTGGAAGTATGGTATTGAACCTGACAATCCGTATAGGTTTTTTAGTAGTAACTGTAACCTGAATGGATAAAACCGTATGGCATAAGGAAATATGGCATAGACCAAGCTTATCTTAATACGTATGTACAAGTGAAAAAGTGGTCTGTCCCCACCTTGTATGTTGTATGTCCCCTTGCTAGGGGAAAGTCTGTTGTGTGAGCAGCATGCTGTGAAAAATGTATGTGAACTATATTACCAGTTACGTATCTACAGATGCGTCTGCTACTGTGTAATAATATATGTATTTATACCAGATGTTTGATATAGTATTTGCTATGTGAATTGTTGTATGTCTTATTGAATGGTAGGGGTCAGTGAACATGGTGTTGCAAAATGCAAGTGCACTGGAGAACTGTTGAGTGCCCTATAGGTGGCAGTGTAGTTGGATACTGATTGGTATGTGAAATGTTGTTTGTCTATTGACCTATAGGTCTCAGTGTTTTGGTGTTTGTAAAACCCCATGAAAATTGTCAATGTACTTGACAGACCTGTAGGTGGCAGTGTTGATAGAACTACTGTTGGTCTTGATGTGAAATGTAAATTATTGTGAATTAAACCTGAAGTTGAGCCCGTGCTGGAGTTTAATTTATGGTTTATGGTTATGTTTATAACAATCTTATGTGTAATTTATATTGGCTGGTAAATTGTATATGACATGTGAAGACAGTTTTGCTGTTGACCAGTAGGGGCCAGAAATGCTGATTGTATGGTAAAAATACCCTTTAACCCCTTAAGGACCAAACTTCTGGAATAAAAGGGAATCATGACATGTCACACATGTCATGTGTCCTTAAGGGATTAATCCTACGGTTTGACAGATAGAAGTCAGTATAAAAGCGAAAATGCTGTAGTTAGTTTGTTTGCTTATGAAGTGAAATAAAGTCTGAGAAGCCTGTAGTATACTGATTGACCGGTAGGGGTCAGCATGCAGGCGAAAATGCCGTGGTTCGTTGGTTTGTACATGAAATGCAATAATGTCTGAGAAGCCTGTAGTACACCGAATGACCGGTGGTAGGGGTCAGTGTGTAGGCGCAAATGCAGTGGTTCGTTGGTTTGTACATGAAATGCAATAATGTCTGAGAAGCCTGTAGTACACTGAATGACCGGTAGAGGTCAGTGTGTAGGTGAAAATGCAGTGGTTTATTGTTTTGTACATGAAAAGCAAAAACGTCTAAGAAGCCTGTAGTACACCAAATGACTGATGGGGTCAGTGTGTAGGTGAAAAATGCAGTGGTTTGTTGGTTTGTACATGAAATGCAATAATGTCTGAGAAGCCTGTAGTACACCGAATGACCGTTAGGGATCAGTGTGTAGGTGAAAAATGCAGTGGTTTGTTGGTTTGTACATGAAATGCAATAATGTCTGAGAAGCCTGTAATACACTGAATGACCGGTAGGGGTCAGTGTGTAGGTGAAAAATGCAGTGGTTTGTTGGTTTGTACATGAAATGCAATAATGTCTGAGAAGCCTGTAGTACACCGAATGACTGTTAGGGATCAGTGTGTAGGTGAAAAATGCAGTGGTTTGTTGGTTTGTACATGAAATGCAATAATGTCTGAGAAGCCTGTAATACACTGAATGACCGGTAGGGGTCAGTGTGTAGGTGAAAAATGCAGTGGTTTGTTGGTTTGTACATGAAATGCAATAATGTCTGAGAAGCCTGTAGTACACTGAATGACCGGTAGGGGTCAGTGTGTAGGTGAAAAATGCAGTGGTTTGTTGGTTTGTACCTGAAATGCAATAATGTCTGAGAAGCCTGTAGTACACCGAATGACGAAGGGGTCAGTGTGTAGGCGCAAATGCAGTGGTTTGTTGATTTGTACATGAAATGCGATAATGTCTAAGAAGCCTGTAGTACACCAAAAGACCAGTAGGGGTCAGTGTGTAGGTGAAAATGCAGTGGTTTGTTGATTTGTACATGAAATGCGATAATGTCTAAGAAGCCTGTAGTACACCAAAAACCGCTACGGGTCAGTGTGTAGGTGAAAATGCAGTGGTTTATTGGTTTGTACATGAAAATGTAAAAAAACGTCTAAGAAGCCTGTAGTACACCGAATGACCAATAGGGGTCAGTGTGTAGGTTAAAAATGCGGTGGTTCGTTGGTTTGTACATGAAATGCAATAATGTCTGAGAAGCCTGTAGTACACCGAATGACCGGTAGGGATCAGTGTGTAGGCGAAAATGCAGTGGTTCGTTGGTTTGTACATGAAATGTGCTAATGTCTAAGAAGCCTGTAGTACACCCAAAGACCGGTAGGGGGTTTAAACGAATGATATGCATGAACATGCAATGGTTTTAGAACAGACTTAGACAAAATGCAGCCGTAAAGTGAGGACCTGACCCGTGCATGGTGCCGTGGGACTGATGCCTGGCGTAGCGGGTAGGTCGACTTACGGTTTGTGAGTCACTTGGACACCATCCACGGCGATGGACTGAAGAAAGAAGGTGGTAGGCCGGAAAAGCCTGTGGCTGGATTCCTGGCACAGCTCAGCTTAGAAAACCTCATGGAGGTAAAATGGTGTCTTGATGACCCGGAAGTGGAAATCATTCTGATGCTGACCTCAAGCGATATGAGTCAGGTAAGGGGTGTCCCTTATATAGGGGAGTGAATTAATTTAAGCCCCTCCCACAAATACAGGCCAAACGGCCTTAATACATATATATATTGCTTTTTCTAATATAAAATATTGGTCCTTTCAGGGTAAAACGTTTAATTATACAGTAAGCATACTCACATGCAGACACAGGCAATTTCACTGACATCTCAATGACACACACAAGCTCATTGATACACAGCCTCATAGACAAACAATCTCACTGATATACATCAGCTCATTGACATAAAAACACAAGCTCACTCACTAGCAGGCAGACGCATGCAAGCAAGCTCACTCACTAGCAGACGCACACACACAGCTTAATGTAGTGATACTGGTGTCTATAGCATGTCCCTACAGGCTTTTCAACGTAAATACTGACTTTTCAGAGAAAAGGCAGTGTTTACATTGCTTCAAAGTGACACTCCTAGTGACAGTCACTCAGACGGTCACTAGAGGTGCTTCCTGTTTTAGTGCACCTACATTCAGGGCCTCCACACTCTGTAGGTGCTGAAGGTTCCCCATAGAGATACATTGATTCAATGCATCTCTATGAGGAGATGCTGATTGGAGTGGTGTTTTGCAGCCAATCCTATGGCAAAGCATTGGATTGGCTGAGATCATCAAGCTTGATGATCTCAGCTATAGAGGCAGGGCCAGTCGAGGAAAGACCAGCACGCTGAGTGGGGAAAAAAAATTTGAGCAAAAGCCCTATTTTTAAACACACATATACACCATGACAGACACAGAAACACACATATACCATGACAGACCATGACACAGACAGACACACACACACACACCATGACACAGACAGGCACACACACCATGACTCAGACGTGCACACACCATGACACAGACAGACACACACCCCATGATGGACAGAAACACACCCCATGACGGACAGACACACACACATCCCATGACGGACAGACAGACACACACCCCATGACGGACAGACAGACACACACCCCATGATGGACAGACACACACCCCATGACGGACAGACACACACACACACCATGACACAGACAGACAGACACACACCATACAGACAGACACCATGACACACACACCATACAGACAGACACACACCATACAGACACCATGACACAGACAGACAGACACACACCATACAGACAGACACCATGACACACACACACACACACCATACAGACAGACACACACCATACAGACACCATGACACAGACAGACACACACCATACAGACACCATGACACAGACAGACAGACAGACACACACACACACCATAACAGACAGACAAACTCACACTGACACACATTACTAATACCTGCCAGGGGGAGGTCTTCTGGAGGCCTCTGGGGAGGTCTTCTGGCGGCTGCTGGGGGACTTGTGCTGGCAGACGCTGGGGGAGCTGCGCTTGCTCTGCTCTCCCGCCCTCGCGCGCTGCTGAATGAGACCGGCGCCGGAATATGATGTCATATTCCGGCGCCGGTCTCATTCAGCTGCACGCTGGGGAGCAGAGCCAATGCAGCTCCCCCAGCGGCCGCCAGTACAAGTCCCCCAGTGACCGCCAGTAAAAGTCCCCCAGCAGCCGCCAGAAGACCTCCCCAGTGGCCTCCAGCAGACCCAGGTGTCTGCCCGGCCCCAGGTGCCGAAATTTCTATATTTTATTTGTGCATAGAGTGAACAAGCAGATTTGCACTGCCACAACAGCTGGTGCAAACAAATATGTAGACATGCGATAACAGTAGTATGGCATCAAAAACATTTCACTTTTTTATTTATAAACAGGATTAAGTCATTATTAGATGAGTCATGCACAATTTTACAATAGAAATAATAATAATTACATTGAGTCTTGCTAGATAAATGATGTTTGTTTAAACATGCTGGTAGTGGTAGCCTATTGCCGTCGACTAAAATGCATATTACTATCTGGTCTGTGAGTATGTCTTGTCGAGAGCTGGTTATGCTGGTAAAGACTATTTGCTTGTCTTAACAGGCTACATGGAAGAATACAAGTCGCTGCCGTCCAGAGCATTTAGTTGAGTATAAAGGGAACATGCTAGACCTTAAGTGTGCGAAACAAAATAAAGCAAGAATAAAAATCAAGAGTTAAAATATGTGAGGCATTATAGCCCGTTACATGCACGGCAACCCGGTGGAGAGAGTATTCGGGTCGGAGGAGAGTCTGTGCTAAGTCACCTCATCCGATCCTTCTGTCGGGAGGTAGCCGATGCCCTCTGATGGGTTTATGTGGAGTTTCTGCCGCACGGGTGTTAGTGAGGGTATCCCTCCAGCCCCAGGCTGGGATAGAGGCCCTCATCTCCTTGCCACTGAATCCCTGTGAGGGGGTGTCGGAAACCCTGGCACAAATGTGTTATATATTTAGGGTATTTAAGTTCCCTTCACCAAAAAATGGAATGAAATGAGCATCTCCACAGATACACATCGTAATAATTATAAACAACACCATTTACTGCATGACCCAAGTATTTACATTTCAATCCCAATGCCAATTTGTGTAGTTTACATAATTAGAGCTAAAAGAAGATGATTTATGAACATGTGAACAAGCTTAAAATAAATTTTGTAAATATAAAGATATTTAACAAATGTGTTCTATTCTGTATAATTTTCATACCCTGATGCCATAACTACAGAATAAAGGATTATTAGGAGACTTGTGCACACCTGAAACATTTTTGACCAAATGTCATCTACACAGCAACTCAGCTCCTCCAATTTTTTTCCAAGCAAAGAATTTGTGGAAAACAATTCAGACTAACCAAAATTGTGAAAATGTTTATAAGTATAAATATTTAGCAGTACAGGCTCATTTCCGCGCCCTTTAAATTAAGATAATTTTGGTTGGATTTCTATTGACCAGAATAAAATGTTATTTTACCAAATTTGACAAAAAACAAAATCAGTCTACACTTGCAATTTTGAGTATGCAGTTACTTTTTAGAATTTGATTTTGAATATTAAGTGTATAATCTAGCTAATATTTTTCCAATATTTATTAATATCTATTTATATTATTCATTTATTTTTTAGTAAAACACAAAAATGTATAAGCACTAAGAATCAACTGACTAGACACTGGGTATAGGGGATACCCTCAAACCCTAAAAATAGACAGCATAAAATACTAAAAAACAGGTTGCACCAGGGTGCACCAAAAGGTGTGAACAGATAGAATAATATAATAATATAAAAAAGTCCAATTATTCACAGTCCAAATATCACAATCCCAGCTGTTTCTGAATTCTGTTTCTAAATATATGTGGGGAGACACAAAATGACAAAAAATAGTACAGACTGTTTTGGCAGAAAAATAGGACTCACAACAGTAGTATATGAGGTAGCACTCCCATGTTATGTAACTTAAACTAGTTCTAAGTAAAATTGCTTACAGCGGTATAATCCCCACTGATGGATATAACTTTTGAGATGAATATCTCGATGTGCAGAGAGGTATATGAAAGAAGAAGAAAATATCCAATAGTGCTAACTGTAAACATAAATATGTGATACAGTACAAAAATGTATTATACTCACATTTGATATCTTAAATATCTGCGCATGGGTGGTATAATTCCCACCAGGGATGTGATGGTAAATAGTTATCCAAATCTGACGTTAGCCGTACCAGGAACAAATAAAATTGTAAAATTGCATACAAAATGTAATAAATGTAAAAGTGAATATAAACCAAATATACTTTAATGCTTAAAAGAAATAAAACAGAAATGTTACAATATTACACAATGCGTTTCACCAATAATGGCTTTTTCTAGTGTAAACAGATTGACTTCCACATAGGGGTATATATAGGGGTAAAAGAAAAAATTGTTATTTTGGCACCAAAATTACATTATTTGACTTTTGACCTGTTGAGGTCACTTGTCATGTACAATATTTGATTATGAAAACTATTCATAATATTACACAATGCGTAATATAATTAGTAATGGATACATTTAATTTGTTAATAGGATAATTAAATAGTACTAGAGGACCTAGTTTTGTATGGGTTAAAATAGTATACAGTTTATGTTTTGGAGGTCAGAAAACCGTTCTGTACTATCACAGGTTGCATGACTCTTAAAAAATGTTCAAAAACTTTCCAATCAATAACGGTTAAGTAGTGGTTCATAATGGGACATTTTGGAAACAAAATAGGTTAAAAAAATGAAGGCTTTATAAGTTAAAAATGTAATAGTCAATGTGAACCCCAGGCAAAACAGGAAGTGGTGAATCAGCCACTATTACATTTTTGATTTATAAACCCTTTGTTTTTTTTAATTATTTTGTTTCCAAGATGTCCCATTATGAGCCATTAGGAACTTCTAGCTCTTGTAGAAAAAGGTGCCATCGAACTGATGAGAGATTTGCGCAGTTTCATCAGCAACATTTTTCAAGTTCCCCAAAAGACCAGGGACTTCCCCCCTCCCCATCATGTGTTCCTGGCATATCGTCACTTCAAGATGGAAGGCATCCATCTTCTACGAGATTTGCTTTATGAAGGTGACTGGTTCTCCAGACTGGACTTGAAGGACATTTATCTCACTCTACCTGTTCACCCATCTCACAGATGTTATGTCCTATTGTTCTGAGGTCGGGACTTCTGGCAATTCACCTGTCTACCATTTCATCTCAGCTCAGCATGAGCTTCCCACAGTAGATGAAGCCAGTCATAGCATTTGTTCGGGAACGAGGTGTTCACTCCATCGTGTACCTGGATGACATTCTTCCTCTCGCACGCGACCCCATCACTCAACGCCAGCAAAACTCATTTTAAATGAACCGCTGCAGGATCTGAGTTTTTTTATAACCACAGAGAAGTCAGAACTCCCTGTTGCAGTAGATTCAATTCTTGGGCATCACAATCGATTCAGTTCAGGCAATTTTTTAATTTATCCAGGATCTCAATAATCCAGAAGGAAATCTGCAAGCTCCTTCAGAAGGATTGAATTGGCCTGCGGGATCTCTCTGCACTCATTCAGGTGATCTTTCTGGGATACCTTCACTATCACACCTGCACCGGTCAACCTCTTATGACCAGACTCTAGTTCTCATGGATGAAGTGCACTCAGAAATGGTTGCTGCACAACATGGAGGCCTGGAATGGACAGGCGATTTTTGACTCAACTAGACTACATCCTAGAATCAGCCACCAGCTCTCTCGGTAGGGGTGCTACCTGACCCCTGTTAAGGAGGTCAGTGGATGCCACTGGAAGGGTCCTTCCACTTAATTACTGGAACTGGCTCCATCTCCATCCACAGTTTTTCTTGCGAGTTGTCCATTTCCTCTCTCATGGCTTGCTACATCAACCATTTAGGAGGATCTTGGTTGAAACTGCTCTTGGATCCCTTGAAAGGCAACTATCAGTTCTTCCTACATTGGAACATGACCTCCAAGCGGAACACTTGCCAGGATCCAAAAAACCTTCTGGTCAACTGGTCCTTCCGTCACTGCCAAGACCCCAATGATTGGATGTTGGACCAGGCAGCCATCCACAG
>OW240912.1:243700218-243845333 GCA_933207985.1 Pelobates cultripes | reverse complement strand
AGCACATTTTGGATTTGCTTGTATTATTATTATTATTATTATTATTATTATTATTATTTCATTTGTTTGTAATTTATTATGTTATTACTTTATTTGAAAAAAAAATTGTTTTGTTCACTGGAAAAATGTGATCCTGCATTTTTTACAGAGGCTTATTGTCTGAATATTGTCTGGCATCTATGTTTGTATAGTCCTAAGCCGGCCATATGGGGCTCAATGACATGTGAGTTCTATCCTTTATATCTTGATCAGACTGCACAATGAATTTCTCTTTTACATGCTGTTATAGGTGTTAATCAGGGCTGTCTTTAATACTGATTGGACCCTGGGCAAACATTTGCTTGGGCCCCCTGGACCCTTTCATCCCCTCCCTGGCATGCAATCATGCCCCCCACCCCAATGCAGAGGCGGACATAAAGTAGCGAGGGCTCTGGTGCATGAATTATTATGGGCAAGAGGGGGCAAAAGGTAGATCCCCATCTGTCGTGCAACTCTAACAATGCTTTGACAGCTGGGGCTCTACCATTTTCCCATGCATACAGGGTTGTATTTAGCACTGAGTAGTATTTGTCTGTTTGAGTGCAAGCATGTTTTTGTATGGATTATGTATGAATGTCAGGGTGTGTTTGTATGTGGAGATGGCATTTGAATGCAAGCATGCATTTATGTGTAGTGTTGGTTTATAAATGCACTGGTGTGTTTATATATAATTTCGTTGTTTAAAAAAGGAGGTGTGTTTATATGTAGTGGTGAAGTTTGAAAGCAGGTGTGTATTTGCGTGTAGTGTTGGTGTTTGAATGCTGAGATGTATGCACATATACACATGCACTGCCACAAGCACACACATGCACACACAGAAACACTTGCAGATACACAGATATACACAATCATACAGATGCAGCTATACAGACACACAACCTGACACACATACAAACACACAGATGCACACACATGCAGATACACTGACAATATACAGATACACAGACACATACATTGACAACATACAGACACACAGATACATAACCTGACAAATGCAGATACAAACACTGACACACATGCAGATACACACATTGGCAACATACAGATACATGCATACTGACAACATACAGATACACACACTTACACACACACACAAACTGACACACACACTGACAGCATACAGATACACACACAAACTGACATACACAGACACACTGTGACAGACATACTGACAATGTGACAGACATACAGACACAGACATACATACTGACACACACACACATACATACCGACACACACACACAGAAACATACTGATACAGACACAGACATACATGCAGACACTCACACAGATATACATACATACAGACACACACAGGCATACATACTGACACTCACACACAGACATACATACTGACCCCCACACACACACACACTGACACACACAAACAGACATACTGACACACAGACATACATACTGACACACACACACACTGACACACACAAAGCAGACATACTGACACGCACACACACACTGACATACATACTGACACACACACACAGACATACTGACACACACACACACACACATAGACATACTGGCACACACAGACATACTGACACACACACACACACACACAGACAGACACTCTTCAGTTTCCTACCTTTGCAAGAGGCTTCCTTCCCTGGCGTCCAGTGTGCTGGCTGGGGTAGTTGGGAGTTGGGGGTCTGGCTCCCCCTCCTCACTGGATCCTGGCTCCGCATGCCACACGGCCCGATGTCTTTGAAGTGGGAGGAAGTGATTTCCAGACGTCACTTCCTCCCATGCAGCTGTTAAGCAAGGAGCCCGGTCGCGCTGTTAAAGGGCCACAGCGCCAACCGGACCCCTGCTGGAACATGCTCACCGGGTGGCCCTAAGTGTATGGGCCACCCTCTGGGCCTCCTTAGTGTGCTGGCCCTGGTGCAGCCGCAATACCAGCACCGTGGGCCCATTAGGGAAATAATTTTTTTTCATGCGGGCGGCGTGACCACGGGTCAGCTTCTTTGGGCCCCCCAGGAGTAACTGGGCCCAGGGCAGCTGCCCCGTTTGCCCCACGTTAAAGACGGCCGTGGTCTTAATACACTTTCACAACACCAAGCAAGAATGTTAGGAACAACCTATGCCATTAGTAGAGTCACTGTTGGTGGTGGCTCTATACCATGTAAGTTCTACTACACTATTAGTGTTTCCTTATTTTCTCATAGTTCACTTGTGCTTTCACCTGTTTTTGAAGATAAGTATTTGTCTTTCTCTTGGAAATATCCCTCTACCAGTTTCTATTAGTGCTATTTATATGTTTCCTAGTGTAGACTGTTAAAGTAGACAGACACAGATGTTGTACCTGCCAAGAGAATATCTGTTCATCACACAGACACTTCATGTGTATTATGTGAGACAGAGGAACCTGTGAGTCATGTCACCCAGGGGTTAGCGTGTATTGCCCATGTATAATGTCACTTTCATTGGAATGTAAAATTTTTATTGCACTCAGCTACACAAACATACACCATGTACTTTGCCAACTATTCCACATTTATAGCACTCTGCCAAATTAAAAAGCTCATGTCATGAGTACCTCTATGCTAGTACACACACAAACATACATCCTGGCACATAACAACTTAAATTGAAACCTGAACGCCACAAACTTTATTTTAATATGGGGGTGTATAACACTACACCCAAATTGTGAACTGAGCATTTTAAGTGCCATAGTACTAAGGACATGTTAATCAAGCACGGGAGTGAAAATAAAAACACAGAGGGATGGTTAGGAAAGAGGAGTTCCCCAGTAGAGATTAAACTAATACATGGAAAACTGGGAATTACTGTATGCATTTTAATTAAAATTGAAATTTATCTGTTTTGACTTTCAAGCAAATATGTTTTTGTGTTTATTTCTGGTCTAAAAATTATTATATAACATTTTGGGAAAAATATACAGCCTAGAAGTCCAGCACTTGAAGCCAATATGGCAAAAACCTCTACAGCCACCATGTATTTCCCTTTGGTGCTCAGATAAGCTGGGATCATCGCAATCCAAACACTGCAGAACACCACCATGCTGAAAGTGATGTACTTGGCCTCATTAAAGCTGTCCGGCAATGTCCTGGCTAAATAAGCTGCAATAAAACTAACAGCTGCCAGAATCCCCAGGTAACCCAGGACAGAGTAAAATGCAATAACTGAGCCTTCGTTACACTGAATGATGATCTTTCCTAGAGAAGAGTGTGTGTCCAGCTCCTGGAAAGGAGGGCACGTAGCCAACCAACTGATATTTATTAGTACTTGAATTGATGAGAAGAATAGGACTATGTAATTGGATATTTTGACGCTGATCCATTTTTTCCACGTGCTGCCAGGTGTGGTGGCTTTGAAAGCAATATAAACCATGATAGTCTTTGCCAACACAGAAGACACAGCTGTTGAGAAGATGAATCCAAAAACCGTGTGACGGAACATGCAGGTTATATCCGCAGGTTGACCAAGGAATAAAAACACACATAGAAAACACAGCATGATGGAAACAAGAAGAATAACGCTGAGGTTCCTGTTATTGGCTTTGACAATAGGTGTTTCCCAAAATAAAATAAAAATAAATAATATGAGAACAGTTATCAAGAAAAAGAGAATAGAACTAAATGCGAAAACTGCAGCCAATATGTCATCAGTGTAGGAAAGAAACTCCATCAGTTTTGAAATACATTGATCCTTATTGTCATTGGGCCATTCATACCTTGCGCATTGTATGCAGTTTTCACTATCTGAAACAGAAGAAAAAAACATTTCAAAGTTAATGGGATATTCCATGCTGGATTTTAGTTATCAATTCTAATGCATTGCACGAACGATGCATGGAATGCATTTGAAAACAAAGCAAAAATGAACAGAGTTAATAAAAATAGTCACATTTTTCTGCATTTGTAATAAATACCCATGCTCTAGATTTCCGATAGTGTTGGTCAGATAATAACGTTATCAGCCAGTCACAATTTTATATGTCACTTTGCTTCATATCCTATAGATTTGTGCATTCAGTTTTGGATGAATCAGGATTCATCTAAATTTCGGTTTATCAGCAAATCAGAAACTTCATGTGGATGAATCACAAACCAAACAAGACAGACAATGAACATGACATCCTTGGCATCAAAAAAGAGAAACAGGATGGAAAACAATATGTGTGTAGACTACTCACAATGGGTAGCACTTTTTTGTTACTTTAAATGCACTTGGTTTAGATTCAATCAGTTGGTTCAGGTAGGCACTAGTGGGAATCCCATGGTGCCGAGGTACCTAGGGTCAGTTTGTTTGGCTAAGATTGTGAGGCTTATGCTTCCCCCTTTTTTTCTATTTTTGTTATTAGACAGCTATAGTAAAAAGGGGGAGAGAGACCTTTCTTCTTCTTTGTTTCTTCACCACCATTCTCTTCTTTCTGTCAAGCACCAAGAACCTTAGCTGCTATTAGCCCTATTTGGGGGCATAGCTACATTATTGCATTTTTTTCTCAACACACATTACCTTGATCCTAAAAGCTATCTGGTGACTCTATAGTGTTTAAAAGCATTTTTTCTGGGGTTTTAGACCAGCCCTTGGCAGATATAGCACATATATCAATCACCATACGTATTTCCCAGGTACCACTGATCTCTGAGCCAAATTTGCTCTTTCTTGTCTGGCAGTCTGGTGCTAGGATTGTGGGGTTTATGCCTCCTCATTTTTTTCTAATTTGGTAAATGGACAGCTAATGTAAAGGGGGACTTTTGGCAGACATAGCACATATAGCAATCACCATACATATTCCCCACTGATCTCTCTGAGCCTAATTTACCCATCCTTGTTTGGCAGCCCGTGGCTACCCTGTACCCCTTGGGTATTATTGTACTTTTGGGGGTTTAAGTTACCTGTAACTCATGTTATACAATAAAGGTTGCTTTTATATTCACTGCTTTCCCCTCCTGAAGTGCCTTAGTACACTGCAGGTGTTTTGATGTTTTGGTTCTATAACAGTATACTGCATATATGTATTTGTTTAATATAAGATTAAATACTACACGCATAGCTTGTTAGATAAAACACATTGATATATATAGTATCAATAAAAAAAACCTAACAGGAATAATGTCCTATATATATATATATATATATATTTGTGTAAGGGGCAAATAGCCGTATATGGAGTAAGGATCCAGCATAAGCGTAGGATAGTATAAAGGGAGCAAGTCGGTTGTGGTGTGCCGAGACCGACGATACGGTAGGCCTGTAAATAAAGAGGGCCCACCAAGGAGTAAGTAAGTAAAGTAAATGGAAAGAAAAGAGAAAGTGTTGAAATGAGGAGTGGGTGGGAGGGTCATTCTGATGCTGACCTCAAGCGATATGAGTCAGGTAAGAGGTGTCCCTTATATAGGGGAGTGAATTAATTTAAGCCCCTCCCACAAATACAGGCCAAACGGCCTTAATACTTGTGTAAGGGGCAAATAGCCGTATATGGAGTAAGGATCCAGCATAAGCGTAGGATAGTATAAAGGGAGCAAGTCGGTTGTGGTGTGCCGAGACCGACGATACGGTAGGCCTGTAAATAAAGAGGGCAAAAATGAATAATCAAAGATTTAATACAGTCAACAAATATATACAAATTAACCAGACATTTCCTTAAAAGCATTACAGTATTTAATTCCTGAAAGGATTTTGAAGGTAGGAATCTAGGACCGAAAGTGGACACCATTTGTTGTGGGTAGGATAGTATGCTATCTCTACTGTTGGTGCGTGTTGACTCGTTTCGGAATGTGGTAGAGCCAATAGGTAATGATATATGTGTTTACGTACGTGGGATCGTTGAAGACAATGATCTGTCTGAGTGGTGGTGATGGTAGTGGATTCTCTGGCCTGAGAAAAGCATAAAAGGCAATGTGCATAGCTGGTAATGGCCGACTTGGTAGTATAATTGAATGGTTGTAGATCTAATAGGTCCGATAATGATGAAAAGTTGGATGGCTATTGGTAATCTCTGAGAGGAACGTGGGGGAATGGATTCCTGAAAACCTCTGAGTATATTCTTGTCTGGTATGATAGCATGAAGTTATGGTAGTTTTGGCCATAGGTTATCCTGTGTTGTTGAATACCTGTAAAATATATAATTAATGGTGTGTGAGATAGTTTAAGTTTAAGGTGGCAAAAAGAAGCAAAACCTAGGAGAAATGTTATGACACAGGTTGAGCTATGTCGTGTGCCAATGAGATTCTTTAAGCCAGGTGAAAAGCTGTGTTATGTGTTCTACAAGTATGGGACGAAAGTGCTAGGTGGGATAGTGCATGCTATGCTGCATGAGTATGTCTAATCCATGATTTTGTCTCTGGAACGAAAGAGTGGACGTGACTGTATGGGCGGCTGTAGGAAGCGTATGATGAACATGCCTGGAATATAAATGAGACAGTTGTCGGCAGGGATGTATACCCCCGTCTGGTACATGAAAGTGAAATGTGATAAGTGGCCAACCAAGTGAGTTCCCCAGAAATATCATGACCTTATGGATGAGTAGTGGCGTTTGTTGATGATATGACATATGCTTAGTTGCCTGAGTAACAATGGATTGATGACCCTGACCATGATTTACCTCATGCCTCAGCAGCTGCTACAATGGGGTAGATCTCCCAAAGGGGCTGAGGTGGTGGAAAAATTTTCAAACCTGGATGCCATCGCCAACAGCTCCAAAGCAATTGTTCCCGGTAGATCGCTGCCAAACCCGTGGTAGACGCTGCGTCTGACCATCTGGTTGGAGAAGTGTCAGACAATCCTGGAAGGAACATGCTTTTACCATGCCAAGTTGTTAAAAAATTCCACCCCATGTGCAGGTCTGCTGTTGCTGAGGTGTCTAGGGACATCCTCTGATCGTCATGTTGGAAGTGTGGAAAAAAGGGGAAGTACTCTGGATGTGAAAGCGTGGTCTTGTGGTATGATTGGCATGGCAAAATTAAGGAATCTGGTAGGGATCATAGTTCCTTGCAGTTGTAAGTACTAAGCAGGAGGTAGTGATTGATGTAGTTGAGAATGTTCCCTATTTGTCTTGTGGTAACTTGCGTGTATGGATGCCGACTCAAGTCATATGCCCAGTAATGTGAAGATAGTGTCTGGGCCTTCTGTTTCTTATGGGGTACTGGGACGCCCAAGTGGTCAACCAGACTAAGCTGCCATGAGGCTTTTAGTGAAAAATATGCTTTCTTTGAGCAACAAGAAGTCTTCTAGATAGTGTATGACTGTAATGCCTCTGGATATGTTATCATAACCAGCACAGAGTATCTGCGAATATCGATAGTAGGCTAATCTGTAGCTCGAAAGTTGAGCGGGGAAAGGATTGCCCAATTTATGCCATTTAAGTGCCAGTGTGTACGGTAGATGGTAGCCGTTTACTGAGTTGATGATATTGGTCTTACTTAACCAAGCTTCAACCCATGCTTGAGTGATAGCTGTAAAGGTAGATCAATGGTGTTGTATAGTAAGAAAAATCCTCGGAGGGTATGAGGGAGTTGAGACTTGGGGTAGCGGAGGTGTGTGGTGCCAATAAGTCTATGGTTAGTCTTTGTTTAAGGGAAGATTCCTTGTGACAATACCAATGTGTGCGTTTGGTGCCATGCTGTAAATGGTGGAGATTGGAAGACCCCTCTGCAAATCTTGGCTATGAGTGTGTTTACAGCCAATGGTTTTGTTGTGCTGACTGTAAGTAAAGGCCTGCTATATTCCTTGAAGGCGTGTTAATGATACCTGTATGGGAGCCCTTTGAAGCTCCAGAGCTTTAGTAAATCTACTACAAGTCTGGAAGGGTGATGAGTCAGTAGTGTTGAAAATGCATTGGTGTGTACAGATGGTGAATATGTTATTTGTAAGTTGTATTGGGACACATGGTTTGTCATGTGCCCTGAACTATTGAACATATATGCAACAGTCTGTATGCAATGCAACTACTCATATCAGTGGTCTCTGGTAGTTCAGAGGTGCTGGTACCTGGAGCCTGAGAGTGCTCGTCCATTTGTTTGGGACAAAATCCCTTCTGTATGGGTACCTGCACAAATAAATATCTCTACATATTCCAAATGCCAACCCAACCAAGGGATGGTCAGTTCCTGATTTACCTGGAATCCCTGGATCTGACCATCACAGATACATCATCATACATATATATGCCTTGCTTCCCCAATGTGCTGGGATCATACGTGCAGGTTTAACATCTTGTGTGTCATAAGAATTGATTGTACCAGGTAACCGAGTTTCGGTTGGTGCTGGTTGAATGGTTGTACAATTTTTTGGCTCATGAGTTTATGAGTGAAGCTAGCATAGCCTGGGTGTCACCTGAGTTGATGTAGCTGGGCCTTCCCCTGCCTCCGTGTTGTCCATTGATGTATGGAGGAGTTTGAATAACTGCTTTCCTTGCTGTAGCAGGGTAGGGGATTTGTCACCTCCTTAGGTCGGTGGTAATGTGTGGGATCATCCAGGATCTGATTGCTGCTGGACTAGCAACATCTCCTCTGCTTGAAGGTGTATCAATTCTAGCCGGGGTGCTAGGAAGAGGTGATTCTTCACCATCTTCTTGAGAAATACTTAAATAACAATAAAGATTGCAATTATTATTTGTACCCAGGCGTCTTGTACTGGCTTGCTAGCTAAGCCGTAAGGCGAAATGATTAGGCTTGGTGTTTTTTGGTGACTGGTGAGGCCCTGCTAGTTGCCAAGTGGCTTGAGAGGCTCTATCTATGCTTGGCGTGAGGGGATTTTGTGTGGCCACCGAACGTTGTGGCAGGATGTTGGCCTCTCGGTGACAGTAACCAGAAAATAGGAAGGGGAGTTACAGGTGAGGCCCTCTCTATGATACAATGCGAAGCGGCTAGCTCACGAGTGGCCAGAGGGGTGTATGCCTCCAAGTGTGAGGTGGGGTGTTGGCCTCGCGGGACCACTAACCGAAGTATAATGCAGAGAAAAAAGGGGGTAATACCTATTGGGCCCTAGAACCCTAATTGCCAGTACACTATTACTATTGCAGGGAAGGTAAGAGATGGATAACTACATGAGCAGGTGTATGTACCTGGAAGTATGGTATTGAACCTGACAATCCGTATAGGTTTTTTAGTAGTAACTGTAACCTGAATGGATAAAACCGTATGGCATAAGGAAATATGGCATAGACCAAGCTTATCTTAATACGTATGTACAAGTGAAAAAGTGGTCTGTCCCCACCTTGTATGTTGTATGTCCCCTTGCTAGGGGAAAGTCTGTTGTGTGAGCAGCATGCTGTGAAAAATGTATGTGAACTATATTACCAGTTACGTATCTACAGATGCGTCTGCTACTGTGTAATAATATATGTATTTATACCAGATGTTGATATAGTGCTTGCTATGTGAATTGTTGTATGTCTTATTGAATGGTATGGGTCAGTGAACATGGTGTTGCAAAATGCAAGTGCACTGGAGATCTGCCGAGTGCCCTATAGGTGGCAGTGTAGTTGGATACTGATTGGTATGTGAAATGTTGTTTGTCTATTGACCTATAGGTCTCAGTGTTTTGGTGTTTGTAAAACCCCATGAAAATTGTCAATGTACTTGACAGACCTGTAGGTGGCAGTGTTGATAGAACTACTGTTGGTCTTGATGTGAAATGTAAATTATTGTGAATTAAACCTGAAGTTGAGCCCGTGCTGGAGTTTAATTTATGGTTTATGGTTATGTTTATAACAATCTTATGTGTAATTTATATTGGCTGGTAAATTGTATATGACATGTGAAGACAGTTTTGCTGTTGACCAGTAGGGGCCAGAAATGCTGATTGTATGGTAAAAATACCCTTTAACCCCTTAAGGACCAAACTTCTGGAATAAAAGGGAATCATGACATGTCACACATGTCATGTGTCCTTAAGGGATTAATCCTACGGTTTGACATTTAGAAGTCAGTATAAAAGCGAAAATGCTGTAGTTAGTTTGTTTGCTTATGAAGTGAAATAAAGTCTGAGAAGCCTGTAGTATACTGATTGACCGGTAGGGGTCAGCATGCAGGCGAAAATGCCGTGGTTCGTTGGTTTGTACATGAAATGCAATAATGTCTGAGAAGCCTGTAGTACACCGAATGACCGGTGGTAGGGGTCAGTGTGTAGGCGCAAATGCAGTGGTTCGTTGGTTTGTACATGAAATGCAATAATGTCTGAGAAGCCTGTAGTACACTGAATGACCGGTAGAGGTCAGTGTGTAGGTGAAAATGCAGTGGTTTATTGTTTTGTACATGAAAAGCAAAAACGTCTAAGAAGCCTGTAGTACACCAAATGACTGATGGGGTCAGTGTGTAGGTGAAAAATGCAGTGGTTTGTTGGTTTGTACATGAAATGCAATAATGTCTGAGAAGCCTGTAGTACACCGAATGACCGTTAGGGATCAGTGTGTAGGTGAAAAATGCAGTGGTTTGTTGGTTTGTACATGAAATGCAATAATGTCTGAGAAGCCTGTAATACACTGAATGACCGGTAGGGGTCAGTGTGTAGGTGAAAAATGCAGTGGTTTGTTGGTTTGTACATGAAATGCAATAATGTCTGAGAAGCCTGTAGTACACCGAATGACTGTTAGGGATCAGTGTGTAGGTGAAAAATGCAGTGGTTTGTTGGTTTGTACATGAAATGCAATAATGTCTGAGAAGCCTGTAATACACTGAATGACCGGTAGGGGTCAGTGTGTAGGTGAAAAATGCAGTGGTTTGTTGGTTTGTACATGAAATGCAATAATGTCTGAGAAGCCTGTAGTACACTGAATGACCGGTAGGGGTCAGTGTGTAGGTGAAAAATGCAGTGGTTTGTTGGTTTGTACCTGAAATGCAATAATGTCTGAGAAGCCTGTAGTACACCGAATGACGAAGGGGTCAGTGTGTAGGCGCAAATGCAGTGGTTTGTTGATTTGTACATGAAATGCGATAATGTCTAAGAAGCCTGTAGTACACCAAAAGACCAGTAGGGGTCAGTGTGTAGGTGAAAATGCAGTGGTTTGTTGATTTGTACATGAAATGCGATAATGTCTAAGAAGCCTGTAGTACACCAAAAACCGCTACGGGTCAGTGTGTAGGTGAAAATGCAGTGGTTTATTGGTTTGTACATGAAAATGTAAAAAAACGTCTAAGAAGCCTGTAGTACACCGAATGACCAATAGGGGTCAGTGTGTAGGTTAAAAATGCGGTGGTTCGTTGGTTTGTACATGAAATGCAATAATGTCTGAGAAGCCTGTAGTACACCGAATGACCGGTAGGGATCAGTGTGTAGGCGAAAATGCAGTGGTTCGTTGGTTTGTACATGAAATGTGCTAATGTCTAAGAAGCCTGTAGTACACCCAAAGACCGGTAGGGGGTTTAAACGAATGATATGCATGAACATGCAATGGTTTTAGAACAGACTTAGACAAAATGCAGCCGTAAAGTGAGGACCTGACCCGTGCATGGTGCCGTGGGACTGATGCCTGGCGTAGCGGGTAGGTCGACTTACGGTTTGTGAGTCACTTGGACACCATCCACGGCGATGGACTGAAGAAAGAAGGTGGTAGGCCGGAAAAGCCTGTGGCTGGATTCCTGGCACAGCTCAGCTTAGAAAACCTCATGGAGGTAAAATGGTGTCTTGATGACCCGGAAGTGGAAATCATTCTGATGCTGACCTCAAGCGATATGAGTCAGGTAAGGGGTGTCCCTTATATAGGGGAGTGAATTAATTTAAGCCCCTCCCACAAATACAGGCCAAACGGCCTTAATACATATATATATTGCTTTTTCTAATATAAAATATTGGTCCTTTCAGGGTAAAACGTTTAATTATACAGTAAGCATACTCACATGCAGACACAGGCAATTTCACTGACATCTCAATGACACACACAAGCTCATTGATACACAGCCTCATAGACAAACAATCTCACTGATATACATCAGCTCATTGACATAAAAACACAAGCTCACTCACTAGCAGGCAGACGCATGCAAGCAAGCTCACTCACTAGCAGACGCACACACACAGCTTAATGTAGTGATACTGGTGTCTATAGCATGTCCCTACAGGCTTTTCAACGTAAATACTGACTTTTCAGAGAAAAGGCAGTGTTTACATTGCTTCAAAGTGACACTCCTAGTGACAGTCACTCAGACGGTCACTAGAGGTGCTTCCTGTTTTAGTGCACCTACATTCAGGGCCTCCACACTCTGTAGGTGCTGAAGGTTCCCCATAGAGATACATTGATTCAATGCATCTCTATGAGGAGATGCTGATTGGAGTGGTGTTTTGCAGCCAATCCTATGGCAAAGCATTGGATTGGCTGAGATCATCAAGCTTGATGATCTCAGCTATAGAGGCAGGGCCAGTCGAGGAAAGACCAGCACGCTGAGTGGGGAAAAAAAATTTGAGCAAAAGCCCTATTTTTAAACACACATATACACCATGACAGACACAGAAACACACATATACCATGACAGACCATGACACAGACAGACACACACACACACACCATGACACAGACAGGCACACACACCATGACTCAGACGTGCACACACCATGACACAGACAGACACACACCCCATGATGGACAGAAACACACCCCATGACGGACAGACACACACACATCCCATGACGGACAGACAGACACACACCCCATGACGGACAGACAGACACACACCCCATGATGGACAGACACACACCCCATGACGGACAGACACACACACACACCATGACACAGACAGACAGACACACACCATACAGACAGACACCATGACACACACACCATACAGACAGACACACACCATACAGACACCATGACACAGACAGACAGACACACACCATACAGACAGACACCATGACACACACACACACACACCATACAGACAGACACACACCATACAGACACCATGACACAGACAGACACACACCATACAGACACCATGACACAGACAGACAGACAGACACACACACACACCATAACAGACAGACAAACTCACACTGACACACATTACTAATACCTGCCAGGGGGAGGTCTTCTGGAGGCCTCTGGGGAGGTCTTCTGGCGGCTGCTGGGGGACTTGTACTGGCAGACGCTGGGGGAGCTGCGCTTGCTCTGCTCTCCCGCCCTCGCGCGCTGCTGAATGAGACCGGCGCCGGAATATGATGTCATATTCCGGCGCCGGTCTCATTCAGCTGCACGCTGGGGAGCAGAGCCAATGCAGCTCCCCCAGCGGCCGCCAGTACAAGTCCCCCAGTGACCGCCAGTAAAAGTCCCCCAGCAGCCGCCAGAAGACCTCCCCAGTGGCCTCCAGCAGACCCAGGTGTCTGCCCGGCCCCAGGTGCCGAAATTTCTATATTTTATTTGTGCATAGAGTGAACAAGCAGATTTGCACTGCCACAACAGCTGGTGCAAACAAATATGTAGACATGCGATAACAGTAGTATGGCATCAAAAACATTTCACTTTTTTATTTATAAACAGGATTAAGTCATTATTAGATGAGTCATGCACAATTTTACAATAGAAATAATAATAATTACATTGAGTCTTGCTAGATAAATGATGTTTGTTTAAACATGCTGGTAGTGGTAGCCTATTGCCGTCGACTAAAATGCATATTACTATCTGGTCTGTGAGTATGTCTTGTCGAGAGCTGGTTATGCTGGTAAAGACTATTTGCTTGTCTTAACAGGCTACATGGAAGAATACAAGTCGCTGCCGTCCAGAGCATTTAGTTGAGTATAAAGGGAACATGCTAGACCTTAAGTGTGCGAAACAAAATAAAGCAAGAATAAAAATCAAGAGTTAAAATATGTGAGGCATTATAGCCCGTTACATGCACGGCAACCCGGTGGAGAGAGTATTCGGGTCGGAGGAGAGTCTGTGCTAAGTCACCTCATCCGATCCTTCTGTCGGGAGGTAGCCGATGCCCTCTGATGGGTTTATGTGGAGTTTCTGCCGCACAGGTGTTAGTGAGGGTATCCCTCCAGCCCCAGGCTGGGATAGAGGCCCTCATCTCCTTGCCACTGAATCCCTGTGAGGGGGTGTCGGAAACCCTGGCACAAATGTGTTATATATTTAGGGTATTTAAGTTCCCTTCACCAAAAAATGGAATGAAATGAGCATCTCCACAGATACACATCGTAATAATTATAAACAACACCATTTACTGCATGACCCAAGTATTTACATTTCAATCCCAATGCCAATTTGTGTAGTTTACATAATTAGAGCTAAAAGAAGATGATTTATGAACATGTGAACAAGCTTAAAATAAATTTTGTAAATATAAAGATATTTAACAAATGTGTTCTATTCTGTATAATTTTCATACCCTGATGCCATAACTACAGAATAAAGGATTATTAGGAGACTTGTGCACACCTGAAACATTTTTGACCAAATGTCATCTACACAGCAACTCAGCTCCTCCAATTTTTTTCCAAGCAAAGAATTTGTGGAAAACAATTCAGACTAACCAAAATTGTGAAAATGTTTATAAGTATAAATATTTAGCAGTACAGGCTCATTTCCGCGCCCTTTAAATTAAGATAATTTTGGTTGGATTTCTATTGACCAGAATAAAATGTTATTTTACCAAATTTGACAAAAAACAAAATCAGTCTACACTTGCAATTTTGAGTATGCAGTTACTTTTTAGAATTTGATTTTGAATATTAAGTGTATAATCTAGCTAATATTTTTCCAATATTTATTAATATCTATTTATATTATTCATTTATTTTTTAGTAAAACACAAAAATGTATAAGCACTAAGAATCAACTGACTAGACACTGGGTATAGGGGATACCCTCAAACCCTAAAAATAGACAGCATAAAATACTAAAAAACAGGTTGCACCAGGGTGCACCAAAAGGTGTGAACAGATAGAATAATATAATAATATAAAAAAGTCCAATTATTCACAGTCCAAATATCACAATCCCAGCTGTTTCTGAATTCTGTTTCTAAATATATGTGGGGAGACACAAAATGACAAAAAATAGTACAGACTGTTTTGGCAGAAAAATAGGACTCACAACAGTAGTATATGAGGTAGCACTCCCATGTTATGTAACTTAAACTAGTTCTAAGTAAAATTGCTTACAGCGGTATAATCCCCACTGATGGATATAACTTTTGAGATGAATATCTCGATGTGCAGAGAGGTATATGAAAGAAGAAGAAAATATCCAATAGTGCTAACTGTAAACATAAATATGTGATACAGTACAAAAATGTATTATACTCACATTTGATATCTTAAATATCTGCGCATGGGTGGTATAATTCCCACCAGGGATGTGATGGTAAATAGTTATCCAAATCTGACGTTAGCCGTACCAGGAACAAATAAAATTGTAAAATTGCATACAAAATGTAATAAATGTAAAAGTGAATATAAACCAAATATACTTTAATGCTTAAAAGAAATAAAACAGAAATGTTACAATATTACACAATGCGTTTCACCAATAATGGCTTTTTCTAGTGTAAACAGATTGACTTCCACATAGGGGTATATATAGGGGTAAAAGAAAAAATTGTTATTTTGGCACCAAAATTACATTATTTGACTTTTGACCTGTTGAGGTCACTTGTCATGTACAATATTTGATTATGAAAACTATTCATAATATTACACAATGCGTAATATAATTAGTAATGGATACATTTAATTTGTTAATAGGATAATTAAATAGTACTAGAGGACCTAGTTTTGTATGGGTTAAAATAGTATACAGTTTATGTTTTGGAGGTCAGAAAACCGTTCTGTACTATCACAGGTTGCATGACTCTTAAAAAATGTTCAAAAACTTTCCAATCAATAACGGTTAAGTAGTGGTTCATAATGGGACATTTTGGAAACAAAATAGGTTAAAAAAATGAAGGCTTTATAAGTTAAAAATGTAATAGTCAATGTGAACCCCAGGCAAAACAGGAAGTGGTGAATCAGCCACTATTACATTTTTGATTTATAAACCCTTTGTTTTTTTTAATTATTTTGTTTCCAAGATGTCCCATTATGAGCCATTAGGAACTTCTAGCTCTTGTAGAAAAAGGTGCCATCGAACTGATGAGAGATTTGCGCAGTTTCATCAGCAACATTTTTCAAGTTCCCCAAAAGACCAGGGACTTCCCCCCTCCCCATCATGTGTTCCTGGCATATCGTCACTTCAAGATGGAAGGCATCCATCTTCTACGAGATTTGCTTTATGAAGGTGACTGGTTCTCCAGACTGGACTTGAAGGACATTTATCTCACTCTACCTGTTCACCCATCTCACAGATGTTATGTCCTATTGTTCTGAGGTCGGGACTTCTGGCAATTCACCTGTCTACCATTTCATCTCAGCTCAGCATGAGCTTCCCACAGTAGATGAAGCCAGTCATAGCATTTGTTCGGGAACGAGGTGTTCACTCCATCGTGTACCTGGATGACATTCTTCCTCTCGCACGCGACCCCATCACTCAACGCCAGCAAAACTCATTTTAAATGAACCGCTGCAGGATCTGAGTTTTTTTATAACCACAGAGAAGTCAGAACTCCCTGTTGCAGTAGATTCAATTCTTGGGCATCACAATCGATTCAGTTCAGGCAATTTTTTAATTTATCCAGGATCTCAATAATCCAGAAGGAAATCTGCAAGCTCCTTCAGAAGGATTGAATTGGCCTGCGGGATCTCTCTGCACTCATTCAGGTGATCTTTCTGGGATACCTTCACTATCACACCTGCACCGGTCAACCTCTTATGACCAGACTCTAGTTCTCATGGATGAAGTGCACTCAGAAATGGTTGCTGCACAACATGGAGGCCTGGAATGGACAGGCGATTTTTGACTCAACTAGACTACATCCTAGAATCAGCCACCAGCTCTCTCGGTAGGGGTGCTACCTGACCCCTGTTAAGGAGGTCAGTGGATGCCACTGGAAGGGTCCTTCCACTTAATTACTGGAACTGGCTCCATCTCCATCCACAGTTTTTCTTGCGAGTTGTCCATTTCCTCTCTCATGGCTTGCTACATCAACCATTTAGGAGGATCTTGGTTGAAACTGCTCTTGGATCCCTTGAAAGGCAACTATCAGTTCTTCCTACATTGGAACATGACCTCCAAGCGGAACACTTGCCAGGATCCAAAAAACCTTCTGGTCAACTGGTCCTTCCGTCACTGCCAAGACCCCAATGATTGGATGTTGGACCAGGCAGCCATCCACAGCTGGACCTTCTCAGGGGTCCTCTGATCCTGGACATCTTCAATTGCCATCTGGACCATCAGACAGAGCATTATTTCTGACAAGAAAAGAAGTGTAGCGCTAATTTTAAAGGTTATAATGTCAAAAATACTTATCAGTTTTGTGAACATTTGATGGAGTTTCTGATTTAACCTTAAGTATAACAGTTGGTGTAAATTCAATTATTGGATTCCCAATTTCTAAAAATATAAAACATACAACATAGTACAGACCAAATATATCAGGAATAGGAATAAAAAAAGAATATGTTATGGACACTTACAAACGTGAAGCTATATAACCTAGCTCAGGTGTGGTTCACATCGTTGCCATTAAGGCGACCCACCCCTATAGGAAGTGAATATTGTGTTCTAAGGTAAATAAATGAAGTCCAGATAGAGTAGTAAAGTTACAACCAGTATTATAAAATTGTAAGCCAAATGGATACTTAAAAAACATAGAACCCCTATGGCTCTGCAGTAACATATTGTGAAGTTCAGGACTATACTCCCCCTTTATATAGGTGATACCTGCAACCAAAGTAAAATGAAGTTACATTTATTAATACACTTTAAAATATACAAATTAAAAAGGAGCAATGTCCATATATAAAGTGCCAGAATGTGTTTCGCCACCTCAAGTGGCTTCCACAGAAGGGTAAAAATTTAAGTGTCCCTCTGTTTGCCGTAGGGGGATAATTAACTCATGTAAAACTGCCTTGGTACTACTTCAACTAATTATGGAGTGTGCCGTGGTCCAAAATTAGTAAGACGTGTATTATATGCAGAAGCTACTCTCACTCTGAGTGTTGCCGTGGTTCTAGCCTCGTTTTGGAATACTGACGCCTTAATGATGGTAGACTTCACCCACATTCTTGGACGCAAATACTTCCTTGCTTGTCAGACCTTGTTTTCGAATTATGACATTGCGATTCAAGCCTCCTTTGGGTAATTTCTTAAATTCCTTCTTTATGCTTATCGCAGCCAATATCTTATAACAAAGTTCAGACATATCATAATATATGTGTACATGGAGACAAGAAAAATAGAAATGTTATATCGTAATAAATGTAAAAATAATATATCATAATGAATTTAAACAATAAATAAATATATTTAAACAAAAAGACACAATTAAGCCCAATTTAAAGTGAGGAGAAGAAACACATATTTGATTAATAAAGTTATATGTATATTAATATCTTAGTGAGACTTTTGTTTATAATCGAGTTGTTTTTTTTTGTTTTTTTTCTCATTTGTTTCTAAATTTAAAAGGATAAAAGATCATTTCTATTAATTATATTCGAATATAGAAATCTTGTGATAAAAAAATAGCATACAAATGAAGAATTCAACCCTAATGGAGTGAGGATATTCAATTAATAGATCCACTCCATCTACGTACTACCAATTTTTGGTTGAAGTCTCCTCCCCTCCAATTTTTCATTACTTTTTTAAAACCCATAAAAGACATTCCTTTCGGATTCTGATGGTGTACAAGTTTAAAATGGGAAGACACACTATGATTATCGAAGCCTTTTAAAATGTTGCGAATATGTTCTTCAATTCGAGTGTGTAGAGCTCTAGTTGTCCTGCCTACATACTTGAAGCCACAGGGGCACTGGATTAAATAGATAATGTTTTTCAAATAGCCTGTAATAAAATCTTTAATCTGTATCTTTTCTTCCTCTATAATGTCTAAATGTTTAAAGATTCTTCTTTTACTTCCTGCTCTCCTGCGTGCTAGACATTGCCCACATCCAAAAAAGCCCTTCTCATTAATAAAAATAATTGAATTGCTTCTGTTTGCTTTTAAAAAACTTTTTACTAAGGTGTCTTTAAGATTATTGACTCATCTATGGATAATATTGGGTTGTTCTGGTAAGATTTCTTTTAAAAGTGGGTCTTGTAATAAAATTGGCCAATACTTCTTTACAATTCGCCTCACCTTCTTATTATCAGTACTAAAATCACATATAAGGGAATATTTGTTGTGGTTTTAGTATTAGCCTTATCTTTATATTTCAAAATTGCACTTCTTTCTTTATCTCTAATTTCAATTCTGGATTCCTCCTGTTTCCTACCATCATACCCTTTCTCTAAAAAATCTTTTTGATTCGTAGAGACTGCTGCTCAAAAATGTCATTGTCTGTGCAGTTTCTCCGATTCTTAGGAGTTGCCCCTAAAGAGCATTCTCCAACAAAGGAGTAAAATGGCAACTAAGTCTTTCGATAAAGCTGTTAGGGTCTACTGGTTTGAAGTGGTTAGTTAGTTTTAATAACTCCATCTTCTTCATATATATTCAGATCAAAAAAAACTCTCTCTTCGGGGCTCCAAGAACTGGTAAGTTTTATTCCCCATGTATTAGTATTAAAAGCCTTTAGTTCTCTTCCTCTCCTTTCCAAATAAATAAAATATTGTCTATGTAACGAATATATGTGATCAATTTTTGCTCCCAGTTATGGTGGCTGTAAAAAAAGATTCCTCTCAATATGCCATAAAAAGATTTGCATAACTGGGAGCAAACTCCATACCATTCCAATAATTTGGAGAAAAAATTCTTCATTATACCAAAAGAAATTGTTATTTAAAATTAGTTTAATACCCTGTAGAATGAATTCAATCTGGGGGGATAAAAAAATCTTGCGATGAACATAATCTTTTTCCCATTTGCATTTATTTGAAAGATTTAAAACCGATATTTTATCCTTTAAATGAGATCTCGTCTTTTGGACAAGCGGTTTTAGATTTATGTCTATATATTGGGATAAATGACTAGAGACAGCATCTATCCCCTCTATAATGGGCCTGCCAGGAAGATTGTTAACATCCTTATGTACTTTTGGAAGAACGTAAAACACTGGTAATTTAGAAAATAATATATTTAAAAAATCAAATTCTTTCTTCTTTAAAATATTATCTTTAAAACTCTTATCAAGGAAATCTAAAAACAACTTATTGACTTCCTCACTAGGGTTTTTGTTAAGTTTCTTATATGTACTTACATAATTTAAGATTCTCTCTGCTTCTTTGCTGTAAAAATCCTTGGACATAAGGACAATCCCACCCCCCTTTTGTCCGCAGGTTTCACAACTAAATTAGGGTCCTGTTGTAGATCTTTTAGAGCTTTCTTTTCATTAATAGTTAAATTATGTTTAAAATTATCCTTAGGAATTATCTTATTAATTTCTGTCATGACCATGGTTTCGAATGAGACCATCTTGTCAGAAATCATGTGCTTAGGAAAAAAGGTGTAATGATTCTAGCTCTGTGTGTCGATATTGTGAAGTGTGGTCTAATTCTCTCTCAATAGGTTTTTTTCTTTTAAATGTTTAAGGCAAAGAGTTCTCTTAAATTTATTTAGATCTATATAAAGATCAAATTTATTCATATGTTTGCTTGGGGCAAATTTTAGGCCTTTATTTAAAACCCTCTTGTGATCTTCTGTTAATTAATTTTCACTTAAATTAAAAATTCCTCTCGAAAGCGTATTTCGCGTCTTTCCCTTTTTCGTCTTTGTTTAATACATTTTCCTCCCCTTGTGCCTCTCTTCCTGAAGATTGTCTTCTTTTGTGGTAGGCAACTGGGCTTGAATCTTTGTTTCTTTTGTATCGTTCTTTGGCTCTGCCTCTCAAAAAAACCTCTTCCTCATTTTGAATATCTAAAGCTTGATATTGATTACGTAATTCTAGGGGTTCTTCTCTTTGATTAGGGTAGTTGGTGTGTTGTCTCTCTGCGGTGCTATTCTAATGTGGATCATATCTATTTCTTCCATTAGCAGAGATATTCAATTTATCATGATAAGAATAATCCCTGTTAGTGAATCTGAAAGAATCCTTTCTTCTAGTATCTCTATAACGGCGATCTGTATTCCCTCTTGGTCTAAATGAATTCCTTCTTGTGGTCTCAAGTCTGTTAGAATAATTAAAATTATGTGTATGGTATTTATTATAAGCAGTATTGTGTTCCTCTTTTCTACATCTATAAGGGTAAAGGTTGGTTGTTAATGAAGAGGGGTGATATGATTTATTTGTTGGATGATTATTCATCTGGTCATTTTGTTTACAGAAGGTTCTTACTTGTTTTAGTTTGTAATCCTTTACATCTCTAAGGTATTTCCCTTTTTTATATCTATAACTTCTCTACAGCAAACAGAGGGACACTTTAATTTTTACCCTGCTGAGGAAGCCACTTGAGGTGGTGAATCACGTTCTTGGACTTTATATATGGACATTGCTCCATTTTAATTTGTATATTTTAAAGTGTATTAATAAATTTAACTTTATTTTACTTTGGTTTCTGGTATCACCGACATATAGAGGGAGTGTAGTCCTGAACTGCATAACATGTTACTGCAGAGCCATCGGGGCTTTACATTTGTATATATCCATTTGGCGTAACAATTATGTAATACTGGTTGTAACTTTACTAATCTATCTGGACTTCATTTACTTCCCTTAGGACTGGATATTCACTTCCTATATGGGTGGGTTGCCTTAACGGACTTGACGTGAACCATACCTGAGCTAGGTTATATAGCTCCTCGTTTTTGAGTGTCCATTACATATTCTTTTATTCCTATTCCTGATATATTTGGTCTGTACTATGTTTTATGTTTTATATTTTTAGAAATTGGTAATCCAATAATTGAATGTACACCGACAAATCAGAAGCTCCATTAACTATCCACAAAACGCATAAGTATTTTTGACACTATAACCTTTAAAATTAGAGCTACACTTCTTTTCTTGTTGTTACTTTGCTATATTGGGTGCATCTTGAAAGGTCACACTCTTTAGTGTTATAGCTGCTATAGTTTAAATCTACAGATGCTATTTATTTAAAAGTCTGCATTTTAAAGCGCCAGTACTTTCTTTCACATTTTAGAGCATTATTTCCGCTGGCTTCCATATCTAATGTCTCAGGCATTGGAAGCCTTTTAGCAGAACTGACTGACAATGGCGGCCTACACTTTTCCACCTTTCTCCATGATCCATCACGTGTTAATTCTGGTGAGAAAACAGAAGGTGTCGATCATGTTGATCCACAACTGTGGTTTCCCAGACTCTTGAAAGTGGCGGCAGGAGATTCTCTCCTCCTTCCTCATCATCCTTCATAGCTCCTGAATCTTGCTGGGAAGTCTAACCTGCTGATCCTCCAGAACAGCATGCTAATGGTGGTCTGGTCAATTTCCCTGGATTCTAGGATTTGTTGGCACATACTACGGGTCTCCTGGGCCCCAGGTACCACCGTGCTTACCTCTCTGCATGGTGCATCTGGTACAGTTGCTACATGGATGAACACATGGATCCCTTTACGGCTCCTGTACCACCTCACTGCCAGGGTAAATCTTACCACACTATCAATCTTTTTTATTTGTCGATTTCTGCTGCGCAAGTTCATTTCCATGGGTATACAGTCAGCAAAGTTCCATCAGTTTTCCAACTTCTCCGCAGCATCCACCTGCATATATATCCTGCTTCCCGAATGTCTCTTTGGTGGTGGATTTCTTCTTGGCCTGGCCTTACAATTATCTTTTATCCCTCACACAACTATTGCCAAAAAATGCATTCCTCCTGTTCTTGGTTTCCTTTCGTTGGGTGTCAGATGTTCAGGCTTTTGTTGCAGATAAGATTTATTTTTCCCCAGACAGTATTTCTTTTTCTGTACCTCATCGTACCAAGTTTACATCGGTTTTCTACCCGTATTTTTTGGATTGCCCTAAATTGTGTGTGACACACTGTGGTTTTTTTTTATTTGGCGGCTATATATCCTTTCCACCTCTACCCATCAACTCCTCTCCTTATTTTCTATGTTTCCCCTCATAAACCTGTCTAGTTAGCTGTGGTGGCTCATTGGATCCATTGGCTTCTGTCTTTGGCAAGAGTTGATGCTTACATCTGGGCCCATCCAGTGCTCAAGGCTGCCGCTTTATCTGTTTTTTCCTTGGGTGGCTCCCTTACAAATGTTCAATCTGTGGCAAACCGGTGGTGGAAATCCACATTTTGTACTTTCTACATTTGTCCGCCCCCATGCAGCTCTAACATAGAGCATATGAAGCCTCCTGTCTTAGAATTTAGCCTAGCCTTGGTAAAGGTATAGTCTAATTTGTAATAAAGTCAGGAGGTGAGTATTTGTGCGACTAATTTGTGTTTGCTATCTTTGACCCCCCTTTGTTGCTTTGTTTGCCCCCCCCAGGGGACACCTGTCTCATTCTATTACTGTTTTGTCATGTTCTCAATTACCTGTTTTTGGTTTGTATTTTATTTTCTTGTTTTTTTGTCTGACGTGGCTTGCTTGTGATTTATTATACTCACTGTTTTTGTTTTATAAGTTTGATTCATGCTTGTTCTTATAGTTCAGGCCTCAGTTGCGTGTTTTGCATGCTTTCAAGGTCCTTGTTCCCATACTCTCACGCGTTTCTCTTTTCTTCTAGCTTAACTCACTTCAGGAGCTCCTTTCCAGCATTTGACTCCAGTGCGTTGCATGGTTGTTTCTTTAGTGCTATCTTCCACATGTCTTGGCATTTCCTTTACCTTTTATGTGTCAACAAAGAAAGAGGATGTAGGAGGGGCCTGTTACGGTTTTATAGCACTGATTGGTTGCCTGTTTTTTACACTTAACTCCTTGTTTGCTGCTGGGAGGTTTTCAGAAAAGAAAGCAAATACTTGCCTCCTGTATTTGGGTAATTGAGAATTAGCCTAGCTTTGGTGACGGTATAGTCTAAATTTAAATAAAGAAAGTGAAACTGGCTCATAGTTATTCAGACCAATGAGGTGCCTATCTGAGTTATACATTATTTTCTTTACTATTATCAAGACAATGACAGGTAATATATTCACTATGAAGTTTTTGCAGATTTCTTTACTGCTTATACTGTTGCATATTTTATTCTATTCTTGAGGGTCAGTGTTCCAGGTAGCCATGGGGCTGTGTTTCTTTCAAATAGTTTTTATTAATACCTTTTTTCAATAACAATACTGAAGAGAAAATTATTGTCTTTCATATATTCTTTCTGTTATTGTATTTATTTATTTTTGTACTTATCTGGTACATAGAGATTGCATTTGCCTACACCCTACTGTCCATGTTATTTTATTATGTGGCAATTGTTTGTTTGCTTTTCATTACTATATACTACAGTCCATGTTCTGTGCGTGTATAGAACTGTCTCTGTGTGTGCCTTAATACCAGGGCCGGTGCAAGGATTTTTGCCGCCTTAGGCAAAAGAAGAATTTGCCACCCCCCATGTGACATCACAATGCCCCACCCATATGATCTGCCATATGAACCAACTCCAGTTCTGCACACAGTGCGTGTTTACATGAAAAATTCTGCAGGGACATGCTATAGACACCAGAACCACTACATTAAGCTGCTGGGGACTATAGTGTCACTGTAATGTGAGGTAAATTAGAGATTAGTGCCGCAAATAACATACTAGATTAATGTAAGAATAAAGTGCGCTGTGCCTTTAAGACTCAAAATATTTATAAACCATGAAAATAATTTGTGCAATATTGTGCAAATAAAGTGATCAAGTGCATCAATGTGCAACTCACTTAAACATATATATATGCAAATTGTGCAAACAAAATATTTCTTTGTGCAACCAATTATGTGCAAAGAAACAATACTTACTATTCCCAATTATGGAATATGCTTTAGGGCAGGAGTTCACAACCCAGTCCTCAGGACCCCCTACCAGTCCAGGATTTGGGGATTACCTGGGTGTGTCTCAGGTGTTTAGAAAAAGGGAAAAAAAACACCTTAGACTCTAAGGTGTTTTTTTTTTCTTTTTCTAAACACCTTAGACACACCCAGGTAATCACTAAACCCTGGACTGGTAGGGGGTCCTGAGGACTAACGTTGAGAACCCCTGCTTTAGTGCTTCTGTCAGCACTCTAATATATGTCTCAAAAAGAGAAAGGAAATATACAATCATAGGGTAATATGTACATAAACAATAATAAAGAAAATGTAAGCTAAAACACTCACAATGGTAGAGCAAAAAAGTCTGCTCTAAACTTTGTAGGCTTCTATTGCAATAATGTAGGCTGGAAACTGTGGTGAAGTTAAATCCTTTATTGCTTCTTAAAAATATCGCTGTATTAGGCTGGTAAGTCCCACTTATCTGGTCTCCTCTTTATGGTTAGTGCTGGTGGATACAGTCTCTATATCGGCAACGGCTATACAGAGTCTCTGAATGTCGAAAAGACTTCCTGATTCCAAACACTTCTGGGAGGCGGGGCTTAGCGGGCAGTAAGCGTAATGACGTCAGAGCGTGATGTCGCGTTTCGCCGAGGGGTTGCACTTGATCACTTTATTTGCACAATATTGCACAAATTATTTTCACAGTTTATAAATATTTTGAGTCTTAAAGGCACAGCGCACTTTATTCTTACATTGTTCTAATATAGGTGCTTCAGCTTTTTCATGATATATAGTGCTGCTTATTAGTATATATTATAGTTTTAAATTCAGCGCCATAACATTACTTGTGTGTTTTATCACAATATACTAGATTGCCTACTTACAAACAGATGAGGATGATGATGGGCTCTGGTGGCAGTCTGGCTCCACTGGTCTGGTTTAGAACAGGCTCTCTGGAGGCTGTTTGTAACTGTGGTCACAAAAATCAATGTCCTGGGGGAACGGGAAGCAGCTCCATTTTTTAGGGTTCTGCTATTCTGGCTATAAATTTACTTTCGATTTACTTTGAATTCCTGACAGTTTTCGCTTCAATAAATAACTTTGTTATTTGTGCCTTATTGTCTCTATAGAAATTGTATTTAGTCAAGGTTCTCTGCAAAAAGCAACAAAATATTTGCTGTCAGCATATATTGGAAAACTGACACATCTATGAATTTAGTAAAAGAACATTTTATTTTCATACTGAAAATACATAACTGAGATAATCAAATGACTGTAGTGATCCATAACAATTACAGACAAATGTGAAATAAAGATTATTATTAATATTTAAAGGCATTAGAATATAATTCCAATAATCATTCGCTAAAACTGTATGTTACAAGTCTTGTATTAAAAATTAAAATGGCAACAATAAAACAGAGCCATTGAGATATATTAATAAAAATAAATAATTAATAGTTTGTACTATGTGTGTGTGTGTGTCTCTCTAACATATAGACAGTGTCATGTATGTTTTAATTTCAGAATATGAAATATTGTAATAGTTATGAAACGTTTTTTTCATATTACATGAACAAATATGGATTGCGTGTTAATGCAAGAAAAGACAGTTATTTAGAAAAAACATGCTGAACAATTCTATTGTGCTGGGTTGCCTTGGTGTGAGGATCACGGACACGGTGATATATGTTAAACTCTAGGTTAAGCCTGTTGAAATATTTATTAAAATAGGCTTGTAGATAAGAATTGCTAACACTGCAAACAATGATAAGAAAATGTGTTAACAATTAATGCTTATTTAATGTGTAACACTATATCTATAGAAGTATGCCATAGGGCAGAATCAAAGAGAGTAGGCCAGATTAAAAGAACACTTTTTCAGCCATAGATATAGTAATGAAATGTACATTAAACACAGACAAATACAGACCAATATACCTCATTAGAGAATGAGTGAGCTACAAATGTATTGACTCATCCTTAGCCAGAGTAAGGTACAACCCAAAAATGAGTATATATTAGGAGCATTAATACATTTCAGAAACACTTGGGGGTTTGAGTAAATAAAAAAATTAAAAACTACCTGGTAAATATCCAGGGCGTCATCCCCCAAAGCTATATCTTCTCTACACCTCTGCAACAACCATGGTATATACCAGGCCGGACATTGTGCTGCCTGGGTCGAAGGATGAAATGCTATCACCGCCCCCCCAAAAAACCATGACCACCAAAACATGCCCACATCCATTATGTTATGCAATGTGTGCAAATGCAGTGTCTCTGTAGTGGAGGCAGAATGTGTATTGGGAGCAGTGTATGTAGTGAATGCATTGTGTGTGTGTGTGTGTGTGTGTGTGTAGTGGATGCAATGTGTGTGCAGTGTCTGTGTGTATTGCATTCAGTGTGCATAGTGAATGCATTGCGTGTGTGTATGTACAGTGGATGCACTGTGTGTGTTTGTGTGTGTGTATGTGTGTGCATAGTGGATGTAATGTGTATGTATGTAAAGTGGATGCAGAGTGTGTGTATATTTCTTCATTTCCAAGCAACTCTGTGTCTCTTTCCCCAGCACCTGTGTGTGTGTGTGTGTACAGTGGATGCAGTGTGTGCAGTGTCTGTGTGTATTGCATGCAGTATGAATAGTGAATGCATTGTGTGTGTGTGTATAGTGGATGCACTGTGTGTGTGTGTATATAGTGGATGCAATATGTGTGTGTATATAGTGGATGCAATGTGTGTGTATAGTGAATGTAGAGTGTGTATTTGTACAGTGGATGCAGTATGTGCAGTGTCTGTGTGTATGGCATTCAGTGTGCATAGTGAATGCATTGCGTGTGTGTGTATAGTGGATGCACTGTGTGTATGTGTGTGTATATAGTGGATGCAGAGTGTGTGTATATTTCTCTATTTCCAAGCATCTCTTTGTCTCTTCACCCCAGCACCTTGGCTATTTGTGTCACCTCAGCTCCTTTGTGTCTGTCTTTCTCCCCTCAGACCTTTTGTGCCTACTTGTGTCCCATCAGCTTACCTTTTCCTATGCTACACACTGAGACTGTTGGGAGGGGAGCACTGTGTAGTGTGCTCCCCTCCTAACAATCAGCTGGATCTAGCTATACCCAGGCCGCCTGGCCAGCCTTATGCATAGTGCAGGCCCTGCACAGTGTGCACTGGTGACAAAATGCTGGCCCTGTCAGAGTGCCACTTGGATGGGCCAGCCCTGGGATATTCAAAAAAGAGGACATAAGAGAGAAAGGTATGAGAAATAGCTTCTATAAAAGTCTGTATTAAGACTCAAAATATGAGCAAACTAAGTATCATTGTGATTTATATATCTCTTTTCATTCATACTGACTCCTCTATCAGGAAGGGTATATTGAGAATTGTTGTGAAAAAGTGAATTTATTTTGAATTTGAAATTTAATGCAAAAGTACAGCTGACTTGGACAATTTTCACAGTCCGGCTATTTTGACCTTAAAAGAAAAATATAGGGTCAGGAACACCAACATGTATTACTGACCGTTTAGTGTTAAAACCACCATCTAGCCCCCCTGCATCCTCCCCTTTCCCCTCTAAATATAGCAAAATATTTTATTCCATCTGCTGCTGCTGGCTCTGACTTTGAGCTGCCTGCTTGGCTGACATCACCAGAAGTGGCGATCTGAGCCAATCTCAATGCTTTGACATAGGAAAGCATTGAATTGACTGAAACTGTCAAGGAGGCAAATCTAGAGCAGAGCCAGCACAAGCAATGCATCTCTATGAGAAAAGTTCAGTGTCTCAATGCAGCGGGTGGAGACACTGAATGTCAGTCACACTGTGCAGCACTGCCCCAGGAAGCACTTCTAGCAGCCATCTGAGGAGTGGTCAGTGGAGGTATCTGTAATGGCACCCCAGGCATAAAAGGGGTTAAATGCTGTTTAGAGGATATTCCCTTCCAGATATATAGGCAGCTACCAAAGACACCAATCCGCCGAACAGGAAACCATATGAATGCTGTAAACAGCCAAACCGGAACCATACGAATGCTCCAAACAGTCGAATAGGAAAAACCATACGAAAGGTTTACACTACTAGCAATCGAACTGGAACAGCATACAATAAATGCCCCCAAGAACGAGACAAGACTCCGTGTTGAGGGTCAAAACAGGAACAGACTGAGCTGTGTCTTTATTGGCCTTATATACACATTTTACAGACAAAGTCCCACCCACAGGGTTTTGTGGAACATCCAATCAAAACATACAACACAGACACTCCCATTCATTTCAGCAAAATCCTCCCCTCTGCCTGTGATATAATTACTGAACACAATGGACTAACGTAATTATCACAAGCAGGATTCTATCACATTTCTATACTGTGGTCCAGGCACATGTGCTGTACGTCTGTCAGATTTCTATATGTAGCTGATGGATGTACTGGGCCAGCTGATTCTGCGTCACTTCCGGTGGCACGTCCGTCAGATTTCTATGTCTGAAAGACGTGCTAGCGCACATGCAGGCAGCTGTTCCTGCATCACTGGAATTGACGCAGGTATAGAAATTTGAAGGATATAGATTTTTGATAGAACACCTGCTTTATCTTATGCTCACAAGGCCATTTTTGAAAAGGCTCTGCCAGGAAAGTTCAGCCTCTCTATTCGAGAAGACCCTTTTAAGGTATCTCACAAGGGTGAACCCCTTGTCATGATTGGGAGTCTGACCAACTCTCTTGCAAGGAAGATGAGTTCTTATGTTTGATTTGCTATTTGTGTGTTGTTTATAACAAAAAGATCCATCAGACAGGGCAAGATATGGACATGCAGTACAAATGCTACACTGGAGGCTTATAAGTCTAGTTATAGGTTTAAGCTTTAATGCTTTAGGTCAGTGTATGTGTGATGGGTTATTTTTTTTTCCATGACCCTCTGAAATCTCTGTATAAAAGGTAATGTTTAGGAGAAGCTGATGAGCACTGAGGTAAATACTAAATGTCCTACGATAAGGACTTACAAAAAGTGTATACAATATTATGCAAATGTGATGTAAGTAACCTGTATGATAGCCCTCTGTACTTTTCTGCAACAAATTAAATTGATTTCCTTATTAACCTGTATGATAGCCCTCTGTACTTTTCTGCAACAAATTTAATTGATTTCCTTATTAACACAGGGATGCCTGAAGGCTGTAATACAAACTGACAAAGCCCGGGTCCCTCTGTAAACAGGCATAAAGCAATACATAGGGTTTGATGTTCTGAGTATCTTGATGGTTCTGGCAGGAGGCCATGGGCGTATGCTGGAGGGGGAGCAGCACAGAGTGAAGCCAGCAACTCCCATCCTGCAGATACAGCCTACAGATCAAGTAAGTGAGGGATGGGGGCTTGGGGGTGGGCAGCCTACAGGAAGGGGCAGCAAGGAGCAGGAAGGGACAGAAGGGGCACAGAGGTAATAGGAGGAGGAGCAGAAAGGGGCCTCAAGGAGCAGAAAGGGTCTGCAGGTAGCAGGAAGATTAAGTAGGATAAGGAGCAGGAAGGGTCAGAAGAAGCAGAAAGGGTCAGCTAGGAGCAGGAAAGTGACAGTAAGGAGCAGAAAGGGTCAGCAAGGAGCAGTAAGGGTCAACAAGGAGCAGAAATGGTCAGCAAGGAGCACAAAGGTAAAGGAGCAGAAAGAATCAGAAGGAGCACAAAGGTAAAGTAGGAGAAGGAGCAGAAAGGAACAGAAAGGGTCAGCAAGGAGCAGAAAGGGTTAGCAAGGAGCAGGAAGGGTCTGCAAAGAGCATAAAGAGGCAGAAGGATCACAAAGGTAAAGGAGCAGAAATGGACAGAAGGAGCACAAAGGTAAAGTAGGAGAAGGAGCAGGAAGGGGCAGCAAGGAGCTGAAATGGGCAGAAATTAGCAGAAAGGGTGAGCAAGGAGCAGGAAGGGTCAGCAAGGAGCAGAAAGAAGCAACAAGGAGCAGGAAGGGACAGAAGGAGCACAAAGGTAAAGGAGAAGAAATAACCAGAAGTTATAAAGGAGAAGAAATAACCAGAAGTAGCACAAAGGTAAAGTAGGAGAAGGAGCAGAAAAGGTCAGCAAGGAGCAAAAATGGTCAGCAAGGAGCAGAATGGGTCAGCAAGGAGCAGGAAGGGACAGAAGGAGCACAAAGGTAAAGGATCAGAAAGAATCAGAAGGAGCACAAAGATAAAGTAGCAGAAGGAGCAGAAAAGAGAAGAAAAAGAAATGAGCAGGAACGGACATCAAGGAGCAGAAAGGGTCAGCAATGAGCTGTAAGGGGCAAAAAGAGCCGAAAGGTAACGTAGGAGAAGAAGCACAAAGGAACAGAAATGAGCAGGAAGGGTCTGCAAGCAGCAGAATGGGGCAGCAAGGAGCAGGACGGGACAGAAGGAGTACAAAGGTAAAGGAGCAAAAAGAATCAGAAGGAGCACAAAGGTAAAGTAGGAGAAGGAGCAAAAAGGATCATAAGGGAGCTGGAATGGGCAGAAAGGGTCAGCAAGGAGCTGGAAGAGGCAGGATGCACACAAAGGTAAAGTAGGAGAAGGAGCAGAAAGGAACAGTAATGAGCAGGAAGGGTCAGCAAGAAGCAGAAAGGGTCTGCAAGTAGCATGAAAGGTCAGAAGGAGCACAAAGGTAAAGGAGCAGAAAGAATCAGAAGGAGCACAAAGGTAAAGTAGGAGAAGGAGCAGAAAGGAGAAGAAACAGAATTGAACAGGAAGCGACATCAAGGAGCACAAAGGATCGGCAATGAGCTGGAAGGGGCAGAAGGAGCACAAAGGTAAAGTAGGAAAAGGAGCAGAAAGGAACATAAATAAGCAAAAAGGGTCAGCAAGGAGCAAGAAGGGTCAGTAGGAGCAGAAGGGAGCAAAAGTAGCAGAAAGGGATCAGAAAGAGAAAGGAGCAGAAGGGCGCAAAAGAAGCAGAAAGTAGCAGAAAGGTAAAGGAGCAGAAGGAACCAAGGAGGAGAGAAGACAGTATCAAAAGAAAAAGAAGACTGTGTCAAATGAAGGAGAAGAAAAGACTATAGCAGGAAGGATAGGTGAACTGATCCCTCCACTTCATTCTAGACACCACATCATAAGACTTTGGTACCTGGGCCTGGCAGGGAAACATTGGACCTTCTCACCTCCCAGGTAAAAAAAAAATGTGTTCACTTTTATTTACTTAGTGTCAGGAAGCATAGAGTGCCGCTGGGTAGGGGTGCCCGTGATTGGCTAGAGCGGTCAGCTGGCACTCTAAGCCAATCAGTAGCTTCCCATTCATAAAAAGTAAAACATTTTTATGAACTGGGAACTAGGGATTGGCTTAGAGCGTCAGTTGACCACTATGGCCAATCAGCAGCACCCATGCCTGACTTTAATCTGCACTTCCTGACACTTCATTTCAGAAGCCAAATATTACTGAGGCACCTGGAGATCTGAAGCTGGAGGAAGCCTTTGGGGTTAAACCATTTGAGAGTGGTTTAACCCCTTAAAGGAACACTTCAGGCACCCAGACCACTTCTGCCCATTGGAGTGGTCTGGGTGCCAACTCCCACTACCCTTAACCCTGCAGTTGTAAATATTGCAGTTTTCATAAACTGCAATAATTACATTGCAGGGTCTACTAGACAGCCACTAGAGGGCACTTCCTGGTTTCTAGCACAGGTTTTCTGTGCTAAAGCGTCACTGTCCTTACGCTGTGTGAGGACCTGCAGCATCGCTCAATTCCCCATATGAAAGCATTGAAAGCATTTTCAATGCTTTCCTATGGAGAGGTTTAATGTGCGCGCGTGGCATTGCCGCGCATAGCGCATTAGGTCTCCCCCACCGAGGAGGAGCGTAGGTGGACCCGAAACCACCGCCGAGGGACATCGTCAGGGGTCTCAGGTAAGTCACTGAAGGGGTTTTCACCCTTTCAGCAACATAGGATGGGTGGTGGGAGGGAGAGGGTACCTGCAATGCCAGGAAAATGGTTTGTTTTCCTGGCACTGGAGTGTCCCTTTAAAGGAAAGAGAGCGCCCACGGGCCTCAAAGCATCATAGCATTTTCATTTAGGTGAAGTTTGCTTAAAGGAACACTATAGTGTCAGGAATACAAACATGTTGTGAAAACACTCTTTATGTATCCTGCTTCCCCCCTCCCCTTCTTTACCCCGTTAACGCTATTTACCTTATTTCCAGAGTCATGTCGATCTCTTCATCTCCATGCCTGATGTGTGTTCTGGTTTTATATTTCCAAAATCTGGTCACCCTGGCTTTATGTGATAATGATTATGCCCCTCCCCTTCATGACACTGCAAAAAGAGGCCAAGCATGGATGTCATTACCCATAATATGACAAATATTTTCTGCTTGTAAATGTGTGTTGGCTACAGATTATACCCTTTGGATGCCATGGAAACCTATTTGTTTAAACTACTTGAAAACAGTTAAACCCAGACTGGATGGACTACACCTATAGTCTTCTATTATCGTGACTACTATAATAAACAGTTGTTGTTGTTATGGTGCTTGGAATGTCATATCCAAACACCATAAAACCTAAAAGACAGTGATATAAGAGCATTCTTTAAAAAAAAAATTAAAAAAGAAAGAGGGAATTTATGTCCACTTCAGTCTACAGTAATACTTTTTGTGATTGCAATATATATTGTTCACCTCAGGTCTTTTATTTTCTTGCTTGAAAAAGAAACTTAGGTGCAATGCAATGTACTTTGGTTGACATCCACTGGGTACAATATTATTTAGCAACAATAAAGCCTATAAGTGAAGCATTCAACTAACGTAAAGACGCCATTAGATAAAAATGAAGAAAGTGTGATGTCACACTTAAAACATTTGAAGGCAAATTTACTTTCTTCAACAAGTGTACTCTAACAACTATACTGCCCAGTTCTATCATGGTATAATTGCATTAGCACATGGTTGAGTCAGTCTGCTTCAGTTCTTGTCTAGTCAAACCTCCAAGTATTGTCTAATCAAATCTGAATATTAGTCTAGTCATTGTATGTAACATTCAGTCTTATTCTTGTTTAGTCGGATATACAGCATTAAAAATAAATTACAGCTAATAATTAGAGTAAGAATTAATCAGCAGTGTGGAATTTAGTAACCTAGTTACATTTTGATACATTTTGCAAAATGTTGGTTTATGTCACATGGATAATTTATACCATTTCAGGAGTCCATGAATACTAATAAAAGCTATTGCATTTAACATATACTAGATAAACTCATGTACAAATTCAGTCAATGCCTAGACTGAGTTCATAGGATGTATATTTAATTTATTCTATTAATTAATTTATAAAGATTAAGTTCATTTGAATTAGCAGATACTTAAGATGAATATACCCCTCATCTAGGTACATTTAATCACTCTACAAAGGTAACAATATTTCTACAGCTACTTGCCTATTTAACGAATTTATTCAAATGTAACTAGAACTTAGATTTCATTATAGAATTATTTCAGATAAACGGCAAGGACTTCGTCACAGTTGGATTTCTGTTTTTTTTTTTTTGGCATGTTATCTTGGTTACCAAAGATTTAAATGTATAGATGACCTGCTATGAAAAGGATACTTACAATACATCTGAAGTGTTATGCAAACAACCCAACCCTTTTATAACACCCCAGTGGAATCCAGTTAAACTTGTTTGGCAACCAAATATATACACAGAGACTCATTGTGTCTACAAGCAGCCTTATTGTAGCACAATTAACCAAACCATGACTTCTGATTAAATTCCAGCTCTTGTCTTTTCACCCAGCTTTAAGTGAACATTCATTTATAACAATATCAATTTTACTAATCTTGTACCTTGTATGTATACATTGTTATTATTTAAACACAAGCAGGTTTTTGTTCAAAATTGGTGCTGCTTAAAAGGACTACTTTTTATTTCATAAGAAGAAACATTCTACTTAAAGGAACAGTACAGTGTCTGGAATACAAGTGTATTCATGATACAATGGGTTTGAAATCGCCGTTTAGGCGGCCATCTCCCTTCTCCTTAGTTTAAAAAGGTGTAAATAGGGAAAGGATTGGGAGGCTATTGTGCATGTGCAGCAAAACACATTGCTGCGCCAATCAGAATCTCCTCATAAAGATGCATTTAATCAGTGTTTCTCTATGAGGAACGTTCAGCATCTCCAAACAGAACATGGAAACGTTGAATGTCAGCGCTGCACACTGTGCAGCACCGACCCAGGAAGCTCCAGGAACTTGTCTAAGTGACTGCCACTAAAGGTGTTACAAAGCAAAAATGTAAACACTACTTTTTTTTAGAAAAAAAGGATTATAGTGTCCATTTATTCAACCAGACACACTATCTAAAGATATGGCATAACTAACAATTTCATAGTAGTACTGTATGGGGGTGCTCTGTCTTCTAAAGTAATTTGTCACTATTTCTTATCATTTTCCTTACTTTCTCTACATGGACGAGAAGATGTGAAAGCTTGTATCCATGGTGTTCTTGAAACTATGAGTCACAGATCCCTTTTGGCCCAACACAAATCTACAAAGACGAGTGCATGGAGGTGCAGTACAAACCATTTGCCTATATGTGAATTCAGGTATATAGTGGTGTCCTAGAAAGTAAGAGTTGATACTACAAAGATATTTGCAAAATATAGTATTCACAACTATATAGAGTAATTGAAAATATTGTGTTGTGCTACTGTTTGGTTTGTGCTACTCACAAATGTAATCAACTAACTTTAATTCATAAAGAACAATTAAGGTGATATACCTAGGTGCTAAAAATTTAAAAGTGCAAAAGCGTAAAAAGTGCAATATTGATACACTGCTAAAGTTCCAAGTACTGTTGCTATTAACACAATTATTATAAATTTACATTGCTATATCACATCTGGACATTTCTTAAATTTTATTTCTATCTGATATTATCTAAAATCATTTGGTATGTTGTTGAAGGTTTTACCGTAATGCCCAATGTGTTTTTTATATAAGATATAATTTTTTTTGTTATTGTTGTTAACTAAAGTTTTGAGGGTTAGTGGCAGCCATTAAACAGTTGCAGAAGGTTGAAAATCAATCGGTAAGTAGTGATTAGTGGCTCACAGGGCAGGTACAATCATAAGGGTGTATAGGCAGCTGCCTTAGGAATTGTCTGATTGGCAGCAGGGAAGCGCACATTGCTCACCCTTCTGCCAGTCACTTCATGTAGCATGGCTATGTGGACCATGGTTGAGGATCTTCTTTATCCTCTACCAGGTCTGACAGGAAACTGCTAACTGAGAGCAATGAACAGCTTCATGTCAGACCATGTAGAACATATAGAAGATCCTCTATTTTGGTCTAAGGGCTGAGAACAGAAAGAGACACACAGAGGGGTTAGGGAAGACACGAAATAGACACACAGAGTGGCTGTGGAAGAGAAAAAAGTGACACAAGAGGGGCTGGGGAAGGGAGAAAGAGACACGCGGAGGGGCTGAGGAAGTGGAAAAAGAGACACACAGAGGGGCTGGAGGGGGAGAAAGAGACACACAAAGGGTCTGGGGAGGAGACAAATAGACCCAGACTGGCTGGGGAAGGAGAAAGCAGACACCCACTGGGCTGGGGAAGAGGAAAAAAAGACACACAAAGGGACTTGAAAAATAGGAGACACACCAAGGGGAGAAATTGTGAATAAGGTACACTAAACGGGTAAGACCTTCAAAAGAGGGGTAAGAAACATAAAAGGTGGTAAGAAATTCAAAAGGGGATTAAGAGACACAAAGGTTTTTATTTGGGGGGGCAGCAATGGGCATCTCTGCCTGTGTAGCCAAAAAGCCTTGCACCAGCCCTAATGGCACCCATAAGGAATAATGGAAACTATTAGCTGTCTGCTACTTACCAATTCCCTTAGCGGTAATTCCCTGTAGCTTCTGGTAACATTTGCAGTCATTAAATAGCTGCCACTAACAGTTCCATCAAGCATAGTAGAACCAGTAAAAAAGTAGCAACAACATTGAATACAAGCCCAAATCGCATATTACATCACGTACTTGCAACATAATTTACATTTAAATACAATTTTATATTTATTTTACTGAAGGATTTCTTTTTAAAACTGAAACTGCTGCTTCTCTAATCTCTAATTACAGGCCTTCGAGATACAAAACATACACAGAACAGATAGAGGAAGAGAAATGTAGAAAAACTTAAAATGCTGTTAATTCTACGATATCCTAAGTATAATTTATATCTAATGGGAAGATTGCATTCTTTTTATAAATATTAGAAGTGAAGTACATGTCTAACATGTTGTAATATTAAAATGGCTTAAGATGATACTCGGAAAGAAAATTCTAAATTAGCTATCATTTAAAACTATAATTGCGAGAATTAACTGTACTAGAGATAATTACTGCAGTAAAATAAAACACAAAAAAACATGTAAATATGTATTCACAAAAATAAACACTATTAAAGATTACACAAAAATTGTAAAGGGGAGCATTGTATATTGTCCCTTACATGCATAGTTAAAAAAAATATTTCATTCAAAAAACCTTTCCAGGGACACGTCACCCTTTTCTTGCCTACTTAATCATTATTCTCTTTTTCTGTTTTTCTGTTTTTTTGGTAGGTATTTATGTTATATAGATATTTTATTTTGAATGGTAAATTAATTTTTCTCACTTACTGATAAAGTCCCATATTTCATTTATTTTATTGTTGTTTAAATATGCAGGGCTTTTAACTAAAGAAAGAATTCAGGACAAGGCAGAAATTCTAAATAATATTTTTTTCTTCAATATATAAATAAGAAGAATCTATGGCTGTAGATTTACAAATAGCTATTACTAAAGCCTTACAGCAAACAGGTGATTGGTTAACAAAGGATAAAGTACTTCAGACAGGGCCGTCTTTAACGCGGGGCAAACGGGGCAGCTGCCCCGGGCCCAGTTTCTCTTGGGGGGCCCGAGGCACCTGCCCTGTGGGCCCCGCTGACCCCGGCGGGCGGGTGGCCGGTGGAGAGGGAGCACTCACTGCTTCCTCAGCTCCCCTTGCGCGCCGCACTGATGCCGGAGCCGGAAGATGACGTCATCTTCCGGCGCCGGCATCCCTACGCGGCGCGCGAGGAGCTGAAGAGGAAGCAGTGAGTGCTCCCTCGCGCGCCCGCCTTCCTGCCCGACCGGCCACCCGCCCAGGAGCCCAGCAGCACCACTGGACCCCAGGGAATCCCCCCAGCACTCCAAAAGGTAAGGAGGCTGGGGGGATTACATTTAAAAAATAAAAATGTGTTTGTGTTGTGTGTTTGTGTGTTAGTGTGTGTGTTTATGTGTGTGTTGTGTGTGTGTGTGTGTGTGTGTTAGTGTTGTAGTGTGTGTGTGTTTGTGTGTGTTTGTGTGTGTTAGTGTGTGTGTTTGTGTGTGTTAGTGTATGTGTGTGTTAGTGTGTGTATGTGTGTGTTTGTGTGTTAGTGTGTGTGTGTGTATGTGTGTGTAGTGTATGTGTGTGTGTTAGTGTATCTGTGTGTTAGTGTATGTGTGTGTTAGTGTGTATGTGTGTGTTAGTGTGTGTCAGCATGTCTGTGTGTGTGTCAGTATGTCTGTGTGTGTGTCAGTATGTCTGTCTGTCTGTGTGTCAGTATATATGTGTGTGTATATCTGTGTGTGTCAGTATGTGTATGTGTCAGTAGTATGTCTGTTAGTGCATGTGTATGCATGTGTCAGTATATCTGTCTGTGTGCCAGTATGTCTGTGTGTGTGTGTGTCAGTATATCAGTCTGTGTGTGTCAGTGTATGTGCCTGTGTGTGTGTGTCAGTATTTCTCAGTGTATGTGGGTGTCAGTATATCTGTCAGTGTGTGGGTGTCAGTATTTCTGTCAGTGTATGTGTGTCAGTATGTTGATCAGTGTATGTGTCTGTGTGTGTGTGTCAGTATGTCGGTATGTCTGTATATGTGCCTGTGTCAGTATGTCTGTCAGTACGTCTACCAGTGTATGTGTCTGTGTGTGTGTCAATATATGTACCTGTGTTAGTGTGTCTGTCAGTGTATGTGCCTGTTTATCTGTATGTAGTCAGTGTATGTATCTGTGTATCTGCTTGTGCGTCAGAGTGTGTACCTGTGCATCTGAGCCGCAACTTTAAATACAAATACACCCCTCCATTCAAACTTCAACACTACATATAAAACACACTCCTGCATTGAAACGTCAACACTACATACAAGCACACTCCTACATTCAAAAACAAACACTACACATAAATGCACACTTGCATTCAAACTCCAGTACCACATACAAACACATTCACACAAACATACTCCATACAAACACATGCTTACATTCAAACATACTAACATGGCTCAGTGCTAAATACAACCCTGCAAGCATGGGAAATTGGTAGAGTCCCAGCTGTCAAAGCATTGTTGGAGTTGCACGACAGATGGGGTTCTACCTTTAGTCCAACCTTGCAATTGGGGGTCCCAATAAAATTCATTCTACTTTAGTACCGCCACTGCGTTGGGATGGATGCCGTGATTGCATACCAGGGAGTGAGGGGTGAGAGCGGCAGGGCACAGGGGGCCCAAGCAAACACTTGCCCAGGGTCCATTCGTTATTAAAGACGGCCCTGACTTCAGAAATTAAATAATGTTAATGTAAACAAACATCCATGGCCAGATGGCATTCACAAACGTGAGCTTGGGGAGCTTAGTACAGAACTAGCCATACCACTGTTTTAAAATTTTCAGGAATCTTACCAGAAGATTGTAGGAAAGCAGAAAAGCAGATGTGGTGCCTATATTTTAAAAAGGTTCAAAAGCTCAAATTGGACCGACCCGTGAGTTTAACATCTGTTGTTGGAAAATTATTTAAAAGGCTGTTAGAATTTTAAACAAAAGTATAATTAGCAGGAATCAACATAGTTTTATGAAAGCCAGGTCATGCCAAAATTACTTAATTGCATTCTATGAAGAAGTTAGTAGAAATATATATTACTGTGATCCGGTAGATGGGATGTACTTGGATTTTGATTCAGCTCCACAGAAAAGGTTGCCAGTAAAACTTAAATCAGTTGTTTTAAAAGAAAAATTGTGTCTTGGATAGAAAAGTGGCTTAAAGAGAGCGCACAGAGTAGTTGCATACGGGGACATACAGGGGACAAAACAGAGGGTCACTTAACCCCAACCGTCCTGCAAAAAATGATGGACTCCCAATCTGCCCAAGTAATTGTGCAATTCCAATCCTCAATTAAAGAGATGCAGAGACAAATCTAGGAAATTGGAGGCTGCACTGCTCACTTCGAATCCAAGATGAATGAACACGAGGTGGCGCAAAACTCTATGGCGGATGTACTACAAGGCTGGATAAACCTCACTCACAAACCAAGCTCACAGACCTGGAGGACTGCTCCCGCAGAAACAACCTGCGTTTGTGGGGTATACCAGAATCCATGGGTGATCTGCCAGCGTATGCCACGGCTCTGTTGCAGGCTCTGTGCCCAGACATCCCCACAGACATGTTCCTCTTAGATCGGATACATAGAGTAGATAAAGCTAAGGAGGCTACAGCATCACCATCCAGAGATGTGGTACTACGAGCTCACTACCACCACATTAAGGAGGAAATCCTGAAAGCGAGTAAAACAGCTAAGACCCTGCTGGGTGATTATTCTTCCATCCAGATTTGCAGACATCTTCCCGACCACGTTGGCCCTGAGGTGTAGTTTTAGTCAGGTCACCATGGCCCTAAGGAAAGCACAAGCACCATACAAGTAGAGGTTTCCCACTTGCTTACTGGTGGTCAGGAACGGCCAGATCACCCCAAAATTTACCTTGGAAAAGGGATACAAACTGCTCCGAAAATGGGACATCCCGTGCGAAGAACCCTCCTAAAGCGTGAACACGCTAAGACTTCTTGTTTCTGACTAGAAACAAATGAAGAAATAAAGACAGGTCCTGTAAGTATCCATGGGGAGACCACTGCACTTATCTCTGTCTGACACAAGATCAGGGACATGATTCATGTTAATGCTGGAGCGTTCCACACATCGTCTAAGGCACTGACGTAGTGAAATTGTTCTGGTCTCTCGGGAGACCTAACCTGAAGATCCTATATGGTTACTGGAAGGAGAGATCACCTCAAGCTGAATGATGGACTGTGCACAGTCTATGGCTATGACCTCCCACAACTTCACGGCGACTCTGGGACTACCCCTTTGCAAACTCATCATATTGTCTAACTGAGACCAGGGGGAGTTGGGCCCAATTCAGGTTTATTTGAATCTACGGCACTGGGGCAGAGCACTTTTTTTTCTTCTTTCCAATGAAAGTAACTCGGACCTCAAAGACAAGATCCATGAGTTGTCCTAGCTCCCGAGCCAGAGGACAAGTTGAAGCAGAGATGCCAAGTTCTATTCAAATATGCATGTGTTATTGTGCAATATTTATGAGGTATCAGACCCCCAGTGGAAATAGATGCCTAGCCTAACTTAAGAATCGGAGGTACGATGGGGTGGCCTCTTGGGGGAATAACAACATACCTAGGGAACAACATGCGGATAGTCTTCCATAATGTCAAAGGACTGAATGCCCCATTCAAAAGACACACGCTCTAGAGGGAACTCAAAAAGCTTCAAGGAGACATTGTATGTATTTTAGGAAACTAGACCAATGTAGGTTTCAAGTCAAACAATTTCCTTATCAGTACTACTTCACTTCTGAGTCTAAAGCGAAGGGAGAATTCATCATGATCAGTAACCAATTGGCATTCTCCCTATTAAAGAAAGTGACAGACCCTAAGGGCAGATAAATAAGCATAGTAGCTGACATTAATGATTCAATATACACCATTGCGAACATATACTCACCGAATGACCACCAAAAAGAATTTCTAAAGACTGTACTTACTAAAATTGACCAGATCCAACAAGGATTTTTGATAATGTGTGGCGACTTTAACAGTACATTAGAACCCCACCTAGACATGTCATCTGCGAAGACTCCAGTTAGAATTAAGAGTTAATGGGCACATTATTTAATTCTCACAATCTATACAACACATGGAGGGCATTACATTGCGATGGCAGAGAATATACATTTTTCTCTCCTGTCCATAACTGCTACACGAGGATTGACAGATGCCCACAATTACCCCAAATTTAGGAATGCACCATAGGGATCATAGACTGGTCAGATCACGCACCAGTGGTCCTTATGATCACCGATCGTTTCTCCTTAAAGGCAAATGACCGTGGCATCTCAATGAATCGCTACTTCAAAACCCCGACTTTGTAGGCACCCTGCAAGACCACGTCTCACAATATTTTTCTACCAATGCCACACCCGAAGTTTCCTGGGAGACAGTATGGCAGGCACACAAGGCAGTTGTAAGGGGATTATTCATTAAATAAGCATCCTACCTTAAAAGATAAGCCCAGGGCAAAATGTTGGAATGGTCCCAACAGCTGATGGCACTACACAGCACCAACCAGCTTAATCCCACTGTTCAAAATAGGGTAGACATCCAAAAATTACAAGCAAACATTTTGGAGGCCAATTTAAAATGCACAAGCTTTTACCTGAAAAAAATTTAATTGTCCCATTATTCTCAAGGGAACAAAGCAGGGAAAATTCTGGCAGCAAACTTAAAGACCAACAAGCGCAAACCAGAATCCAATATATCATCTCAACTAGAAAAGGGAGACTGATCACTTCATCAGCAATTAGTAATGAATTTTCATCATTTTATGGCAAACTATATAATTTAACCAAATATAGCACTCTATACCATGCCACCACAGCAAAACTCCAAACTACCCCTGGATATGATAGCGGCCACAGTGACCCTCCCCAAAACGGGTAAAAAAAGCATGTGCTGTAAAAACTTTAGGCCTATATCCTTACTCAATGTGGATGCTAAATTGTTCACAAAGATACTAGCCAATCTAGCCCTGGGCTAATTCATCCTGACCAAACAGGTTTTGTGAAAGGTAGGCAGGGAATGGATAAGACAAGAAGGGTGCTGGACATTGTGGGCTTGATGGCCACACAGGGGACTGGCGGGCTCATGCTTTCGCTCGATGCAGAGAAAGCGTTTGACCATCTAAGCTGGAAATTCTTAGAGGCGACTCTAGGAAATTTTACTTCCCAGATGCTTTCCTTGCTTCGATTAGAGCACTGTACAACATGCCTACAGCGAAAGTGGCATATGGCTGCTTCCAGTCAGAACCATTTTCCATTACAAACGGCACCCACCAGGGGTGCCTATTATGGCCTCTCCTTTATGTTTCAGCCATTGGCTATTCAAATTAGGGAGAATAGGGCTCTTTTGGGGATTAAGATAGGGTCCACAACTCGTAAACTAAGCATGTTTGAGGATGATGTCCTTTTGACAATTACAACTCCAACTACATCCCTACCAACTCTAACCACCACTCTTCAGGAGTACAGTAAATTCTCCTATTACAGACTTAACGAATCTAAGATGTAGGTGGTGCCTATGGGGGTTGAAAAAAAGGAAAAGTCCAAGAGTTGAAGTGAAAGTTTCAGTTCGGGAGAACTTTATTGGGGATTAGAATTACAAAAATCTGAAAGACTTACAAAAGGCCAAATATGATAAAATAGCTAAAGATATATGATTTACTATAGTTAATTGGAAAGGCAAATTCCTGACATGGTTGGGTCACATAAACACAGCAACAAAAACGATACTGTTCCCAAGGTTACAATTCATGTTCTGCTCTCTTCCGATCACACTCTCACCCTCCTTCTTATTGATGGCACAGAGGGACATGAAGTGATTTATTTTCAGGTAAACGTAAAATGCGCATCCCCAAAGCTACTGCAGTGAGGAAAGTCACAGAATGCAGGTTGAGTAGCCCAGACCTCCAAAAGTTCTACCACGCCACCCTGTTAGCTCAAGCGATCAGCGCACATGACATCAAGAACCCACCCCAATGGGCTGCCATTGAGTCACACTGGTCAGTCCCTGAAGGGATAGACAAACTGTTATGGTTACCAAAGGCGTCTAGACCAAGAACACTCAACATGCTACCTATCACGATAGCTATGACCAAATCATGGGATAAATTCACAGATGAGTTTTACAAATATTTCCGGGTTTCGCTAGCCACCCCTATTAACTGTTTCAGATACCTAGTCCACATGTTTGAAAGCAGAGGATGGGAGGGCAGAGGAATAACTAGAAGGGTAAACCATAGCCTTCACCAGTTATGGCTGGAAAAGCACTTGGCATCCTTCCCACAACAGCAGGAGAAGTATGATCTACCGTCCTCTATATTTTAGTCGTATGTACAGATGAGAGCAGTAATGAAGGGTCTAAAACATGCTCGAACCCCCGGAGTCCAAACTATGGGGATGTCCATTATTGAGAAAATGTGTTATAACATACTCCCAAAACAGAAAGTTATCTCTCTGTGCTATTATAATCTAGTATTTGAAACATTTAATAATTTACCGACATACACGAGAGACTGGGCGAAAGAGCTGGGCCGAGAGATTCCTCAGAAACAATGGGAGCTAGCATTTAGGACTCATTGTGCATCACATTTAGAACTTCTTAGGAAGATTCTGACCAGCTGGTACCTGGTGCCAGCACAGCTGGCCCACGTGTTTAGCACAGCGACCGACAGGTGCTGGAGATGCGATGTGGAGAGGGGAACAAACCTTACTGGGACAGGATATCTGATGTTATCTCCATGGTGCTGGACATACCAGTTCAGGCAAAGGCTGAGTTCTTCCTGCTGTTTATGTTCCCAGAGGGTGCTCATATTCCAGGTACTAACAGCAGCAACTCTACTGATTGCAGTGTTTGCACATGACACAAAACTAGAAAAATGCAGTTTTAACATTTAATGAAAATAACTTGGGGATGATTATAAATCACTAACTAGGCAACAATATGTCTTCCATTGCAAAAAGCTAGTAAGGTGCTTTAGTGTATAAAAACGGGGTTTTGATTCACATGATCCAAATATAATTTTGGCTCTTTTCAAATGAATGGTAAGACCTTACCTTGAAAAAGTGCAGAGCCATGCTACAAAATTAGTAAGTAGGATGGAAAACATTAGCTATGGGGTTAGGCAAGAAAAGCTGGAATTGTTTTCTTTAGGGGAAAAATACTCTTTAGATGGGATATGATAACACTATACACATATTTACAGGGTCAGAACAATAACAATAAAGATGTGACATTTTCTGCCTAAAGAAGGTGTTATCAGATTCTATAGATACTTTTTTTTTTTAAGGCTTGGATATGTTAGTAAACAGGTTGTTGATCCAAGGAGAAATCTGATGGTCATTATGGAGTCAAGAATATATTTTTCCCCTTTTTGTGGAATAATTGTACAGCACTGCAGAATCTGTTGGCACTTTATAAATAATAATAATTATTAGTAGTAGTAGTAGTAGTATTGGAAATGGATACAATAGGGGTGTGTGTCTTTGAATGGGCTTAACGGTTGAACTGGATGGACTTTAGTCTTTTTTCAATATAGACAACTATATAACTTTGCACTTTGTTGTGAATTGAAGTGAATTTGAAGTACATTTCAAATTTAAAGCTAAAACAGCCAAACTGGAAGTATAGCTGAAATTTTCCAGTTTGGGCACTTTGGCCTTATAGGGCTACTCCAAGGACAATGACCACTTCATTAATTTGAAGTGGTCATTGAATCTAGAGTCTGTATATGCATCGTTTCACTTGAAAATTCAGAGGTTAAGCCCCTAGCTTCCAGAGGCACCCGACAGCCAAATGTAACATATTACATGTTGTGCTATTTGTGCGGCCTCAACTCAGTCTGTCCTCCTTGACCTGCTTCCACCTCTGGCAAGGGGGAATGATATCAGCAGAGGAGGACCAGGTTTCAGGAAGAACGTGGCCTTAGTACTGGTACAGTATTTATTTTATCTTTTTCAAAAGTTGGGTGGGAGGGGGCACACTTCTAAAAGGGTTTCCCTAACCAAAACCATTGATTTTTGAAAAAAAAAAATATTAAATTTGAACTTCTGACAATTCTTAGTTTAGTGAATAACCATGATAGTGTTGTATTTAGTGCATTGTATTATTATAGTTATAGTGTTTGGTTCTTATTTTGTAAATATCTCGCAGTAGAGTTTTATTTTGTGTTAATTAATAAAGCTGTGTATTTTCATTATGTGCTTTTTCTGTTCATAGTGCTGCCCCTTTAGAATTGATGATCTAGATTGAATTTTTACCTAGTTATTAAACATGGTCTTCTGGAGTTGAATGCATAACAAAGATAAATCCAAAGACATATCTTAAAAAATAAATGTAAGCTTTTTAAGTGCCATCCTCCTTTTTCTACTTCTTACTTTTCATTTATACCCATAACACCTTCAACTATATTTATCAAGGCAATCCTGCAGCATCTATAAGAATGTGCTTGATTCCGAGAAAACAGGTGCAATAATGTATTGAATATGTTAGGCACTACAGATATATCACTTTGTCCCAAAACTGTAGTTTTGCAGCATTAAATATGATCAAGTTACATTTTGAAAAGAAAGTGTAAGGAAGCTATGAGGAGGTATATTTACCACATTCCACACATTCACTTACTTTTTTAAAATTTCTGAATACCTGCATATTGATATTTTATCACAGATCTATCTATGAGAATTCAGACCAGGCCAGTCTATACAAGCAATGCTGCTTCCTGGGTCCACCTTATGATTTGTCTCCTTATGTCTTGTTTCCTGTGCCTTTTTGTCTATCTAGAATATTGTATATTTTACATGCTTGCTGCTGTCAGGATCCTATGCTGACAAACAAGACTTTTTGTTCTGTTTATTCTGTTCCTTTAAAACCAAGTTCCTGCACTGATTGTGTTTGACTGTAGTGGTCTTCCTTGTCTCTAGTTCTGACAACTTACCTTATAATTCTCACCTGCCTGGATTAATTGAGCAACCTACAAAAAGCTACACCCAGCTCACCACATGGCCTTTAAATTGAAGTTGATGCTTATCCTGAAACACTTCAGATCCTGGCTCCTGTGAACCAACCTGTGGACTTACCTTCTTTGCTTCAATCCTCCTTACTTCAACCCTGCTCAATACCACCCTGAACTATGCTTAATCTTACCCACTTGATTTCTACCAGCCTGATCCATACAACATGTCTGCTCCATACCTACCTGCATAACACCAATCTGGACTCTGTCTCAAAGTAATATTATATGGTGTTATGTTCCTGCTTGATCAATACTCCTTCTAATTGGGAGCTGATTAACTACATTTTTCCTTTTCCTGTAACCCTGCAATCTATATATTCTGTTTTATTTGTCCTTCTATTTTAACCTATACTTTTATCTATAGGTTTTCTTATTATTTACTTTCATTCCTGTTTATAATCTATTTAGGGCATATTGCCTAAACACCTTAATTTCTTCTTCTCTCTCTCTCTCTCTCTCTCTCTAACAGTGGATATTGTCTTTTTGTATTAGATAACAACACATTTTCTAGTGACATAAACATTTTTTTTACAATAAAATACATCGATCAGCCATTGTGTAGGTGCCACTTTTGCTGCCAAAACAGTTCTGATGTGTTTAGGCATGGACTTCACAAGACCTCTGAATGTGACCTGCGGTATCTGTCAGTAAGACCGTAGTACCAGAAACTTTAAGTCCTGTAAGCTGCAAAGAAGGGCCTCAGATTGTTGTTCCAACACATCCCACAGATGCTCAATCTGATTGAGATCTGGAGAATTTGGAGCAAGGCAACACCTTGAACTCTTTTTCATATTCCTCGAACCATTCCTTAACAATTTGTGCACAGGGTGCATTTTACTGCTGAAAGGGAAGGGAACACCATGCCTTGAAAAGTTGTACTGTATGTGGTCTGCAACAATCTCTAATTAGCTGGTATGTGTCAGAGTAACATCGACATGAATGCCATGACCCAAGGTTTCTTAGAAGAACATTGCCTAAAACACAACACTGTCTTTGCATGCCTGTCTTCTTTCTGTAGTGAATGCTGCTGCCATCTCTTCCCCAGTCAAATGACAAAAATGCACCTAAAAGAAAATGTGATTCATTGCACTATGGTCCAGTTCTGATATTCATGTTTCCATCGAAGATGGTTTTGGCAATGGACAGGGGTCATCATGGGCACTGTGACCAGTCTGTGGCTATGCAGCCCCATATGCAGAAAACTGCAATGCAATTCATGGACAGCATTAGGTATTTCAGCATTTTGAGCTACAGTAGTTCTTCTGTGTCAACAGACCAGACAGGCTAGCCTTTGCCTACATGCATCAGTAAGCCTTGGGCACCTATGATCCTGACCAGGGCCAGTGCAAGGATTCTTGCCACCCTAGACAACAATCCAATTTGCCACCCCTCATGAATGCAACTACATTACCTAAGAGGTTTATTCACTAACCTCTGAATTGCAGTGAAGAGACATTTGGGGAAAGAGATGCACTGAGTAGACATTAAAAGAAAATAAAACTTCACCCTCCGTCCAGCGCACTTTCCACCTCATGGTGCAGAAGGGGTTAAAAATCCCTTCTGCCACTAACCTGGGTCCAGCACTGATTTCCCTCGGCACTGGCTCAGGTCCGCCGTCGCTCCTCAATGGTCGTGCTCGCATTAGGATTTCCCCATAGCAAAGCATTATACGCTGGACGTCCCCATGAATAGCCACTAGAGGTGGAGTTAACCTTGAACGGTATTTATTGCAGTTTATTAAAAACTACAATAACTACTTTTGCAGTGTAAAGGCACTGGGATATTGCATCCAGATCACTTCAATCAGCTCAAGTGGTCTGGGTGCCTATAGTGTCCCTTTAAGTGAAAGCAGACGCACAGTAAGAAAGAATGGAAACAGCCTGGGGAGACATTTAGGGAAAAGATAGAGACTGTTGAGATATTTAGGAAACAGAGACTGGGAAACATTTTAGGAGAGAGACATAGTGAGTAGAGTTGAGCGAACCCAAACTTTAAAGTTCGGGTTCGTACCGAAAATTTGTTTTTTTGGGCCACGGAACCGAACACGAACAAATCACTGTATGTTCAGGTTGGAGTTCGGTGTTTGGCGATTTAATGGCGCGTTTTGAAAGGCTGCAGGGCAGCCAATCAACAAGCGTTTGACTCGTGTGCCCATAGAAGCCATCACAGCCATGCCTACTAATAGCATGGCTGTGATTAGCCAGTGCAGCATGTGACCCAGCCTCTATATATAAGCTGGAGTCGCATAGCGCCGCACGCACATGCGGTCTTATTAGTGTAGGGAGAGGATGCTGCCGCTGATAGGGACAGCTTAGGTAAGAATTCTGCAAACTAGTACATTAGTGGGGTGGGGTGCACTTCATATCTGAGAGTCAAATGGAAGCTTCAAATACTGTGGTTACATCGGAGTTTTAAAAAGTAAAAGTTTTTTGGTGCTAAATAGTACATTAGTGGGGAAGTACATTAGTGGGGTGCACTTCATATCTGAGAGTCAAATAGAATCGTCAAATACTGCTGACACATTGCAGTTTTAAAACGTAAACATTTTTGGGTGCTAAAAAGTACATTAGTGGGGTGCACTTCATATCTGAGAGTCAAATAGAAGCGTCAAATACTGCTGTCACCTTGCAGTTTTAAAACTTAAAATTTTTGGGGTCCTAAACTGCTAAATAGTATTTTAGTGGGGTGCACTTCACATCTGAGAGTCAAATAGAAGCGTCTAATAGTGTGCTTACAACGCAGTGGTAAACATTCTTATTTTCTGCGTGCTAATCTGCTAAATAGTACATTTTGGGGCGTGCACTTCATATCTGAGAGTCAAATAGAAGCGTCTAATAGTGCGCTTACAGGGCAGTGGTAAACATTCTTATTTTATGGGTGCTAATCTGCTAAATAGTACATTTTGTGGCCTGCTCTTCATATCTGAGAGTCAAATCGAAGCGTCTAATAGTGTGCTTAGTGCGCAGTTGTAAGCATTCTTATTTTCTGGTTGCTAATCTGCTAAATAGTAAATGTTGGGGTGTGCACTTCATATCTGAGAGTCAAATAGAAGCGTCTAATAGAGCGCTTACAGGGCAGTGGTAAACATTCTTATTTTCTGGGTGCTAATCTGCTAAATTTTGTGGCCTGCTCTTCATTTCTGAGAGTCAAATAGAAGCGTCTAATAGTGTTCTTACTGCGCAGTTGTAAACATTCTAATTGTTTTGCTGCTAATCTGCTGCTTACATTGGAGTTTTAAAAGGTAAAAAAATTTTGGGTGCTAAATAGTATATTTGGGGTGTTCACTTCATATCTGAGAGTCAAATCAAAGCGTAACTTTGATTCAAATTTACTACATCGGTCACTTGTAATATTGTTTCACACCTACAACACTTGTTACACAGATCTAAGTGAAAAAAAAAAGAATGATATTTTCTATACTAGAAACTACCAGATAACAAGCTGCTATATTCAAACCAGTGATCAATAGCTAAGAGGTACTTCAACAATATTGTAAGTCTGGGGCAATACCCTCACAAGTCAAACTGAGAGGTCAGCTTATAGGGAAAACTGTTGCCTGGAGGAAATTCTAAAACAATTTCCATATGTCCTTTGCAGACTTTACATGCTGGAAAAACACAGGTGCCAACTGCTGTGGCTTTCTGCAGTGTGCATACCAGCAAGGAGGGCAGGGTTGAGGAGTGGGTGGAAGATGATGTGGAGGATGATGAGGTCCTAGACCCCACATGGAATCAAGGTCATGCGAGTGACTTGTGCAGTTTGGAGGAAGAGGCGCTGGTCGCACAGAGGCACCAGCACAACATAAGAGGAAGCAGAGTGCAAAAGCAGAGCGGCCGCCCCTTGCGCTCGTCGGCATGTATTAGCTCGAGAATAACCAGTAATCCAAGTAATACATGTAGCGATCAAAGGATTCATAATAGACTTGAGTGAACCCGAACTGCAAAGTTTGGGTTCGTACCAGATTTAACGATCCATTCGTAGTTTCACAGTGAGGTGGGCAGTCCGGTGACCAGGACCCAGACACTGTCTGGGCGGCAGTCGGACGACTGAGACCCAGTATGCCTGATGTTGAAGTTTGGAGTCACAGTGTCGAATGGATTAGCAGGGTCTGGTGCAGGGTAACCGCACGACCCCTGGTATTGAGCACCAGCGTTTGTGCGGCCACATACCAGGACCCTGATGCAGCTTCAGTAAAAAGAGTACTTCATACCAGAAGCCATCACCAGACTGATCCACAACTTGGAACAGGAATGTGACATTCACTATAGCGGCTGTGCGTGATTTGGCGTTGTCACCCTGTTGCTGCTCGTCTGTCTGCGCTGCAGCGTAACTTCGGCCTTCCCGCTCACCGCCTCATGAGACTGTGCGAGCAGCAGCAGGTGATAGTGGAGTTTCAGCTGCAGCACGCACGGGTCAGTGGCTCTGCACCAGACTTCCCTCCGATTGATCAGAGTTAAAGGTTTTCTAGTGGACTCATTACAATTACATGGCCTCTAAAGAGTCCTGTATTGTTATTTGTCGTCACTACCTTCCCGCGTCACGAGTGGGTCATTTGCGCACCTGCTGCCTTCCTTGCATGTGGTAGCCGTTTCCTGTATGGACAGGAACCCTGATTCCCCGTTACCCATGGTCACCATGGTAGGTGCAGAAACTGGCATCCAAAGTTGATATGGATGACATCCGCATGCAAAGTCGCCGCCACGGGGATGTGCGATTTGCCCTCTCTAGAGTCAACAAAGTTCCTGCACAACTATAATGTCAACAGCTACTCTGTCTTTTTTTATATGTCCCAATATTTTGGGTGCTACCCAATTAAAAAAAAAAATATATATATATATATATATATATATATAAACAAAACAGGAAACGGGAGCACTCACTTGGATTTCAAAAAATATATTTTAAAAAATCACCACCTCTCCATCAACGTTTCGATCCTTCAGGATGGAGAGGTGGTGATTTTTTGAAATATAGTTTTTGAAATCCAAGTGAGTGCTCCCGTTTCCGGTTTTGTTTAATTGCTGGGAAGCACCCGGGTTCATGTTATTGGTTGTGAACGTGCGTTAGGTTGAGTGCCAGAGGTTGGACATTTTTCTATATATATACTGTTTTTATATATATATATACATATACACACATATATATACATATATATATACATATATATATATATATATATATATATATGTATATATATATATGTAAAATCTGGCACTCTACCTTAAGAAAGTAATGATCCAAAAATAGCCTCGGTGCTGCAGAGCGTAGATAGATAAAGAAATGATGATAGAGAGAGCACTCCAGAGGACTTGTTTAAATAAGATTTATCGGTGTACAAAAAAATCGACGTTTCGACCCGCAGGTCTTTATCAAGATGAATAACAAAGTGAAACAGTGACATTTATAGCAACAAATAATTAAGGGGTAATCACTTACCCGAAGATAGGTGTGCAGCCTCGAAGGCATATGTGTGTGCTGTGAAATGGATAGATAGTAACGTGTAAGTTCCGTAACGGAGTGATGACGTCAAACAAGTGCGACCAGAAAAAGGTCGTGAAAAAACGTCCAGTTGCCATAGGAACAAGTAAATGATCGTGCATAATGTGAAAAATGAAATAAAGCAGATAGGAAGAATATATACAAGTAAAATAGAGATGGTGACCATAGTATATCTTAAAATAGACATATATTTTGGTATTAACATATAGTCCGGAGAGAGTAATAATATAGAGAGCAGAGAAAAGAATTGCTAAATAGAGAGTGAGCCTAAACATACAAAAGTGGCTAAAGCAGAAAAGAAGTGGAAAAGAAATAAAGATCTAGTAGAAAAAGCAGAATAAGTGAAATAAAGAATAAAAGAAAAACAAACAGTGGTAAAAAACAAAAAAAGTGATGCAATCACACTATATACCAAAGTGATAAAAACGTGAGACTAAACCTGCGATAAAAGAGATAGAGCATATGAGACAAGAGAAAAATAGAAAGGTGAGGACTATCGGTGAATACATATATTAAGATAAACACAAACAGTATATACATATATACATTATTCTATCAATACATAATATGCATAATAAGTACACCATGAAAATGTTAATAAAGGCAGAATATAACCTAAGCAGATGAATGGCAAGATTAGCTAATGAGGCCTTTAAAACGAGAGCGAGAAGATAATAGAGAGCAGGAACAAAAGCTACACATAAAATCTACAAATCAGATTAACGTGTATCCAGGAACGGATGTAAAGACAAATATTCGTTCAGGCCCTTGGGATGTAAAGTGTCCAATGTTTTAATCCAATAGACCTCCCGCTGAAGTAGGATCTTGGATCGATCACCCCCTCTACTAAGCGGGGGGATATGATCGATGGCAATGAATTTAAGGGTAGGAAGCCGGTGATTCGCCTCTAAAAAGTGTTTGGCCACCGGTTTGTCAGTCTTGCCATCCCTAAAAGCGGTCATAATCCCTGACCGATGACCTCGCATTCTATCTCGTAGTGTAAGATCAGTTTTTCCCACATAATATAGTCCACAGGGGCAGGATATTAAGTAAACCACATGAGTGGTGAGACAAGTAATATAGTGTTTAATGAGATATCGTTTCCCTGAATGTGGATGAGCAAACGAGGGTCCTGTGAACATATGTCCACAAGTAACACAATTGAAACACTTAAAGCAGCCTAATTTAGTATGAGCTTTTTTCATTGCATATTGATTGGGGCAATCGCTTTTAACCAAGATATCTCTTAGATTACGGTTCCGTCTAAAGGCAATTCGAGGAGGATGAGAGAAAACAGGTTGTAATGTAGGATCAGAAACCAGTAAGTCCCATCTTTTACGAATAACCTTTGCAATTTGGTCACTTGCTGTATGGTACAGAAGTGGTACTGTAATTCTCATAGGTTCCTGAGACAGAGTGGGTGTTTTAGTGCGAGACTTATTGTAAATATCGCAGGCTCTATCCAACGATCGCTTGAGTGTATAATTCGAATATCCTCGCTCTCGGAAGGCTTGTTGCATCACAGTGATCTGTGCCTTAGTGTTATCTGGGTCTGAGTTGTTTCTCAGTACTCAAAGAAACTGTGAGATGGGAAGTGATCTCTTGAGAGCACCTGGATGGAAACTGGTGGCATGTAATAAAGTGTTACGATCAGAGGTTTTTCTATAGAAAGTATAGCCAATTGAGTTGTGAGTCCGATATATTAAAACATCAAGGAATTCGATCTTGTTAGCATCACAACAGTGGCTGAGACGTACGGGAGAATTAATCTGATTAAGATCTTGTATCATGGTATCAAAAGATGAGACAGGACCTGACCATATCATGAGGATGTCATCCACATATCTGCAGTATAGTATGAGATTGGCCTGGTATTTTGATAAAATATATTGTTGTTCATACGAATACATATAACTGTGGGCATAGTTAGGAGCTATCGCCGATCCCATTGCCGTGCCGGTTTGTTGGAGATAGAAAAATTTCTCAAAACGAAAATAATTATTAATCAGAGTAAATTCCAAACATTCGAGAAGATATTCAATGGGAGGTCCCTTATATTGATCTGAGTGAATTAAGACTTGTCTCATAGCATCTATCCCATCTTTATGCGGTATAATAGTGTAGAGATTTTTTACATCTACAGTTGCTAAGGTGATGGGTCCATCCGGGAGAGATACTTGTCTCAGGTGAGTAAGGAGGTCCTGTGTATCTTTAAGACATGTTGGTATAAGTAAGGTAGGTGTCTTACAATTATAATCAACAAATTTAGCCAACGGTTCCAGAATTCCTCGTTTAGCAGAGACGATAGGTCGACCGGGAGGGTTGAGAGGATCTTTGTGTACCTTGGGCAAAGTGTACAACAGAGGGATTTTGGGATGCAAATCAATCAAATATTTGGCGGTATGATCATCCAGCCAGCCAGCAATAACACCTCTATTAACCAATGACTGTAATTTCTCCATAATATTGTTTGTGGGATCAAAAGCAATTTTTTTATATGTCATGTTGTCAGACAATTGTCTAAGAATCTCTAAACGGTAGGTTTCATAGTCTTGTAAGACTATTGCCCCACCTTTATCCGCTGGTCTAATGATTATGTTGAGGTCATCTGCGAGATCTTCAAGAGCTTCGTGTTCCTTAGATGTTACAGAACTTACACGTTACTATCTATCCATTTCACAGCACACACATATGGCTTCGAGGCTGCACACCTATCTTCGGGTAAGTGATTACCCCTTAATTATTTGTTGCTATAAATGTCACTGTTTCACTTTGTTATTCATCTTGATAAAGACCTGCGGATCGAAACGTCAATTTTTTGTACACCGATAAATCTTATTTAAACAAGTCCTCTGGAGTGCTCTCTCTATCATCATTTCTTTATATATATATATATATATATATATATATATATAAAAACAGTGTTGGCTACCTCATCCTCCTCCTCCACCGCCACGGTCACCGCCTCTTCAACCTATGGGTCACTTAGTATAAACTATGTACACAATAGCAGAGGCTTGTGAAGGCCTTTTCTTCATGCATCAGGAGTTGAGCATTTCTCCATGCATCAGGACTGCAAGAAATGCACCGCAGGCTGCAAATGTTTCTTTTGTTGTATGTTCCAATATTTTGTGGGCTACCACAATAATAAAAAAAAAAACATAAAAAACAGTGTTGGCTACCTCATCCTCCTCCTCCACCGCCACGGTCACCGCCTCCTCAACCTATGTGTCACTTAGTATAAACTAGGTACACATTAGCAGAGGCTTGTGAAGGCCTTTTCTCCATGCATCAGGAGTTGAGCATTTCTCCATGCATCAGGACTGCAAGAAATGCAACGCAGGCCGCAAATGTTTATTTTGTTGTATGTTCCAATATTTTGTGGGCTACCACAATTTAAAAAAATAAATAAATAAATAACAGTGTTGGCTACCTCATCCTCCTCCTCCACCGCCACGGTCACCGCCTCCTCAACCTATGGGTCACTTAGTATAAACTAGGTACACATTACCAGAAGCTTGTGAAGGCCTTTTCTCTGAAACTGCTATGTTTTCAGCTGCAGGGTTAAAACTACAGAGACCTGGCACCCATATCACTTCATTGAGCTGAAGTGATCTGGGTGTCTATAGTGGTCCTTTAAGTGTATGTGTATCTGCATGCACTGGCGTACATACCGCGGTCGCAGGGGTCACAGCCCTGCGACCCCTGCGACCAGGTGCCCGCCGCCATGTGTTGCGGTCTCGGCCCGCGCAGAGTAAGTGCCTCTGGGTGGGGGGGGCCCACGGATCAATTTTCGCACCGGGGCCCCATGGGTCGTGTGTACGCCACTGGAATTACTTACACACTCTCACTAACACACACTGTCAGAGAGGAGCCCAGCAGGTGAATGGTTGCGCTGGGGGTGGCTAAGGATCTGCTCACCCAGCACAACATGCCCAGATAGCAGCAGGTCAGCCCACCAGGAAACTACTTCCCCAGGCAAATGCCTTTTTCGCCTAATGGTAGCGCCGGCCCTGATCCTGACGCTGATTTACCTGTTGTCCTTCCTTGCACTGTTTTGGTAGGTACTAGCCACTGCATACCAGGAACACACCACAAGACAATAACTGACTGTTCATTTGCTGCCTAATATAACCCACCCCTTGACAGGTGCAAATGTAAAAAAATTATCAATTATTCACTTTACCTGTTAGTGGTTTTAATGTTGTGGCTGATCAATGTAAATAAATCACAGCAAATAAAAATAATGCAAATTTATTCATATACTCTCAGGTAGAAACAATTTACCAAGCTGACATAGGCATTGTGTGTAAACAATGACAAACTGACCAACAAATGTCCTCAAAATAGAGAATTATTCTGCACAATTCTGTACTTTTTTTCCCCTTTTCTTTGTTGTTGTTATTTTGCTGGTAATCAGAGTATAATCCATCTATGTTCAAGTGTTCCAATTCTGTGTGACATTAATTCTTCTATATTCTTCTATAGACATGATTCATGATGTAGTGGAGTTGAAATGGAATTCTACTCTTTCCATGCCTTCCAAAAAAAACAACGTGTTTACGTATTATGCATGTTTTGTTGCAGTGTAAGAATTCTTTTTTTCTCAGAAGGTAGGATATGTAACCTGAGACACGCTTTTTTTAATCTGATTTTTTTTTTTCTGTATCCACATACTTGTAATTAGATTTTGCACTCTTCATTAAAATGTTCTCCAAGAAAGGTCTGGCTAATTATTTTCTTTACAATAAAATCACATCAGTAGCAAACCCAAGAATATTATTAATTCTTCAAGACGCATAGGGGATCTTATATAATATAAAATATTTAGGTGTTTAAATTGTGTTCTGCATTTGAGGAATCTCAGTTATTAATGAATAACTTTTTTTCTGGCAACATTTAAGCAGGGGGCATAGGAGAATAGGTCATTTGTTAGGGTTTTTCTCCTGAGGGCACAGAGTCCTTCTGGCTGATGTATTTGTTCTTATATACAGCCCTTTGACCTCAAAATTAAATCTATGCTGATATGCAGCAGTAGATCATTTAAATTACAGAGAGAGATGTGCCAATAAATCTTACAAAAATGTTTGATTTATGAAAAACCATAATATAACTCTCATCATTAAGAAATCTAGTTCTCGTAATCTGATCCAGCTGGGAATTGCTAGTAGGTATGTTAGAACTGCTTTATAATCTAGTTAAAAATGAATATACATTCTGGAGTATGGCCTATTTCTATGCTGAGCAAGAACATAAAAGTGTAAGCAATAGCTGTGTGTATATCCAAAGGGCATGACAAACCAGGAATCATTGTTAAAGAATCCTGTCTGCACTACACATTATGTGACACTGAGGGCACTGATGTCTATTTCACCGCTTGTAGGATATATAAGAAATGCTTGAGAGTTGACTTTTTAAAAGTTCACATTTCTGTCATGGGACAGAAAATGTCTATTCTGTCATAGACTGTGAAAGATTTTAAACACTTTTATGAATTATATTATTATTATTATTTTTGCAATAATCTATATTGAATTAGCCCGATGGGCCCGATATCTCCAGGGGCCAGGTCAGCGCTGCGGCCATGTAATTGCGCAACCGGGCCCCTTTAAAAAAAATGACGGCTGCACCACAAGTGCTGCTGGGAGGAAGTGATGGCCGGTCACTTCCTCCCGGCTTACTCCGCGCAGGGGGGAAAGCGGAGGACAGGAGAGGACACAAGAGGCACCCGCTCCCATCATCCCCAGCCACCCTCCTGCAACTTAAAGGTAAGAGGAGGGTGGCTGATAAATGAGGTGTGTGTGTGTGTATATATGTCTGCGTGTATGTCAGTATGTATGTGTGTGTGTATGTCAGTATGCATGTATGTCTGTGTGTATGCACGTCTGTATGTCTGTGTGTATGTGTCTATCTCTATGTATGTCTGTTTGTCAGTTTGTATGTCTGTGTATGTGTCTGCAAGTATGTATGTCTGTGTGTGTATGTCAGTATGTATGTTTGTATGTATGTATGTCAGTATGCATGTATGTCTGTGTATGTATGTCAGTATGCATGTATGTATGTGTGTGTGTATGTCAGTATGTATCTGTGTATGTATATATCTGTGTGTGTGTGTGTGTGTGTGTATGTCTGTATGTATCTATATCACTATGTATGTGTATGTATGCCATTATGTATGTATGTATGTATGTCAGTATGTATTTATGTGTATGTATGTCCGTTTGTATGTCTGTATGTCAGTTTGTATGTATGTCTGTTTGTCAGTATGCGAGTATGTATGTACGTCAGTGTGTGTGTCTGTATGTCAGTATGTGTGTGTATCTGTATCTGTGTATGTGTCTATATGTGTGTATGTTTTTTTCAGTATTTGTATGTATCTTTCTGTGTGTGTGTCTGTGTCCTTTTGTGTCTGTGTGTGTGTATTCCTGTGGGCAGGATTTGGAGGCGGGGCTTGGAGGCGGGCACCTGGGGGCCCAGACCTTGAGCTGTGTTAGGGTCCCCACAATTTCTGATGGCGACCCCGTTGACTAGTGTTGCCTTAATATTCAAGTGGGTGTGCACTTCCTGTCAGTCCAGCCGGGTCGCAGACCGGAGAGGATCTCGGCCACGCTACAGGGAAGAGCAGGTGAGGAGAAGATTGGAGGGGGGGGGAGTATTACAGAAAGGGGGGAGGGAGTATTACAGGGAGAGAGAGAGGGAGGGGGGAGAATATTACAAGGAGGGAGGGAGGGGGATATTACAGGGAGGGAGGGAGGGGGAGAATATTACAGTGGGAGGGAGGGAGAGTATTACAGGGAGGGGAGGAGGGGGAGAGGGGGAGGAATATTACAGGGAGGGAGGGGGGAATATTACAGGGAGGGAGGGAGGAATATTACAGGGAGGGAGGGGGGAGAGTATTACAGGGAGGGAGGGAGGGGAGAATATTACAGGGAGGGGGAGGTGAGGGTCTCTGGGGGGGTTACACAGCGCGGACACCGGCTGACAGACTGGCTGTGTTTTTTGTGACTAAAATTAATATAAGACCCGGTCTTATTTTCCGAGAAACACGGTATATGCTCTCAAAGACAATGTCAGACTGGAACTGGCGAGACCCACAAAATCAAAACTGCAGTTCATGGCTAGTTAAAGCAGTGGTAATCAGAGCTGCCATTTTGAAAGTGAAATCTTGTGGTCCCTTACACAGGTTAAGGTCTGGGCCCCCAGAGCCAACCCCCAAGTTTGCCCATAGGGCTCACCTTGACTCTGCCAACAAAGACGTAGTGAAGAGTGTGTGGTTTTGTAGTGGATATAGTGTGTGTTTCTCTGTAGCGGAGCGGCAATATTAAATCCCACGATCTCTGCTGGTTAAGAATGTAATCCACAGTCAAGCGCTGAAAAGTAAGGCAATATCCCAAATCTCCCAGTAACCGGATGAAACACAGTTCTGAGAGTCAACTGAGGCTTTATTCACAGGCTCCACAATTTATCAATTCCCCATGCAAGGGGTTTCCTGAGTCACATCCCAGGGGCATTACAGGAGTGGACTACATGGGAAACTTAATGTACAGAGCATTTCTCCCATCAGGCACTGCTGCATGAGAGGGATCCTCCCACTGGAATGTACAGTTAAGTGGATTATCCCTCCGTGCAGCAGAACCAACAATTCACGCAAAAATGCATAACTTCCCCAATATTGGGGTGGTTTTAACGAATGGATGTTCGGTAGATAGCTGGGGTCTGAGCACATAATTCGTGAGATTACCGCTCAGATCCCAGCTAAAACAACTGAACTCCGCACGAAAAACGTATTCACCAACATTTTCATTCAAACGACCGATTGACATACAGGGAGTAAATTACCGAAAGTCCTGTAACTCCTGAACGGCCTGGAAGTCCAGCGGGGTTCGCGCCGTCGAGTAGCCATTTTCAGTACCACGCGCTCGACGACCGAACACCGCTGGAGTAACAAAGGATCCAAGATGGCCGTGTGGTCGGTAGTCGATGACGGCCACCTAGGAGAGCCTCTAATTACCGATTGCAACATTGTTGCAATCAGTTAACAAGCGCCACACGTCTCTTAATGTGTGGGCTATTACAGATTGGTTTATTCGGTTCACGAACAGCCCGCAAAGGTGCTGTTCGTGCACCGAAATGAAATACAGCTATCTGCAGATAGCCAGTGCAGGCAATACAATATTATACAATCACAGTACATTACACCCAGGAACATCCACATCACCAAAACCATACAGGCAACCCTTAAAGCCATAGTCTCTGTATATTGTCCAAGTGGCTAGGTTTGCCACATTATCTAATGTATGAAGTGTGTGTAGTGGATTCAGTGTTTGCATCTTTGTGTGTGTGTAAATACGTGGGTTAGGATATGAGCGTCTTACGTGGGTAAAAAGCTTTTTTTTCCACTTTTAATTTATATATAATTTATATATTTTCATTTTATTTTCTCCTCCCTGCCTCTTACCTGTGGCCAGGGAAGGGGAACATTACACTTCCTGATGGTCCAGTGCCTTTGTGCAGGCTGCCAGGCTTCCAAGTGCTGTTTTGTGAAGAGGGGGGCTATCACACGCTATCTTCAGTTTCTGGCAGCTTCTCTCTTCCACTCTTGCTATAATATCACACAATTTTACATTTAATACACCACACATCTCAATGATTTATGTTTAACCCTGTCATGACAGTTTCACTTTAACATTCTTCTTTGAAATCAATTACATATTGTTCCAGAATATCTACATTTCCTCTTAATAAATAATGATTAAATATGTTCTAGGCTCTCCTTTATCATCATTTTGTATCTGAATAGTATAGATCTTTATAATATACATAGGGTGACTCTTCTTTTCACAAAAATAAACAAAGAACCCTGCACACTGATTCCTTGTTAAAGTTCCGGCCATCCACAGTGGAGGTTCTCCGTGTCAGGTGGACATTTCTAGACCCACCAGTAAAGTCTTCTTTTGACAGTCAGTCACTAAGAATTATTGTCAATGCTATTGTCTGCAAGGAAAGAATTTATTTCCGTCTGAACATTTGTAGAAACAACATTGACATGTTTCTATTCATTTAGGATTTTAAACATAAGCCTGTTTATTGGGCGTAAATGAGATAGACAGACAATAACAATAAGAACAACGATAAGGCAAAATATTGCATAGCAGTACTAATGTGTTGAGATATAGATACATTATCACATTCTGATGTTTGATTGTTTTTGTTTATTTACTTCACAGTTTAACAAATATTAAAAAGTGTGCTTAATTAGAAGCATATTTAGATTATCTCTAAATTTAATATAAAAAAGTATATAATGGACAGGTGAAATCCTGATGGAACACAAATTAAAAGGGACAGTAAAACATGTGTTAACACATTGAAACTATTTGCACTAACTCTGCCCATATCATTTCCCTCTCCTTCCCTCCAACTCAGTGGTCCTTAAACTATGGCCCGCGGGCCGGGTCCGGCTTGCCAGGGTCCTGAACCCCGCCCGAGCACTCAGGGCCACCCGGCGGGTCCTATATCTTCAGGGGCCCGGTCAGCGCTGCGGCCATGCAATAGCGCGACCGGGCCCCTTTAAAAATTTGCAGCCGCAAAGTAGTGCTGGGAGGAAGACCATAAGGTCTTTAGGTCCCCAGCACCCTCAGGGCCCCCCTCCTGCCGGGCTAAAGGGGGCTGAACGTGTTAAACTCTTACCTCCAGCTCCGGGCTCCCTCTGTGCTGGGGTTCTCTCCTCCCTCTTCCGACGTCAGTGCCGAATGCGCAAGTGTGGCAAGAGCCACGCACGCATTCAATCAGTCCATAGGAATTCTCAATGCTTTCCTATGGACGTCAGCGTTTTCTCACTGTGATTTTCACAGTGAGAAGCGCGGAAGCATCTCTAGCGACTGTCAATGAGACATTTATAATGTAAATTGGTTAATTATTTGATTATTTACTCATACATTTTAACAAGCATCTTAATAAATGTCATAATCATAATCCACCTGTTTATTTTGTTTATTATTGCATTGTTTTCCTAATTCAAATTATTGTTGTGTGCTCTGTACATAAAGTCTACCTCTCTATCCCTTTTCACTTATTCTTCTGATCTCCTTACCTGCATGCTTGAATTGCTGCTGCAGGTTGGTGTCCCCAGAGGATTGATAGTAAAGTGTTTGATGTAAACAAAGCCCTCTGCACACTGACTTTGTTGAAAGATAGTGTAAATTGTGATGACAAAGCCAGCAAGTAGTTTAACTAAATTGAAAGTTTTCATCAATTTACAGTTATTTTGTGCCTGGGTTTATCTCCTAATTTGATTCTCATCAATAAGGAGGACATTATCCCACTTTGAGGCAAAGTATTTGTGGTGAACTGTACAAATATCAACAATTTTCCAAATTTGGGAATTTTATCTCTCTTTTGCAATAAAGATATCAAAAATATCATATATGCATTTTCAGTGACTATAATTTTCACACCAACTAGAAGCAACCACATCGAGAAATATTTTGAAAACTGCTGTTAGATCTGTTCAAAAAAAGCGTTAAATTGTATTATTTCATTACTCTTTGTCTTTTATTCTGGTATTATATTACACATTGACTTCTTAAGTCCTGTCCTAATATGTTTATGTTACTTTTACATGGACACATTATCCAGCATCTTAATTTGGTGAGAAATAATCTTCTTTAGAAGGTGTTTTGTCAGTTACCTTACCACACCCTTCTTAGTCTTTATTTCCAGAAATACCCTGACCATTGTCTGTTTCGTGTTTACAGTGCCCAATACAGCAATAGCCCTGGAGCCCTGCAAGCTGATATCTTTCTCGGGTGTCTAAACAGTGTTAAACAGTATCACATTCCATTCATGGGAGGTAATTCTAGTCTTACAGATTGCATATAATGCAAAAAACATTATTGGTAAAAGCTCAAGGAGAATTTTTTTTTTTCAGTATTAACTTTACTCTAAGATATTCCATTCACAACATAATAGTAGTTTTTAAATACTGTGAGTTAATTAAATAATTTTAAGCTCTTACACTAATACGATTTATATTCAAAATTATATTTGGAAATAAATGCTTCTTCCTATAGATGTGATTAATTGTATTTTCAATTAAAAAAAAATGTAAATGTTTTTTAATTCATTTCTCGTTTTTTCTTTCGGCTTTAGCTCACTTTGTTCAATGTTGGGTCAGAGTTCATTCAGCTTAATATGATAGGTTGTTGAACCCTATTAAAACTAAGATGTGCTATTAGAATAAAACCTATGCAACTCCACACAGGTGAGAAGTCTTAGAAAATACAGTGTGGGCTATATTTAGCCATCAATCATACAGATGGTTGATGCAGGGGTTTTCAAGCTGTGCGCTAAGCTGAATCAGTCAGTGTCCAACACTTATGGTTAAGTGAAGGGAACATAATAATATGCAAGACGGAAGGGGGAAGTCTGTAGGAAGTTATTCAGTAATCAGTAGTTTGTACATAATTGACAAACACATTGTAATATATAAGCAAGAGTATGCCAGTTGGGTAGATATGATTATGCATTTTTATTTTTTTCCTTATTTTGCAATTTAGTTATCTAGTGATAAACACATAAGGATATCTTGTTATCAGTCCACCTGCAATGTTCCATTATATTAATTTGTATTGGCTCCTAAATGGATCAGGGAAAGAAGGTAATTATATTTTCATTAACACCTTGATGTAAAATGTGACTATTTGATGTCACATACATCTCTGGTAATTTCAGGTAAGAACTTTTGTTTTTTTAAGAAAACGTGCTAGAGATTTCACTCAAGAGAGGAAAGTACAGTAAAACATGTCTGTTAAATGGTTACTACAGTAGCAATGCCCTTTCACATTGCAAATTGAAAATAATACCTGAATTTGACCAAGAATTGCAGCTCAGTAACTTACAAAACGTAGCTTGCAGGTAGATTTCTAGATTAACTCCAAATACACAAATTCAATATTGAAATTCAAAATGCAACATTACACTGATTTCACCTGTTTTCTAGTAGTGAGTTGAAGACTTCAGGCCTCAATTTATGCTGAAATACAACAAGCTTGATTGGCATTGTGAATGAATAAAACCTAAAGAAATGAGAGAATGTTTTCAGTATACAAGTTAAGGAAAGTGCAAGACAGAAAAACATTATACCCAAGCTAAATATATTGAAATATCATTATTCTATATAATAAACAATATAAAATCAAGAATGTGGTCCTATATATCATATATTTAAATATTTTTAAAAAGAAGAGAGAGAATAGAAGAGCATACAACCAGAAAATCATGTTGGCTAAACTTCTCAGGGTCGGAATTCACAGTGTAAGTCATAAGTCAAATGACTAACGTAAAGGAAATTAATTATCTCAGAGTCATCAATAAGCTCATGATTTCTAAAAGGGCCACCCTGTATTCATACTAGCACAAAACACAGGATTTGAAATTGTTAACAAGAGCTTGGGCAGGTAAAGTTATTAACACTACTGTATAATTTAGGTAAGGCATTGAGAGAGTCTTTGTTAGTGCTTCATTTTGCCTGAAACAAAAGACCCTTGTATCTAGAACCAAGAAAATTAACCCAGCCCTGTTATTTGATACGTTTGTTTGTTTATTTGTTTGTTTGTTTACTTACTTTTGTTTGTAACATCAATGTACATGAGATGTGTGACCTGCGGCATCCTGTCATTGATATTATTTTAAATTTATACATTATATTTTATGTTCTCCATAAGCCGTCTATAGAATTTGGAGTCAGTTTTGTCTAGTGATGTAGAGTAACTACAGAGCCTTGACATTGGAGTGGCGGAAAGGATTTATCAAAATGCTCTTTTCTAAAAAGTGGTCTAAAGTATTAAACGTGCTTTTTAGAACAGAACACTATGATAAATACTTCTTCACCACCAAGATGTAGGCAAGAATAATCTGCATCAGAAAGTCCAGCAGAAATTATGGTATGCAAAGGGAGAGTGATACGATAGATAATCCTAAATTCCACTACTCTTTATATCGGTTGAATAGCACTGGAAAAAATAATATAAACCCAAAAAGGGTAATAACCAATTAAAACACCTAATCATTGCAAGGTGGATAATACATTTACAAGATGTCAGAATACATGGGCCATTTGAGGTTCTCTTTTTTGTTTTACCGGTAACTCCATATATATGTAAACATATCCAAAAAGGTTTGGACTGGATATATGCCCTTAAGGGGAGAAACACCCATATATTCTGTTGTCTTGTAAGTGCATTATCCTTGCACTTATTAGGTCTTTCATTTGTTCTTTGTGGTTTATATTATATTTTCAGTTCTAATCATTCTGAATTAAGGGTAGTGGATCTTGGGATTATCTACAATATTTTACATAAATTAACTTGTATGTTATTTACTATTAGGTGAAGGATATTTTGGCCCACACTCTTTTTTTTTGTTATTGGAGAGACTTTTCAAGAGTAATTGTTAATTTCAGGTGTACATGGATAATTATTTCTTTTTTTATATTTAGTGTTTTATATATAGCTTAAAATAAAAGGAAGGAAAAGAAGAAACAAAAAGTAGCATTTGTCCTTTTTGTTATACTGGCAATATTTACTTGTATTATTAACTTGCATAAGTATTATATACTGTGTCTGCATCAACTCTCCCTTCAATCTCTAGAATTTAATTTTCTAGAACTGCATGAGCACATCTTTGTAAAGAATTAGGTCACACTCTTCTGCTCAACTGTTGCGGTCTTATTGTCTGTGGTGACAGCCTTGCTTTCTCTTCATCTGTTACTAGATAGCAGAATATCTATATTTTAATTAATTGCTTTTCAGTCTGCTGTCATATAGATGATGTTTTTGCAGTATGCATGACAAAATAAGCTTGTTGAACAATTTTTGAAATGTATGTGAAATTCCTTCAATGGTAGTATAGGTCCCAAACATCTCCAACATCAGGCACAGTTTTACTGACTTGCTATATGTTTAGAAAGTCATCTCGTTCATGGTTACTTTTCTAAGAAAATAACCAGAATTCTAACTAACAACTTTTGAATCAATGCCACTGTGGTAACAAAAATGCACTATAAAGTATACAGTTGTTAGATATATTTGTCAGATCAGTGAATAATGTGTATAAGATGTATATAATTTGCATAAATGAGTAGCAATTAAAGGAACACTCTGGCCCCTATAGCAAATTAATATGTTTGCTTCTAAAGCATTACTAGCATTGGGCATCTTTACTAATATTGGGTCTGGAGGCAGAGATAAAGGGGTAGATCAGACAGGCACTTAGTGGATAACCATTCAAATGGTGTAACTCCATAAGGTGAGATGGTGAGCATGAACCCCATCCCACGGACTTCAACGAGATGAAGTTGTTATAGAGGCAACAATATTCCTTTAACTCATCACTTATTTATAACTTTAAGAGAGTGCTCCTAATCTCAGCTTGTTGCCTGTATAAAAGACACATGGGAGCCATCAATCTTGCTGATTGATAGGGGATCAAATACTTATTTCACTTATTGACATGCAACTCAATTAATAACTTTTTTTGACATGCGCTTTTCTGGTTTATTTATTTATTTTTTGGTTATTTGGTCTCTCACTGTTCAAATACACCTACCATTACAATTATAGGCTGATCATTTCTTTATCAGTGGGCAAACGTTCAAAATCAGCAGGGGATCCAATACTTTTTTTCCTCACTGTACATACAATTATAAGAAACCCACCACACACAAATATATGCCAAAAAAGTTTATATTTATTTCATATACATAGTAAGTCCAATAATATGTGAACATGTATACAGTTATCGAATGTGCACCCCATTCATTAACAACTATACCAATAGTAAAGAGCATAAACAGGCCACCCATTCAGTGTAAAAAACACATATAATGGTGTGCACATTTGTTAACTGTATATTATGCATGTACTTTATACATGTTCACATATTATGAGACTTACTGTGTATATGAAATAAAGATATACTTTTTTGGCATATATTAGTGCCCTGTGGGTTTCTTATAATTAATTTTATCAGCACCATGAGAGTGCAATCCATTATTCTATGTCTGATAATTAAAATGTTGATCTGACATATTAAATCTGAAGTAGTACTAAATATGTATATAGGCATAATGATAAATGGATTTAGCTATTGTTAAAATTGTTAGTTTTATTTTTGTTTAATTTACTAAAACATTACAGTGCACAATGGGATTATTAAAATTCAATTCAATTGTAAAATATTTGTTATATTTGGTATGATATTTTTATATTGCTCATTCAACAGTCTATTAACTCAATTCAGGGATGCATATTATTGTGATTTTAAAGAAACTATTCCCGCTTGCATTGCGTCGCTGTAACAACATTCTATATTAACACAACCAGAATTATTCGATAAAGTGTGAATTGACAAAAATTCACGGTGAATATAATGAGCTACATATCTTTTGTTCTAAATTCATAAGGGATCCTATTGCTGAGCTAAAACAGATTTAACAAAATATAGTTTGTAAATTAATTCAGTTTAGTAGCTATAGATCTATTTCCTCATTGTAGTGTGAGGTTCAGAATGTTGCTTTAAAATGGTTTAATGCCCTACTTTGGAGAATATGAAATCAAGATGGAAGAACGGCTGGAATGCGGGAACTCTAGAGTTAAAAGATGGACCAAAATTGAATCACATAAATCACAACTTCAAAATTGGGATAAACTATACTTTTATGTATTATAAAAAATTAATAAAAACAAATAAATGCATTTATTCATAGGTATATATAGCCAGCGACAGCATGCAGTAATGCACTGGCAAAACACTGTGGCAAGTGCTCCCTCAATGAAGGCATGTAAGCATGAAACACTGGTGATGGATTAATAAGTAGCTCTTCCAAGCAGCCAACCTGGGCTGACTACGTAAACAGTCTATCAAAAGTGCTTTTACCTGGTCAGAAATGTATTGAAACATCCGTGTGCATCTATAAGTACACTTAATGATGCATGATTTTCCCAAACAACAAAATCTTACACAGGGTCCTATGCACAGCTAACATTTTAAAACACTTTGTAGAGTTAATTTAATTGTTAACTGAACATGCTTTGCCCCATTTGGCTATGAAAGGATAGGACTCATGGATGCTACAGAGTGCAAAGTGCACTAGTGATAAGACAGGTGTTATATATTTGTTCACCTTTTTTAGTGATATTATTGGTAGTATAGTGAGACCAAAGTTTGCTTACATTGGAAATAGTGGCAAGCAAGAGTTTTCTTTTTTAAGTCTTTGAATGAGTAGACTTAAATAGGTCAGATGGCTGTGATTTCAAATCTTAGGCTATGGGAACTTGGGGGTACCATTGGAAAATTAGAAATCAATGTTGATATCCAAATGGAAGCTCATTGGTCAAGAAGAGCAGACAACTGTTGTTTCCTTACGTTATGATCTGAGCTTGTACATTTTTACATTTAAAAAAAACCCAAACAATTAAAGCAGTTTATGCAGCATGTCAAATGTCAATAAGGGGGATTGCATATGAATGCCAACATTTTTATTTACTATGTGAACATAATCATGTAATATAACCATTGTCGCAATGCTGTTGTTGAAATTGTGTATTGCTGAATATAGCTGTGAATATCCACTAAGAAACTATCTATGAATCTGTCTTTTTTACCCCATAGTGTAGATGTTATCATCTTGTTTAATTTTTAAATTACTATAAATATTTAATGAAAAGACAAAACAGCATCATGTATTTTAGTGTGATATTATTCTAGCGTTAAGTAAACGGCAGTTATTAGCAGACAAGCCAGCATTCCCAGTGGTGCTACTCTTGAATTACTGTCTCGTTTAACAAACAGACACAGAGTATTGGGACTATTGTTCATGTTATTTCTGTTAATTGGATAAATTGATTATTTGCTTGCTTTGCACATGGATAACGAAGGCTTAAATAGCATATGTTGTCAAATAATTGAACAGATAATTATGTAAAACATACAGTAAAGTGAAATCAAAAAGAATGTATAAATCTAATATGTGGTTCTGCTTTTTTGTACTTCATATCTTGGTAATTCCAATTACGTTTGTCTATAACCTATAAACTAGTAACAGAAGGGCATGCATCATTGGATTAGATTTGCTCCAGATTCAACATTTGAGCTATTCTGAGATTTTGTTCTCAGTTTTCACAATACTGGTTGGTAATTACTATCTTTTATAAAAAATCTTATCGCAAAGTGTAGAATTGATCACACTCTTGGTATCTGGTAAATTATAAACAGTGATAACAAATTCCTTGCTTCTCATAGGAATTGAAACTGAAGAGAGGAAATTGAAGACATACACACACTTAGTATGATATACTCCACATTTTATAAAGAGACACCCCAATATTTTTTTAACAAAGATATAAAGGTGTATTGGCGCTACCAAGATACAAAATACAGAATGATTGGTGTAGTAAAAAAGGTGTATTCCACAACACTTTAAGAATAAATAATAAAAGAATACAACAAATACTGCACAAGTTAACAAAATACAAAACAGCAGGATCAATCTTAAAAACAGAAATATAAAAACATAGTGCAAACTGTGTGTACATTTGATAAATCCGTATATAGGATAAAACGCACAGGATGCAGAGCCGTCCCAGGCTCTATATGATGTGCAGGGGGGTGCCTAATAAGGCTAAATCGATATCTTTGAGGAGAGCAGCACAGGATACAAAATAATAATCAAAAATGTATTATGGAACAATTAAAATAAGGGACAAAGAAGCAGTGCAACTGTACTGGGCACAAAGCCTAAATAAACACTGCAAGATAAATAAAAAGTCCCAAAATACAATAAGTAAAGCAGCAGACGCGTTTCAACTCCGGCTGGAGTCTTCTTCAGTGCTGTAGTGCTCTCCTCCAGGGCCGGACTGGGAAAGAAATTCGGGATTTAGCAAGTGTGTGCATACAGGCTATAGTGTGTGTGTGTGTGTGTATAGGTGATGTAGTGTTTGTAGAGAGTGTGTGTTCAGGGAATGTAGTATGTGTTTGCTTACAAGGAATCTAGTGTGCATATAGGGGATCCAGAGTGTGTGTGTGTGTGTGTATATATATATATATATATATATATATATGTGTGTGTCTTGTGTGTGTTTGAAGGACCCAGAATATGTATAAGAGATCTAGTGAGCGTGCGTATATAACGGATTCAGAGTGTATATAAGGATCTAGTGTGTGTGTATGTGTGTAGATGATTCAGAGTTGAGTAAAGGATCTAGTGTGTGTCTGGAATGTAATGTGTTTAGGGGTGTGTGAGGGGTGCTGTGTGTATATATATATATATATATATATATATATATATATATATATATTTTATATAAATATGTTTTGGAAGTATTGTGTATGTGTGTGATGCAGTGTATCGGGGGGTTGTGTGTGTATGTGAGGGGTGCAGTATGTGTGTGTGATGGATGCTGTGTGTGAGGTGTGCTGTGTGAGGGTGCTGTGTGTGTGAGGGTGCTGCATGTGATTGATTTGTGTGAAGGTGCTGTGTGTGTGGGTACTGTGTATGATGTGTGTGAGAGTGTTGTGTGTGATGTGTGTGAGTGCTGGAGTGTGATTGTGCTGTGTGTGATGTGTGTGAGAGTGATGTGTGAGAGTGCTGAGTGTTGTGTGTGATGTGTGTGAGTGCTGAGTGTGATAGTGCTGAGTGTGATGTGTGTGAGAGTTCTGAGTGTGATGTGTGTGTGAGATTGCTGTGTATGATGTGTGTGAGAGTGCTGCGTGTGATGTGTGTGAGACTGCTGAGTGTGAGAGTGCTGAGTGTGAGAGTGCTGAGTGTGATGTGTGTGAGAGTTCTGAGTGTGATGTGTGTGTGTGAGATTGCTGTGTATGATGTGTGTGAGAGTGCTGCGTGTGATGTGTCTGAGAGTGCTGAGTGTGAGAGTGCTGAGTGTGATGTGTGTGAGAGTTCTGAGTGTGATGTGTGTGTGAGATTGCTGTGTGTGAGAGTGCTGAGTGTGATGCGTGTGAGTGCTATGATGTATGTGAGTGCTGAGTGTGATGTGTGTGAGAGTTCTGAGTGTGATGTGTGTGTGTGAGATTGCTGTGTATGATGTGTGTGAGAGTGCTGTGTATGATGTGTGTGAGAGTGCTGAGTGTGAGAGTGCTGAGTGTGATGTGTGTGAGAGTGCTGTGTATAAATGTTGTGTGTTTGGGGGGTAAATAAACAAATAAAAAAAAACTAAGCAGGGATTAAATCCCCCCCTCCCTTCTTACCTTTAGCCTAGGATGGGGGGACAGGCACGTGGTGTCTGGGAGGGGAGGTACCGGCACTCGCACACCATCCCTGGTGGTCCAGTGGTGAGTGAACTCTAGCCTCAGGGCTAGAGTTCACTCTCGCGAGATCGGGGTGTTGCCATGGCAACGCTCCCGATCTCGCGAGAGTAACCCGGCGGAGCTGCAAGTTAGAGCTCCGCCGGGTCCTCTCCCTCCCTCCCCAGCCGCAGGCCTATTTAAATGGGCCGGAGAGGGAGATCTTTGATCTCCCCACCGGCCCTCCATGGAATACAGCGGGGCCGGCGCTCGGATAGTGGCGGCCCTGCGTAGACCGGCAGGGAAAGTCACAGGGCATTTGCCCGGTGTGCCCGATGGCCAGTCCGGGCCTGCTCTCCTCCATGGTTATAAATACCCCTCCAAATTGTTCTTCAAACTTTCCCGGCTGTGTATTTTTCTATTTCCGGCACAGCATATCCGCGTCATCACAATGTGCCCATCACGTGACATGGCGTAATTACGTCACTTCCGGTCTCTCGGTCATTGGAATGAGGGCATATTGGATGTAGTCACATATTAAGTGTGGGCAAGTAAATTGACGAAAAGTCCGGATTGCATGGTGATATAGAAATAAAAATAAAAAGAACCACAGATAAATACATCTTACTTAAAAATACATAATCTGATAATATACAGAAGACTATAGGTAAAAATGAACCATATGGTAAACACTAAAAACATGTATTAAAAAAACACAACACAGAGTTAGAAGACAGCTTAAAGGAACAGCATAATTAAATAATCTAAACAAGGAAAGATTATAAAAAATTACACCATTCCAAATCTAAATTAAGCCCTTTTGGAGACAGAGAATCCAAAGTGAATATCCACTGGGTTTCTATTTTACATAGTTCCCTAAAATTGTCTTCCCCTCTCCAATTTAAAGATTTTTTTAAAATAGCCATAAAACATAACTGTGAAGAATCTTTATTATGATATTTTAAAAAGTGATCAGAAATACTGTGCTCCCCTTTGTATATTGCCCATGTGTTCTGCAATACGGGTTTTCAAACTCCTAGTGGTCATTACCATGTATTGCAGTCCACACGGGTACCAGAGGAGATACACCACATTAGATGTGTGACAAGTTAGGATATCTTTAATATTAAATGTTTGTCCAGTTGTATAGCTGTCTTCCAACTCTGTGTTGTTTTTTTATAATACAAGCTTTTAGTGTTTACCATATGGTTCATTTTTAACTCCTGTAACTACAAGGGAGGACATTGAAGAAGAACATTTAAGAAGAAGGGAGGGGAAATAAGCAAGATGATAAGCAGGAATATTTTGGGGGAAAATTATCAAGAATGGATAAATGGGTCAGAAAGCATTTGTCCTTTGTCCTTAGAAAGCTTTAACCCCTTAAGGACCAAACTTTTGGAATAAAAGGGAATCATGACATGTCACACACGTCTTGTGTCCTTAAGGGGTTAAACACAGAAGGACACATTTGGCTATCAGAGAGCCTTTAGCTTCTGAAGGAACACACACCAAAAATGACTAATTAATACTAAAAGCATTAACACTCTGCATCCACAGCAATAATTGGAGGTGTTTTTTGCTTCTCAATATTACTGAACCCACTTGGCTTACAATAAAATTGTGCCAAAATTAGATGCAAGGCTTTTAAGGATCCCATTCAGGGCCCCAGCCCCTGTTAGTCCCTCCCAACAAATTCCCTGCATAAAATACAAATAAATATTGACTGACCGGGGGCGGAGTTTGGATTACAAGCTGGCAAGACGTGCATCGCATGAGCTCCTGCTAACGCTGCTTACCCGGTGATAATCTGAGCTACAGAGACGGAGACCTCTATCCAAGGTGACTCCAACGCTGGGGGTACGTTGCTCTACCTGTGGACACCTTAATCGACGCCCGGAGGCTCCGAGAACTGCGGTGGCAGGTTGCGGCCGACTGGAGTGGAGGAGAGATGGCTGCTTTCTTCCCTATGAATCCAACCACTCTAGACGAGACTCTCCTATCCCCACCTCCTCACCCCTGGACCGGCGGGGGATATCCCGGTCCCCTCTGGAGAGCTGTCGGCTACACTAGTTCTGCTTTTCACACAAACAGTGCAGTCATCACATCACACAATAACGTCCCAAGATGGCGGACACTGTGTGCACAAATGCACAAGGCACGAATACCACCAAGAGGGCATTCAGTGACTCCACTGCCTACTCCCTTTGGTGGCTAGATCTGATATTCCAGAGCTTCTGGAGGAAGATTCAAGCACGTATAACAGACACCACAAAGCTAAAGTCTGAACCGCGGAAAGGGAACCGGAGAAAGGAGCAGCCACGTAGGGTAAAGTCTCCTAAGAGCGCAAGACCTCGAACAAAGTTGACACGACCCCATGACCGCTCACCAAGGCCGGGGGCCACCTGAGGAAAGTCCTCCAGGCATCGCCCACGCGGGTGTAAGTACATCCATTATCAGCAGAGACCACCACTCAACTACTCCGCCCTCCCCCTGAAGGGGATAGACTTGGTCACTCGACAAACCTAAGTCAGTGGCAAAGAGATGCCGGCCCTCATGCAGGCCTGGGGCCGAGGAGGTACCCTGACCCAGAGTAACACTTGCCCAAACGAAGCAGCAGCTTTGCCACTCAGAAGAATAGGCTGAACCGAATCCCTTCTTCGATAACACCTGATTTTAAGTGTTTTAAACGATATGCATCAAGTTTTCTTTTATTTCTTATGATTCTCATTTACCTGCTTTTATTTATCTCTAAACTATAAGACCTACTATTGATGTGATAAAGTACCATACTGATAATGCTCCCAGGGGTACATTGTAAGCGACAGAGGCCATACATATAATACCCAGCATGTCTAGGGCATACCTTTACCTCTGTGTAAAAATGAAGCAAGTTATAAAGCTGGACTAGCCTGCTAGCGCCCTACAATGATTTATAGTACATGAGGCAAAACGCTAAAGCACCTAAGCCTAGCAATCAACCCATCTTACTGGGATATCACAAAGCCTTCTGCTACGGCTAAAGTTTCTATAAAGTTAATATTTATAGAACGCTCATGTTTTGTTATTTACTAGACTCAATGCCTCGCACTGAATTTCTCTTTCACCTGTAGTTATGTTCATGTAAAAGACACCAGCGACAAGCGACAATTAATATATTATGCCTAAGGTCCTGTTGGAATAGTGGTTGGACATGTCTGCTCTTAACCTAACCTTACTTTATTTGCTATAACCTGCCAGTTTTAGGTTTCAACCTATAACTTAGATGGTTTATTAACATAAAAATAGTGCAAATCTCGCATATCCCATGACACTGTAATTGCATGTAACTCACAAAGTGCTTGTCCTGTTGTTGTGGCACTACAAGCCTGTATGTTCATCCGTGCACTAAAAAAAAAAAATTAAAAATTAAATATTGGCTGACCATGTAAACCCATCAGTAAAGAAGAAGAGAAAGGTCGAAAGGAAGCAGGAATTAAAGAGATGGGAGATGTCAAGAGGTAGGAAAAACACATTTTAAAAATTTCCCGAAAATAAATCATTCTTTTGTGGAAGTGAGGTGGTGGATCATGTCACATGAGTAAGAGAAAAGGGGATTCAAAATATCCTCTACTAGGGTCATGGTTATATATTGAGTAGGCTTACATGCACTAGAAAAGTGAACTATGATGAATGAAAATCCATTTGCAAATTTAGGTCAAACTAGCCAAGATGAGACATGTCCCACTCCATTTGGAGGTTCTCATTTTCCCATTTGGATTTCAATTTATTTTTAACTCAACACAACTCACTGTTTAGAGAACAGATCTCTTGCTGCTTCATCAACAACCGGATCCTTAAGCAAGGATAGTCTGAGACGCACACAGAAAGATCCATTAGTGAAAAAGAAAATGACATTAACTTGACATTAACTGATGCATTTTTATCTCACATTTCATAGCATTCTTAGCATCAGTTGCTTTTCTCAAGTCATAATTTAATTTGGTGCAGCTTCAAGCAAGTGTTTGTATAACATGTCAGGTTGCCAGCTGTATGCATAAGATATATGGGGGATTGTTAAATTTTGTACTGAGAAACGTCCGTCCAGTCACATTTTGCAGGGTTTCTCCACTTAAAATGTCACTCTACAAACATTTTGTATTTCTAAGCATTTTCATGAAATCTTATTATCATTTGTATACTGTGAGAAAATAATTTCCAACTCATTCCTTGAAGGCCATAATTCTTTAAGTTCTAGGATTCATGCTATGCATTTTACCAATTACAGTTAACTCTCAGGGTTGGTGAGGGAAATCATTGTAATAAATGTGTATATTACATTATATTTTAGAAGTGATGACACCAGGGCATGGAAGGCACTTGGAACACGAGTAATAACAGGTAATGTATATATTTTAACTATGAAGAGAAAGAAAGGCTGCGCCGAGTTAAAAAATACTAAGAGTAAAAATACAGTGAAATATAAAACTATATCCAATAAAAAAGTCCAATAGAATATCTGAGGTAGGGTAGACTTGGTCACTGTATTTGCTGGTAGTGTATCTTCTATGTCTCTAGTAGTCCAAATCGTCTCATGATATGGAAGACACAAGGAGAGAGGACCAATCGTGCAGAGTGTATGGGATAAGTAATAAATAAATTAAAATATAAATTAAACACTCACATTTAGATGAGCTATAGCCAGCTCAGGTGTAACAGACGTAAGGCTGAATTATCCCCGCTTATAGGATATGTGGGTGCGTGTCCTCCAAACGATAGTGATGTCCAATTCTCAAGAGAAGGGGAGAAAAAAAAAAATAGTGCTCTCTGATGATGTGACGTAATATTGAATAAAATAGAATAAAATATACTCACAAATGGAGTGCAGATGACACTGAACTTTAATAGTAGCGTTGGTGGTATAATCCCCACCTCGGGATAAGTGTTAAAAGATGATTAAAATGCCAGGAACATAAAATAGTGTGTAATAAGGTAATGGCGCTGAAATCTAGCCAAAATATATTTATTATATAAATTCCACAATATTTAAAACCATTAACGCGTTTCACCACTAGGGTTCTATCAAAATGGAATAACATTAGAGCCTGGCAAATAAAAGGTATATATAGGTACATTAAAACTTCAAAAATGGCGCCAAAATAGCATCATTAACCAATCAGAACAGTATCAATATAGGTGTGAGTTGTTAGGGTGATGTAGATGTCTGAGATTTGTCCCGATTGTATTGGTGCTTCGAAGCACTGCCTTTCGAATGGCGTCGGCAGCGACGTTCCCACTTGTTTGATCATGGGTTGTTGTGCCAGGTCTCTCAGTTGGAGATATCTGAAATAGTCCGCGGTGGTTAGAGTCTTCGCGTTTGGGAGGTCCGTGTATGCTATTACTTCTCCTTGGTGGTAAAGGTGTAGCAATCTAGAGATATCTCTTTGGACAAAGGAGTGGAAGTTGGTCCCGGTGGGAAGAGTTTGATTCAGTAAATTGGGGTGACTGGTGATAGGAACAAGGACAGGTCATATTTGGGGTTGAGTTTGTCCCATAGGGCCAGCGTGTGAATGATTGCCGGTGAAGTGGGTGGTGGTAGTGGTCGCTGTGTTGGGGGCATCCATAGGTAGGAAGATGGTAGTTCCCAGCCCAGAATGTTATGTTCCAGGTCCACCTATCTTTTCTCTCTTCGGTCAGCGACTGGCGATTGCGTTGCAATCACGCCCTATAATTATGTGTTTGGAGGTTAGGCCTGCGATATGGTTTCGGAAGTTCTCCCAGAAGGTAGCATCTGCGATGGTTGGGGCATAGAGCAAGCAAATCAAAAGTTGTGTCGTGCCCACTTGTCCCGTGATGAAGAGGAATCTGCCCGTGGGGTCTTTGAGGGTTGTGATGTCCTCTAGGGGGCAGGAATTGCAAAGTAGTATGGCTACCCCTTTCATCTTTGGGTACAGGGAGTTAGCTAGCTAGTATCGTTTGAAGTGGCGATTGGTCAGTGGGAAGTGTTTTTGAGTTTCCTGGCGCAGGACTATATCTGCTCCTGTGCTGTTCGCCCAGCGTAGTATGCTGTGGCGTTTGCCAGGTGAATTAAGACCTTTTGTGTTGAGGGAGGTGAGTTGAATTTTGAGGTTCTGAGGTGGCATGGTGCAGTGGCGTTTGTTGTGTTTGCTTGGGGTGGTGTGGAGGGGGGGTGTTGCTGGTGAAATGTGTGCGGGGGAGGGCCCATGCTGGTTGGGCAGGCTCTATGTTGGGTAGTGTGAGGGCGATTTCTTGGGTAGGGGTGATGAGGAGGGAGGAGGAGAGAAGTGAGGGAGGGAGGATGGGGGGTGCAAGTGGGCCCGGCCCTTCCGGATCAGCCGGCACGTTGTGCAACTGTCACGAAGTTGTGAGGGCGGAGGGGTAGACTGGGCTTATCCAGCTGGCCAGCCAGTGGTTTGGCGGGTGTCTCGCTTAGCCGGTGGAGAGTTGGTGTGGCGAGACCAAGCTAGTCGAGTGGGTGTAGTCGAGGTGTACAAGTTGTGGCAGTTGTGCCTATGACCTGTATTGGGTGGTCTGTACTGTCTGAGCCTAGGAGTGGGGGTGGGGAGGGATCTGTTGTGGTTTCAAAGGGGTGTGGGGGAATGGGTGGAGTTTTCCCTATTGGTGTGCTTCTGCCTTGTGGGTGGCACGTCCATTCTGACGCTTGCATGTTACCAACAGTGGTATGATCACGAATATTGTAAACATTACACAGTTTGCATTATAGTTAAACATTGAAACTTTCAAACTTTGAAACCTGTCGTCTTTGCGGCTTTGAACTGGTCCCTAGACTTCTTTTCTACTCCCTTAGTCGTGCCCTGGTGTTCTGCGTCTGTTTTTGTCAGTGCCCGTGAGCTTTGTGACTTGGGTCGCGTGTCACCCATCTGTCATCTCTGTGGAAGTGGTGGTGGGTCACGTCCCTGGGCGGGGAGGGGCACCCACTCCCTGGGTCCTTCATGTGGGGCGCATCCAGTTGCCCACTGGCGGGGTTTTGGGTGGTGCCTATGCTCGTCTTTGACCCCTGCTTAGCCCGAGAAGGGGCTGTCTTGTTGTCCTCATGGTGCTTTTAACTGTAGGTTGTCATTTTCCCCCCCCGTCCCCATCGGCGGTCAACCCTCCCCCCGTCCCCGTCAACCTCGAGGATCGGGTTTAGCCGCTTATCCAATTCTCTCCTGGTTAGCAGTGATCAGCCTGTTCCGGGGTTGCCTTGCTATTCATCTCCGAATCAGATGCAGATGGTGAGTGCCCACTTACACTGGCGCACTGTCAGAGACACCATATACAGACCTGCAACAAACAAACAAGGCCACTCATCCCACAACAAACAAGGTCAAGTCGGTACCACCTGACGGGGACGGGGGGAGGGTTGACCGCCGATGGGGACGGGGGGGAAAATGACAACCTACAGTATCGGGGCCACCGCTGAGTTGAGGGATTTTCTGCCTCCACCCATGAAGAGGGTGAGGTGAGATGTCCGGGTGGGTATTCGGGGTACTGGGGGGGCTCAGGTGCGTTTGATGGCTATAGATTAGGCTCGGTCTCGACAGAGCTCACGGTTTAGGCGGCCATTCACTCGCATGGTAAGGCTCCGCCTCCTCAATAACTTGTGCTTCTGCTTCCACACTAGTGCAAATGTGATAACAAGTGTTATAACTTCATGAAGCCCCCTAAGAAGCAACTAAGGGAGAGTACTGCAGACTCTACTTTATAAGGTTTCTCAGAGCCACTCTTTAGTGAAGGCTTACAGCAGATTACCAAAGTCGTGTCCTTAATGCCTGGTCTTGGTGGTGGTGGTGATATGATGATAATTCTGTTTCATCCACTACTGCAAACATAGCAGTTTTAACTCAGTCCCAGGTGCGACTTGTCTATGAATATGATGAGTCAGATGAATTAGAAGTGGAGAGTGGGCAGGCCTAATATTTTCTCTGACAGCAAGTGTGCACTAACCTCCTGGATCCTCTCCACCATCTCCAAGTCCATCTGTATCTGCTATACAATCACCACATCCTGTGTAGACAGTTGTAACATCAGCTGCACCTGCTCCGGTGGCACAAATAGCTCACCCACTTTGAATTTTACCAAAAACACCAAAGCCAAAACCCCACCCATCAATATCACTAGTACCACCTACATCAGAATTTCCATTAGCAATTAATCAACTAAGCTACTGATGCAAATTCAAAAAAGATAAGTCCTGCGTTCACTCTCATCACCATACAGAAAATACAAAATCATATGTTTCTATGCCACTACTTGTGTGTTGTGCTTTGAAAATTGCAAGTTTATTACCTCAGTAATATGCCCAGATTACTTCAGATTACGGCATAGGTGCACACTGAATGTGGCAGTAGTAATGTTGCACGCAGGATACAGCATAATTGTTTTCATTAACTGTGCACTGTGCAAATGTCAAAGCACTTTGTATTGCACTGCAATGTGTGCTGTGTTTAATGTAGTTAAACACAATAATGTTTCAGTATGAGTAAATCCAACAAGCAATTGTTATACAAAAATATAAGGCAGGGTGAAAACAATACAATAACAGGCATTTAAAAAAAGCTGAGTGCAACAGCAGCAGCAGTACCTCCTTCATTACTGCTACACTTAGGTAGAGCTCTATTAGCATTGATTCTCCACTGTAGTGTGAGGATTGGAAAATAATAGGGCAGCTAGTATCAGTTCTTATACCATTCATGGATGTGACCGAAAATTTGAGCCATGGAAATGAAAGACTCTATGGGGGACAAAGAGGAACACCAAAGGGCTGTTGGGGATAAAGAGACTCACAGGGCTGGGGGGGGGGGAGACACACAAACACGCGGGAGGGACTGATACACACAGAGGGGCAATGAGGGACAAACAGACACACAGAGGGGCTGGAGGGAAAAATAGACACACAGGAGGGCTGGGGGAACGAGAAGCACAGAGGGGTACAAAGAGGTAAACAGAAGGATTGGGGGTACAAAAGAGACACACAGCAATGGGGGAAAGAGACATACAAAGGGTTGGGGCTACAAAGAGTCATATAGAGGTGCTGAGACACACGGAGAGGCTGGTTGACAAAGAGACACACAGAAGGGCTGGGAGGGATAATGAGACAGTCAGAGGTTCTGGGGGACAAATAGACACACAGAGGGACAGAGGTGTAACTAGAAACCACAGGGCCCAGGTGTGAAAACCGCCCTTGGGCCCCCTCCATTCATCTCCCCCCCGACATACAGACATATAGACACACATACAAACACACATACAGAAACACATACATACAGACACACAGACAGACACACACACAAACATACAAACACACAGACAGACATACACACACATAAATACAAACACACACACAGAGAAACATTCATACAGACACACATACACAAACACACACACTTACAAAATGTTTTAGTCACCCTCCTGTTTCCTATCTTTTAGGTGCAGGAAGGTGACTTTCCCTGGGGTCCAGTGGTGGCTTAGCCTGATAGGAGTCAGAGTTCCCACTCTGATTCCCTCCTCTTCCTCCAACATGGCTCCTGGTATAAACTGGTAGCAGTGACCGAGGCAGTAACTTTCTCCCAGCTGTGATGTTATCTCAGGGGGCCCAGTCGCGCTGTTACAGCTTCACAGCGCTGACTGGGCCCCCTGGAGATTAATTTCCATTGGGTGGCCCTAAGAGCACAGGCCACCCGATGGACCCCTTAATGTGTGGCCCCGGCGGTTCTACTGCGCGGTAAGGGGTGCAACACATGGCAGTGAGCACCACTGTCACAGGGGTTTGCAGGGCGGCCGGTCGCCCTGGAGTGGCGGGTTCAGTCGCAGCTGGGACCCCTGCAACTGTGGTAGTTCCGCCACTGCGGAGGGGCTAGGAAAGGGGACAATGACACACACAGAGAGGCAGGGGAAGGGGAAAAAGAAACAAGCAAAGGGCTGGAGAGAGAGACATGCAAAGAGGCTTGGATGATGAGACACACAAGGGGGCTGTGGTGGGAGAAAGTGACCTACAAAGGTGTTGGGGGAAAGAAACCCACAGAGAGGCTAGGGAAGGGAAAAAAGAGATAAACAAAGGGCTTGTGGAGAAAGAGATACACAAAGAGGCTGGGTGGAGAAAGAGACACATAAAGTTGGCAATTTTTTTGTCTTGGGTAGTGCAAGTAGCTGATCTTGCCTCGTGCACAAAATAGTCTAGCATCGTCCCTGCATGGAGCTACTCTGAATTGGATAAAATATTAAGCATATGCCAATTTATCCTCAAACTAAAAGCAAAAGGAATCAAAGCTGCAATTTAACCAAGTTATGGTTTTGAGCAAGATCTAAAAAGAAAAGTTAATTCCAGACAGCCACAAAATATTAATGAAGATTTGATTGTAGAAATTCTGTGATTGTAATGGTTTATGAGAAGCAGCTGGCTCTTTGAAGACTCTTAAATGTAACAATATCGAGCTCTGATTTTAGAATTCATGAGTCTAGAAACCACTTTTTCAGACATTTGAAATATTAATTACCACTAATAATTCAAGAAAGTTTATGTTTGAGAAGTACAAACCCAGCACTTTTCCCCCTTGCATTCATGCATGTCCTTTGTGTTACCTAGTTATCAATAACCTAGTTATCAATGACTGGCCCACCGGGATACCGGGAAATTTCCTGGTGGGCCGTGGCACTTGGGGCCGCACAGTGCAGCAGCCCTTCCTCTCCCCACCCAGTACAAACACTCACATTAGGGGTACTGGGGAGCACAGGTCTCCTCTTACCTCTTGAAGAGGCTTGACTTTATCCACTCGCGAGCAGCAGGTGCTGGAAATTGAACTTCCAATGCTGCTCGCGAGTGAGACATAGAGAGCAGACAGCCGGCAGGAGGAGCCTGGAGTGAGTGCAGGGAGGATGGAAATCTCTGTCCCTGCCTGAGAGCCTGCACACCCAGGAAGCATGTGACCTGGCAATCAGGCAGAGCAGGGCAGCCCACACGGGTCTTCTGAAGTCTTGCTTCCTGTGTGTAAAGTGCTGTCAGGCAGGGAGCCTTGTGAGAGAGCTGGAGGGAAGCTTCTGGGAAGGAGCAAGGTAGGCCCAGTGAGCAGAGGCACCCAGGCATTTCATGTTAATTGTACTGATTCTTAGAGTGTTTATATTTGAGGGTTTAGTTGTGAGTGTGTTTGGTGTGTATTTTTGTAGTGTGTGTGTCAGTATGGATCAATGTGTGTGTGTGTGTCAGTATGGATCAATGTGTGTGTGTGTGTGTCAGTATGGATCAATGTGTGTGTGTGTGTTATTATGGATCAATGTGTGTGTGTGTGTGTGTGTGTGTGTTATTATGGATCAATGTGTGTGTCAGTATGGATCAATGTGTCAGTATGGATCAATGTGTGTGTGTGTGTGTGTGTGTGTGTGTTATTATGGATCAATGTGTGTGTGTGTGTGTGTGTGTGTGTGTGTGTGTGTGTGTGTCGTATGGATCAATGTGTGTGTGTGTGTGTGTGTGTGTCAGTATGGATTAATGTGTCAGTATGGATCAATGTGTGTGTGTGTGTGTGTGTGTGTTATTATGGATCAATGTGTGTGTGTGTGTGTGTCAGTATAGATCAATGTGTCAGTATGGATCAATGTGTGTGTGTCAGTATGGATCAATGTGTCAGTATGGATCAATGTGTGTGTGTGTGTGTCAGTATGGATCAATATGTGTGTGAGTGTGTCACTATGGATCAATGTGTGTGTGTCAGTATGGATCAATGTGTGTGTGTGTGCTATTATGGATCAATGTGTGTGTGTGTGTGTGTGTGTGTCAGTATGGATCAATGTGTGTGTGTGAGTATGGATCAATGTGTCAGTATGGATCAATGTGTGTGTCAGTGTAGTAGATTATTTTCTGCAAACCAATAAGTTTGAATGACTATCTGTTCCTGTCCAAATTAAAGATAATAAAGTTGCGTGCACGCAGAAGTAAATTCACACTGAGACACAGGGTTCAGGTTAATGAAAGAAAGTTTAATGGCTTCTAACCGAAAATGGGTGCGCAGACCCTTATAAAGGCATTTTTACATCACTGAAGAATTCAAGATAACAACAAATAAACATTATTAATTGGTTCAGGTGTTAAGTGGTTAGTTAGATGCCCTCCCATCAAGAGGTGGTGTCATCCTTGACATGGGAGTGGACACAAGCATGAGGTGTTCACTCGATGGGAGGGGTGCTTTGGCAGCCATTTTGAGTAGTTGGTATTGTTAGTTTCAAGGTTCTTTTAGTAAATACACATTTTATTATTCAGCTGACACGTACTTTATTAAGACCAACATGTGGCTCAGTTGCTACAATATTTCATTCAACAGAAACTCATTGTTCTGCTGACGCACATTTCTTCCTGCCAAAGTATTAGCTTAGATAATTTCAAGAATTCTATAATTCTACAACATCAGTATGGATCAATGTGTGTGTATGTCAGGGAGTGTGTATGCATTAGTGATTGTGTGCCAGTGTTTGTATGGGATGCATCATTAGTTTGTGTGCCAGTGTCTGTTGATGAGTACATGTCAGTATGTATGGGCATCAGTGACTACACGCCTGTGTGTGCCAGTGAGTACTTATTAATTAAAAATCCATGTGTCTGTCTATTTTTTTTTTTTTAAAGGGACACTAGTCACTATAACCACTTTGTCTATTTTGAATTGGTTATAGTGCTTGGAGTGCCCTGGCACTGTCCCTCCATTCAGTGTTGCACTATGTTTGTGCAGTATGCCACAAAATAAGAGTCCCTGGCCACCCACAGTCCGGCCCCTTCTGTATGTGTAGCTAAGGCAGAGATTACACACTTCCTTGTTGTCATACCCATTCATACCGTCAGTTGGAGCTCTGACAGGTTAAAAGCAGTCAGCTGACACTCTCAGCCAGTCACAGCTGCCCATTGCTGCTCAGGGTAATACTTCCTTATTAGCCAAAGCAGCACAGAGGGGATGGACTGCCGTGTTCTCTTGTTTAGCATTAATACATTACAACATTAAAAACTGTTTAATGCTGAAAAAAATGATGGCACCAGGGGACTCCATACAATATAACCAGTTTAATGAGATGAAGCAGATACAGTGCCTTTGGTGTCCCTTTAAATTTAAAATAAATTGAATCTAAAAAAAAATATGTATAGTTTTATATAGTTTTGCTTTATCTATGTGATTTGGTGATTTGTGGGAGTATTATGCATCTATATATGTGCACAAATGTATATTAATATATGTGTATCAAAATATATATATATGTTCAGCCCTCACGGTGATCGACTGCCTGAGAGCAGAGGCAGGCATTGGGATCACAGAGGACTGAGGCAGGCAGGCTGCTGGGGGCGTCCAACTCATTTATTGCAGAGGGAGGGAGATGGGTAGAAAAGGTGGGCAGCTGACGGAGGGGAGCAGCCGGCTAATGCAGAGCAGAGGGAGGCGGGCGGCTGACTTAGTGCCGCGGCGAAGGAGCTGTAATCTCCCTGCTCTGCTCCCTTGCGCAGCTTGCAGTGATTCACGGAGCTGGGTTATGATGTCACTCTGGCCCCCGGCTCAGTAAACAGTGCGTGAGAGGGAGCCGAGTAAGGAGATGACAGCAGTGCTACTGGACCCCAGGGAAAGCATATTCTCTCCAGCTCTCTAAAGGTAAATTTTTATAAAAGAGTAATTACTTGTGAGTGTGTGTGTCTGTCTGAGTGTGTGTGTTTGTGAGTATGTCTTTGAGTCTGTGTCTGTCTCTGTGTCTGTCTGTGAGTGAGTCTGAGTCGGTCAGTAAGTGTGTGTGTTCCCTCCAATCACATGGGAAAGGGTTTGGGTTTTTTTTTTTTTTATTCACCTTTTTTCCACGCTGTGGCTGGCCCCACCTCCATGGCTGAAATCCTCAGTCTTGACGATCTCAGCCAATCCAATGCTTCCTTGTAGAAAAGCATTAGGAGACTATTGCGCATGCACAGCAAAATGCCACTGCGCCAATTTACCTTCTCATAGAGATGCATTGAATCAATGCATCTGTAAAAGGAACATTAACGTAAGGGCTGCACAGTGTGAAGCACTGACCCAGGAAGCACCTCTAGAGGCCGTCTGAGTGACTGTCGCTAGAGGTGTCACCAGGCAGCAATGTAAACACTGCTTTTTGTCTGAAAAGTCAGTGTTTACATTTAAAAGCATTCAGGGTCAGGATATAGACTTCAGAGCAACTACATTAAGCTGTAGTGGTTCTGGTGATTATAGTGTCCCTTTAAGAATTGTATTTTTGACGTTGATTTCTCTGGCTCCTAACTTTTCTAGCTGGCTGCTAGATTATATATACACACACACACACGTAATCTTATAAATTATTATGGTTATAATATATATATATATATATATATATTTATATATATATATATATATATATATATATATATACACACACAAACATCAGTATGATACACATATGTTAATAGACATATGCATAGAGATTACACACGTATATAAATGTAACAAGGGTTTTACATTTTTCAAAGGGTTATTCACAACATTTTTCATTTTAGAAAGTGAAAATCTAAATTGCATAATTTAGACCAAAATAGCAGATTTGAAAAATCCAAACTTCACCATAGTGACAGCCTGAATATTATAGCCTAATTTTTGAAATGTATTCACAAAAATTATTAGTTTAGTCGATAACCCTGCCCTTCTCTCAGTCTTTCATTCCCTGTATCAAACTATATCCAACGCAGAGTGCACTCATAGGATTGAGGACTAAACAAAATAAGATTAATTTAAATTAGACATGCAGCAGCTATCAAGTTTTGGGGATGAAACGTTGGGTAAATAATTTTCAATCTTTTGTGTTTTTCCACCTGTATATCTGTCACAGTTGGCACAATTAATGTTAGGGCTGGTGTAAAAAAATACCAGGGCTGCTTTTTATTCCCAGTCCGGCCCTCGTCATTGCTTCCCACCCTGGTACATGGTCCTGGATCCAGTTCCATTGGTCAAAGCTCTCCTGCAGAGTATAGCTGTATCGTGATTATAGCTGCCAAGTGATTAGAGCTGTGGAGTGAGTATAGCCTTCCCCCACAGACATTAGCCGAGACTTACTGCTGGGAGTGAACAGGTTTAATGGGACATGGTACAGGCAATATATACACAGACCCCCAGCAAGGGGTCTCCATACAATTCAATACAGACTTTTTCCTGGAGTCTCTGTGTCTGGGAGATAACTGAGTGTACTTTGCTTAAACTAATTATCTCCCAGGTACAGAGGTACAATGCACAAAATATTAAACACCCCAAAACACACACAATATTACAAGGGACCCCCACAAGTCCTATATCCCCGGATAGCCTAGAGCACCCATCATATCCAAAAAACGCTCAGATCCCACAAACACAGCCGAATCGCCACCGGGGTAAAGTTTTGACTGACCGCCCATGTGGCTTCTGCCCAAAATAGTTCCATAGGAAAAGTGGTAGCAGTCGGTCACTTTTGGGAGTCAAAAACTAATAAAACACCAAATTGATTCTCTAGCTCCTAGGTAGCGATTGCAGCGCCCACCCAGCCGAACATGTGGGATAACAAAGTGTTAAACGATGATGGAGGTATCAGGAGATGTTAATAGGGGTTAACAAGCCCAGAGGTGGTCCGTAATTTGTGAGTTTGTTTGGTTCCCGAACAGAAAAGGGAAAACACATGAACCAAGTATTTTAAGAGTCAGTTACATGGCCCGTAGTCATTGGGCAGGAGACTAGCTAGCAGGCTCCTCCAGGAGCTCGTGGTATGGGCATATTTGCCACATATGTCTTCTGGACAGCGATCTCAGATGTTCCACCTAGAATCTGCTGAAGCCACTCCCCCAATGTGGGGGTCACAGCCCCAAGTGCTCCTATCACAACTGGGACTACTACTGACTTCACTTTCCACATTATTTCTAGCTTCTCTTTCAGTCCTTGGTATTTGTCCACCTTCTTATGTTCCTTCTTCCTGATGTTATAGTCACTGGGTATTGCCACATTCACCACCACTGCAGTCTTCCAATCATCGCGATCACATGACCATATTGGCAGTTTGATATACTGCCTGCAAGTCACAAATTTAAAAAATATATCATTTAATATGCCTCACAAAAATAATATATTAATTCTAAGGGTGTTTTGAAATAAAAAATATTAATATTTATATTTATAAAATATGTATTTGGAATGCATACACACACACGCACAACCTTTTTCTCTTTTAGCCACTAAAAATAAATTAATGGTGTGCTGGAGGATGCTGCAACTGCGTTTAGGGTGCTGGTGGCCGGTGAGAGCACTGTGTGACTCCCTTCACCATTCTCAGCACTTCCGTGTCCATGTGGCACGCAAGCCCTGCCTCCCGCACACTAGTCTCACCCCAGATTCATTCTCTGCCCCTGCACTCAAGCAGGAAGAGGTCAAGAAATGACTCCCACAGTCTTCAGTGATATAGTCCAGTGGGTAATACTATGTTTCTACATCCAGTGGAATTATGCACCTAGTACCACATACTGGGGGATGCCCTGTAGCCACAGACCCCCTCTATTAGCAAGCAAGGTTTCTGTAACTTTAGCCCTGTATCCCCTTTCTTTCTTTTAAAGAATGTCATTGAGTAAGTTGGGGAGAAATCTATTTAGATGAGCCTTTACTTAAATGTACAATAGGCATCTCACATCCTCAGAAGGCTTTCGTTCACCATGTAAGGTGGACATGTCCTGGTTGTACTATACGATGGAACTTGTGAGTCTAGTGCTATGGAATGTATAAGAGCCTGGAGCCAATGGGGTGACTCAAGTCACCAATGTTTCCAGGCAGTTTCCACTATTTGCTGGGGATAGGCTGAATCTTCTCGTTGCCTCTGTCACGACAGATCTACACCCTTCTAGAGGCAGTTGTCTGCTTATTTTGCTCCTTTTGTTTTATTTCATGCCTCTTTGACACCAAGTCATATTGCTCAATTGTCTAACTAAGCCTGTCACCAATCTTAGGCAGATTACATTTCACATGCCTCATTACTACTATAACTCATTATATATTCTATATATCATGATTTCTTACCCTTGTTTAACCTACAGTTTTATTCTCATCAGTAATCTCTATGCATACTGCTTACTTATTTGCTATTCCAATATTATACTCCAGATGTATTGTTTTATCTCTTGTATTTAGTTATCTACAAATGTGCAAGTAATTCTTGACATGCCATGTTACTTATAAGCTATGTCCTTTACTCTGTTTGTTAGTGGTGTTTTGGTGGTATGTATCTGCCTGCACATAAAAAAAAATGTCAAAATTAAACAAGTGTACAGTAGGAAACAAAAATATTTGGGTGTAGGATCAAATTTTAGACATGCACTGTTCTCATTTATTTTCATTTATCAGGGCATGACATTTACTATGTGTTATTGGGCACATCGTCATACAGGGAGTGATAAGAAATGCAGGATGATGTCATCACATTGGAAAAAGATGAGCAGATGTTGATTCAAGTTAACTGCACAGGGAACAAGGTAAGAAGATTTTGTATTGCAGTTCTCTGTACTTTTTCACCATTTATATTACAATACTGTTAATTCAGTACCTACTGTGCCTTCATTTCAAGGAAGGCTGTTTCTCACACCCAACTATTGTTCAACCGGCAGGTGTGATGGGGTCTCCTTTGTTTTGGCCCTGCTTGCACTCTTTAGGTACAGGTGATATTTGAAAAATTAGAATATCGTGCAAAAGTTCATTTATTTCAGTAATGCAACGTAAAAGGGGAAACTAAAATATGAGATAGACGCTTTACATGCAAAGCAAGATAGTTCAAGCCGTGATTTGTCATAAGTGCGATGATTATGGCTTACAGCACATGAAAACCCCAAATCCACAATCTCAGTAAATTAGAATATTGTGAAAAGGTGCAATATTCTAGGCTCATAGTGTCCTACTCTAATCAGCTAAGTAAGCTATAACACCTGCAAAGGGTTTCTGAGCCTTTAAATAGTCTCTCAGTCTGGTTCAGTAGAAATCACAATCATGGGGAAGACTGCTGACCTGACAGTTGTGCAGATAACCATCATGGACACCATCCATAAGGAGGGAAAGCCTCAAAAGGTAATTGTGAAGGAAGTTGGATGTTCCCAAAGTGTTGTATCAAAGCACATTAATAGAAAGTTATGTGGAAGGGAAAAGTCGGAAATAAAAAGGTGCACAAGCATCAGGGATGACTTCAGCCTGGAGAGGATTGTCAGGGAAAGGCCATTCAAAAGTGTTGGGGACTTTCACAAGGAATGGACTGAGACTGGAGTCAGTGCATCAAGAGCCACCACACACAGACGGATCCTAGACATGGGCTTCAGATCTCGTATTCCTCTTGAACAACAAGAGCGAGAGCATGCTATCACATGTAAAGTAGCTCAGTGCACACATTACACTCATTATACACAAATATAGGTGGTACTATGGTCACAGCTGTCAGAGTAGGTCTACCGCCTCACTGGGGTGTGGCGGACGTTGCGTTGGTGCCTGTATGGGCCATGGCGCTCCCCCTGAGAGTGTTGAAGGATTAATGAGAATCAGAATGATAGTGGTGTGTCCATGTTGTGTTTAAGTCGGTATGACTCCCATGTCGACCATGCTAATGTAATAAACGGTTTCTGGGGTAGATACTTGTGTGCTATTATTTCATGTCGTCTAATGAGCTCCAACGTGTTGATGCATTGGGTTTGTGTTGGTGGTTATGGAGTGCGCCAGAGTCTACTTATTGATGTTAGGGCCGCCACGAGAACGTGGTAGAGATATGTGTGGGATTTGCTTAGACCTTTTGGAAAGAGGTGTAATAAGTAAATTTCTGGAAGTTTGAGCAAGCTTATTCTCAAACAATTTTGTATGATCTGTGTTACACCTGACCAACAGTGTAGTAGCTTTGGGCAAGACCACCATATGTGGGTCACCGTCCCTTTTTCTGTATTACATCGCCAGCATACATCTGATAGGTTCAGATTTCCCTGTTTTATTCGCGTTGGCACCATGTACCATCGGTACAGAATTTTTCGTGAGATTTCCATATGGGAGGCACAGAGTGACAAATTTTTGTGCGCCTTGAGAATCCTGGTCCATTGGCTCTCTGAGAGGGAGATGTTTAGTTCACGCTCCCATGCCCTGACAAAGGTGAAGGACTGAGGGTTGAGTATAGTGCTATTTTTGGAGTATAAAATGGAGATTAGTTTTCTGGCTGGTTGTAGTCTGAGGCAATTTTTTTCCACCTCCGTCAGCTGTAGACCATTTACAGTATTATAAGATAATATTTGTTGTTTATTTAGCCATGACAGCAATTGCACATATGAGAATTTTGCGGTACTTGGCAGTCCATGTTGTGTTTGTATTTCTGCAAAACTTTTCAGAGCGGGCCCCTGGAAAATATGGTATATGTGTGTGATATGGTGTCTGTACCAAAGTTTGTAATTGAAGTCGGGTATGACGGAGGATACAGCCTCCAGGGGTAAAGCTAGGGAGGTGCCTTCATGTAGGTTGTGTTTGTCCTTGAACTTGTCCCACGTCTGCAGTACGAGTTTGGTCGTGGGGAGTATTTCCTTGTGTTTAGGTCTCAACTTCCGAGACATCCATGCAAGAGCGGTAATGGGGAAGTTGTTAGTGTATATTGATTCGATGTGGACCCACTGAGGGGGCTCGAGGTGGCCATTGGCCGATAGTATTGGGCTAATAATTGCCGTTTTATAGTAACCTGCAGTGTCTGGCAGGCCCATGCCCCCCTCTGGAAATGGTTGGTAGAGTGTGGTTTTCGCTATTCAGGGTCTAAATCCATTCCATACAAAGGAATTCACAATTCCCTGTGCCTCGCATAGATAGTGGGTAGGGACTGCAAGCGGTATGGTTCTAAATAGGTATTGTAGCTTTGGGAGAAGTAGCATTTTGACCGCCGCCATCCTGCCCGCCCACGAGATGAATTTTCCCTTTCAGCTGTGTATTTGGGCTTTCAGGTCATTGAGTAGTGGTTGGTAGTTTGCCTTGTAGATGCCAGATATGTGCTATGTGAGGGCTATCCCCAGGAACTTGGTCCGTGCGCCACTCATATGCAAACGTCTCTTTCAGGTGAGCTAATGTGTTTTTCGGGACGTTAATGCCCATCGCTTGTGTCCTGGTTATATTTAATTTGTAATATGACCATTTGCCATATTGCTGGATGAGACTGTGTAGTGTAGGCAAGGAGATATTTGTTTTTTTGCAACATTAGGAGGATGTCATCCGCAAATAGCGTTAATTTATATTCTCTATCCTTGACTTTGATTCCATGGATATTGGGGTTATCTCGTATTAATTGGGTAAGAGGTTCCAGGGCTAAGATATAGAGTAAAGGGGAGAGGGGACAGCCCTGTCTTGAGCCATTGGAGATAACAAAGCTGCGGGACGAGAATCCTCTGTTTACTACCTGAGCTGATGGGCGGGAGTACAGAGCAGATATCAGAGATATGAACTGTGGGGGGAATCCAAACTTAGGACCTAGGACCGCGAGGAGGAAGGACAAGTTTAGTCTATCAAAGGCAGCATGGGATTGTTTTTTATGAGAGAGACCATGGGAGGTCTGCTATCCACTTTTATTAACATTTATGCTCCAAACATGAACCAAGTCAGATTCCGTTTAAAAACTCTGAAGGCCCTAGATAATTTTGCTCAGAGAATATTGTGCGTAGGAGGGAGTTTTAACTTATCACACTCCTTAATTGACTCTTTGTCACGGACTACCACAATCCCTGTTTTCTAAATTTAAAAAAACTGCACTTGGAGCTCTCAGATGTGCAATTATGTGATGTTTGGTGCTTTGACCACCCCAGGGAAAGGGATTATACCATGGGTGTCCAACCTCTTGGCTTCCTTGCACCACCTGGAGTGCAGAGGAATTGTCTCGGGCCACACATAAAATCTATAATATAATTACTTTTGTATAATAAAACAAATAAACATTTTCTTAATTCTGTTTAATAGATAACTCCCTTATTTGTTATCCTTATGTGGAATTGCCATATTTAAGAATACCAAATTAGGGAGCTATCTACTAAATACATCCAAATGTATATGCAATTGCACACACAACCACACATACAATCACAAACCTATACACACATAATCATAGACACACACATACAATTGCAGACCTATGCACACAATCACAGACCCACACAAACACACACATACAATCACAGACCTATACACAGTCACATACACACACATAATCAGATGTGCACATACAGACATACACATACAATCACAGACCTATACACACAATTACAGACCTATACGCATAATCACTGACTTACACACACAATCACAGACCCACAAACACAAACATACACAATCACAGACCACCCACCACACACACAATCACTGACAAAACATACACAAAAATTACATTCATACACATATATTACACCCACCCAGCCTCCCTACCTTGCTCTGGGATGGCTGGAATGGATGCTGTGTCCCTGGTGACTAGTGTTTGCTTCTGGGCTGGGATCTCCCAGTTCCTCGCATGTCCAGTTGTGATGCTGGGATGATATCATATCCCGGTGGCCTGCTCAGTGGGAATACAAAGCAGCCCTGGAAATAAATGTAGGCCAGCCCCATAAGTCATTGTGCCATGTAGTGAGTGTGTGTATACATGTGTATGTGTATATGTGTGTATATATGTGTATGTGTGTGTATGTTTGTGTGGATATATACACACACAGCTTGTCTGTAGTGAGTGTGTGTGTTTGTGTGTGTATAAATATATATATATATATATATACATACATACACAAGCTCACTACAGACAAGCTCACTGATACACACTCAATATAGACAAGCTCACTGACACACACACATGCCCAATACAGAAAATCTCACTGGCACACAAACATGCAAACTCACCCACTAGCAGGCACATACACACAAAGTATCTGACAAATTAACTGAAGCTTACCTGGCACTGAAGACTGTGGAAGCCATTTCTTGACCTCTTCCTGATTGAGTGCCGGGAGCAGAGCTTGCATCTAGGGGTGGGACTTATGTGCGGGAAGCGGGGCTTGTGTACCGCATGGACACGGAATTGCTGAGAATGGTAAAGGGAGCCACACAGTGCTCCCTCCGGCCACCAGCAACCTAAACACAGCTGCAACATCCCCCAGCACCCCATTCATTAATCCCCTCAGACTGACACAGGCTGTCACAGTCCGAGGGGAAAATAATTTAAATGGCATTTTTTTTAAATGATTAGAGATGTTTGCCCGGATGGGCCCATCCAGTCCCTCTCTACCCAGACTGCAACCAGGCCGCACTGCTAGCATTCTTGGACAGCACGAGGCCTGCAGGCCGTAGGTTGGATACCCCTGGATTATACCTTCTTTTCTTACCCTCAGATATGATACTCCTGAAGAGATCATTTTTTTTGGATTACACAAATACTTGCAGCTCATGAGTTCCTCTAAATTGGGGAAATCGACCTTGTAAGATCACATCTGGGCTCAGGTAACGCTTGCCCTTCCTTGATCACAACCTCAAAGTTATTCCTGGATTCTGAATGAGTCCCTGCTGAGTGATCAAGCAGTTGTAGAGTATGTGCAAGAAGCAATAACTGAATACTTACAGGAAAACAACACGCAAGACGTTAATCCCCATAATACTGTGGTAAGCACATAAGAGTGTGGTCAGAGGCCTGTTGATTAGTACCGCTTTCCATACAAAAAAAAACTGTGTGTGGCTAGAATAGTTGAACTTTTAAAGCAAATTTCAAAACCTGAACAGCTTTATTCAACTTCAATGAGACATACCATATTAAAAGACCTTCTTTATTATGAGTTTGGCAACAAAAGTGGTTGATTGTTGGTTAATGCACAAAGGGACCCTAAAACACAGACTTTTATTGAAAATATTAGGAGATTGGCCAACAGACATACCTCACTGAACAAATAGCAGATGTTTTTAATTAGTATTACTTAAAGTCTGGTAGACCAACTGGGAGTTGCCTAGAAAGTCCTATCCTTCAAATCCTCTCCTGTACTAATCCCCGTTCTGAGATAATATATATATATTTTCCCTCTCTTTATCTCTGATCATCTATGAGCCAGTGTGGGGGGATATCCCCTGCGCACATTCATTACTGAATATCTGTACTTTCTTGATTATGATCAATAATATTCTTTTCTGGAAAGTGAAAAGTTTAAGATGCCATGTGCTCGCTTTTACTTTTACCACCCTTCCATTTGAGTGGATACAGGTTCCCAATCCCCCAGACACCTCATCATAAAAGATTTACCTTACCTACCCCACTATACTAATATTACTATTAGGGTTTTAAATTTATAGACACCAATAGGCTTTCATTTATAATTTTTTAACTATTTAATGTGGTGGCTGGCTATCAAGCGTTAGTGCCGCACATAATTAATCGTTGATACGTTGAGGGTTTTTAACAATTTGCCTGCTGGTTGCTAATGCTGCTAGAGGGCAAATAGTACTGCATAAATTGTAAATAAAATTTGTATAAAATCAAGTGACAAGAATTTTTTAATGGGGATTCTGCCAAAATTCGTGAATCTTCTGAATCCTATCCTTTTATAGGATTCGGATGCAAAAGCACAAATTTTAATCAGGACATCAAATGCATGCATGTGATCGCTGCAGATTCGCTCTGGCCAACCAAATTCCGACCAAATTTAGCTTTAGTAAATATGAGGCATCATTGCTGTCAGAATCATCTTCACCAAATTTTATTATATATTTCCATATGCACAGTGGCCTTTTTTATAGCTATTTGTGTATTTAAGGCTCATTGGGTTGAGAAAATCATTATGATAGTTTCCGTGCATTTTTATAACTATTTTTGTTTGCTTTAATATTCTTGTCAGATATGCTTTTGTATGAAATTCATTTCAAGCGTATATTTACTGATAATATAGCCAATAGTGACTGTAATTATTTGTTAACTAAAAGGCATCTATACAATTTGAGTTTCTTCCTTCTGCTTTCAATATGAAATTATAGTCAGGTTACATTTACTATTGCAATGCATTCAGAATTTATTGCATAAACTAAATGAAACTGAATTGGTACTCAACAATTTTACATTAAGCATATAATGAGCTATTTAGAACACTAATGAACTATCCCATTATCAATGGTTTACAGTGCATAATACATGCCTAAAACTATTATTTTCCCTCTAGGTTCATAATTCTTAATTTGCACATTATTTAGTTAATAAACAATTACTGGTTGCAATACATAATCATGAAAGACTCAGTCACAACTTATAGTTTATTCAGCTAACTGTCTCTAGTGTTAAAACACAATACAATAGTAATTATACACACACACACCTATGATAATATACTACAATTTAAGGATTTATCAAGTATACCCAAACACAATTTTTATGTTTTGTTCAACTAATATATATGTATATGCATAGTGAATATTTGTTTTTATTTGAAGGTTCTTTGAAGTACCCTAGATTGAAACAATCAAACTAAAAAGATGAAACTCCCCAAATTTACTATTGCAATGCATTCAGAATTTATTGCATGAACTAAATGAAACTGAATTGGTACTCAACAATTTTACATTAAGCATATAATGAGCTATTTAGAACACTAATGAACCATTCCATTATCAATGGTTTACAGTGCATAATACATGCCTAAAACTATTATTTTCCCTCTAGGTTCATAATTCTTAATTTGCACATTATTTAGTTAATAAACAATTACTGGTTGCAATACATAATCATGAAAGACTCAGTCACAACTTATAGTTTATTCAGCTAACTGTCTCTAGTGTTAAAACACAATACAATAGTAATTATACACACACACACCTATGATAATATACTACAATTTAAGGATTTATCAAGTATACCCAAACACAATTTTTATGTTTTGTTCAACTAATATATATGTATATGCATAGTGAATATTTGTTTTTATTTGAAGGTTCTTTGAAGTAACCTAGATTGAAACAATCAAACTAAAAAGATGGAACTCCCCAAATGGTTCCATATATGTGAGCAATGTTTCTTTTCAGTATTAATTCGCAATTTCAAAAGTAGATTTACAAACATATATTTGAAAAAAAAAACACAGTTAAAAGAAAAGCAATTCCTGATCATTTTCTTTTAGGCTTCACCCTTCAGCATTTGACATTGGTGGGTTTGGTTGGACCGCTGCCTGTCCGTGAATTGCCTTTGTTTATATTATGCGTGTTCTCCACATCTTTTCGTATATTGTGCCCTCTCCCTTTTGGAAGTGCCTCCACAAAGAAAATTAATTCGCCCTGAACGGGGACCACCCTGATACCTCTATTTAGAATGTTAGTTTAGAAACTTCACACGTTGCAACATAAGTATCAATCCGTAAACCGCAAGGGAAGCAATTAATGAGCGCTCCCCTGGGCGGCCGCCTTTTGTACAGACAAACGCCAGCCCGGGGGAGTGTTCGTGGATTGTTTCCCGACTCGTTCGTTATCCGAATGAGGACCTCCCCAGTGTCCCATTAGAATGTTCGCACTAATTACTCAGAACATTCTCACTTGCAACCTAAGTGTGAAGCCGCAAGGGTGCTTTCGTATATACGAACGCCATCCAGGGGTGCATTCGAACCCCGAAAGGAGATGCTTCCCTTGTTTGGGTTTCACACCAGGACCTCGCGTACAGAGACTAGCAGACTGAGGGACGGAGACGTGGATCCCTGAGATTGTTGTGGGCACTGGCAAGTTTTTGCGGGCTCTCATGAGCCCGAGGGACAAAGTGACCAGCTCTTTTCCCACGGGCGGACTTTTCTGGACCTGGGAGACAAAGGGATGGTCCCTTTTTACCGTGCCTAGACTCCCAGGCACAGAGGGAAGAACCTGGCAGTTGGTGTGGGGAACCCCGGAGATTCAGTAGCGGGGATGATTTACCCAATAAAGAATAATTACAGGTAAGTAATGATGATGTGACAAATAACTAGAAGCATGATAATTGCTTGTTTAAATGCATTTTGTTTCGAAATTCTAGCATGTGGCATAACACAGGGTATGCATAATAGCCCTGTGTGGCCAATAAAATTGTGTTGTACCTCCAGAACTAGGTCTTGTCCAGTTACTGGCGGGAAACGGGTCTCGTTGCAGTTTAAGTGGTTCCTGACGGGCTGAAGGAAGGAAATTAGTGGTGGTTACCGGTCGGGTTACCCGGAGGCCGCTAAATCTGGTGGCAGCAGTGGGATAGTCCTTACCAGCCGTGCGGAACCAGCGTTTGTGAACCAGACCAACCTATCAATCAATCAATTTAAAGAGGCAGACATTGTGAAAGTTGCTGGAGGGTAGAGGGGAATAAGTCTGCAACTGACCCAAGGCAGAACTGATCACTGCCCTAATGGAGGGTGACCTACTAAGCGGCGCGTGCATGGTACAGCAACCGGGGGTGTGTGTATGCTCTGGACAAGGAGATGAATAGTTGCTTGGCATACTATGCAGAAAAGTCCTCCACAGAAATCCTGAGCAAGATCTTTGTCGAGGCACAAGCATATGTCCTGGCTCAGAGAGCTTGGGTAAACCCTGCACCCATCCTCGAACAGTGGGCTGGGGAAGTGTTCCCAGGTGGTCCGGCTGCACCAGAACCCGAGCCCAAACTACCCTACCAATCCTTCAAGAAGATTGCGGAGGCTGAAGTGGGCATAGATGTCTCTTTGCAGGACTTTGAGCCCCTCTTCCGTCTACATGACATCGCCCAGCAGACTGAGTCCCCATTCTGGCCAGCAAACTCACGGGGGAAAGCTGTGGATTCTTACCGGGCTGTGAACGAGGACAACCTGTGGAACTATGCCAATGTGAAGCAGGTCATGTTGACAAGGTATGCCATCACCCCACAGGTATATCGCAGAAAGTTCTGAGAATTGAAGAAGGGCCACCTGAGAGAGGCAGCCTAAAGCTGGATGCATTCCCAACAGGCTAAGACGCCAGAGGAAGTGCTCCAGCTGTTCCTGTTGGAACATTTCTACAATGGGCTACCCACCGATACACAGGGACCGACAGCCTAAGACCCTGACCAAAGCAGCCCAAAAAGCCGATGTGTATGCAGACACCAGGCGACCCCAACATTCGGCTGCCACTCCAACCTCCCGTACACCTGGCACCCCAGTTTTCCTCACCTGCAACCCCCTATTCCAGAGATTCACTGGCTCCTGCACCACCTCAGAGGACACCCAACTGGGTAGCCATCCAGTGCCACCAATGTTCCCAGTGGGGCCACTACAAGAGGGAGTGCCCTCAGCTGAGGGACCAGTCCATGTGGATCCATCCAGGGATCCCTCCTAGACCACGAGCCACTGCCCACTGTTTTAAGGCAGCCCCCACCAATGGGTTTCCTGCAAAAATTTGTGAATCTTCTGAATCCAATCCTTTAATTTTAATCAGGACATTAAATGCATGCATGTGATTGCTGCAGATTCGCTCTGGCCAACCGAATTCCAACCACATTTAGCTTTAGTAAATATGAGACATCATTGCTGTCAGAATCATTTTAATCAGGACATCAAATGCATGCATGTGATCGCTGCAGATTCGCTCTGGCCAACCGAATTCCAATGAGGAAGCCTGGCTCTCCCTGCATGAGGCAGACCCTATACAAGCCGCCACAGATAACCAGGATCAGCACCGGCAACCGGTCCAGGCCCAGCCAAGGGTCTACGAGACTCAGGGGCCATGCTGACCCTCATGCAACACCAGCTTGTCACAAAGAAGGACAAGACCGAAGGAACCATTGCTGTCCGGGTAGCAGGGGTAGCCATTCACTGCTTGCCCACAGCTTGAGTCCATCTTGATTGGGGCACCGGAACCGGATAGTGGAGGTCAGGACCATAAACAACATAACCGCCGATGTGCTGCTGGGCAACGACCTAGGTCAGCTCACCTCCACCCCACCAGCGATCCTGAGGAGGCCTATCCAGTGATGACCCAGCCAGTTTCACTCACCCTCTCCTGCGCCGGCTCCTTTGCCCTGGGACACCCCAGCCAAGTTTGGGAGAGAGGTAGTTGCAGACCCTACCCTACAGACTTATAGGAACTGAGTGGCTATGGGTTGGGCTGTGACAGATACAGAATGGTTTACCTGGAAAAAGGGATTATTGTACCGCATGGAAGAAAAAAGAGGTTCAGGGATCACTCCTACATTGAAGACCCCCTGGCTAAGCCTAGTCCCTCTGGGAAGAACTATATTCTGACCATTGTGGACTATGCGACTCGTTCCCCCGAGTAATATTAAGGCAGAGACTCTGGCCAAAGCCCTGATGCAAGTGTTCTCCTGGATGGGTTTTCCCCGGGTTATCGTCTCGCATCGGGGCACTCAGTTTACCGCCGAGATGACTAATCAGCTGTGGAGGTTATGCAGCATTAAACCGATTCTGAGCTCCTTGGCCAATGGCCTATGCAAACGCTTCAATGGCACGTTGAAGCAGATGCTCCATGCTTTTGCAGAGACTCGCAAGGATTGGGAGAGATTCCTGCTGCATCTCCTGTTCGCCTATCGGGAGGTGCCCCAGGAATCTACAGGATTCTCTCTGTTTGAACTGATGTTTGGACGGCGGGTGATGGGACCCCTAGACCTTGTCAGGGAACACTGGGAGGGAAAAGGATCAGGAAGGAACCCCCATCATCCCATATGTGTTGGAGTTTAGGGACCAACTGGAGGAACTCTCCTGGTACGTGGGAACCTCCAGGCGACCCAGAGGCACCAGCGCTCCTGATACGATAGGGGAGCCAGGGACCATAGCTTTCAGGTCAGTCAGAAGGTTTTGGTTCTAAATTCTGTCCGACATGACAGGCTGCAGGCTGCCTGGAAGGGGCCATAGAGGGTAGTGGACAAGAAGTGTTACACTACCCATGTGATCGGTCCTTGCTCAGGCGCAGGGGACAGACGCATGTTACACGTTAACATGCTGAAGCCCTACCACAAGCGGACAGAGGAGGTTGCCGCTATGTGTGCACCTGCTTTGGAAGATTTTGACAATCTTCCCCTACGCAACCTCCTGGAGGATGGAGCTCAGGCAGGGTCTATAGACAAGGTCCAAATAGGAGACCGACTGACTGAGCAGGAATGCAGGCAAGTGCGCAGCTGCTATCTGCAAAGAGAGAGACCTTCTCTAACCTACCCGGTTGCACTCCCCTAGCCACCCACAGGGTAAAGAACCCCGATCAGCAACCTGTGAGGCAAACCCCGTACCGGATCCCAGAGGAGGTCAGATAGAATATGAAACAGGAGATCCAAGAGATGCTCCGCCTAGGGGTGATCGAATCGTCCCAGAGTCCTTGGACCACGCCAGTAGTTCTGGTCACTAGACAGGACCACCCGGTACTGTGTGGACTACCGGAGGCTCAACGACAAGACGGTCTCAGATGCCTACCCCATGCCCCGTATAGACCTAACCTAACCACGATTGATTTGTGTAAGGGCTACTGGCAGATCCCCCTAGCAGTGTATGCTGTCCCCAAGTCAGCCTTTGTCACCCCATTTGGCCTGTACCAATTTAAGGTAATGCCGTTTGGGATGAAGGACGTCATGGCCACTTTCAAGAGGATGGTGGACCAGCTACTGGACGGCCTCCAGGATTATACCTGTGCATATCTGCATGACATTGCCATCTACAGCAACACCTGGGAGGAGCATCTAGACGCTTCTATGTTTGGATTAGGATGAGTGTCAGGGATCTTACCTGAGGTGGGCGTCTGTAGCACAGATATGTTTGCTCACCCTTCCAGATAGACACAGTCCAAGGTGACTGTGGCGGACCGCCTGGCACCCACACTGGGTGCCTCCGCCAACCGATGCTCCTAGTGCTCACGAGGACTCCAAGCACTCCACCCGACACCATCAGCACTGTAGTCCCCACATCCAGTGTTACAGCTTGGCTGGGAACTTCCACCCACCCTTGACCCAAGATCAGGATCCAGCTTCCAGAGAGCGTAGCAAGAACAGCTCTTAAAAGAGCTAGTGATTATAATCCTAGGGGAGTATAGAGATATAGCAATCCCCAGGGTAGATACAGCCGTTTCCCCCACACATGAGATGTGACTCTATGTTGAGGGTAAGCAGGAACTCATTTTAATGGTGCCTCACTTGGCCTTATATGACAATCCCCATGCAAGGGAACACAAAGTCATAGATTATAATCATAACAGTGGTTAAATGCATGACACTCCCATATACAAACATACAATCCCTTCCCTCTGCCTTGGAGATAATTAGATCAGGAACTGTACTAATCTAATCCAATTATCTGCAAGCACAGGAAAAAAACACACATTTTTACAAACACCCCAAAAGTACCTTAAAAGACACAAAATCCCCTGATAGCCCTGATCTGGGTGACCAACATATCCAAAAATCGCCCAGATCAGTTCAGGGGTTTAGGAATTTCCTGGAAGTCTTTTTTTTGACCAACCGTGCACATGGTCCTATGCCCAAAACAGTTCCAGGGAATCAGGGATAATGGTCAGTCTCTCTGTCTGGAGTACAAAAGTACATACCTCACATGAACAAAGCTTTTTCAAGTGCATTGGGCAAGGTATTTTGCAGGGCCCATAGTCCTGAGGCAAAAGGCTGGCCAGCAGGTGCCTCCAAGAACCAGTGTAAGAAGCCACTGTTAATCTGTGCATGGGGGCTGTGCAGGACAGGTGTTCCAAAGCAGTACCAACAAGGTCACAAAAGCAGGATAGTCGAGGGATAGCTGAAGTCAAAGGATGCCAGAGGTCAGGATCAACGAAGTGTAGCCGAAGTCAGAAGGCGGGGTTAATATAGAGTACAAGGTCAGGAAACTTGAAAACAGGAACTGAATACATACACCAGGAGCAAATACTTGATAATGTTCTCAGGGAAGGGCAGTTTATATACCAATCTGAATGACCAGTCTCAGGTGAGACTGGGAGACAAAGAGACAGTCCCCTTTTCCCGCGCCTAGACTCCCAGGCACAGAGGCTCTTGGGAAAAAGACCCCTGGCTGTTGGTGTGGGGAACCCCGGAGATTTAGTGGAGGCCTTTGGGGACAAAGAGAACGGAATCCCTTCCCACACTGGGACCTTGGGGAGGGGGAGGATTGTGGGATGTGTCCTTGTATGTGTGTGATCCACCCCTTGCACGGGGTATGCATAAAAGCCATGTGTGGCCAATAAAATTGTGTTGTACCTCCAGAACTAGGTCTTGTCCAGTTACTGAGGGGAAATGGGCCTCGTTGCAGTTTAAGTGGTTCCTGACCAGCTGAAGGAAGGGAATTAGTGGTTACCCGCTTAGCGGTGGTTACCCGGGTTACCCAGAGGCCTCTACAGTGGGAGATATCACTGAGATATGTAGACATGGTGCACTTGGAATGGTCTGCTACATACCAATGAACCAGAGAGGGTGTGAATCCCCTTCTTCATCACTTCCTATTTAAAGCCTCTACATTCTAAGGCTGCTATTTATACATTGTCATTTCCCGGAGTTCCTGACCTTGGAGTGCTCACTTAGCACTCAACTATTACTGCCTGCCCTGACTTGCATTGGCACTTTTCAGTGCTTTTAGATTGGACTTTTGTACCTTCCATCATTTCCAGTGTTATCTGCACACTGGGGATACCCTTCTACAAAAAATTCTGACTGTTCATGTGTATAGCATTAAAACATGTATATAAGGTATAGTACTGTTAAAACACCCACCAAAATTGACACCCCTTCATCAATCTTTCCCTTACACCATAGATGGCTCTTCCACATAAAATATTCAATTACCAGAAATGACGTTCCAGTGCTAATTTTGCCCAGCTCGCATCATTCTGCATAGACCTTCACTGATTTAGTTTAGCACTTTCATTGATCCAGATATTGGAAGTCATATTCCTGTTTATACATTTTTAAAGTGATACAGAGAGTTATATATACATGTTTTATTGTGTTTAAATGTGACTTCTGGCTTAGTAGAGGCTATACAACCACATATACTTAAGCGGGGATGGTATCAATGTATGCTGAAATATCTGAGCTTACAAGATGATCCACATTTGTGAGTAGCCTTTGGTCTTTATAATTTAAACACAAATATCTGTTACGATATTGCACCATTGGATTCTTTGTGTTTGTGATCCTCTCTTTGCATAACTCATCGGGGCACATTGAGGATACATCTTATCTCATATGTATATCCATTCATCCGGAGATTGCACCACTGTATTGTTTTACTATTCATGCAGCTTATGTGAAGCTCCATATGATGTGTGTGGTACTTTAGTGTTTTTACATACTACACCATTAGAATCCTCCTGTATTTGTGTTTCTCTTTTCCTTATCATATTGAGGATCTCCATACCAAGGCCAATCAAAACATGCCATTTGAGGATATTTGGAATTTGTACTCTTTAGAAGACGTATTTTGTATATTCTGTATACCAGTTACTGTCTTGTGGTGCAACCATTTGACATTTATTTTTCTGTTTTGATTTTGTCCCACATTAAGTGTGCTACCTTAAATAGTTACATAGTCTCTGTTGAAAAAAAAACTAAAAGTTCATGTTGTCAACCTTGAAACCCTTTCTTTTATGCTGTTGATCCAAAAGGAGGTATAAAAACTCAATTGTAGCCATTTCCAATCATGTCACAAAAGGAAAAATTATTTCTTGACTCCATAATGGCCATCAGATTTCTACTTGGATCAACAACCTGTTTATATAGTATATCCTTGAAAATTGTAAATCATACTTGCTTTAGTGTACACATAATCTTAATTTTATTAATGACAGGAGGCGAATATTTGCTTAAGTCTCTCTGTACTAGAACTCCACAGCAGCACATTAACACAGAGAGTAAACAACAAATCAGAAAAAGTAGGGTACAATAAAACTCCCTTCCCCAAAAACTACTTCCTCTTTCAAGCTGCGACTTAACATAACACAGTTAGAAAAACAATGGAAAATAACAGTCTGTCTTGGGAAAAACAATGAATCCCCCCGATATCCTTCAGCCGAATGGGAATTTCAGGTGTGGTACCATAATCGAAATTTTAAACTGAAACAAGATAAGCAGAATCGAAAGAAATGATTAGCCAATGAAATGTACTTAGAAAAAAACATGCAGCCACCCAGTGCAAATTCAGGCAACATCGTAATATATAGAGGTCCCAACCCTAGAACAGTGTGATAACAAGTGACCAGAATTAAGAATCAACTGAAGAGCAGTGTACCTACCTAGAATACCCAAATAACTCCTGACAACATTTACAAAACAAGTATAGAGGAGAACAATGGGTGGGAAATATTTGCCTCCTGTCATTAATAAAATTAATATTATATGTACACTAAAGCTAGTATAATCTACAATTTTATAACATGACAGGAGGCTTCATATTTGCTGTTTCAACGATCAGCCAATAAAGCAAAAGTTGCATGTGTTGCTGGCCTGAAATAAAACTGTTGAAAGGTGTACTCTTGAGACCAGTCCGCTGAAAGTAGAATGTAGTGAAGGGAAGTGCCAGCCACCAGGGCGCACGACACCGCCGCGCCCCCAAATGAGTGAGTGCCGAAGGAAGAGTCCACACCTGCTAACAACAGCAACCATCTGAGCCAATGTGCCAAGGAAGAGGAAGAGACCGGTTTATCTGGACGCACATATGAGACTAGTAGTTTTTTGGATCTTGAATCACGCAGCTGAATTGTAACCGCCACATAACCGGATAGCGCAGCAACCATGCAGAGTTTAGGAGCCTTGCGGAAATATTAGTAGAAAATAGCCGTCGAGTCTGACTTGGTATGCCTAGACACCAAGAAAATCGCCCCTTCCGGAGAAAAATTGAACGTATCGATGTTGAATGCCCGGACGTCGGAGACCCGTCGGAATGAGATGAGACACAAGAGTAGTGCAAACTTGTCCGACAAGGGAGTTGTACTTAGGTGCCGGCTGGCGTAACAGTCTGATGCCCCTGAGGAGCCTACATACCAATGGGTCCTGACAGATGGGAGGTCCTTGAAGGGGTACATGAGCCACCAAAATCTCAGACTTGGCAATGTTAACAGAATGGTATTGCCATCCCTGATCGAAGAGGTGAGAGAGGTAATTCAGAATGCTGGATACAGGTGCTGTAAAGGAATCAGTACTCCAGGCACCAACAACACCAAACAACACCAAATGTTCCACGCGGACAAGTAACATCTCCTAGTGTCCAGAGCCCAGAAGTCCCAGAAAAGGTTTCTAGCCTAAAGCGATAGTTCGTTGACATTCCAGGTTCCCTGAAAAGAGTTCAGGCCATCAAGCAGAGGTGGCCATCCAGTACGAGGCGGTGAGGATTGCCTTACGAGTCTGAGAGTAGAATCTGCGATGACGGGAGGAGAAGCGGATCCCGATATGACAGCTCCAGCAATTCTGGAAACCAAGCCTGGCCTGGCCAAAGAGGAGTCAGTAACACTAAGGATACTCGTTGACGTTGTACCTGGAGTAGGACCCTAGAGATCATCAGCAAATGGAGGAAATGCTTAGGCTCCCAGTGGACGGTTTTCTTCAGGAATGGCCATCGTAGGGAGCAACTGAAGTATGTCAAAACCTGGAAGTTTGTTCTGGAGGCGAATAGATTCACTGTGAGCAGGCCCCTCCGATGTGCTATTTCAAGGAAGATCGAGCGATGCAGCTTCCAGTCTGCCGTTCATCACTCCCGGTAGATACTCTGCCTGGAGAGTGATGTTGCACTGGAAACAGAAGCTGTAAACCTTCTTTGTCACCTCTGATAGCGCCCGTAAGTGGGCCCCCCAGGCGGTTGATATACTGCACCATCGACACATTGTCCATCCTCAGGAGAATGCAGCAATCCGATAGGTAGCTCGCAATGCTCCATATTGCAAACAAACCCGTGATCAGTTCCAGACAGTTGATGTCATACTCTCCTTCCATTTCCAACCAGGGGCCTCCTGTAGAAGCGGTCGCACAGATTGCTCCCCAGCCCTAGAGGCTCGCGTCTGACTCCAGAACGAAGTTCGGAGTCGGGCTGAAGACTGCTTTGCCATTCTAGGCAGACATGTAAAGTAGCCATCTGCGGAGTTTGACCCTGACATCCTGCGTGAGGGGTATCAATTGGTTGTAGGAGGGTCTCCTTTGTAGAAAGCACGCCTTCAGGCATTGCATGGCCCTGTAATGAGGGGGTCACAGGTAGATGGCCTGGATCGATGTGGATAAGAGTCCCACTACTCGTGCCAGTATGCTGAGATACCAGGATCTGATCCTGATGTAGGATCCTCTGGATTTCCTTTCGAATGGCCGTTATCGTGGACTGGGGGAGGCGTAGGAGGCACTATGTTGCGTCTATTTCGGTGTGAGAGCCGACTTCTCCCTTCACTTGACCACAAAACCTAGGGACTCGAACATGGAGATGGCAAAGAGTGTTTGAGATTTTAGACTTTTCTTGGAGGAATCCTCACAGAATATCAGTAGATCGTCCAGATAGATTAGGCAGCGAATGCCTCTGGAGCACAGTCACGCCGTCACTGGTTTCAGCAATTTGGTGAAACACCACAGGGCCAAGCTGAGGCCAAAGGGTAGACAGGAAAATTGGCAAGTGGGGTCCACTGGGAGAAAGTGTTGGCATGTGGGGTCCACTGGGACAGACAGATAGGCATCCTTCAGATCTAGACATGTGAACCAATCCCCAGGGCGGAGCAGGTCCCATAGAAGATGGATGCCTTCCATCTTGAAGTGTTGGTAAACAATAAAAGCATTCAGATTTCTCAGGTTTATAACTGGTCGGAAATCCCCCGTCTTTTTCCTGACCAGGAATATGGAGCTGAAAAAACCTCCGCCATCCATTGCCCATTGAACCACACCCTTGTAGAAAAGGGCCTGGATCACGGCGTCCACCAGCGCCTGATGTTCCCTCGATGATATTGGAGGTCAATCTTGCGTCGGCGTGGAATAAATTTGGAGAAGCAGGGCTCACCTGTGGCATCCTGGCTCTTCTGCGAGCATGGCTCTCTTTACCGCGGTATGACCTATGTGTAGTGAAGGTCCCAGAATTGTAGCTGGGGAAACACGATTGTGCATGGGATCATTGATGTCCAGATGGCTAGAAGTGGCTGACGACATGACCTCGTTGTCGTCCAGCCCTGTCAAAAACACGAGAGGTGTGTGCGGAAGACTCTCCTCGTCAACGATTGAGCCTTGTTCAGTGTTGTATAAAGGTTCACATGCTTATGGAGCTCTTTGATAAAAGGCTCTCCAAACAACAGACCCTTGGCCGAGGGGCCCAGCTCCTTAGACCCCAGCTCCGACAACTTAGCATCCATGCCTATAAGGACCACTTTCCTCTGCTTCGTGCAGAGCGCCACGTTTGAGTTGCCCAGCAAGCAAATGGAGCGCAAGGCCCAGTCTCTTATGGAAGACGGGTCCAGGGCGGTACCCTGTGAGAATGCTTCACCCGTGAGCTCTAGGATTCTAGCCAGCGGCCCCAACATATCAAGCACTTTATCCTGCACCAAGCGTAGACTGCACTCAATCCCTTTTTTTGGGTTGGAGCGGGTCAGGTAAGTAGTAACCATGGAGTCGAATTCTGTGTGGGTTTGGGGCATTCTGCCCTCAATCTCTTCCGCACTTCCCAATCTAGAGGTCTCCGGACCCAATAGTGTACGAATTGTGCTAGGTGGTCAGGTAGACCTTTGGTGTCTAATAGTTCATTGGTCAAAGAGGGGGTTTGCCTGTCGAATCCAGGAAAACATCCTCCTCTAGAGAGGTGGGTAGTGTGTGGCAAAGCCACCGGATTCCGGGTAGTATGGTGAATCTTCCAGTTTGTCCTCGCCCCACTTGTCTTCGTTCTCCAAGGGAGACTGGTCTGCCCGCCATTCATCCAGAACAATAGGGGTGGGGGGGTAGGAAGTCCTCCTCTTCGCCAGAAAGATTTGTCTCTGTCGGGCGGGCGAAGCCACAGCAGCCTGCCTAAGGCACTTTGCTGGAGCCTTGCGTTTGTGGGCATGAGGCTCAGGCCTTCACCCTTCCAATAGCGCTCAGACGCCCTCGCCTGGTCCCTCCTGGGCGAGTTTGAATCTGACTCTTCTGTTGTGTGGGTGGTTCCCGTTGTTCCCCTATTCTGTGGCACTAGAGGTAGGGCACTCACCAGGGCTTTCTCCACAGAGGTGGTCACTGCCACATTAATCAAAGCCTGTAGGCTTTCTTGGGTCGTAGCGTCCATAGTGAGTGAACTCCCAATCATAGCGTGACACCTAGGGACAGAAACAGGACAGGTGTCACCATGAAGCAGTCGGGGAAACCCCAGATAGAACAGCAGTATGTTAATAGTTGTGTACATATATACATATGTATACCTCTATAGGGAGACTGGGGTTCACCCAGTAGTATACCCCTAGGCCTGCGGCCAATGGCGGGTGAATTGGGCATAGTTAAAGCAGGCCAATAAATAGGGCACAGCCAAAGCAGGCCAATAACTGGTGCTGTACTAAGACAGCAGAGCGGAGAACCAATCTGTGTGGGGTATTATCCCTATACAGAGTAGGAATCCACCAGGTGCGTCTAGGGGTTGCACCCCAATAGTAAATATATCTCCTACAGTGGAGTGTATTGAATGGTAGATAAAAGCCCAGATCCTAAATCCAAGCAGGGAATCAACAGCACACAATTATATTCTTGCTTGTCTTATATAGTAGTCACAGAGTATAAACTGGGCCCTAGAATGGTAGGGGCTATCAAAATTGTATCCAGGCCCAAACCACGGTCTGGGAGTAGACCCTTGCCCCATTATGGGTCCTGGTGCCAGAAGGAAAACTTGGGGCAGGGGCTGCAAGCATCCGAGCCCTCCTCCACGGGTCCAGATGCACGTGGGCCATGGCAAAGGCCGGCCGCGGCTCAGTGGTGTTGTGGTGAGGACTTGCGTGGGAGATCGCAAGGTCCCAAGAGGCCGTGAGCAAACACGTGGGACCGCATTCCCGGAGCTCGGGGGATCGGAAGAGGCAGCCTAACAGTCAGCCCCCGAAACTCCTGAGCTAAAACTAACCAGGTAAAACAAAGAGAACAGAATAAGTGGACAGTCAGTGAAAGAAGGCGGAGTAGACAGAGAGGGAAAAACTGAATGTAAAACCAGTGGGTGTGGCAAATGAAAGAACAATACCCCCAAAGACAATCCACAGAAATATGGAAGAATATGTAATAATATAAAAAATAATATAATATAATATAATACAATTTAAAACATAACATATTATAATATAGTATAGAATATAATATAAAATCCCACAGCCACCCACAAGAGCAAGAGACAGTGGTACTCTGATGGAGGTGGAGCAGCAAAGAAAGAGGAAATAGTTTGTGGGGAAGGGGATTTTATTGTACTTTACTTTTTCTGATTGGTTGTTTACTCTCTGTGTTAATGTGCTGCTGTGGAGTTCTAGTAAGGAGAGACTTAAGAAAATATGAAGCCTCCTGTCATGTTATAAAATCGTGTTTATGTAAAAAACACAAGACCTTTTTTTTTATTTAATATCTATAGAATCTGACAAGGCCACATCTTGAGGCAGAGAATTCCACCTCTTTTTAGTTCTTACTGTAAGGAATGCTTTTCTCTGCTGTACTTGAAAATGCCTTTCTTCCAGTCTCAAAAGGGTACATCTTGTCTGTCATCATATAGTGGTTTGTACTGAACATGTATATATTTATATGGTGCTGTCATATCTCCTCTTAGGTGCCTTTTTTTCTAAAGAAAACAAATTAACATTTACTAGCATTTCCTCATAACTAATATTTTTCATCCCCCATACTAATTTTGTAGCTTGCTACTGCACATTTATTAGTTCTGCAATATCCTTCTTTAAAATGGATGCCCATAATTGCACTGCCTATTCAAAATGGGGTCTTGCCAATGATTTATAAAGAGGCAAAATTATATTTTGATTGCGTGACACAATTCTCCTCTTAATGGCATTGCAATTATTAAATAATTTTCATGTAATGTTATGCCTAACTCAGCCCCATTTACTGTATAAGTGGCTTGTGGGTTCCTTATTTCAAAATGCATATCTTACATTTATTTGTATAGAATCACATCTCCCACTTACATGCCCAGTTTACTATTTTATCCAAACCCCACTGTGGTAATGTTATTATCTTACCTAGTTTAGTGACTCCTGAAAACACTGACAAATGACTTTCAATGCCCACATCAAGATCATTTATAAACAGATCAAAAAGAAATGGTTTCAGAACAGAACTCGGAGGCACTCCACTTACCACTTTTGTCCAATTTGAAACTTTTCCATTTACATCTGCTCTCTGCATTCTATCTTTAAGTTTTAATCTAAACCAACCGATTTCCCTGACTTTCATAAAACCATGTTGGTTCCTGTTCAAAATTAATTCTTGAATATTATCCTAACAGCTCTTCAAATAATTTCCCACCACAGATGTTAAACTTGTGAGATTGTATTTTACGGGCTATGCTTTTGAACCCTTTTTAAATATAGGCACTATATCTCCTTTTCTCCAATCCTCAGGTTCAATTCCTAAAAGAAAATAATCCTGAAAAGTTAAAAACAGTGGTAGGGATATTTCTACACTAAGATCCCTAAGCACATATGGGTGAATAAAATCTGGCCATTGGGATTTGTTTACATTATAGAAAAACTGATGTGTTAAAGTCCTGATGTGGTTGTTTAGTTTATGCCCCCTTATATATTAAAAAAAACAAAATTAATTAAAATAACATTTATCACCACCTTTTCTTCAGTGCCAAGACTCCGTCATAGCAGCCACAGCCTCCACCTCGAGTGATATCATCCAGGAAACGTGTCTCCATAACGATCTAATCCAATGCTCCTCACAGAGTTGCATTGGAAACCTTAGGCGCCCCACAATGCGTCTAAGATTCTGCCATAGCGAATCATTGAATACACTAATTCTGTATGGCAGACAGTGACGGCATTGCATGCATTCAGGAAACGCATCTTTAAAATAATACCTTTGAATGTATGGAAAATATTATGTCTAGCATACATTATTATTTTCTAGTAATAAGACGAAAGGAGTAGCGATACTGTTTTCAAAGAAGCTACCAAAGACAAAATTTGTTATTTTAAGTGACCAAAAAGACAGAATAATAATGTATAAAGGTTTGTGAAATAATCAAAATATTAAACTAGTAAATAAATATGCCCCAAATTTTGACCAGTATACATTTTTAAATCAAGTTCTGGTGAAAATAAAATCCTTTTTAGAGAGAGTGGTTATAATGAGAGGTGAATTAAATGCTATTTTATCCAAGTTTATATACTCCAGATGGATTATGCTATATATCATATTCTAAAATCAGAAAGATTAATAATAACTCGAAAAATAAAATTCCCATTTAGTACATATCTGGCTTGTTCAGAGTGATAAAATAAGAGACTACTACAACTGCATAAATATACAAGGGTAGGCTTGTTCTTTATTTCACAGATCCTTCAATATGGTTATAAATTCAAGAATATTAAATATAATGTGGAGCAATCACCCCCCCCCCCTTTTTGACCCCCTTGCCCACCTCTCCCCAATTTTGTTTGTGTGCAAAAAATTAGTGCAATCACCAGGAATTATATTGAATAGACACAATTCTCGTGATAAACGCTCAATGGAGGGAACAATATCTTTAACAAAGCATGTAAACTCTTCAAAAATATCTGAATACGTGGACATTGCCACCACATATGAGAGTAGGTGCCTATGTGTCCACACCATGCTAACAGAGATCTGACAAAGTTGATGAGTTCACTAAAGTTGATAGTATGCTAGTTTGCCATGTTTTAATCGTGGCTACAATGGTTGTACCTAGATATTGGTAATCGACTACGATTCCAGTTATTGAAGAAATTTTATCCCTAGTTCTGATAAAAAAAGGTATGAGTTGAATCTTTGTTTACTATCTAGCCTAACTGATTCACTCAAGTACCATTGGAACATTTGGGAGGAAACTGTTAAATGCAAATATTTTATATATTTGTTTTATTACCTATTATGTGTTAAATGTATCTATGCATGCGTGTATATAAATTGTATTTTTTTTAAATAGTATATTGTACCCTATTGTAACAATGCAATGTTTTGTGGACTCAGGGCATACTTGAAAACAAGAGAAATCTCAACGCATCCTCCCTGGTAAAATATTTTATAAATAAATACACAAAATAAATAAATCTAATTTAAATTCCATTATTTTTCTAGTGTTTCTGTTAATTGTCCTCACCATTGTGTCTCCATTTGCAGCACATAATATGAATTAGCAACCACCGATACATCTTGTTTGTATCGATATCTTGCTTATTATAATGATGCCATTGCCAATCCCGTAATGGATGGATATTTTTCCCCTGTTCTTATTATTATTTTATAGATTTTTTTATTTTATTTTTTCTTAATTTATTTTCATTTATGTTATCTTGATAAATGATGATTATTATTACGGTTTGCTTTGTAAAAATTGCAAAACTATTCAATAGAAAACATTGGATGCGAAAAAATAAATAAATAGTGCAAAATATTAAAAGTCCTATTTAAAATTGGAAGTTAAATGAAAGTTTACTGGTAGATGAGAATAGTAAAAAATAAATTAGATTACATATAAAAAGATACTTTAAAGAGAATAACACGCCAGATATGAAAAAATTAACAATTTGGGAAGTAATTAGACAGTTTATGTAATTAGATCCTATTAAAACAAGAAAACAAAATATGTAACTGGAGATAACTCTGGAATAATTTAATAGATTGGAAATGAATCATAAACAATCTCCCTCACTAGATATTTGGATAGAAATTACCAAAATAAGATCTAAAATAGAAGTTTTACTAATCGGTAGAATAGCCATGTCAGAGCAATATATACAGAAACCGTTCTATATGAACTGGACAAATTCTTAGTCTAAACATTTTAAAAAACAACAAATAAAAACGTATAAACCAAAGATAAAAGACAAAAATGGTAAATACTCGTATTGTAATGAAGAGATTGCAAGAACATTCCATCATTATTATAAAACGTTTTATACAATCCATTCTCAGAGCTATAAATTAGTCAATTTAAAGATTCTTGGAAACATGGAATCATACTTAAGTAATTATTTAGATAAGATATTGAATGATACACATAGAGGTAAATTAAATTAAAAAAAAATAACAGAAGAGGAATTAGAACAGGCAATTTTGTACACTACTTTAAGGAATAGTACAGGTCCAGATGGGTTTCCAATATCATATTATAAGATTTATAGAAAAGACTAAATACCGTTAGCTCTAGACATATTTAATCCACTTCTCAGTGGTCTTACGTGCTCCCAACTTGCGCTGTTACAGTCCATAATGAATGCGGCAGCAAGGCTCATCTTCCTGTCCGCCCACACCTCCCATGCCTCACCCTTCTGTTAGTCCCTACATTGGCTTCCTATAAAATATAGAGCTCAATTTAAAATTCTGGTTCTTGCTTTCAAATTTCTACATAATGCTGCTCCCACCTATCTATCCTCCCTTATACACAAGTATGTCCCATCTAGGCCCTTACGATCTGCTGAAGACTTACGTCTATATTCTGTCCGTACTCCCACCTCTGATTTCTCGAGGACTGCACCGTTCCTGTAGAACTCGCTTCCCTCCTCCGTTAGATGCTCACCCAGTCTCCACTCCTTCAAAAAATCGTTAAAAACCCACTTCTTCATAAAAGCATATCAATAAACTGCTAATAGCTCCTGACTGATTCCTCTTCTGCAACGGTCACTAGTCTAATACTATCCTTACCTTTTTGTGTCATTTTACCCCACTCCCTCTAGCATGTAAGCTCATTGAGCAGGGCCCTCAACCCCTCTGTTCCTGTGTGTCCAACTTGTCTGGTTACAACTACATGTCTGTTCGTCCACCCATTGTAAAGCGCTGCAGAATTTGATGGCGCAATATAAATATCATAATAATAATAATAATAAATTAGAAATAGGTGGAAATTAGAAAAGAGAATGTTAGAAGCTATTAGAAAGCAATTGACACCTCTGAGTTAAATGGTTTGATTGCCCTTTTCTTATCTTGTGCTACATTTGTTTTAATTTGCTTCTTTATATTTGTTTCCCAGTAGAATTTGCTTAAAGACCTTCCATTTAATTTCTTTGCTTTTCCCAGTGAATAATTCCTGCCAGTCAGTTCATTGTAACATTGCCCTTATGCTATTGAATTTAGCCTTTTTTTAAAATAGTTTTTATACAACCCATATAAAATAGTTTTTTTTTAGATCATCTTAAAGTATACCATATTATGGTCACTATTTCCCAAGTGCTCCCTAACTTGAATATTTGAAAATAAGTCAACAAGCATCTACTCTAGTTGGCGCTTCTACTAACTGAGACCTGTAAGTATAATTTATCAGATTGTTTCTACTTCATTACAGACATTTGGCGCTCAACTCATTCTCTTATTCATATCTCAATACATTCTCATATTCACACCTCAAGTTGGACTTTGGAAAGTTCCCATTGGGCACAGAAATTCATCCTTCATAATTATCCAGAGTTCCTGGTTTGCAAATTAGCACAAAGTATGCATTGCATTTCTAATTTCAGTCTGCATGCTGTGGTTAAAAAAACAAAAACAAACCTGTGCTTAAAACATCATCCATTGCTAAAGAAATGCATATTGGAATCTAAAACACAATGCCTGTCTGTGCTCATTTGCATGTCAAGCTGAAAGCATGTTTCTGTGCCCAAGGGGGACTTCCCAAAGTCCAACTTGATATATGCATGATATACGCAACAGTAATTTTTCTACATACATAATATATAATATATATATTTATACCCACACATCAATATATATTCTGTTCCTAAATAAAAAGAAAAAATTTCAACAGATAACAGCAGTTAATATTAAAACAGAATATTATTGTAATCATCCCTGTTTATTTTCTTATGTCACTAGCATGGTTCACAGTCCGCTGATTTAAATTTAATTGAGTCAGTGATGAAACAAGCAAGACTATGTTAAATAAAATGTCCAATTAGTTAAATTAAAGGTCACGAAATAACTGAAAAACAGCTTGCAATGTTTAGACTACGTGGAGTCAATACAATAAATCCATACACCAGATTTGTCTCTGTTCAGGCTTCTTTATATAATTATTTATTGAACATTTCCTCTTATCTCCCAAAGCTTGTGTTACAGAAGATATCAGGAGATTGTGGATGGGATTCAAACCAGGGAAGAATAATGTCCTGCATAAGTCTCAGGTGTAAAATCTAAATCAATAATGTGTTAATTAAGATGTTTTTAAAACAGCACACCAAAGCTGAAACTAAACCACTTCAAATCTCAAATAAAAAATACATCCTTATATGTATTTGAAATCTATATTTTATGTTTATAATTGAGATACACCTTTGTTGTAAATTTATCTTTTAAATTTAGAAATGAAGTTGTTTCATCAACTAGTATACAAAAGTATTTGGGTGTATAAATGATCTAATATAAACTAGGTAGCAAGCAGTTTTATCCTATATTTAATATTCATCTATAGCCAGCTTTCACAAAATCAAATTAAGCCAGTCTGGCAGAGAGACTAGTGAAATGTTCTGCTCCTGTTATTGATTAGCATCTTACGAATAGCAAATACAAATGGTTGGGCACACTGATAAGAAGGTGATTTAAGATTTAAAAGGAGAAATGTAAAAAGTATATAGCAACACATTGGAAATAGATATGGAAATTTAGTATTCAATCATGAAGACTTAAAACTACTGCTAAATAATATAACATTGTGAATGGTTGGATGATCTTGAATTTAAAAAATGTAATGAACTTATATAATTAGCATCAACCAGGAACCTTTTCACAATGGACTACCTAGACTAGACAGTCTTAATTACATTTTAAAAATGTAGAGACTAGTGATATTGACTTTAGAAAAATGAATAATTTTCTATACCTCTTAAAATGCACTACTTGGGGAAGTGTATACAGATTTATTCCTCTTGGATAACTCATAGCTACTGCTTTCTAGAACAAAATTTAGAAATCATTCAGGACAATGTAGATGTTGACCAAATGGGTTGCATAGCTCAAAGGCTGTGTTACCATAAAACTAGCCGAAAGGCCCGTCAGACCACCATGGAATTACATTTGAACTGGTGGCTGATAACCAACATTCGTCCATATGTTCCTCATACAAGACATTTTGATGATCCATTCTGTCTGACAAGTTTAAGTTTGTTGTTGCTTTTTTCTTGAAGAGTTATTTGCAAAATTGTGTACCACTGTGAATTCAAACTGAATTTAAAATGATAATCCAAAATATACAAACTAGAAGAAATTCCCAAATCAGCCATGTATTCAGTTAGTCTATTTTGAACTAAACTTTAAAATTCACTTTGAATTCCTGACAGTTCAAACTTGTATGCTTAACCCTGAATGATAAAGGGCATTTGAAAGCAATGCAATAGAAAGAAGAATTTAAAATAAATGTATTAAGACAGAAAAGGAGGATAACATTTGATTTTACTCATCAATGCAATATATATATATATATATATATATACACCGTATATACTCAAGTATAAGTCGACCCGAATATAAGTCGAGGCCCCTAATTTTACCCCAAAAAACTGGGAAAACTTATTGACTCGAGTATAAGACTAGGGTTGGAAATGCAGCAGCTACTGGTAAATTTCTAAATACAATTAGATCCCCCAAAAATTATATTAATTGAATATTTATTTACAGTGTGTGTATATAATGAATGCAGAGTGTGTGTGTGTGTGTGTTTGTGTAGTGTGTGTATATAATGAATGCAGTATGTGTGTATATATATAATGCAGTGTGTGTGTGTGTGTGTGTGTGTATGAATGCAGTGTGTGTATATAATGCAGTGTGTGTGTGTATGAATGCAGTGTTTGTGTGTATATAACGCAGTGTGTGTGTATGATGCAGTGTATATAATGAATGTAGTATGTGTGTATGTATAAATGCAATGTGTGTGTATATAATGCAGTGTTTGTGTGTGTGTGTGTGTATATAATGCAGTGTGTGTGTGTATGAATGCAGTGTGTGTGTATATAATGCAGTGTGTGTGTGTATATAAAGCAGTGTGTGTGTATGAATGCAGTGTGTGTGTATATAATGCAGTGTGTGTGTATGAATGCAGAGCGTGTGTATGTGATGCAGAGTGTGTTTGTGTGTGTGATGCAGAGTGTGTAACCTTGCTGGGGTGTGGGCATTTTTATTATTTTTATTATTATTATTTTAATATTACATTTTATTTTTAATATTATTACATTTTTATTTTATTTTAATATTATTAAAATGTTTATTTTATTTTATTATTATTAAAATGTTTATTTTATTTTTTTCGTCCCTCCTCCCTGCTTGTTGGCCAGGGAGGGGGGCTATATTATTCCCTGGTGGTCCAGTGGTGTGTACTGTGCAGGAGGGGGGCTGGCAGCAAGCTGTTACTTACCTTTCCTGCAGCTCCTGTCAGCTCCCTTCTCCTCCGTGTCGGTCAGCTCCAAGAGCTGACAGGAGCTGCAGGAAAGGTAAGTTACAGCTCGCTGCCAGCCCCCAACAGGACCGCTGGGCTTGTAATGAGCCCGGCAGTCCTGGTCTGTATTATGGCAATGTAAGTTGCCAAAAAACTTGTCTTATACTCGAGTATTAGACGGTATATATATAGAGAGAGCGAGAGAGAGAGAGAGAGAAAGAGAGAACTTGAAAAAAATAATTACACTTTAAAATATAAAACAGTAACTAGATGTTGTAAAGACTTTGCTAGAGGCTCTGTCAATGTGAGGGTTAATGTACAAACCAAGTATTTTAGTACTAAGTACATTTCTATAGAAAGCATTTACAGTAAAATAGAACTTGAAATAATTCTGTGACTGATTTGCTGCACAGTTAATTTAAGTGACTCAAAATTTATCATGACGGGTGAATTAGCTAACTCTATTTCAAGCCAATGGCCATGCATATTCTTAGTAAGTTTCCCCCACTGCTTTCAAGGTTTTTCATTTGCATGCACCAATAGGTAGATTTGTATATGTAAATGATGAAACAATGTGGTAAAGGAAGTACTGTTTTGGTTAACAGTCCAACTCAATTACATGCAGATGGCAAAAAAATTATTCTGGTTACATCTATATGATTATGCATTAAATCCTTGCTTGACAGTTTGAACATTGGGTGAATTTTTAAAGCTGCCTGACAAAGTGAATTACCAATACCGTAAAATCATGCTTATTGTCCACTTCACCAAGGAAGATGACAAAAAAAAAAAAACTAATCTAGATTCTTTCTGCTTAACCTACACTGTCAAATATTAAAATATAATATGAGTAAAAAAAAATAGTGAATTTTCAACAACTGTACAATTCTTTAATGTAGTCTTTTATGTGGGGTTATGGTTTGACTATTATCGAAGATTACTGGAATGAGAAACAGGAACTTCATGCATGAGCGATCAAGGTATGTCTATTAACTCTGCATTTAAGAGAGCAAGAAACATTGCAATTGCTTCACCTAAGTGATATGCTCAATTCATTAAAGTCAGCATATTAATATAGAGTTTATAAATCCACAGCCCACGCCATCCAACTGCCTGGCCTTCCTGTCCAATATTTCACCAGAATGTGTTCTGATTAATTTATTAATGTCATATTAATTGTTAAATGAGATGTTACTAAAGACTTTCCTTTCCATTTATATTTGATTATTCATAAGTCAAACTCAGTGTCAATACCCATAGTCAGGTTTGAACGTGTATGCCTATCTCGGCCAATGGATATTTGTATACAGACCATGTTATTTTGATAAATGAATCCTTGCACTTGATAACAGAGGTCCAGCAGTATAACATTTCTTTGACAAGTACAGTTTTTGAAAAACACATATATGTAAATTGTCCACATTATATAATCTTACACAGTGATATATCACAAAGTAATCTCAGGTCTTGATAAATGTAAATTTAATGGTTCAAATTTAAACAAAAGGATTGACGCTCATTACTACCAATAAACAGCACACATCAGTCACAGCTACCCACACATCATTCATAGCTTTTGACACCAGCTATCCTATAGCTACCCCAAACACCACTCATAGCTATCTGCAAACAGCAATACATACCACTTAAGCAAACCCCATGCACTCATATCACTCACCAGTACCCACAACAACAACACACATCACTTGTAGCTATCCCCACATGATATAAAACCAGCCATACTCATTGAGATGTAGAATGGCTTAGGAGCAATACTCTCAGACTGATAAAATGTACTTGCATCAAATATATGTGATATGTTCTACCAAACCTTTTTGCAGTAATTTGCACTGCCTGTCATAGGGCTGTCATATTCTTCATATGCACTGTTAAATGACCATTAAGGTCACCCAGACCACTTCCTCTCAATGAAGTGGTCTGGATGCAGTGATCCTCTGGTTTGCAGAAATTTGCAGAAACTGAAATGTTTACCAGACAGCCACTAGAGGCGCTTCTGCTGCAACAACCGAGTAAAACCCGAACACATGACATTGCTGTTCGTAGTTAAGCATTGGATTCAGTGTTTTCCTATTGAAAACATTGGATGTGAGTGCATTTCAATCCTTAAAGGGACACCGTAGGTACTGTATCTGTTTCATCTCATTAAACTGGTTATAGTGTCTGGAGTCTTCTGGTCCCATCATTTCTATCAGCATTAAACAGTTTTTAAAGTTTTAATGTTTTAATGCTAAACAAGAGTCCCCGGCAATCCATCCCCTCTGTGCTGCTTTGGCTTTTAAGGAAGTATTAGCCTGAGCAGAAATGGGCAGCTGTGATTGGCTGAGAGTGTCAGCTGAATGCTTTTAGCCTGTCAGAGTTCCAACTGACGGTATGAGTGGGTATGACAACAAGGAAGTGTGTAATCTCTGCCTTAGCTACACATCCTGAAGGGGCCGGACTGTGGGTGGCCATGGACTTTTATTTTGTGGCATACTGCACGAACATGGTGCAACACTAAATGGAGGGACAGTGCCAGGGTACTCCAGGCACTATAACCAATTCAAAGAGATGAAATGCTTATAGTGACTACAGTGTCCCTTTAATGTTCCTCTGTGAGGAATGCTCCAGAAATGAGGAAGTGATGCCTCCTTGCTGTCACAAGAGTGGCGGAGAGATCAGAAATGCAGTCTTAGTGCTGAAAAAGGAGAGTAAGATAATGTTTAAAAATATTTTTTACTGCAAATGGGGGTTGACTACACTAACTATGAACAAGAGCACTATAGCGCATCTGTATTTGTAACGTTATAGTGTTCCTTTAATTTATACTTTGGACATATAATACAGTTATGCAAATTGTATATAAATAAGTGTATTATATGAAAAAGAGTTAACACAATATAATTACAAAGGGAAAATATATTTAAATTTTGAATTCCTAACAATGTGCTGTACTGTTTATCAGGAAATGAAGATCCCTTAATCAAAAGGTTAATAAACAGCACATCACATGATAATGTACAAAATATATATATGTTAGTTTAAGGAAAAACTGCATCAATGTTCACTGTGACATAAAGAGAAGAAAATATTGTTTCCCCATAATATTAGTTAAGGAAGTCAAGCATTGTTTTATTTTCGGAGAACACACAATACATAGGAATAAGTGAGAGCATTTTACATTTTTTTTTAAAGTCTGATTACTTACGTTCAGTGTCTCTATGCTGTGTATGGAGACACTGAATGCTCCCAGTAAAGATGCATTGATTTAATGCACCTCTATGGGGAGACGCTGATTGCAGCAGTGCAGCAATTTGACATACTTCTGCTCTAGCCTCCAAATGCTTCCCTATGGAATTGATGAACTCAGGCAAAGGGGTGGGCGGACGCAAGGACTAAGAGGTAAGTAACATTTTATCCACACAGGAGAGCTGAACATATAAATAGTTAGTAGAACACTATAGCATTAGGAATTAGTGTTCCTTCAACTATTATGTGGGCAGAGTAATCAAAACATAATATTCACGACTTAAAATGTAGACTATGTGACTTTTCATGTTTTATTAAACATTTTCTTTTCTGCCTAATATGCTCTGCTATGATTTGCTCTTTGCTTTTCTTTTTCTCTGTGGGATTTTGAACTTGATTTAGTCTCCAATAAGTACAACAGGTGTTATATTGTAATGATAAAGACCTTCTTTTATTCCTGGATTTTTTATAGCCTTTCTGTTTTTATATTTGTTTCTTTGGAAAGTGCTACTTAAAGGACCTATTAAAATGGTATTATATAGTGTCGTGCTATACACTTGAGCAAGGAGCATAACCAGGGCCAAAGTATAATTTTTAAGAAGGATAAGGAGTGCAGTTATACTTTTAATGAAACACAGAACTATATAAATGAGTTTAAGCAAGCACTGAAATACGGTATATAATTGATCTCATTTGTTCATGTTGAAAAACCGTGTGACTGACGTATTTGCTTCCTAATTACCAGCTGTTTATATAGAAAAGATAACACAATCCTTCCTAACAGTAAAATAAATTTACTCAATGAATGGTGAGATTGATATATGGACAGAAAAAAGATAGAGAGACAGACAGAGATAGAGAGATTGAGAGACAGACAGAGATAGAGTGTTTGAGAGGCAGACAGAGATAGAGAGACAGACAGAGTGATATAAAGGCAGACAGAAGACAGAGATATAAATACAGACAGAAGACAGAGATATAAATACAGACAGAAGATACAGAGATTGAGAGACAGACAGAAGATAGAGCATTTGAGAGGCAGAAAGAGATAGAGAGACAGACAGAGTGATATAAAGGCAGACAGAAGACAGAGGTATAAATACAGACAGAAGACAGATATAGAGCGACAGACAGAAGATACAGAGATTGAGAGACAGACAGAAGATAGAGCGTTTGAGAGGCAGACAGAGATAGAGAGACAGATAGAGAGAAAGAGAGAGAGAGAGAGACAGATAGATAGACAGACAGACAGACATAGCAATTAATCCAATGTGGGGGAAAACCAGATGTTTAAATAAGCACATCAGAATATATAAATGGGAAAAATATATGCAATTAGAGTCATGCATTGTGTGAAATAATATTTTATATTTTCAGTGTACATACTTCTCTAATTCTTTCCTGTATACTGAAATGAAAAAAGTCCTAGAGAATTTGCAATCAGCTGTTTTGTGTTTCTTTTGATGGAATTATAATTGTCGGATGTGCCTTACATCTCCCTTGAAAGCAATTTTTCCTTTTTCTTTAAAGAATATGCCTCTCATATAAAGTACTATTGAAAGTGTGTGCTGTTTCAAAAATACATATACATTAAAATACACTAAAGGAATAGGAAAGATCAGATTTTGCGTATTGAATCAGTGCTGACTCCATATTCAATACAACATAATAGGGGGTATTTAAACTATGCTGATGCTAAAATCATTCCACTTAAAAGAAAAGTTAGTTGGCTAAAATGAACATTGACTCAGATTAGAACTGCAAACCTGTCACTGTCTGTGAAGAATAATAATGTCACACCACATGAGATCGAGGGGTTATTGGCTGAATAGGACCGTATGCTCTTTGAGTATTTATGTGACTCAAATGCAGCTCCACTTAAAGATGTTTGTTTTCTGTGCACGCTGCCCAGCGCTGCTGTAAATCAAGTCTCCAGCCTGTCTTCTTGAGTAAGTGGAAACACTACCAAGACAAGACTATTTTTGACCAAGACATGGAAAAAATATCTTGACCTAAAGCATCATGCCTTTCCTTCCCCCAGGAACTATGAGATCTGAGAATTGATGGCTTGTTTCATCACACTCTGTCTTTGCTACGTTCTAGTTCTTTGTTCTAGCTGAACCAATGGTAGAGACGTGGCAAGAATCGCAACTGGAATAATTTTCTACATATCACTAATAGCTACCTTCTGGAAAATGCCAAACAATTATGTCCAAGATTTCAACCTTAATTGCAATTTTTGGACTGTTTTTACTTTTACACTGGTAGGAAATTGTATCTGCTAACAAATGTCCCTAATATTAATTTTTCACTCAGCAACAATACATTCCATTGTGATGTTCACTAAATCAGGGTTACAGATGAGGTTTTTTTTGTTTTTTTTTAATACATTATATAAAGGTTAAAGGGTTACCCCAAGCACTATGACTTCTTCAGTTAATTGAATTGGGCCTGGTGCTTCGAGTCTGTATGTGCAATGTGTGCAATGTTTTGCTTTGAAACACTGGACATAAAGACTTCAGCCCCTTTGGTGCTGGATGTATAAAGTCATCTCCATCAGCATCTTTGGGGCTTCATTAGCCAGCCCAGAATGTTAATGTTAATTCTGGGCATATTTATATGCACAGAATATAATTAATTGGCTGAGAGATTAGCTCTCCAGAACCCTGATGATGTTTTGTTTTGTTTTTTTAGACATTCTTTATTTCGAATTTTATATTTGTCAATTAACTTTATATATAGCATGTGGTTGGTAAATTACAAAATGAGAAGAAAAACTATTTCTCCTATCTTCTCACAATTTCAAGATTCAGAATCAAGGAGTTTAGAAAGAGTTTAGAAGTGATAATCATTACAATGGAAAACATTTTTGTTTTGTAACAACATTATGGGACTCCAGATTACCAAAACTAGCTAATATTGTACATTTCCAAGGTTGTAAACATAGTGTAAACATGCCAGATAAAAGTAGTCATTTAAAGCGTTAGCAAAAGTCATGTAACTGAGATTATGAAGTGGTGTGTAATATCGCAGGTCAACACCATCCACTACACCACCGTGCCCCCCTCTAAAAAAAGCAGGGGTAGACTATAGAGTCCAGAGGTGGAGAGTACAGCTAGGAGGAGGGCATAATGAGACAAAGGGGGAGAAAGAGAATAGTGGGAGAGAGAGAGAGAGAGAAAGGGAGGATGGGGAAGGATGCAGAGTGCATCTTTCAATGACAATGTTCCAGTGGCCTCCAGCTTCTCAAATCCCAGGCCATGGCAAACTCCCCATCTAGAGTCATTCCATTCAACCTTCAACTCTTCACAGAAAGTACTTTTGCGTCGGATTCCAAAATCAAGGAGCTAACCTCGCCAAGAATTGAGAACCTGGAAGTTGTTAATCTTACACCCCCCAGCAGTATCCAAGCAAGAGGGCACACCATTGTTATATGGATTGCCCCATTACTGGGGAACAAAGTCAAGGTACTCCTCACATAAGGAGTAAACCCTTAATATAACATACAAATAGTTACATACTTGTACAGAAGCACAGAGAGCTCTCCACCTGCAACTTATAATACAGCAGCTTAGGAGAAGTAATGGCATTAAAAGTGGCAAAACAGTAATGAGAGGATAAATCAAGGTCAGAATAAGGAGGATGGCTTATTAAAGAGGGTGCAAAAGCAATAATACCTCTGTAGTCAGTTGCCAGGATTTAAAATTGTATAGTGTAACTGATGAAAAAAATTGATTAAAAAGAAAAATAGACTATTAATGGATAAATTCTAATTTCTCACTGGAATCACTTAAAGCGTCACGCTGAACTCCTATTGTTTCCTCTTCTCTTCCTCTCTTAGAATCTGTTCTATTTGTCTTTCTGTCATGGCCCCCGGTTTGTTCTGGTGAATAGAATTATTCCCTTCAGGCTTTTTGCTGTATATACTGTCGTTTCAGAGAAAATGCAGTGTTAACATTGCAGCCTAGTGATAACTTCACTGGCCACTTCTCAGATGGCTGCTAGAGGTGTTTCCTTAAGCAGTCCTGTGTACCATTCAGTGTCTCCACCCTCTGCATGCAGATACTGAACTTTCCTCATAGATATGCATTGATTCAATACATCTCTATGATTAGATGCTGATTGGCCTGGGCTGAATTTGACTTGTGTTGGCTTTGCCCCTGATCTGCCTCATTGATAGTCTCAGTCAATCCTATGTGAAAGCATTTTGATAGGCTCAGATCACCACTTCTGATGATGTTAGCAGACAGGGTCAGGTCAGAGGCAGACAGGGGCAGAGCTAGCAGCTGCAGGCTTGAATACAAGTAAGATTTTACTATATTAAGGAAGGCAAGAGGGGGCCAGGCCGGCTAGATAGTGGTTTTAACACGATAGAGTCAGGAATACATGTTTGTGTTTCTGACCCTATAGTGCTCCTTTAAGTCAGCACAATTTCCTGGATCAAGGAGGAGGGTGAGTACTTTCTTTGACCACAGTAAATGGTGCTGACTTAAGCTCCACCTTAGGTCAGAGAAAACCAGGCATAGGAAAAATACATAAGACAAAGTTGTCCTAACTTGGCCATATGTTTTAAAAAAAGCTAGATCAAATATAATGATAGAAGAACATATTCTGAAAGAGAAAGAGAAAATGAATACATATGAGAAAGGTAAGTTCGGTGTGACAGTGCCACTTTAACTAAAGTTTTTTTTTATTATTGTATTTTCAATTAGAGCATAAGCACAACTTGGAGCTCCCCAAATGGATGCAATTCTTAGTATTTTTGCACATCATCCATTTTTACAGATATATTTACTTGGTGTGGTTGATCTTTATTGCAAGAGTAGGTATAATAGCAATAAACATATGGATGTGCTAACTCACCCCGCCCACATATTCATTAGACTTGTGCAATCGGATTCAGAAAAAGTGTGATTTGGCTGAATATTGGCCGCTTGACTTTTCATCCAAATTCTGTATCTCCAGAGCATCATATGAACACATAGCCGAGCAAATAACTAGCACGATGACTGTACATGTTCATTTGATTTCATAAAGAGAATTCTGTCCATATCACCAAAAAAAAATTAGATGATTGATGAGAAAAAGATAAATGATTACTAGGGGACAGCCACTAAAAGATGATTTTATTCACAGATCAAGTGTCATATGACCAAGGGGAAAAAGGACTAGCAGTACAATATAATAATAATAATAATATAATAGATTGAGAGATTTATATTCCTACTTTTTTTCCCTCCTTAAGTTAGTTTTTCTCACTTGATCTGTGACCAAATAACATGTGCCTATCAATGTACTGCTGAATATATTATGTATATATCTTGCAGTAAACTGATTGCCAATATTAAGGCCCTTTTTGTTTGGCCCAAATGTTTCCCCGAATATTTTTCCATGAGCAATATTTGACTGTACCAAACCATCACATGAACAAGTGTCAGACATCCTGAACCAAATTTTTATTTGGGGAAAAATTATGTATCTGAACCTAACTTTCTCACCGTGCACAGGTCTAATGTTCATCAAGTTAACTCTAAAATCCAACCTACCAATTTATACATCCCAAGGTAATCCCTAACACACTGACACCAGAAAGGTGTTTAAAGTTATTCCATACCAATCTAAGTCATTAACACAATATATGATTACAAAGTTAATCATTTCCAAATGTGAATAAAATCTGTTGAAGTTGAAGAGCCAATGCAGAAATTAATTAATATTAAATAAAAAATAACTTACAACACTGAAAAAAAAAAATCAATAAACAAGAGACATACAAAGCTAAAAAATTATGATACAATGCAAACAGAATTAAACAAGAATAAAAATAAAAATCCCTCCTGTTGAAAATAAAACTCCATAATGACAAAATAAAAATAAAAACATTAGTAAAAAAAAAAAAGCAAAACTACAATTGTGTCACTAGTAGCAGTACATTTTACTAAAAATGTGAACAAAATGTAAAAAGAATGTCTACATTTGGAAATAATGGCCACAAACATTAGGTACAATTAAATAATATATCTTTTAACATATCATTTTCAATCTGCTTCAATCTATGTAATCTTGTTATGTTAATGAAGATATGAGAAAAATCACTCACTCCTCCCTTGTAGTAAAGAGTAATATGGTCTTTGAAGCTTCCTTTTTTGTTTCGAAGGATTATGGAGGCTGTCATGTATGGCCTATTTGCAGATATTAAAGGGAATAGGTTCTTGGCAAAAGATAAAGTTGTTTCTTTGCAAACTTGTAATGATTCCCAGTGTATCAATTAAGAAAAATGAAAGTTTGTGGGATACATTCTGTTTTGCAAAGCAAATGAAAGTAAAAACATGTATACACATGTCCATGGTGCAGGGTTTAATACACAACATTTCAGAGAAATCAAAGTAAAGAACACAAATAAATAAATAAAACCATTTCAAAATCTCTAAAATAGCATGCTGCTCCAAAGCAGGTTGAATCATATTAAAATGTGAATTATGTACTACATCAGTCATACAGTTTCATTTTTAGGAGCAAATGGACCACATGGGCAGTTTAGGCGCCATAACTAATACATCCAGACTGTAGTTGGTATGGCGCCAGGAGTCAGGTAATACTCAAATTGGCATGTTCCCTCGCTTAAGGAGTCAAACTGTTTTCAGTTTCCTTGGGAACAGGGTTCATAAATCCATTAGTACCATAATAAACCTGATGTCATTGTTCCTGAAGAGTTCAATAGTTTTAGATTAAAAGATACAAACTTTCCATGTTACTTCATAAAAACAATATTTTGCAGTTATTTATTAATATTTTAGTAAATTTAGAAGACATGAACAAAAGAACCTGGATGCAAACAAATCATCTTACAGTACAAGATCACATGAAATATAATAAATGCAGAGATGCATACTTGTACAAAATGAATTGTAAACTCTTTTGAGAGTTTTTGGACTTTAACACTAACTGACAGATTCTCCTTACCCTATACTTATTAAAATATTTACATACTGTTTTAGTAATTCCGTGAAATAATTATACAGGGCCTTTTCACCACTGCTACAGAGGATCTGCTAAACACCACCATAGAAATGTTTATAAAATGTTTTCATTATGAGCTACAAATTAGATAAAAATACAAAACAGGGCTGCAAGTGATATCCATGTCACATTAAGTTATGCAAGCCGATGAATTAGTACTGAAGCTTTCAAAGTGTTTTCACATCATCTAACCACTATAAGTCAATCAAAAAATTTGCAAAATACTTACCGACACTTACACCTACCAACACTTACCTTGCAGATAATCAAACTAATAATAACCAAGTAGTGTCCGACAACCCACCGGGAGGGCGGGTGGGAATAATACTCTCCTTTGTGTCATTAAGAAAATCATGACTTTACGTCATGTTAATAGTAAAATCTTGGATTTTTATTAATGATACGGAGGCTCCTAATATGCTAGTTCAAAGCTGAGCCACAAAGTGAGACAAAAATGGTCAATCGGGTGGAAATAGAAACTCGCAAACAATCCACAATCAATCCAGGCATTGTCCAGGAGTTCAGTAGTTGATTGTGGAACGTTTGCGAGTGTCCAGGGATTCCAGAAATTAACCATGCCATGACCTGAAGCAGACCTGCAACCTCCCAACCGGATATAGATGCAAGTCCCGAATCATAGGTATCCGATGCAGGAAAACCAAAGACAACTCCAGAAGCCAAGGAACAACCCCAGTTGTGTTTGCCACATCAGAGCTCCTATCACCAGAGAACATACGTGCCTGCATAGGTAATACAGTGTCTGAGAGAAAAGGTTGAACAGAGGAAAAAAGGCATAGTGACGGGATGGTGGTCACATCTGTATGATGGCATTCACCCCATCATTGCAGGGTCTGGTCGCCAACTGTAATATTGGGGTAATTGGGTGTTCAGGAGCAGGATACAACCATTTCCCAGAGTTGGCTGCAGATGGCAGAAGACCCACCAACCATACCATACAGTCAATGTGGAGCCTTAGTTCGTCTGTTGACAATCTGTCACCAGTGGAGATGATCCAGCAACGTGCTCCCCAGCCGTTTAAATTGGTATCCGATTCTATGACCATGTCTGGAGCAGACCCGAATATTGTCCGACTGTTCCACGCATCCATGTGGCCGAGCCACCACTCCAGTTCTTCACGTGATTCCGCATCCAAGATCAGTTGGGATTCGTAGGAACAACCTGCTTTCAATCGCCGCAGAGCCTGGTAATACAGGGGTCACGAGAAGATCGCTTGGATCGATGAAGTAAATAGGATTTTTATTCTCACCAACTGTCGAATGGAGAGGAGCGCAATACTTAGGGCGCTTCTGATCTTCTTTTTATGACTTTCATCTTTGACCCTGCAAAGGAATATGAACTGGATGATAGAGTCGACATCGAATCTCAAAAACTCAATCTTCTGAACCGGGGTCACAATAGACTTTTCCCAAGACCCTCGAGCAGTTGAACAGTCCACTGTAAGTGACATAGGAAGTGATCAGGTAAAGTAGACATGAGCAGTATATCATCCAGGTGAGGAAGGCTATCACCGGCCACATGACATGGTGACACACCAGGGAGCCGAGGAGAGTCTGAAGGGCAGGCAAGGAACATCCCCATCCCCACCTTGTCATGTGAAGTGTAATAGGTCCCTGTGCTCCTCCGCTAAGTGAATAGATAGGTATGTGTCCAACCAATCTATTGGTTGGAGTAGATCCCGGAGGCAGTGAATGCCCTCCATCCTGAATTGTTGATAATGTAGGAAGGTGTTGAGGCATCACCGGTTAACACCGGGCGAACCCCTTCGCCTTTTTTGACGACCAAGAACAGACTGCACGTGAGTCCTGGGGTCTTGAATGGGACATCTTGAAACACTAATTAGGAGTGCAGTTCTGAAATTTCCGAGAATAGGATCTCAGCCTGATCTTTCGGCAGTGACAACTCCCAACGTTGTGCCTGGAAAGGAGCGAAATCAGATTGAGGCGAAAAATCAGTAATCAGACACACGTTATCCAAACAAGGCCAGCCTGCCCCCCATGCATAGTCGAGAATAATGAGGAGCCAGTGTACTCACCGTAAGGGCATCTGCTGGAAGGTTGTCCATGACCGCCATGACTTCAACAAAGGAATCCCCGAACAGCATGCCCTTCACTGCAGGACAGGTTTCCTTGACTGTCGAATTCACAAGTTACGTTTCTATTTCAAAAAAATTGCCTTGCAGCATTTGTCAGGCAACGCTGTATTCGCGTTGCCTAGTAGACCGCTAAGTCTCTGCACCCACCCGATGGCCTCATCAAATCAAGTGGAGGTTACCCCGCTGTAGTGGACTCAAGGAGTTCATACAGCTTAGAAGCTGGCCCTAATGTGTCGAGGATCTTGTCCTGACAAGTATGCAGGGAGAATTCCAGCCTTGTCCTGGGTTTCCAACTCGATTTTGTCAGGAATTGGGCGATCTGCGGATTAAACTCTAGCGTCTTACATGCTGCATCTGAGACAGATGGCCTGGGGCATTCCATCCTTCGAGGGGGGGGCGCATATTCGTGAAACCAGGTAGCTGTTAACATGTCTGAAGGGTCCCACACTGCGGAACGAAGATGAGGGAGGTCGTCCGGGTCGAACAGGGGAACCCTGTGGATCCCGAATACCCTCCACCACTCTGCCGACAGAATGGTAGGACCATAAAACATGGTAGCAGGGGTTGATAGGGTGGCACCCCAGAACCCACCTCCAGAGTCTTCCTCCTCGTAGAAGGCATAATCAGGGTCATTAGGTCAAAATCTGAACCATCAGCTCGGGTGCGTGCCCATTTCCAGTCTCTGGCTGTTTTTGCCCGGCCAGTGGCCCCCCTGCGCGGTGGTAACGTGCCATCTTGGACCGCATGAGACGAGTCAGTCAGATCCTGTCTATCATGTATCAGTGGTAGAGGAGGCATATGTCCAATTTTGGCCCATGCCTTGCGGGCCACAGGTGCCGCCTGCTCAACTCGGGACAGGAGCGAAGGCAGTGAATTGGGTGTGGAAAAGGGCTGGGAAAAATGGATGAGGACATAGTCCCCATCACAGAGGCCAAAGTACTATGAATGGATCTCGCTATAATGGAATCCAAGAGGGTCAGGAATTCTTGGGAGGCCATGCGACCCGTTAAATCCATGGCAGGGGCAAGAGGGGGCTCAGGGCTATTGTAAGCTGGGCCATCATGCCTGCATAATGGGGCATGATAGGTACAGTACAGGGAACCAGGTAGCCAGCAGGTCTATGGAACCTAAAGTTGCAGACCAGTGACCAAGTCACTGGCATTATAGTGAGGAGGCAGGATAACCCATCAGAGTAGGCCCAAAAAACAGTAATCAATCACCCCCTGGCAGGCAGAGAGAAGTATGTTATAGGCCCCAAGCTAGAGATGGAGTGAATGGTATGTAGAGAGATCTAGCTAGGTAATGACAAAAAGACAGAAAAAACAAAAAATAAATACCACAGGGTTGAGTAACTCTTAAAACATACAAATAACACACCCATAATGGAGGAACCAGGGAAACAGAGGGTAGGGGCCGTTGCCGCCAGGGGCCAGACCACAACTGTGTGCAGGCCGCCAGGGTCCATCCTGGTGCGCTTCTGCAATGCAAGCGTGCCAAAGACTGATAGGCTCCGTCTCTCCGCAATGGCCGGCGGGTGCAGCAAGCGCTCACTGCGAAAACAGAAACAGGCTGCCAGGATAAAATCACCCGTGCGGCAGGGGAACCCAACACATGCAGTAGTACCTAACAGAGAAGGTCCACCGCAATGTCGGGGCTGTATGAAGTGCTGCGGCAGTGGAGGGGGGAGGGAGGGAAGGCCAACGCAGACACTGAAATCCCCTGCCTGTGCTCCCAAGGGGATGCAGCACAGGCAGGGAAAATCATACAGAATGAACCCAGTACAAGCAGTATAAGAAAACTGCAACTGTGAAATCCAAACATAGACAGTACATATATATATATGTATATATATATATACACATATATATATATATATATATATATATATATACACACATATATATGTGTGTCATTAATAAATTTCACCTCTTATTCACACTTATTATATATAATTTTCATACAAAATTCATACAAAAAGATATTTATTAGAATGCCACACAATGAAAAAGATGCTGAAAGAATAGAAAAAATATGATGAGAATGATTATGAAAATTAGAAAAAAGGATGGAGGAAGAAGAGTAAAAAATACACCCTCTATATTATTTTAAAAAGAAGAAAAGTTATATCCACTGGTGCCAGCACAGATCTTACATGACAGATTACAAGGAACACTTCAGGCACCTTAACAACTTATTCAAATTAAGTTGTAATTGAGCCAGGAGGCACACTTTTACCTCAAGGCATTTAACCGTTCTCGAACAGTTTAACCCAAAAGTGAGCCTCCAGCAGCGATTGCAATTACCGCCCAAAATCCAGCTTCAGTTTCAGCAGAGTGCTGCCAGACAGGGGCACCACTGATTGGCTGAGAGCAGTCAGCTGACACTTTCACAGCAAATTCACAAAACTGGTTTGGAAATAAATGCACCTTTTCCAAGCCAGTTTTATGAATGGGGAGTCACTGATTGCCTGAGAGCATAATCCGGGCTTTCCCTAAAAAAGGCCAAAAATGGTTCGCTCAAGCCACTTCTGGTGTCAATAAAACTTGTTAAGGAGTGAGACAACCACCCATGGAAGTCATCCAAACTAATCCACAATAAATTTGTGGAGAAGAACAATATACTTTTTCAATGTTGAACAATCAGTAGACCTTCTTGTTTAGAATTCCATTTTACAGCCAAGCATGTCAAACTCGTGGCCCACAATGGACATCTTTGCAGCCCGGCGAGTGCATGCTTAGTGTTAAAGCAGAGTAGGCACCTGCTTTCTCCACATTGCAGGTGCCTACTCTGCTAAAAGTTACCCGGCCGGGGAGGAGAGGTTCCTGTCGGCAGCGAGGGAGCTCAGCCTTCCTGCTACTCACTGCTCCCCCGCGCGTGTCATCTGTAGTGATGTCAGGCACTGGAATATGATGTCATATTCTGGCACCCAGCATCACTAAACTGCACGCGTGGGAGCAGTGAAGAACAGGATGGAGATCTCCAGATAGAAGAGGTCCCACACCAGCTCCCAAAGGTAGGGAACAATAAATAAAATGATGTGATTGCAAGAATGTGTAAATGTGTGTGTGTGTGTCTGTCAGTGTGTGTGTATGTGTGTCTGTCATTGTGTGTGTGTGTGTGTCTGTCTGTCTCCGTGTGTCTGTCAGTGAGTATGTATGTGGGTGTGTCAGTGAGTGTCTCTGTGTCTGTCAGTGAGTGTGTGTTTGTCTGTCTGTTTCTGACTGTGTCTGTCTGTGAGTGTCTGTGGGTGTAGTTGTCTGTCAGTGAGTGTGTGTGTGTGTGTGTCTGTCAGTGAGTGTGTCTGTCAGTGTGTGCGTGTGTGTTGGTCAGTTTTGCGTTGGCTGCGACTGGACAGTGGAGTACCTGGAGTTGTATGCAGGCCACATCACATTCCAACATGACATTGACGTGCTCCACCTTCACAGGGTTTTAATAAGTAGCGGGAGGATAAGGGTGTGGACGGCACCATTTGGGGTATACAAGAGGCCGGACTCCGGAGTCGCATACTGGCAGCGGCAATGTGAGTGGAGTCTGCTTGTTGGCTAGAGGGTGTTACAAAAGACTGGAAATCACTATGTTACTGTTTTAACCCACCGATTGATACTGTTCGCCACTGCATAAGTTAAGCAGAAAACCACACAAATGGATTACGCGAACCCTTATGAAAGCTCCATTCGTGGTACGAACGGGGGACCCCCCAGAAACTGGCGTGTGCCGCCACTTAACCCCGTCACCCCGCAAACTACCGAACGGTCGACCACCCGGCCCTCGGAGTGTGGCAGCCATTAACCACCCAGGTGTCTGCGGTTTGCGGTTAACCACAACGTAATTGGTAGGCCTGGGGGCATCGACGTTCGCACCCAAAGTACCGAAGGGAAAATACCGAACTATCAACCGAACGACGACCCCCTACAGCGGGTCGCGTGGCGCTCGTTAACTTGTGGTTTCTGCGGTTAACCGCAGGTCAAGTACCCTGCTCCCAGGTGGTCCTCATTCCCTTACCGAACGAGCCCACTACCAGACAGACAGCGGGACTTCGCATGAACTGATCCCGAGTTTAGTTCCACGAGTTAGACACGAAGTCCCGCTGCTCGCTAAACCAGCAGAAAACATGGCCGCCAACAAAGACTAACAATCTCAAAATGCCGAACGGACTTTATACGGCAGAAACAGTACATTCTGTTCGTGGGGTTAGAGCGCCATTCGCCTGTTTTATATACACGAACGCGAGCCTTCAGATGAAGGGTAGAATGAGCGGTTTTCATGTATTAATATAACAGTTATGGATTTTTATGCAGTTTTCTGGGACATAATAAAACGTGGTCTTTTGTGCGCTTGGAGATAATTAGATTGTATAACCGTTGGCCTCATTATCTCCAAGCTGGGCGGGTACTGATTCAAATAATACACTGTACTGTGATTGGATATTTGTCTGTACTGTACCTGTATTCCATAAGGTCCACAGGGGGCTGTCCTTGGACCTGAGGAATCACATAAATTGCCATGCTATGTGCCAGTAAAGCCAGTTCGTTTTGACCCTCAACTTGCAGCCTCGACTCATGTTGTAGGGATCCGGGATATTGGTGCTTATATCGTGCTTGGGGATATTCTACATTTGCAGTTTACTACCGAAAGACCTCCGTTCGACTCTCTGCAGCGGGAACCAGGACATCCAAGCGATCAACCCTCCTGCTAGACCGGGGGCAATCGTAACAATTGGTGGCAGCGGCGGGATCATCCTGGGATTCCTGAAAGAGATATATAGGACGGATGGAGAGTAACTATGATAGGCTGAAGCGTACCACGTTAAAGGATATACTCGAGAGCCGTTTAGGGAACGCAAGTAACCGGCCGAGGAGAGAATTGATTGCCGACCTGAACGAGTTGGATCAAAGCTTCACCATGGCAGAACCGACGGCAGCATGCAGCGATGAGAAGACCAGGCTTGTCCGAGAAAGGCTGCCTCTGTACGGACCGAACCCATCCGTGGAGCTGATACAGCAACTAATGGCAGAAGCCGAGGCGGACGTACAGCGGACTAGAGCCCACGAGCTGAGCATGAAGACCGCTGATAGCCACAACGGCCCCCTAGAAACTACCGAACAGCCAAAGATTCCGTTCGCGGCATTCAAGCCGTTCGCGGAGAATGAGATGGGGATAGACAAATTTTTGGCCGATTTTGAAAGACAATGTGCCCTGCATCAGATCCCCGTCGCCGCGTGGCCACGTATCCTGGCAGGAAAATTAACCATGGAAGCCTTCCGAACCCTCAGCGCAGAAGAGGTAGCCCAATACACCACAGTAAAAGAGACGCTGCTGAAACGGTACGCTGTGACCCCAGACACCTACCGAAGGCAGTTCCGCAGACCGTATGCGGAGAGCTGCTACCCATTGGATTACCGGGTGTCGGGCCGTCACGGCCGCGGAAATATTGGAACTTTTCTTATTAGAACATTTTTATGAGGGTCTGGAACAAAAAGACCGGGAGTGGTTGAAAGACCGGCGTCCCGCTAACCTACACGAAGCAGCCCGGTTGGCAGACGAACACCGGGATGGGCAAGTACAGGAGTTCAACAATGCCCAAACGGTAACTTCGCCCCGAAGCAAGAGAGGGATACCGATCAACTCCACGAACGGAGTTTCGCAACCCTGTACCCGCAGGTCCTACACGGTACCCGGGACCACCCAGCCACTACCCTCAGGAACGCTCCCGACCCACATGTTATAAGTGCAAGAAACCGGGGCACCTGATAGCGAGTTGCCCCCTCAACAACAATTACCCCACACAGAACTATAATTCCGCTCCAACGGGAAACAATCGTCCAGCTCGAGCGTTTTGCCTGGAACAAGACAGTCCTTTAGAAGAATACCTGGGACCCCTACATGAAGCTAATCCTGTGTATGCCGCCAGTGACAATAGACAACACCACCGGCAAGAGGTACTGCTAGAGGGTCGTCCCACCCAGGGGTTAAGAGATACCGGGGCCACGATCACCTTGGTACAAAGCCGGTTAGTCCCCGACTACAAACGCTCTCCTGACACAGTGGCTGTCCGGGTGGCTGGAGGTGGGGATTTTAATCAGGACTGTGCAGGATAGTAGTTACCAATTGAGAAAGCCGAGAGAGGTCGGTGAAACGCGTTTTGGACAAGATACCAGTGTAATCTATGAATTTTATTGATGTTTTTAATGTTTATGCAATAAATTCAATTTTTAATACATACACTTGGGACATCTTCTATCCTGCTAAAAGAGGGCAAGAGTCATCCCTTAAATAGGACTCATAAGCTGTCATACTCAGAGCCAGGTTACAGGCTCTGTTCCAGGTGAGAAGCAACCTTCACCTTTTTGTTTATATTTGTCATTTTAATCATAAGGATTTCAACACCAGGGCGATTTTCCCCTGTTTTATTCTCTGTTTTCTTTGAGGAAACTTATTGTGATTGCTACAAGGACTACCCAGACACCTTACAAACCCTAAAGTAATATTGGGGAGTAAGTGAAAATTGCGCTACACACCTTTTTCACTATTGCATGCTTGTGTGTATATAGTGTATTTATTTAGATTGTATTGTAATAGGTTTTAAGAGTACCTATTTCTGTGTGAGAGCTGCTGCACTAAGAGCACTTTCTAATTTGTTTTAAGCGCCTTTGTGAACACAGATCACCGTGTGAATTTGTCGGACATATACAAACTACCCACAGCAAAGGTACACTTGGATTGGGGTGCGGGAAAAGGACTTGTGAGGGTGGGAATTATGGATAATTTGCCAGCCGAAGTTTTGCTGGGAAACGACCTGGGACCTATGACTTCCGCTTATGCCCCTTCCTACAACGCTGAGGCACATCCTGTGATGACCCGGTCACAAGCTGGACGAGTACGAGACCCTTCACCAGTGCGGGAGGCTCAGGTAAGACTTAACCCGACTGTGACCCCCCCTCCTACCCCTTTGCCCTGGGACACACCTGCAGCCTTTGAGGCTGAGACCAAAACTGACCCGACGCTCCAAAAGTATAGGGAAAGGGCTGATACAGGGACTGGGGGATCCGACCAGGAGACTTTTGCGTGGGAACAGGGCCGACTGTACCGACACACCAAGAAAAAGGGCCACCGGAGGAGACAGTTAGTAATACCCCACAAGTATAGGCGAGATATCCTCCGGGTGGGTCATGATATTCCCTTAGCCGGGCACTTAGCAGTAACCTGTACCCTGCACCGTATTACCCATACCTTGTTCTGGCCAGGAGTACATGCAGATGTGAGGTCCTATTGTAATACATGTGAGGTGTGCCAACGGGTAGGCAAACGAGGAGACCACCCCAAGGCACACCTCGTTAACATGCCCATTATTGACGAGCCGTTTAGCCGAGTAGCCATTGACTTAGTCGGGCCCCTAGCTACCCCTAGTCCCTCTGGCAAGAGATACATTCTTACCATAGTGGACTATGCTACCCGCTACCCAGAAGCTGTGGCTTTATCCAATATCCAGGCAGACACGGTGGCTAATGCATTAGTGCAGGTGTTTTCTCGGGTAGGATTCCCTAGGGAGATCCTATCCGACAGGGGATCACAGTTCACGGCAGAACTGACCCAGCAGCTATGGCATGTTTGCAAAATAAAATCCCTTCTTAGCTCCCCGTACCACCCCCAGACCAATGGGCTATGTGAGCGGTTCAACGGAACCCTCAAGCAGATGTTAAAAACCTTTACCCAGGAGTATAGGGACTGGGAACGTTTCCTGCCGCACCTCCTGTTCGCTTACCGGGAAGTACCCCAGGAAACCACCGGGTTCTCTCCCTTTGAGCTGTTATACGGTCGCAAGGTACGGGGTCCCCTGAACCTGATCCGTGAGCACTGGGAGGGAGAGACAGAGAACGCCGGGGTCCCCATCGTGCCTTACGTACTAGAGCTCAGGGACCGAATGGAGCAATTGGCTAAGTCAGTCCAGGCCAACCTCCAGGCGGCCCAGGGGCGACAGAAAGTCTGGTACGACCGGGGGGCACGGCGGAGAAGCTTCTGTCTCGGACAGAAAGTCATGGTACTAAAACCAGTTAAGGCAGACAAGCTACAAGCAGCCTGGCAGGGTCCCTACCAGATCGTAGAGAAGAGAGGAGACACCACTTATGTAATTGCCAGCTGTCACGATGAAAACTTAAGGAAGATATTTCACGTAAACATGTTGAAGGAGACCCGAGGAAGACCCGAGGAAGTGGTAGCCCTGCACACGAGGACACAGAGAGTCTCCCTATACCCGACCTATTAACCCCTAACTCCCCGGTTGAGATAGTGAGCCAAGTGCAGATCGGGGACAGACTTAGCCCAGTTGAGAGGGAGCAGCTACACAAACTGCTCCGAGCGAAACAAGCCATGTTCTCCCAAGAGCCAGGGTACACTGAGCTGACCACTCACCAAGTAGATACCCCCGGCCAAAACCCTTTGAGACAGGCGCCATACCGAATTCCGGAGGCAGTAAGGACAGGCAAGAAAAAGGAAATAGAAGAGATGCTGCGACTAGGGCTCATTGAAGCTTCCGATAGTCCCTGGGCATCCCCGGTGGTGCTGGTCCCCAAAAAGGACGGCACCACCAGATTCTGTGTAGACTACCGGAAACTCAATGACAAAACTGTCACCGATGTCTACCCCATGCCCAGAGTGGATGAGCTGCTGGATCGCATAGCCAGGGGGAACTACCTAACTACCATTGACCTCTGTAAGGGTTACTGGCAAATCCCCCTGGCCAGGGAGGCTGTCCCCAAGTCGGCCTTCGTCACCCCGTTCGGTCTGTACCACTTTAAGGTCATGCCGTTCGGGATGAAGAATGCCCCCGCTACCTTCCAGCGCTTGGTGGACAGACTCCTTGATGGCTTCCAGGAGTTTGCCTGCGCATATCTGGACGACATAGCGATTCACAGTGAATCCTGGGAAGAACACCTGGCTCATGTGGGAATAGTCCTAGACCAGATTCGAGCCGCCGGCCTGACGCTAAAGCCCGAAAAATGTCACTTTGGGATGGCTGAGGTTCAGTACCTGGGTCACCGGGTAGGCTGTGGGAAGCAACGACCGGAGCCAGCTAAAATAGAAGCGGTCGCCAACTGGCCCACTCCCCACACTAAGACCCAAGTACTAGCCTTTCTTGGTACCGCTGGGTACTACAGAAAATTTGTACCGGAGTATAGTGCCATTGCCAAACCCCTGACCGACCTGACAAAGAAAAACCTTCCCCGACAGGTCCTGTGGTCTCCCCACTGTGAAACGGCTTTCCAAGCCCTCAAAACTGCGTTGATTAATGCTCCTGTCTTGGCTGCCCCAGCCCCTAATCGACGTTTTATTGTCCATACAGACGCTTCCATGTTCGGGCTGGGAGCTGTCCTCAGCCAAGTATGAGATAATGGGAAAGAACACCCGATTGCCTACCTCAGTCGAAAACTCCTACCACGCGAAGTCAGCTATGCAGCGGTAGAAAAGGAGTGTTTAGCTCTGGTGTGGGCACTAAAGAAGTTAACCCCCTATTTGTATGGACAAGAGTTCACTCTAGTTACAGACCATAACCCGCTGGTGTGGCTCAACCGGGTCGTTGGGGACAATGGCAGATTGTTACGCTGGAGCTTATCCCTGCAACCCTTTAATTTCACAATCAACTACCGACCTGGGAAGCAGAACGGCAACGCAGATGGATTATCCCGGCAAACAGATCTCAGCCCAGCATAACCCCACGAGTCTGGACAGCCTTAGTCTGCCCCGAAAAGGGGTCAGACAGTGTCTGCCAGAGTGTTCCACAAAGAGGGAGCATTGTTACAAAAGACTGGAAATCACTATGTTACTGTTTTAACCCACCGATTGATACTGTTTGCCACTGCATAAGTTAAGCAGAAAACCACACGAATGGATTACGCGAACCCTTATGAAAGCTCCATTCGTGGTACGAACGGGGGACCCCCCAGAAACTGGCGTGTGCCGCCACTTAACCCCGTCACCCCGCAAACTACCGAACGGTCGACCACCCGGCCCTCGGAGTGTGGCAGCCATTAACCACCCAGGGGTCTGCGGTTTGCGGTTAACCACAACGTAATTGGTAGGCCTGGGGGCATCGACGTTCGCACCCAAAGTACCGAAGGGAAAATACCGAACTATCAACCGAACGACGACCCCCTACAGCGGGTCGCGTGGCGCTCGTTAACTTGTGGTTTCTGCGGTTAACCGCAGGTCAAGTACCCTGCTCCCAGGTGGTCCTCATTCCCTTACCGAACGAGCCCACTACCAGACAGACAGCGGGACTTCGCATGAACTGATCCCGAGTTTAGTTCCACGAGTTAGACACGAAGTCCCGCTGCTCGCTAAACCAGCAGAAAACATGGCCACCAACAAAGACTAACAATCTCAAAATGCCGAACGGACTTTATACGGCAGAAACAGTACATTCTGTTCGTGGGGTTAGAGCGCCATTCGCCTGTTTTATATACACGAACGCGAGCCTTCAGATGAAGGGTAGAATGAGCGGTTTTCATGTATTAATATAACAGTTATGGATTTTTATGCAGTTTTCTGGTACATAATAAAACGTGGTCTTTTGTGCGCTTGGAGATAATTAGATTGTATAACCGTTGGCCTCATTATCTCCAAGCTGGGCGGGTACTGATTCAAATAATACACTGTACTGTGATTGGATATTTGTCTGTACTGTACCTGTATTCCATCAGGTCCACAGGGGGCTGTCCTTGGACCTGAGGAATCACATAAATTGCCATGCTATGTGCCAGTAAAGCCAGTTCGTTTTGACCCTCAACTTGCAGCCTCGACTCATGTTGTAGGGATCCGGGATATTGGTGCTTATATCGTGCTTGGGGATATTCTACATTTGCAGTTTACTACCGAAAGACCTCCGTTCGACTCTCTGCAGCGGGAACCAGGACATCCAAGCGATCAACCCTCCTGCTAGACCGGGGGCAATCGTAACAGAGGGGGGTACTGGGATTTAGTATATGGGGGGGACTGGGATTTAGTAGAGGGGGGGACTGAGATTTAGTAGAGGGGGTGCTGTGGTTTAGTAGAGGGGGATGCTGTGGGGTTTTTTATACTGTACTTTTCAAAATAAACCTATGTTTCTATGAAAATGTAAGTGTTTTTTTTTGGCGGCCCACATAAACTTAAACCTTGTTTATGTGACCCATGCTAGACTTTGAGTTTGACATGCTTGTATTAAAGGATTACAATGATTCAAAACGTAGATTAATATAAAGTTTTGGATAATTTTAAAAGTAAAGATCATGTAAAGAAGACATTGGAGTCACATCAAGATAATCTATGTTATGATCCATGCTCCTAAAAACAAATAAAGTTATCAGGGTCTAATGAGATTTTCAGGCCTTCACATTTTTTCAGATTAAGTATATATATAAAAAATAACTTCCCTCAGAAAATCCCAGTCAAACATATCTAAACCTAGAAGCATAGTTCTTAAACCTTCTCTATGTGAAACAATGTATCATTCTATGAAATACATGAGGAGCTTCCTGACTATATACAAAGCCTACCTTGACTGGATAGATCACGTTAGGGAGCAATGGTCCTAGTCAGTTAGACAATATTTTAGTGAAAATCTTTACATCTATATTAATAAGGAAAATGGGTCTGTAATATGAATAAGTAGCATCTTGTGACATTACTCACCCAATCCGCAAACTGGCTGGGGTCCTCCGCTTGAGTGGCTTGAGCACTCCCGCTTCCACACGAGTTGCACCGCTCGCTCACTCCCCCCCCCAAACGAGCCAGGTGCGCCAACCATGGTGAACTGTCATGCAATCCGCCTCATATTACTGAGTGCACTACTCATGTCACAAGAACACTCTTAAAGGGGCAATGGGAGGCCTAAGTCATTTCAAGCTCAAATTGGTGCATGCCATTCCAGCGCACCAACGTTTTGGGGGTGCAAGCAGAACGTGGACCAATCAAATGCTACTGAACGGTATTTAAACCTCCCTAGCCATATTCACTAGGCCCTATTGCAGTTTCTGTCTCAGTACTCTCTAGTGCATTCCTCTATTGTATTATATTCTGGTATTGACCGTGGCTTTGTTACTGACCCTGCATTCATTTTTAACCCTTTACTGTTTTATTTGCCTGTCTGACTGATTACCATGTACATGACTTTGGCTAGTTCTCATTTTCACTGTCTCTCTGTTACCCTGACCTTGGCTCGTTACTGACTACACTTTTATCTCTGTCTAGCGTGAAGGCCAGGTAATACATTATTTCTTTGTTTTGTCCCGTGCTGTTCATAACTCTGTGTGTTGGGGTATTACACTGTGACATTACAATAGGACCATGGACCTTGTAGGTTTAGAACAGAAAATGGCTTCATATGTTGTGATGTTTAAAGAGCAAGATCACTTTATGGATCAGGGGAGCCCAAGCGCTTCAGGCACTTTTGTCCAGAACCGCTATATATAGCCTCACCCCTATCTCCTATTCTAGAGACATTTAACCAAAATAATGCGTCAGCGCATCTGACCCCTCCTCCTAGGTATGGAGGAGATGCTAAGACTTGTAGGGGGTTTCTCAATCAAGTGGAGTTCCATTGTTAGATGTATCCCCGAACCTTTCCCACAGATAGGTCTAAAGTGGGATTCCTCATGCATCAGCTCATTTATTTAGGGCCCCCACCCATTGCGAGTAGGGGCAGTCTCCCTTATTTACTAATAATAAGTAATATTTGCTTAGTATTAGTAATGTCAGCTGAAAGACCAATCTTGGTCTTTTAGTCTTTTGGTAGATGGCTCCCTAATTCCCACGGTATTATCTAGGTACTATCTAGTAAGCGGCTGCAAGTTATTTCAAACCGAACTAAAAGTAACAAAGGCATTCCTAACACAAATGGACAAACTGTTCTCATTCTGTTAGGATGAAATTCAGTAGTTTTGCTGACGTCCTGTCTAAATGACAGGACATTCAGGAATATTGAAAGCAGGCATATCAAGATCACGGAGGAAAGAGTAAGTATTGTGGGACAATTTCTTTGATCCACAGGAAGTGGGTCAAAGCTGGTCAAGCGTACGAAAAACACATAAGACAAAGTAGTCCCTACTGTGTCTTATGTTTTAAAGAAAACTAGATTAGATAGGAAAAAAGATGAACAGATACTGAGAGAGGGAGAGAAGAGGAAGTGATTAGGGCAAGGTAAGTTTGGTGTGACAGTGCCACTTTAAAGAGGATCAAACGGGGATACAGGTCAGTAACTGACTATGCTATCTAGTTCTGTACCTCGGCTTCTCAGGTAGACTAGCTTTCATGGAAGGTTTAACTGATACTATATTGGATGATGTAGCTGCCAGAGAACTTCTTGTAACATTTGACTACCTCATCGATTTAGATAACAGAACAGTATAGATGCAACAGATGCAATATTGTATCCATTATGCCTAAAGTTGTCAATCCCAAGATCCCAACCATGTCAGAGGCAGAACCTATGCAGTTAGGGGTTAACAAGCTAATTGAAGCAGAAAAGGACCTGTTTAGGAGGATGGAGGGACTCTGTCTTTACTGTCCAGACCTGCCTTGGGTGTGACATCGGAGTCCCCTCAGTTGACTCTAAATAGATTGATTCTCTCTATTTCCCTGTGTTATGACAATTCCACTAACATAGGTGATGTACTAGCCTTGGTGCGGTTAAGAACAGAAGATACCCTTAAGGGAGAAAGAAACACCTTAGGCTGTTCAGACCATAGCTTTCAGACCATTTTGTTCTTGGGTGATTGCTCACAAAGCAGTACCCATACTCATGGCTACAAGGCTATAATATACTGAAGATTCAGTTCCAGGTAATTTCTTCTCCTTCTTTACAGATTGTACTAGGATAGCGATGGTTGCTTATACACAACCCTACTATTAATTTGGAGTCAGGTCAGATAGAATCATGGAGTACCAAATGTAATCTTCTCCGGCCGGGGAAGGCCTCTTTTTTGTGTCAAGACAGATGGTGATTGATCACCATGTATCCAGTACAGGGGTCTTAATAAAATCACTACCAAAAATGCATATCATATTTTATTAATAACATAATTGTTCAATAGATGAAAACAGGCTACTGTGTTTAGTAAAATGGATCTTAGGTGTGCCTACAATCTAGAGTGTATTAAAGAGAGTTATGAGTGAAAGACTTCCTTTAACACTAGACGCTATTACTATAAGTAAACTGTGATGCCTTTTGGCCTCTGTAATGCCCCAGCAGTATTTCAGGGTTTTTATCAACTATTTATTTCTACAAATCGCGTTTGCTTCTGCTCCCATTCTTAAACACCCAAACCCTTCCTTGCCTTTTATACTGGAGGTAGATGCCTCAGAGGTGGGAGTGGGAGCAGTTATGTCCCACAGAGAATCCTTTGACACACCATTGCTGCACCCTTGTGGATTTTATTCCAAGCAAATGTCTAAGACTGAAAGGAACTACGATATTGGCAATAGGGAAGTCCTTGCCATCATTGTAACACTTTAAAAATGGAGACATCTCCTGGAGGGTTCTAGGATCCTGTTATTATTCTAATGGATCATAAGAATCCTTCTTATCTAACGAAGCTAAGAGTTTGTCTTGTAGAAAGGCTTGTTGGTGTCTGTTCTTTTGCTTCAATTACATCATTACCTATAGACCTGGTAATCCTAAA
>OW240912.1:243677612-243699834 GCA_933207985.1 Pelobates cultripes | reverse complement strand
TATGTCACTCTTACTGAAAGGCAAGACATTATGTCACTCTATCATGACACTTAGCATGCAGGGCATCCTGATATCGCTAAAAGTTTTTCACAGAACATCTGGTGGTCCTCTGCGCACAAAGAAATTAAAGAGTAGGTTGTTTCACTTGTGCCAGTGAGAATTCCTCCCACCGGGCTCCTTGTGGGTTATTGCAGCAATTACCTATACCTGAAAGACCTTGGGTCAGTCTGTCTATGGATTTTGTCGTTGACCTTCCAATGGTAAAATGGTCATCCTCATGATAGTTGATAGATTCTCAAAGTCTCATGTGCCACTTGTCAAGTTACATCCTTCAAGGATTTGGCTGCTATATTTACCAAGGAAGTGTTTAGATTACATGTACTTTTCACATCATTTATAACTGGCATCCTGTTCTTCTCCTGCAGGCGCATTGTTAGACTTTAGGCGTTTGATCACGGAAATGTCTGTCACGATTCGGGGAACCCAACACGCTGGCACACACACACACACACAAAAGGTGCCGTACCGGACCTTAGAGTGGCCGGGCTAAGCACACACAGAATAGTCAGGAGACAAGCCGAGTAAAGGGGAACCAGAAGACAGAATAACGTGAAACGAGCCGAGGTCAAAGGGTAGGAGAAAGTCACAGAGTCAGATAAACAAGCCAGAGAGTACGTAACCAGAAGCACAAGGTAAGTAGCAATACTAGCAAGCAAAGACCACAACAGGGCAGGGAGGAACAGGAAAGGTAAGTATTTAAACCATCAGGTTAATTCTGATTGGATAATTTCCAATCAGAATTAACAATCACACGTGGGAGATATTTAGACCTCCCACTGTGATTGAGGCACTGTGCCTTTAACGCCGGGTCAGGTGACTGACCCCGGCGTGTATAAACCTGGGCGGTCTCCCAGCGTGCAGCGTCATGCATGCTGCCGCTGGGGGACGTGGAGGGAACGGCGGGCGGCATCCGAGGCTGGAAGGATGCCGCTCGCCGTATCCACGAGGCGGAGGGGACCGCGGACGGCTGGAGGGTGAGTACTGCGAGCGGAGTGCAGCCTCCCCTCGCAGCCGCCCGCGGGAGCCTGACAATGTCCTCCTAAGCAAAAATATCTTTGGTCAAGGAAGACACTAAGTCAGAACGGAGCTTTTGTGTTTAAGATCTATGTAAGAAGTCACACACCTTTAGTTATGTTTTCCATAAGCATGATCTACTGACTTCCCACAGTATAACTTACAATAGAAGTGAGTGAATGAATCAGCAACAGCCCTCGGGTCAGAAATCAATATGCCTTCTTCATTAAAAATACTAGTAAGGTGCTGAGAGGTACATTCTTCTATAAGTTTGTTCGCTAGCATAGCATCCGGCTTATTCCCCTTTTCAAAAAACAACCTCCTAACTTTTTTCAGCAATTAATCTGAATAATTCTTATTTATTTTCAGTGTTTCGTCGTCAAAATAGCGCAAAGTTACCTCTCTTTTCTAATTTGTTGATGTTCAAGAGACAAGGTCCTTAGTTCATTCCGGAGGCAATATGTAGTTAACAGTCAAGATTTTCTGCGTTTCACTGAAATGCAAATCATATTGGTCTTGGTCAGGGGTCAAGTCCTGGGGAAAAAGGTGTGGGAACTCACCCAAGATTCCCGCCTCCCCCCACCCCCTTAAATTTTTTTTTTTTTTTTTTTTTTAAATTACACTCCTATGCATATAGTGCAGTGCAGGGTGTGTATAATGAAGGTAGTGTGTTTGTAGTGAATGCAGAGTATGAATAATAAATGTAGTGTGTTTGCAGTGAGTGCAGTGTGAATAATAATTGTAGTGTATTTGTAGTGAGTGCAGAGTGTGTATAATGAATGCAGTGTGTTTTTAGTGAGTGCGGAGTGTGTATAATGAATGCAGTGTGTTTTTAGTGAGTGCGGAGTGTGTATAATGAATGTAGTGTATTTGTAGTGAGTGCAGTGTGTATAACAAATGTAGTGTAAGTGCAGTGTGTAGTAGTGTGTTTGTAGTGAGTGCAGTGTGTATAATAAATGTAGTGTGTTTGTAGTGAGTGCAGTGTGTATAGTGAATGTAGTGTTTTTGTAGTGAGTGCAGAGTGTGTATAATGAATGCAGTGTATTTGTAGTGAGTGCAGTGTGTATAACAAATGTAGTGTATTTGTAGTGAGTGCAGTGTGTATAATAAATGTAGTGTGTTTGTAGTGAATGCAGTGTGTATAGTGAATGTAGTGTTTTTGTAGTGAGTGCAGAGTGTGTATAATGAATGCAGAGTGTGTATAGTGAATGTAGTGTGTTTGTAGTGAGTGCAGAGTGTGTATAATGAATGTAGTGTGTTTGTAGTAAGTGCAAATTGTGTATAATGAATTTAGTGTGTTTGTAGTGAGTGCAGAGTGTGTACAATGAATGCAGTGTGTGTAGTATGTTTGTAGTGAATGCAGAGTGTGTATAGTGAATGTAGTGTGTAGTGAGTGCAGAATGTGTATAATGAATGCAGAGTGTGTATAGTGAATGCAGAGGGTGTATAGTGAATGTAGTGTGTTTGTAGTGAGTGAAGAGTGTGTATAATGAATGCAGCGTGTGCTGGATGATGTGTGTGTGCGCGCTGGATGACGTGTGTGTGCGCGCTGGATGACGTGTGTGTGCGCGCTGGATGACGTGTGTGTGAGTGCTAGATGACGTGTGTGTGAGTGCTGGATGATGTGTGTGTGTGAGTGCTGGATGATGTGTGTGTGTGTGCTGAATGATGTGTGTGTGTGTGTGTGCATGTGCTGAATGATGTGTGTGTGTGTGCTGAATGATGTGTGTGTGTGTGCTGAATGATGGGTGTGTGTGTGCTGGATGATGGGTGTGTGTGTGCTGGATGATGGGTGTGTAAGGGTGCTGGATGATGGGTGTGTGAGTGCTGGATGATGGGTGTGTGTGTGCTGGATGATGGGTGTGTGAGTGCTGGATGATGGGTGTGTGAGTGCTAGATGATGGGTGTGTGAGTGCTGGATGATGTGTGTGAGTGCTGGATGATGTGTGTGAGTGCTGGATGATGTGGTTGTGTGTATGCTGGATGATGGGTGTGTGAGTGCTGGATGATGGGTGTGTGAGTGCTGGATGATGGGTGTGTGAGTGCTGGATGATAGGTGTGTGAGTACTGGATGATAGGTGTGTGAGTACTGGATGATAGGTGTGTGAGTGCTGGATGATGGGTGTGTGTGTGCTGGATGATGGGTGTGTGTGTGCTGGATGGTGTGTGTGTGAGTGCAGGATGGTGTGTGTGTGAGTGCAGGATGATGTGTGTGAGTGTGCTGGATGATGTGTGTGTGTGTGTGCTGGATGATGGGGGTGTGTGTGTGCTGGATGATGGGTGTGTGTGTGTGCTGGATGATGGGTGTGTGTGTGCTGGATGATGGGTGTGTGAGTGCTGGATGATGGGTGTGTGTGTGCTGGATGATGGGTGTGTGAGTGCTGGATGATGGGTGTGTGTGTGCTGGATGATGGGTGTGTGAGTGCTGGATGATGGGTGTGTGAGTGCTGGATGATAGGTGTGTGTGTGTGAGTGCTGGATGATGGGTGTGTGAGTACTGGATAATGGGTGTGTGTGTGTGTGAGTGCTGGATGATGGGTGTGTGAGTGCTGGATGATGGTGTGTGTGTGTGTGTGTGCTGGATGATGTGTGTGTGTGTGTGTGCTGGATGATGGTGTGCTGTGCTGGATGATGGGTGTGTGTGTGCTGGATGATGTGTGTGGGGGGGGAAGCATTTTTTTACTTTATGTATAATTTGTATTTATCCCCCCTCCCTGCTTCTTACCTTGTCAGGGAGGGGGGAGATCGCCTGGTGGTCCGGTGGAGGGAGGCAGCCGCTGCACACAGGAGCCATCACACGCAGTGTTTCCTCTCCAGCTTTAACTCTCGCGAGACTCGCCTGTGCGGAGCGTTGCCATGGAAACAGCCGCGGGTCTCGCGAGAGTTATAGCTGGAGAGGGAACACAGCGTGTGCTGGCCCCTCTGTGCAGGTAGCAGGGCCGGTCCTGCAGGATCCCTAGCGGGAACGGCGTTCCTGCTTTGGAAAAAGTGCAGGAACGCCGTTCCCATGCGTTCCTGCAGGACTCGAGCCCTGGTCTTGGTGTTTTAATCTCCAAAAGGCAAATTTTGATGGGACAATTTGTATTGACCTGATGGAGACCAGTCCATTTGTGAGTCCTAAATAGCATTACAATCATCTCCTACCATAGCAAGGCAAGGGAAACCTGATTCCAGGGTTGAAATAAGGTATCAAAAATCTTGCATTGATCAAAAGCACTTATGATTAGTGATGTACCGAACGGTTCGCCGAACGTACTTATGATTAATGTAAGGCAAAGATAGTGTTCTTCCAAATCAATGGAAATTGAGCATCCTCATTACACAACTGGAATAACCACACAAAAAAGGAATTGGGCACTTTATTTCCCAACAGTGGTGCTGCCGTAAAGACCAGAAACCAAAATACAGGTTAAGGAACAACACACATACAAAAAAAATATAAAGTGTTATAACAAAATCATGAAAGTGAACTTCTTTTATATATATATATATATATATATATATATATATATATATAGATAGATAGATAGATAGATATATCAATGATGCATTTTTGCTCTGCCAGATAAACTTCTTCAAATTTATACTTTCCTGTGGTCATCACCAAAGGGGTATCTGAAGCAGAGAGGTGTGGTAGGGTGTCCGGTCTGAACTCCAAATATACATTAAAAAAGAGGAATTGAGGAACCCAGAAAAAGCATTTCCCTGCAGTGGTGTTGCAGTAAAGACATAAATGTATACAAAATACAGATTAAGGAACAGCGCACACACAAAAATACAGCTTTAGATTTTTGCAAGATTACTTAAAATCTCCTATCTCAGGAAACAAAAATTAGGATTCAGTTCCACCATATAACCATATTATGTTAGCCCACCACTAAGTCACACAGTCACGCTTCAGAAGCTGGACATACCCTTAAGGACACAAGCTATTTTTGCATTTTTTTGCTGTTTGTGTTCAACTGCAATTTGCATTTTTATTTATTGCACCAACACATATTATATATCATTGTTTAAAAGACAAAATTAGCTTTAATTTGATGTTACATATACAAATATAAATTTTCCTTTATTATAAAAAAAAAATCCAAAACAGTTTTTTTCACAGTTTTGACAATAATATTGTGTACATAATATGTCTAGCTTAGTAAAATTAATTCAATATAAATTAATACATGTTTCTTTATTTACAGAGTACATAATGTGTCTAGGATTTTAATTTATTTTATAAGTTACAGATCACAAAATAAAAGGACTAAAACAAAATTTCAATGTGTAACAATTCTAGAAGTTGGTATGTTAGTCTTGTAAGTTTAATGACCAACCCAGAAAACAAAATTGGCACACAAAAGTATATATTTATATGAAGTAGACATCACAGGCTATTTACCCAAGGTTATTTATGTAGCCATTTCACCGCCTATCTCTGCTAAATATTTTAGTAAACTTGTGTTTTTCTGTTTTTTGACATACAGACATTTAACAAGTTTTTTTTAATGTGTATTTCGTGAAGCTGATACATGCTATTCCTGTACAAAACCCCATACTGTATTGTTTTCAGCAACATCTGCCGCAGGTTTTTTACCAATTTATTTCTAAGTTTGTGATGATTTTTTTGTTTTTTTATTTTACAGTTATGTTGCAATTTTGCTAGGTATATTGCACATTTGAAATGTGCAAGTATAATAAAATCTCCCAAATTATAATCCGTACATCTTCCGAGTAAAACAACATGCCAAATGTATGACAGACACTATCTTGTGAAGTTTACAGTGCTGTAAAAGAGATGAAACAGTTTTAGTTTTTAAGTGTAAATTTTCATAGATGGTGTTGATGGGCCCGTGCTCCATTTTGGAATAGTTTAGCAGGTTGCTAATTCAAACTACCCCACAAAGTCCTACTGTTTCTTAAAGAAGAAACATCAGATACATCAGAGTGGTGCAGTAGACATTGCTTACCTAAATTTCAGTAAGGCTTTTGACACTGTTGCACATAGAAGGCTTATCAATAAATTGCAATCTTTAAGTTTGGATTCCAATATTGTTGAATGAGTAAGGGAGTGGCTGAGTGACAGGCAACAGAGGGTTGTAGTCAATGGAGTATATTCGAAGAATGGTCTTGTCAGCAGTGGGGTACCTCAGGGATCTGTACTTGGACCCATTTTCTTTAATATTTGTATTAGTGATATTGCGGAAGGTCTTGATGGTAAGGTATGTTTTTTTGCTGATGATACTAAGATATGTAACAGGGTTGATGTTCCAGGAGGGATAAGCCAAATGGCAAATTATTTAGGTAAACTAGAATAATCAGAGTATTATCTTGCACCTATCAACATTAAATGTCAGCTGCCACAACTCTGACCTGTAGTGCAAGATAATGCATCTTGGACGTTAAAATCCTAAGGCAGAGTACACAATATTTGATACAGTCGTAACCTCAGCATCTGAGGAAAGGGATTTAGGGGTAATTATTTCAGATGACTTAAAGGTAGGCAGACAATGTAATAGAGCAGCAGGAAATGCTAGCAGAATTCTTGGTTCTATAGGGAGAGGTATTAGCAGTAGAAAGAGGGACGTGCTGATGCCATTGTACAGAACACTGGTGAGACCTCACTTGGAGTATTGTACACAGTACTGGAGACCGTATCTTCAGAAGGATATTGATACTTTAGAGAGAGTTCAGAGAAGGGCTACTAAACTGGTTCATGGATTGCAGGATAAAACTTAGAAGGAAAGGTTAAAGGATCTTAACATATATAGCTTGGAGCAAAGTCGAGACGGGGGGATATGATAGAAACATTTAAATACATAAAGGGAATCAACACAGTAAAGGAGGAGACTATATTTAAAAAAACAAAAACTACCACAACAAGAGGACATAGTCTTAAATTAGAGGGGCAAAGGTTTAAAATTAATATCAGAAAGTATTTCTTTACTGAGAGCAGAATGGATGCATGGAATAGCCTTCCAGCTGAAGTGGTAGAGGTTAACACAGTGAAGAAGTTTAAGCATGCATGGGGTAGGCATAAGGCTGTCCTAGCTATAAGATAAGGCCAGGGACTAATGAAAGTATTTGCAGATTGGGAAGGCTAGAAGGGCCAAATGGTTCTTATCTGCGTCACATTCTATGTTTCTATGAACCCTAACTTTGGCCAGTGTTTGTGACTAAGTGGCCATTAAAAAAGACTGGACATACCCCATTTGTTGTTTACTTTTGCAAATGGTATGCTGTCATGGGGGTAATTTTTATTCCTGGGCTAACATACATACTCAAAGGCACCATAACCAGTCTGGCAAATTTAAATGTGTATAAACTGAAAAATGTAACATGCTATATTTGACCTTCAAAGTTTCGAAATTACCATAAAACCTGTACATGGGGGAGTACTGTTTGATTTCTGAGACATTGCTGAATACAAATATGTGTACTTTATTGCAGCAGCAGCTAACAGTAGTATGACATTCACAGTTAAAGGACCACTATAGTCACCCAGACCACTTCAGCTCAAGGAAGTGGTCTGGGTGCCAGGTCCCCCAGGTTTTAACCCTGCAGCTGAAAACATAGCAGTTTCAGCAGTTTTCATTGCAGCGTTTATCCAGTCTCTAGTGGCTATCTTCCTGAGAGTCGCTAGAGGCGCTTCCGCGATGCTCAATGCGAAAATCGCATTGAGCACGCAAAACGTCCATAGGAAAGCATTGCGCATTCGGCTCCACTCAGGAGCTGACGTCAGAGGGGGAGGAGAGGTCACCAGTGCTGAGGGAGCCCGTTGCTGGATTAAGGTAGTAGCTAAAGGGGTTTTAACCACTTCAGCCCAGCGGGAGGGGGACCCTGAGGGTGGGGGGGACCTAAGGACTATATAGTGCCAGGAAAACAAATTTGTTTTCTGGCACTATAGTGGTTCTTTAACATTCCATGCAAAACTACAAAAATAACTTTTTTTAATTTCTAACTTTTTAAAATATTTTATTCACATTAAATTATGTTTAATATATAAATATTTGATGTGACATGAAAGCCCTGTTTCTCCTGAACAAAATGATATGTAATAAGTGTCGGTGCATTTAACACGAAAGAGGTGATTTATGCTTGAACAGATATATACTTGTACAACAGCCTCAGTCTATAAGGGGTTAATCTATGTAAGAAGAGCAAATAGACACAAAGACTTGAAAAGAAATAGAATATAAAAACGTAAGCATAATTCACCTAACGTAAAATCACTCATCTTTACCCAATCCAAGATATGCCTATAGGTCCAGTATTTTACTCGTCAAATCAGATAAAATCTTATATTATTAAACATGTCTGAAATTTAACACTCAGTGGTCTCTTAACTACCACCCAAGTGTTATAAGATCTGTACAAGCATAAGTGTTAGAAGCTTCTACACAGACATATGTAAAGGGAACATAGGTTATTAATACTATGTAACATAGGGTTTAACTTAAACAAAGTAATGAAACATATTCTTCTTAAAGGCTAAGGGTGATCTATTACGTAGCCCAACATATTTTGCTGGAAACTGAAACCCCCTTTCAAATTGCAAAGTCATATATAGGCATAAACTATCATCTATATAATTAAACAGTGGGTGTTACATTTTTCATTGTCAGTTTTATAGTAATGGTTTAATTATACAACCTTAAAAAGGAAAAGTATATATACAAAACTCTGGTGTGAACATTACATAAAAAATAAACTAAATGGATATTATTGAATTTGTCAACCAAAAACCAAAACTATTTAAATATGTAAGCTGTCCTCATGTTAAGATTAAATAAATATTTTTCTTCCAGACTTAAATTAAAAGTTTAGATCTACAGCCTTACAATGGTATTTTGTGTCAGATGTAAACTGTATCAATCTATAGTCACGAAAACAACTTTAACTTAATTTAGCAGTTATTGTGTATAGATCATACCTATGAAGTTGCATTCCTCAATTCGCTGTCATTTTGGAGTTAAATCACTTTTAGTTCGGGGTCAGAGCTTGGCTGTCATGCGGAGCGGTTGCATCTACCTGAAGTTCCGTGCACTAAGCTGACTTTAAGCTACATTTCACAACTCTCAGACGGGCTGACTGGTTATCTTACTCACCCTGCTCCTCCAGGTTCTCGTGGGAGCCGAGTTGGGACAAAGCTGCCTCTTTTGATGCATTTGTCGCGGCTGGTCTGTGTTGCGGCCTGGTAACTGGGGCAAGGCAGGTGATGCGGCCGATCACATAGCCTTGAAGTCTTGTTGGGTTTGACGCATCCTCCCCCCCTGGATCGGTGGGGGTTTTCCCGGACCACCACAGCACTAATTCTTTCCTGGCTCCACGCTCAAGGACGCTGGTATTTGAGCATAGACACGAGTGATTCCTGAGAAATTTACTCAAGATGGCGGATACCAACATTAAGGTGGCTCCAGGAGGCCACTTTGATCTACCACAACCAAGTAACTGTCTTGAGTAACCACAACCAAGTAACGGTCAATAGAGAGCAGCGTAGAGCAGATACCTCTGGGGGTCGCTCCTGGCCTCGCATCTCCACTTGGGACTGAAGTGACAGCGGTTGGACCACTGCGGCTGAATCAATGCAAAGCAGTACATAGCTGAGACTGCTGTATGGCAGCCCAAGCCACACCACTCCTTGCTGTGACTGACACAGTCTGCATGAAAACAAAATGTTTTTGGTTTCAGATGTATCTTACTTTAAAAGTGTGTATACCCTGCTCTGTAAATTGAACTTAAATTACATATAGGAAGCTCCTGCGGGGTCTAGCAAGCTATTAACAGTACAAGAGATAAGAAATGATAAATTAAACAGAATTTGCAATAAAGGAAGTTTAAATATTAAATGACTCTTTACAGGAAGTATTTAGGAGGATGTCTAAGTCACATGCATGGAGGTGTTCCTAGCGCTGCATAAACAAAGTGGTTTAACACCTAAAAGGCAAATAATTGAGCAGGGGCATCAGCTATACAAAAACTGCTTCATTAAACTAAAGTTGTGTCCCATTAATGATAGAGGTAAAAATAGCAACATGTCAAAGAATAAAAGTAACACTGTAAAGCACTACAGCACATGAGTCTGAAAACATTAGTGTATGAGTACTTAGTATGAGAAGACATTGTATTTCTGTAAACCTTCTGTAAGTCAAGGATGAATTCAACTAATCTCCCAGATATCCTAGGCACTGCACACTCAGAAACTACTTTACCAGCTGCATCCCATAAATTTGAAGACCCCTTGGTAGGACCCTCCACAGAAAGCAATATTAGATGAGTGGAACAGGGGGAATCTTTAGCTAACAAATTACTCCTAGATTGATACAGAGTTGCAAATTGTGATTGGTCTGAACCAATGCCCAAATAGGCCAGGATAAGTGATTTACCACCTCTATTGACTATCGAATTAAATGGCCCTATTTGCAGCTGATATTATGATCATGCAAGAGTTTAGTCTCTTAACACAATATGGCCATATGGTGGAACTGAATCCCCATATTTATTTACTAAGATAGGTGATTTTAAGCAGCCTTGTTATATGTAAAGCTGTGTTCAGAAGCGTAACTAGAAAATTGCCCTGGGCCCCCCCTGTACCACCCCATTCATCTCATACCTCCCCAATCTCCCCATGCATCTCATACTCCCCCACCCCCCTATGCATCTCATACCCCAAACTCCTCCATGCCTCTCATCCCCCCAACCCCTCCATGCATCTCATCCCACCCAGCCCCCCCATGTGTCTCCCCAGCCCCTCCAAGGGTGTCATTGCCTCCATCCCAGCCCCTTCATGTGTGTCATTCTCTCCGCTGTGTGTGTGTAGGGCAGCAGTGTGCATGTGTAGGTATGCATTGTGTGTGTGTTTAGGGTTGCATATTGTCTTTGTGTGTGTGGGGGGGTAGGGATGCAGTGTGTGTAGGGATGCATAGTGTGTGTATGTGTGTGTGTGTATATGTGTTGTGTATTGCAGTGTGTGTGTTTTGTTAGTAGGGATGAATTGTGTGTGTGAGAGTGTTTGCTGGGTAGGATAAGGGATGAAAATATAGCATTTTTTTTATTTATTTATTTATTTGATTTAGTATATCTCCCCCTCCCTGTGTTCTACCAGCATCCAAGAGGGGGCAGCATATGCCTGGTGACGGCTCTTGTGTGCGAGCAGGGCCGGCCTTTGGGGTGTGCGAGCTGTGCGGCCGCACAGGGCGCCATGGCAACAGGGGCGCCGGGCGGCCGACACAGCTCGCAGTCGCTCTGTCACTGGCCGGCCCGAGAATGTGTGAGAGCTGAGCCGCGGTCAGTTTCCGGAGCGTGGAGGAGGAGCTTGGGGCGCAGGCGCAGCGTCCAAGTGCTGCACCTTCACAGAGAGCCGCAGAGGGATCCGCTCCATGTGTGAGGGCGGCGGCCGGTGCTCTGCAGACAGGGAGGGAGCAGCAGCCTTCAAAGTAAGTACCTTATTTATTTTTAAGCCAAACATCTTTCATTAAATGGGGCAGGGTCTAATTAAGGGGGGTAGGGGACTAGATAAGAGTGGCACTGGGTCTAATTAAGGGGGGCAGGGGACTAGATAAGGGTGACACTGGGTCTAATTAAGGGGGGCAGGGGACTAGATAAGGGTGGCACTGGGTCTAATTAAGGGGGCAGGGGACTGGATATGGGTGACACTGGGTCTAATTAAGGGGGGCAGGGGACTGGCTATGGGTGACACTGGGTCTAATTAAGGGGGGCAGGGGACTGGGACTGGCTATGGGTGACACTGGGTCTAATTAAGGGGGGCAGGGGACTGGGACTGGCTATGGGTGACACTGGGTCTAATTAAGGAGGGCAGGGGACTGGGACTGGCTATGGGTGACACTGGGTCTAATTAAGGGGGGCAGGGGACTGGGCATGGATGACAGGGTATGATTAAGGGGGGCAGGGGTTTGATTAAGGGAGGCAGGGTCTGATTAAGGGGTGCAAAGGGTTGATGAAGGGGTGGCATGGATTGCATTAATTGGCAGGGGATTTATTAAGGGGGCTGATAAAGGGTGGCAGGAAACTGAAAAGGGGGCATGGGGCTGATTAAAGGGGGCAGGTGGTTGATAAAGGAGTGGGAGGGGATTGATGAGGAGATCAGGGGGCTGATGAAATGGGGGCAGATGGCTGATAAATAGGTGGGAGGGAATTGATGAGGGGGCAGGGGACTGATGAAGGGGTGGCCAGGGGTTGGATTATTTGGCATGGGATGTATTAAGGGGGCTGATGAAGGGGAGCAGGGGGTTGAAAAGGGGGGCATGGGACTGATTAAAGGGGGGCAGGTGGGTGATAGGGGTGGGAGGGTACTGATGAGGGGGTCAGGGGGCTGATAAAAGGGGGAGGGGATTGGTGAGGGGGTCAGGGGACTGATGAATGGGGCAGAGGGCTGTTAAAGGGGTGGGAGGGGATTGATTAGGGGGTCAGGCGGCTGATGAATAGGGGCAGAGGGCTGAGTAAAGGGTGGGAGGGAATTGATGAGAGGGGCAGGGGACTGATGAAGGGGTGGCAGGAATTGATAAAGGGGTGGGAGGGGATTGATGAAGGGTAAGGGGTGGCTAGGAGTTTGACGAAGGGATGGCCAGGGCATTGATGAAGGGGAAGGGGTGGCCAGGAGTTTGATGAAGTGGTGGCCAGGGGCTTGGTGAAGATCTGGCCAGGGATTTTGGTTAAGAGGTGCAGTGGTTTTGTAGAAGGGGGTGGAGGCAACAGATTGTGAATGCTCCTAAAATAGTTTGAAGAGACAGGTGAGGGGGGGGCGCCACAAGATTGTTTCGCACAGGGCGCCTGAACACCTAAGGCCGGCCCTGTGTGCGAGTCCCGGCACCATGTGTAATCGAGCATTACCGTGGTTACCACGGCAACACTCGGAAAGCAGGGACTCCTGCTGCGCAAACTCTGCACAGACCCAGGGAGGGAGAACAAAAGATCTACCTGACCGGGTCTGTGTGTTTGTAAGGGGCTCGGGCTCACGCCGCCCTCAGGTGGCCTGGGACCCTTACAAATGAAGTGGCTGTACCTCCCGACTTTCCCTGGAGTGACGGGCCTGGTCGCAGCTGCGACCCCTGCGACCATGGTAGGTACACCACTGGCTGTATTTTTGTTTGTTTGTGCACTGTTCCTTTAACTGTATTTTGTATCAGTTTTAAAGGGGGCTTCCTGGTTGAGTTAAAAACCATAGCTTTCCTGTGAGGATATTGGAGGCGAACTATTACATCTATTGGGGGATCTCTATTCAATAGATTTTCTGCTCTCCCTATACAAAAAAAGAAATCAGTTATAGTCAGTTCTTCAGGGATATTGGGGACCAGAACGTTAATGAGTTTGCAGGCATACATTTTAATAAAAACAATGTTTTCCATAACACCTTTAATTTTAATGTTGCTTCTCCTTATCATATTACCTAACTCTTCCTGTGTAGTTTCCTAAGCTTGTATTCTTCCCTTAAGGGACATTATTTTAAGATCGTTAGCACTTAGCTTCTTTTGTATTTACTTGTTACTCAATTACAACATTTTAACATACTCCATATTTGTAAAAATTTTGTGTAATAGTTTACATGCATGCATTTGTAAACATCAATAAAAAAAGAAAAGGTCTATTTTTTTTTTTTATCAACTGACATTGTGGCAATATAATTTTATTGCACAACAGCATCAAAGAAATACATAGTCATGGATGCCTTCTGTTTGTGTTGTGGGATCCCCATTCAGTTATTTTTCAACCCAGCAATTGTTTGCTTAGGTGAAAATCTGCATCAAAATCAAATTCTCTTTGCTTCAGGTATGTCAGCTAAAACTTTACTTACTTTTCTGAGTTGAGTGACAGGGGTGTAGATTTTTTATAAAGTCAGTGATGAACCATCAGTATGAAGTTATTATCCACATTTATGCCCAATCCATGGTGACTTTTTTAAATATTTAAATTTCACTATTCCATAAGTGCAATTTTGCTGCCATTTTCAGTTTAGTAGATAGTAAGCTCTATCATCTCTTAAATTAGAGATCCTGAAACGTTATGCCTAAATTGCTTTACTTTTTTTTACGCAATAAATTGGTTATCTGATTTGTATTTACTAAATTACATATCAATGTAATTTGCATAGAAAGATATTGATTTACTGACATGCTAGATTGGTATATACATGGAGTTTTGTCATCTCACAGCAGTATATTTTCCTGAAATATTTGTACCAGCATACCAAGAAAGAGGTAAGTCAATAACAGGTTTTGGCATAATGCCCATTACTGCATTTCCAGCTTTACATAACTTGATTTCTATTGTAAATGTTTTTTTTTATGATATTGCATTGGAAACAAGTAATTTGAGCTAACCTAAATACTAGACATCTTATCTGCTAAAGTAAGGCATTAGATAGATTTTTCTTTCTTTTCTAAAAATAACAGTCTAGCTGATATAGGGATCCTGTCATGTTACTTAGGATCTCTGCTTCCTAGAGAACTGGCTGCATGCTACATCTTTCTGTCCGTATATTAGACATTTGGAAAACCATCATGATTGCTTGTATCTTTAAAATAAAACAAAAACAAAATATGTTATACATGAAAAACAAATATGAAAGAAAAAGACATAAAATGTTGTTCAGCAGCACTTTAAAATGTAAATGTAACGGTTTGGGCTTTGTCTTGTCTACCAACCTTATGCATTTTGACTTGAATGGAAACAATGGCCCCATAAATGTCCTTCTAGTCTGACGAGACACTGATTATAATCCCCTGATGATAATAATAAGAATCATGTTATTTAGATCCCTTACAATGGCAATTCTCTTTAAAAGTGATTTATACATTCCTTTGGATTCTTACAACTTATTTATAAATTTCTAAATTATGTGCAATAAAGGAAGTTTAACCCCTTAGAGACCGTGGACGTACAGGGTACCTCATAAAAAAAAAACGGTGGTTAACAACCGCTGACGTACCCTGTACTTCCACAGCAAATATGAGCGTGATCGCTTCCAGCAGCTCTAAGGGTATTGCAGTGATGCCTTGATGTCGAGGCATCCTGCAATACCCCCCTGTCATGTGGGATGCTGCCTTATGCTTTTCGTGAATCAACCGTTCACTTCATCAGGGACAGACGTAAGGCAGCATCCCACAAGACAGAAACAGCAAAGTGGAACGCAAACTCAGTCTGCAGTGCAACACACGCCAGCACTTACCAGCGGCTTCATACACATCTCAAAAACCTGACCCTTTTCCCTAGCCGGCAGTTGGGAATATTAAGGGGATTCTAAAGCGGACTGAGACCATCTTCCCTGCGGGGAACCACTTCTGCTTATGTTCCTGGGAGTGAGTTTTATCCTTTATTTATACCAATAAATTGTTTACAGAGAGCACTATGTCTCTGTCTTTTATATTGTAGACACACTGGAACATTCATCATCACACTACTAAGATGAGGTCTACGGATTTTATGTCTGTATATATACTGTATTCAGTCAAGATCCAGTATTATACTATTATATATTTCAGCTACCTGGTACCTCCTGATGTGTTATACCATAGCAGGAAGATTCCATTTTGCAATTTTTGCCAGCTATACATTGTGGACTCTGTATGGACAGCACTCTTTTCATTATATTATAATATTATTTGTACTTAAGTTCTAGAGCCCAACAGACCTGTGATATATGTATGATTGCATTAGCCATCGTTACCCTAGTAAATCATTCCAGTTTTGTAAATTGTACAGTTGTTATTTGTGCACTGTTTAGTGGATCTACCTATATTAGCTGTTATCGACTCCTGGTGGAAAGTTTGAGTATTGACTCACTTCTTTCACTATCTCTATTTGTATTTTTTTCTAACCCAGGGTGGGTGCTCTATAATCAGTAGCAGTCGATCTCAGCTTGCCCATTCTGTGTTTCTCTTACAGTGGTACCTGTTAAGTAGGTTATGCAGTGTTGTATTGTATCTTATTGAGTAATACTTGCATTGACAGCTTTGACTTTTTACTTTAATATTGAAATTATGTACATGGGGTACTGTTTTACTCGGGAGACTTTGCAGAACACAAATATTACTGTTTCAAAACAATAAAATATATCACAGTGATGATTTTGTCAGTGAAAGTGAAGGTTTTTTTTTGCATTTTTCACACACAAATGGCACTTTCACTGATGATATCATTGTTGTGATATGTTTTACTGCTTTGAAACACTAATATTTGTGTTCAGCGAAGTCTCCCAAGTACCCCCCATGTACAGGTTTTATAGTGTTTTTGAAAGTTACAGGGTCAAATATAAGGTTTGATTTTCCTTTTTTTCACATTGAAATTTGCCAGGTTGGCTATGTTGCCTTTAAGAGTGTATGGTATCCCATGAATGAGAATTACCCCCATGATGGCATAACATTTGCAAAAAAAAGACAACCCAAGGTATTGCAAATGGGGTAGATTCAGTCTTTTTTAGCCACTTAATCACAAACACTGGCCAAAGTTAGCGTTCATAATTGTGTTTTTTGCATTTTTAACACACAAACAAATATAAATGCTAACTTTGGTCAGTGTTTGTGACCATATGGCTACTAAAAAAGACTGGACATACCTCATATTGAATACCTTGGGTTGTCTACTTTAAAAAATATGCACATGTGAGGTGTGATGCAGAGATTTATGACAGATAACAGTGTTACAATGTCACTATTATTACATTTTTAAATATATATATTTTGAAATTGTAATGTCCTACTTGTACTTATAGCCCTAAAACTTTCCAAGAAAAGCTAAGAACATGTTAACATTAGGTATTTCTAAATTCAGTACAAAATGTAGAAACTATTTAGCACAGGTGTTTTCTGACCATTGTATATTTTTTTATAGTAAATTATACAATTTAATGAAACAGTATCTTTAGAAAGACCTTTTAATGGCGAGAAAAACGGTATATAATATGTGTGGGTACAGTAAATGAGTAGACAAACACCGCAGAAATGTAAAAACAGCCCTGGTCCCAAATGGTAAGAAAAGTGAAAAGTGATCTGGTCATTAAGGGGTTAAACATTCTCTCTTTAGAGGAAATATATAAGGAGCATAAGCAGGTAACATGAAGGAGAGGTGTGCTGTATAAATAAAGTGATTTAACTCCTAAATGACAGATGATTGAGCATGATTGAGACTGAGGAGGCATGATCCATATTCCAAAACCACTCATTTAAGCTAAGCTTGAGTTTAGTTGGTGCTTATAGTCAGGGCCAGTGCAAGGATTCCTGCCGCCATAGAAAAAGATCCATTTTGACGCACCCTCATGGGATCCACTACATTCTCTCAAGGGTTTATTCACTAAACTCTCAATTTCAGTGAATTGAAAACCAAATTGCAAAGTTTAAGCAAAAACAGCTGAACTGTGACTGAAGTGGAGTTGGAGAATTCTTCTAAATCAGCTATTTTGGCCTAAATTTGCCATTTGGTTTCCAATTTTGATCAGATGTCCCTTTCCTCCACAGTGCACATTCATACTCTTAACAAGCTCTCTCACTAGCATTTATCCCCATCTATATCCTGTTTCTATTTCCAGAAGCTTGCAGTCTCTATGTTCATGATTTTGCTGCCTAATATATACATCTATACACACATACTGGATAATACATTTACCTGTACACAGATGCTGCCTAATGCATAAAACCACGTTGCCTCATTTGTACATCCATACAAACATACTGTCTAATACATAAATCCATACAGGCACGCTGACTAATACATACATCAATACACACGTACATCTGTACACAAACGCTGCCTAATACATACACCCATATTGCCTAATGCATGCATCCATACAAACACACTGCCTAATACATAAATGTTATATTAAATACATAATTTATAGCTGTAAATAATGTATTTAATTAATTTGGTGGGATTTCATGTATAATTTTCCCATACACAAATACTGCTTAATATATAAATCCATATACATATACTGCCTAATTTTAATATGTCCATCCATACACACATACTGCCTAATACATACATCTAATACATAATACATACTGAACAGCCATGCACTCTCTCAGGTTGGGGAGATCAGAGATCGCTCCAGCCAGGGGGGCAAAATTGCACATCAAGCCCCTGAAGTGTCCTCCTCACCTTCTGAGTGAGACATGGCAGCAATCTTGTTGTTTACCAGGTCTCCTCCATTCTTTTCCTGTGCGGAGCTAAGGTGTGAGGGGAGGAGGCAGGGCCCAGGGTATGGGCACTTGCATCATTTCCTGCCCCTCTTCTCCTTCTTTCCTGCTGAGTGGTTGAAGCAGCAGGTATGCCCCCCTTCACTAACCTCAGCCCCCATCTCTCTCAGCACTCACCTCAGCCCTGGGCCCCCGTCAACCCCCATTTCTCTCAGCACTCACCTCAGCCCCATGCCTGCCCTACCCACCTCAACCCCCATCTCCCTCAGCCCCAGGCCCCCCTACCCACCTCAACCCCCATCTCTTTCAGTACTCACCTCAGCCCCAGGTCCCCCTCAATCCCCATCTCCTTCAGCCCCCATCTCTCTCAGCACTAACTGCAGCCCCAGGCCCCCTCAACTCCAATCTCCCTCAGCCCCAGGCCCCTCCATCTACCTCAGCCCCCATCTCCCTCTGCCCCAGGCCCTCCACCCACCTCTGCCCACAACTCCCCAGCCCCAGGCCCCTCCAACCACCTCAGCACCCATCTCCTCAGCCCCAGGCCGCCCTCAACCAACCTCAGCCCCAGGCCCCCCTCCACCCACCTCAGCCCCATCTATCACAGCACTCAGCCCCAGGCCCCCCTCCACCCACCTCAGTCCCCACCTTCCTCCACACATGCAAACCCACCAGGAGCATCACTGTATGCACAGCCTCCTTAAACACACACATACACACACACACGCAATTATTAAAACCATTTATATAGTACCTTCATATTCTTCAGCTCAGTACAATAGATAAAAGAATACAAACAATTCTACCACATGTTGACATACAGAAACACAACATCACAAGCAGCATCCCACACACAGAACCCCACTAGTAGCCTACAAACATGTGTTTGGAGGCTACTTGTATGGACTTGTATGATTGAAAATAAATGTGGGGGACGCTGCTTGTGATGTCATCAGCAAACACAGAGGAAGCATGTAATTCAATTTTCTTTTCTTTTTTTATTTTAGTAGGGATGGGGGGGTCGTGGCATTCCAGTAAGGGTTACACCATTAAAAAACAGTGTTTTATTAAAACATTGTTTATGGTTGGATTAACCTCTTAAAAGCAAATCTGACCCTGTTTGGTTCTCAGACAGCCATTATGGGTGCAGGGCAGCATGCATATAATATATGAGTGAGAGCCACACAAAGAAGGGGAAAAGAGTAGCAGTAGTCAAAAAACTTTGCAGCAGAGTTTTGTCTCCCACTGCCCAAAGTCCCTGTGAGTTGTCAGTCTGCCCTTGGCTTAATACATAAATCAATACACACATACTGCCTAATTTGAATACATCCATCCATACATACATACTGCTTAATACATCCATCCATACACGCACACTGCCTAATACATACATTTTACATTAAATACATAATTTATAGCTGTAAATAATGCATTTAATTCATTTGGTGGGATTTAATTTATCATTTTCTGGCACTTAATTTATAATAATGGTGGGATTTATTTTATTTACAGTGAACTTGTCTGGCAGGTTCACTGCAAGTAAAACATTTTCTGAGATATAATATGTAATTATATTAATATGTTTTATAAATATCATTGGTCACTTGCACACTCTCACTAACACACTTACTAAAGTATACACACACAATGTCACTTATACACTCTCACTAACACACATACACACACAATGTCACTTACACCAGTTTACAGTCACACTTTATGCACACAAAATTATAGGCCCCCTTAGGGTCCATGTGGGCCATACCTAAACTAGTAGTGTGGAGAGGGGAACTGTTCTCCAGCCTGCAGGTAGCTGCCCTTGTTTCTGCTGGGGGAGCAGGAGAACCGTGCACTCAGAGCACACCCTGCTTCCTGCTCTCTCCGGAGTGTTTCTGTTGTCTAGAAGCACGGGGTAGCCAGGATACAAGGTCATGTGTTGGCTTCCCCTGCCTGCAAAATGTATCAGCTCGGACGCTGGACTTACAGTGAGGGAGCCGAGCACAGGGAACAGCTGGCCTTACAGTGACATGGAGGGAGCCCAGCACAAGAAGCAGCTGGGGGGTGGCTAAAGAGCCACTGGCCCAGTGCTTCAGCCCCAGACACAAGTAGCCCACCAGGAAACTTCCTGTTGGGCGCCCCCAGACGAATACCTGATCCGCCTTATGGTAGCGCCGACACTGCTTATAGTGTCCAAGTAAACAGGTGATGAGTATGATAAAAGAAGAATTTTTTTTTATTTTAAACACATATTTTTTTTTTAACAATTCTTTTCACTTAATCCTTTTTAATCTCTTTTCAACTGAATAGTTTTGAGATTTTGTTTCCAGTCATTATCTTTTTTTAATTCACGTTTCATTTGTTCTAAACATTTTGTATTTTTTTTGTATTTGTGTTTCTAAGCCACATAGAATAGTAACTTACAACTAAAACAACCCTCAGTAGGTTTAAAATATGTTGTGATATAGGTCTTATTTTTCTCTATCAATTTTAATTCTAAAAAATAGTGTATGACTCATTTTCTGTTGTAAATATTATATAGTTATATGGCCGAAAAGAGGCATGCATCCATCAAGTTCAGCCTTCCTCACATTCTCACCTAGTCTGAAGCACACTCAATTTTGCAACCAACTAGGAAAAAAAATCCTTTGTGACCCCAGAATGGCAGTCAGATATCTCCTTGGACCAAGAAGCTATTATCCCACTAAGTAAATATTATATAACTGCATATTATGTTTTTGCAAGTATTTATCCAATTGCTGTTTTAATATCTGTATAGAGTCTGATAAAACCACCTCTTCAGGCAGAGAATTCCACACACCTATTGTTCTTACTGTAAAAACCCTTTCCTTTGCCTTAGACTATATTTCCTTTCTTCCGGTCTAATTTTGCAACCTTGTGCCCTAAGTTTATTCCTGTTTATTCCCAGCAGGGCCGGTGCAAGGATTTTTGCCGCCCTTGGCAAAAGTAACGTTTGACGCCCCCCTCCTCCCCCCCGTGACATCGCAATGCCCCACCCATATGACCTGCCATGTTAACTAACGCTAGTGCTGCAGTGCCGCTGTGTTTACATTAAAAGGCCTGCAGGGACAGGCTATAGACACCAGGACCACTACATTAAGGTGCAGTGGTTCTGGGGACTATAGTGTTTCTTTAATGTGAGGTAAATTAGAGATTAGTGCCACGAATAATATACTAGATTACCTACTTACAAGCAGATGAGGATGATGATGGGCTCTAGCTGCAGTCTGGCTCCACTGGTCTGGTGTATAACAGGATCTCTGGAGGCTGTTTGTAACTGTGGTCACACAAATCAATGTTCTGGGAGAACGAGAAGCAGCTCCATTTTTTGGGGGCCCTTTACACAGCTCAAGGTCTGGGTCCCAGGGTCCACCTTCATTTTCCACCAATGAGTTTGTTCACAGGGGATGGAGTGTGTAGGGAATGTCCTGATTTGTGTGTAAGGAATGCATTTTGTGAATCTGTGTTTGTATGTGTAAGGGCTGCAAGGTGTGTTTCTGTGTATGTAAGGGATGAAGTGTGTGAGTCTGTAAGGGGTGCATTGAGTGTGTGTAAGGAATGCATTGTGTGTTTCTGTGTGTGCAAGGGATGCATTGTGTGTAAGGGTTGCATTGCGTGTGTGTGTGTAATGTATTGTGTGTAATGCATTGTGTGTTTTTCTGTGTGCAAGGGGTTCATTGTCTTTGTGTGTAAGGGGTGCATTGTGTGTGATTGTGTGTGTGATGGATGTCAATCTCTCCCCCCTCCCTTGTCACTCTCTTCTCCCCCCCTCCCTTGTTACTCTCATTCCCTCTCCCTCCCCTGTCACTCCCCCCTCCCTGTCAATTTCTCTCTCCCCGTCAATTCCCCTCCCTGTCAATGTCTCCCCCCGTTAGTTTCTTTCCCCCCCCACCTCCCTGTTAGTTTCTTTCTCCCCCCTCCCCTGTCAGTTTCTTTCCTCCCCCCTCCCCTCCCCTCCCTGTTTCTTTCTTCCCCCTCCCTGTTTCTTTCTTCCC
>OW240912.1:243663883-243677512 GCA_933207985.1 Pelobates cultripes | reverse complement strand
CTCGAGCCCTGGTCTTGGTGTTTTAATCTCCAAAAGGCAAATTTTGATGGGACAATTTGTATTGACCTGATGGAGACCAGTCCATTTGTGAGTCCTAAATAGCATTACAATCATCTCCTACCATAGCAAGGCAAGGGAAACCTGATTCCAGGGTTGAAATAAGGTATCAAAAATCTCGCATTGATCAAAAGCACTTATGATTAGTGATGTACCGAACGGTTCGCCGAACGTACTTATGATTAATGTAAGGCAAAGATAGTGTTCTTCCAAATCAATGGAAATTGAGCATCCTCATTACACAACTGGAATAACCACACAAAAAAGGAATTGGGCACTTTATTTCCCAACAGTGGTGCTGCCGTAAAGACCAGAAACCAAAATACAGGTTAAGGAACAACACACATACAAAAAAAATATAAAGTGTTATAACAAAATCATGAAAGTGAACTTCTTTTATATATATATATATATATATATATATATATATATATATAGATAGATAGATAGATAGATATATCAATGATGCATTTTTGCTCTGCCAGATAAACTTCTTCAAATTTATACTTTCCTGTGGTCATCACCAAAGGGGTATCTGAAGCAGAGAGGTGTGGTAGGGTGTCCGGTCTGAACTCCAAATATACATTAAAAAAGAGGAATTGAGGAACCCAGAAAAAGCATTTCCCTGCAGTGGTGTTGCAGTAAAGACATAAATGTATACAAAATACAGATTAAGGAACAGCGCACACACAAAAATACAGCTTTAGATTTTTGCAAGATTACTTAAAATCTCCTATCTCAGGAAACAAAAATTAGGATTCAGTTCCACCATATAACCATATTATGTTAGCCCACCACTAAGTCACACAGTCACGCTTCAGAAGCTGGACATACCCTTAAGGACACAAGCTATTTTTGCATTTTTTTGCTGTTTGTGTTCAACTGCAATTTGCATTTTTATTTATTGCACCAACACATATTATATATCATTGTTTAAAAGACAAAATTAGCTTTAATTTGATGTTACATATACAAATATAAATTTTCCTTTATTATAAAAAAAAAATCCAAAACAGTTTTTTTCACAGTTTTGACAATAATATTGTGTACATAATATGTCTAGCTTAGTAAAATTAATTCAATATAAATTAATACATGTTTCTTTATTTACAGAGTACATAATGTGTCTAGGATTTTAATTTATTTTATAAGTTACAGATCACAAAATAAAAGGACTAAAACAAAATTTCAATGTGTAACAATTCTAGAAGTTGGTATGTTAGTCTTGTAAGTTTAATGACCAACCCAGAAAACAAAATTGGCACACAAAAGTATATATTTATATGAAGTAGACATCACAGGCTATTTACCCAAGGTTATTTATGTAGCCATTTCACCGCCTATCTCTGCTAAATATTTTAGTAAACTTGTGTTTTTCTGTTTTTTGACATACAGACATTTAACAAGTTTTTTTTAATGTGTATTTCGTGAAGCTGATACATGCTATTCCTGTACAAAACCCCATACTGTATTGTTTTCAGCAACATCTGCCGCAGGTTTTTTACCAATTTATTTCTAAGTTTGTGATGATTTTTTTGTTTTTTTATTTTACAGTTATGTTGCAATTTTGCTAGGTATATTGCACATTTGAAATGTGCAAGTATAATAAAATCTCCCAAATTATAATCCGTACATCTTCCGAGTAAAACAACATGCCAAATGTATGACAGACACTATCTTGTGAAGTTTACAGTGCTGTAAAAGAGATGAAACAGTTTTAGTTTTTAAGTGTAAATTTTCATAGATGGTGTTGATGGGCCCGTGCTCCATTTTGGAATAGTTTAGCAGGTTGCTAATTCAAACTACCCCACAAAGTCCTACTGTTTCTTAAAGAAGAAACATCAGATACATCAGAGTGGTGCAGTAGACATTGCTTACCTAAATTTCAGTAAGGCTTTTGACACTGTTGCACATAGAAGGCTTATCAATAAATTGCAATCTTTAAGTTTGGATTCCAATATTGTTGAATGAGTAAGGGAGTGGCTGAATGACAGGCAACAGAGGGTTGTAGTCAATGGAGTATATTCGAAGAATGGTCTTGTCAGCAGTGGGGTACCTCAGGGATCTGTACTTGGACCCATTTTCTTTAATATTTGTATTAGTGATATTGCGGAAGGTCTTGATGGTAAGGTATGTTTTTTTGCTGATGATACTAAGATATGTAACAGGGTTGATGTTCCAGGAGGGATAAGCCAAATGGCAAATTATTTAGGTAAACTAGAATAATCAGAGTATTATCTTGCACCTATCAACATTAAATGTCAGCTGCCACAACTCTGACCTGTAGTGCAAGATAATGCATCTTGGACGTTAAAATCCTAAGGCAGAGTACACAATATTTGATACAGTCGTAACCTCAGCATCTGAGGAAAGGGATTTAGGGGTAATTATTTCAGATGACTTAAAGGTAGGCAGACAATGTAATAGAGCAGCAGGAAATGCTAGCAGAATTCTTGGTTCTATAGGGAGAGGTATTAGCAGTAGAAAGAGGGACGTGCTGATGCCATTGTACAGAACACTGGTGAGACCTCACTTGGAGTATTGTACACAGTACTGGAGACCGTATCTTCAGAAGGATATTGATACTTTAGAGAGAGTTCAGAGAAGGGCTACTAAACTGGTTCATGGATTGCAGGATAAAACTTAGAAGGAAAGGTTAAAGGATCTTAACATATATAGCTTGGAGCAAAGTCGAGACGGGGGGATATGATAGAAACATTTAAATACATAAAGGGAATCAACACAGTAAAGGAGGAGACTATATTTAAAAAAACAAAAACTACCACAACAAGAGGACATAGTCTTAAATTAGAGGGGCAAAGGTTTAAAATTAATATCAGAAAGTATTTCTTTACTGAGAGCAGAATGGATGCATGGAATAGCCTTCCAGCTGAAGTGGTAGAGGTTAACACAGTGAAGAAGTTTAAGCATGCATGGGGTAGGCATAAGGCTGTCCTAGCTATAAGATAAGGCCAGGGACTAATGAAAGTATTTGCAGATTGGGAAGGCTAGAAGGGCCAAATGGTTCTTATCTGCGTCACATTCTATGTTTCTATGAACCCTAACTTTGGCCAGTGTTTGTGACTAAGTGGCCATTAAAAAAGACTGGACATACCCCATTTGTTGTTTACTTTTGCAAATGGTATGCTGTCATGGGGGTAATTTTTATTCCTGGGCTAACATACATACTCAAAGGCACCATAACCAGTCTGGCAAATTTAAATGTGTATAAACTGAAAAATGTAACATGCTATATTTGACCTTCAAAGTTTCGAAATTACCATAAAACCTGTACATGGGGGAGTACTGTTTGATTTCTGAGACATTGCTGAATACAAATATGTGTACTTTATTGCAGCAGCAGCTAACAGTAGTATGACATTCACAGTTAAAGGACCACTATAGTCACCCAGACCACTTCAGCTCAAGGAAGTGGTCTGGGTGCCAGGTCCCCCAGGTTTTAACCCTGCAGCTGAAAACATAGCAGTTTCAGCAGTTTTCATTGCAGCGTTTATCCAGTCTCTAGTGGCTATCTTCCTGAGAGTCGCTAGAGGCGCTTCCGCGATGCTCAATGCGAAAATCGCATTGAGCACGCAAAACGTCCATAGGAAAGCATTGCGCATTCGGCTCCACTCAGGAGCTGACGTCAGAGGGGGAGGAGAGGTCACCAGTGCTGAGGGAGCCCGTTGCTGGATTAAGGTAGTAGCTAAAGGGGTTTTAACCACTTCAGCCCAGCGGGAGGGGGACCCTGAGGGTGGGGGGGACCTAAGGACTATATAGTGCCAGGAAAACAAATTTGTTTTCTGGCACTATAGTGGTTCTTTAACATTCCATGCAAAACTACAAAAATAACTTTTTTTAATTTCTAACTTTTTAAAATATTTTATTCACATTAAATTATGTTTAATATATAAATATTTGATGTGACATGAAAGCCCTGTTTCTCCTGAACAAAATGATATGTAATAAGTGTCGGTGCATTTAACACGAAAGAGGTGATTTATGCTTGAACAGATATATACTTGTACAACAGCCTCAGTCTATAAGGGGTTAATCTATGTAAGAAGAGCAAATAGACACAAAGACTTGAAAAGAAATAGAATATAAAAACGTAAGCATAATTCACCTAACGTAAAATCACTCATCTTTACCCAATCCAAGATATGCCTATAGGTCCAGTATTTTACTCGTCAAATCAGATAAAATCTTATATTATTAAACATGTCTGAAATTTAACACTCAGTGGTCTCTTAACTACCACCCAAGTGTTATAAGATCTGTACAAGCATAAGTGTTAGAAGCTTCTACACAGACATATGTAAAGGGAACATAGGTTATTAATACTATGTAACATAGGGTTTAACTTAAACAAAGTAATGAAACATATTCTTCTTAAAGGCTAAGGGTGATCTATTACGTAGCCCAACATATTTTGCTGGAAACTGAAACCCCCTTTCAAATTGCAAAGTCATATATAGGCATAAACTATCATCTATATAATTAAACAGTGGGTGTTACATTTTTCATTGTCAGTTTTATAGTAATGGTTTAATTATACAACCTTAAAAAGGAAAAGTATATATACAAAACTCTGGTGTGAACATTACATAAAAAATAAACTAAATGGATATTATTGAATTTGTCAACCAAAAACCAAAACTATTTAAATATGTAAGCTGTCCTCATGTTAAGATTAAATAAATATTTTTCTTCCAGACTTAAATTAAAAGTTTAGATCTACAGCCTTACAATGGTATTTTGTGTCAGATGTAAACTGTATCAATCTATAGTCACGAAAACAACTTTAACTTAATTTAGCAGTTATTGTGTATAGATCATACCTATGAAGTTGCATTCCTCAATTCGCTGTCATTTTGGAGTTAAATCACTTTTAGTTCGGGGTCAGAGCTTGGCTGTCATGCGGAGCGGTTGCATCTACCTGGAGTTCCGTGCACTAAGCTGACTTTAAGCTACATTTCACAACTCTCAGACGGGCTGACTGGTTATCTTACTCACCCTGCTCCTCCAGGTTCTCGTGGGAGCCGAGTTGGGACAAAGCTGCCTCTTTTGATGCATTTGTCGCGGCTGGTCTGTGTTGCGGCCTGGTAACTGGGGCAAGGCAGGTGATGCGGCCGATCACATAGCCTTGAAGTCTTGTTGGGTTTGACGCATCCTCCCCCCCTGGATCGGTGGGGGTTTTCCCGGACCACCACAGCACTAATTCTTTCCTGGCTCCACGCTCAAGGACGCTGGTATTTGAGCATAGACACGAGTGATTCCTGAGAAATTTACTCAAGATGGCGGATACCAACATTAAGGTGGCTCCAGGAGGCCACTTTGATCTACCACAACCAAGTAACTGTCTTGAGCAACCACAACCAAGTAACGGTCAATAGAGAGCAGCGTAGAGCAGATACCTCTGGGGGTCGCTCCTGGCCTCGCATCTCCACTTGGGACTGAAGTGACAGTGGTTGGACCACTGCGGCTGAATCAATGCAAAGCAGTACATAGCTGAGACTGCTGTATGGCAGCCCAAGCCACACCACTCCTTGCTGTGACTGACACAGTCTGCATGAAAACAAAATGTTTTTGGTTTCAGATGTATCTTACTTTAAAAGTGTGTATACCCTGCTCTGTAAATTGAACTTAAATTACATATAGGAAGCTCCTGCGGGGTCTAGCAAGCTATTAACAGTACAAGAGATAAGAAATGATAAATTAAACAGAATTTGCAATAAAGGAAGTTTAAATATTAAATGACTCTTTACAGGAAGTATTTAGGAGGATGTCTAAGTCACATGAATGGAGGTGTTCCTAGCGCTGCATAAACAAAGTGGTTTAACACCTAAAAGGCAAATAATTGAGCAGGGGCATCAGCTATACAAAAACTGCTTCATTAAACTAAAGTTGTGTCCCATTAATGATAGAGGTAAAAATAGCAACATGTCAAAGAATAAAAGTAACACTGTAAAGCACTACAGCACATGAGTCTGAAAACATTAGTGTATGAGTACTTAGTATGAGAAGACATTGTATTTCTGTAAACCTTCTGTAAGTCAAGGATGAATTCAACTAATCTCCCAGATATCCTAGGCACTGCACACTCAGAAACTACTTTACCAGCTGCATCCCATAAATTTGAAGACCCCTTGGTAGGACCCTCCACAGAAAGCAATATTAGATGAGTGGAACAGGGGGAATCTTTAGCTAACAAATTACTCCTAGATTGATACAGAGTTGCAAATTGTGATTGGTCTGAACCAATGCCCAAATAGGCCAGGATAAGTGATTTACCACCTCTATTGACTATCGAATTAAATGGCCCTATTTGCAGCTGATATTATGATCATGCAAGAGTTTAGTCTCTTAACACAATATGGCCATATGGTGGAACTGAATCCCCATATTTATTTACTAAGATAGGTGATTTTAAGCAGCCTTGTTATATGTAAAGCTGTGTTCAGAAGCGTAACTAGAAAATTGCCCTGGGCCCCCCCTGTACCACCCCATTCATCTCATACCTCCCCAATCTCCCCATGCATCTCATACTCCCCCACCCCCCTATGCATCTCATACCCCAAACTCCTCCATGCCTCTCATCCCCCCAACCCCTCCATGCATCTCATCCCACCCAGCCCCCCCATGTGTCTCCCCAGCCCCTCCAAGGGTGTCATTGCCTCCATCCCAGCCCCTTCATGTGTGTCATTCTCTCCGCTGTGTGTGTAGGGCAGCAGTGTGCATGTGTAGGTATGCATTGTGTGTGTGTTTAGGGTTGCATATTGTCTTTGTGTGTGTGGGGGGGTAGGGATGCAGTGTGTGTAGGGATGCATAGTGTGTGTATGTGTGTGTGTGTATATGTGTTGTGTATTGCAGTGTGTGTGTTTTGTTAGTAGGGATGAATTGTGTGTGTGAGAGTGTTTGCTGGGTAGGATAAGGGATGAAAATATAGCATTTTTTTTATTTATTTATTTATTTGATTTAGTATATCTCCCCCTCCCTGTGTTCTACCAGCATCCAAGAGGGGGCAGCATATGCCTGGTGACGGCTCTTGTGTGCGAGTCCCGGCACCATGTGTAATCGAGCATTACCGTGGTTACCACGGCAACACTCGGAAAGCAGGGACTCCTGCTGCGCAAACTCTGCACAGACCCAGGGAGGGAGAACAAAAGATCTACCTGACCGGGTCTGTGTGTTTGTAAGGGGCTCGGGCTCACGCTGCCCTCAGGTGGCCTGGGACCCTTACAAATGAAGTGGCTGTACCTCCCGACTTTCCCTGGAGTGACGGGCCTGGTCGCAGCTGCGACCCCTGCGACCATGGTAGGTACACCACTGGCTGTATTTTTGTTTGTTTGTGCACTGTTCCTTTAACTGTATTTTGTATCAGTTTTAAAGGGGGCTTCCTGGTTGAGTTAAAAACCATAGCTTTCCTGTGAGGATATTGGAGGCGAACTATTACATCTATTGGGGGATCTCTATTCAATAGATTTTCTGCTCTCCCTATACAAAAAAAGAAATCAGTTATAGTCAGTTCTTCAGGGATATTGGGGACCAGAACGTTAATGAGTTTGCAGGCATACATTTTAATAAAAACAATGTTTTCCATAACACCTTTAATTTTAATGTTGCTTCTCCTTATCATATTACCTAACTCTTCCTGTGTAGTTTCCTAAGCTTGTATTCTTCCCTTAAGGGACATTATTTTAAGATCGTTAGCACTTAGCTTCTTTTGTATTTACTTGTTACTCAATTACAACATTTTAACATACTCCATATTTGTAAAAATTTTGTGTAATAGTTTACATGCATGCATTTGTAAACATCAATAAAAAAAGAAAAGGTCTATTTTTTTTTTTTATCAACTGACATTGTGGCAATATAATTTTATTGCACAACAGCATCAAAGAAATACATAGTCATGGATGCCTTCTGTTTGTGTTGTGGGATCCCCATTCAGTTATTTTTCAACCCAGCAATTGTTTGCTTAGGTGAAAATCTGCATCAAAATCAAATTCTCTTTGCTTCAGGTATGTCAGCTAAAACTTTACTTACTTTTCTGAGTTGAGTGACAGGGGTGTAGATTTTTTATAAAGTCAGTGATGAACCATCAGTATGAAGTTATTATCCACATTTATGCCCAATCCATGGTGACTTTTTTAAATATTTAAATTTCACTATTCCATAAGTGCAATTTTGCTGCCATTTTCAGTTTAGTAGATAGTAAGCTCTATCATCTCTTAAATTAGAGATCCTGAAACGTTATGCCTAAATTGCTTTACTTTTTTTTACGCAATAAATTGGTTATCTGATTTGTATTTACTAAATTACATATCAATGTAATTTGCATAGAAAGATATTGATTTACTGACATGCTAGATTGGTATATACATGGAGTTTTGTCATCTCACAGCAGTATATTTTCCTGAAATATTTGTACCAGCATACCAAGAAAGAGGTAAGTCAATAACAGGTTTTGGCATAATGCCCATTACTGCATTTCCAGCTTTACATAACTTGATTTCTATTGTAAATGTTTTTTTTTATGATATTGCATTGGAAACAAGTAATTTGAGCTAACCTAAATACTAGACATCTTATCTGCTAAAGTAAGGCATTAGATAGATTTTTCTTTCTTTTCTAAAAATAACAGTCTAGCTGATATAGGGATCCTGTCATGTTACTTAGGATCTCTGCTTCCTAGAGAACTGGCTGCATGCTACATCTTTCTGTCCGTATATTAGACATTTGGAAAACCATCATGATTGCTTGTATCTTTAAAATAAAACAAAAACAAAATATGTTATACATGAAAAACAAATATGAAAGAAAAAGACATAAAATGTTGTTCAGCAGCACTTTAAAATGTAAATGTAACGGTTTGGGCTTTGTCTTGTCTACCAACCTTATGCATTTTGACTTGAATGGAAACAATGGCCCCATAAATGTCCTTCTAGTCTGACGAGACACTGATTATAATCCCCTGATGATAATAATAAGAATCATGTTATTTAGATCCCTTACAATGGCAATTCTCTTTAAAAGTGATTTATACATTCCTTTGGATTCTTACAACTTATTTATAAATTTCTAAATTATGTGCAATAAAGGAAGTTTAACCCCTTAGAGACCGTGGACGTACAGGGTACCTCATAAAAAAAAAACGGTGGTTAACAACCGCTGACGTACCCTGTACTTCCACAGCAAATATGAGCGTGATCGCTTCCAGCAGCTCTAAGGGTATTGCAGTGATGCCTTGATGTCGAGGCATCCTGCAATACCCCCCTGTCTTGTGGGATGCTGCCTTATGCTTTTCGTGAATCAACCGTTCACTTCATCAGGGACAGACGTAAGGCAGCATCCCACAAGACAGAAACAGCAAAGTGGAACGCAAACTCAGTCTGCAGTGCAACACACGCCAGCACTTACCAGCGGCTTCATACACATCTCAAAAACCTGACCCTTTTCCCTAGCCGGCAGTTGGGAATATTAAGGGGATTCTAAAGCGGACTGAGACCATCTTCCCTGCGGGGAACCACTTCTGCTTATGTTCCTGGGAGTGAGTTTTATCCTTTATTTATACCAATAAATTGTTTACAGAGAGCACTATGTCTCTGTCTTTTATATTGTAGACACACTGGAACATTCATCATCACACTACTAAGATGAGGTCTACGGATTTTATGTCTGTATATATACTGTATTCAGTCAAGATCCAGTATTATACTATTATATATTTCAGCTACCTGGTACCTCCTGATGTGTTATACCATAGCAGGAAGATTCCATTTTGCAATTTTTGCCAGCTATACATTGTGGACTCTGTATGGACAGCACTCTTTTCATTATATTATAATATTATTTGTACTTAAGTTCTAGAGCCCAACAGACCTGTGATATATGTATGATTGCATTAGCCATCGTTACCCTAGTAAATCATTCCAGTTTTGTAAATTGTACAGTTGTTATTTGTGCACTGTTTAGTGGATCTACCTATATTAGCTGTTATCGACTCCTGGTGGAAAGTTTGAGTATTGACTCACTTCTTTCACTATCTCTATTTGTATTTTTTTCTAACCCAGGGTGGGTGCTCTATAATCAGTAGCAGTCGATCTCAGCTTGCCCATTCTGTGTTTCTCTTACAGTGGTACCTGTTAAGTAGGTTATGCAGTGTTGTATTGTATCTTATTGAGTAATACTTGCATTGACAGCTTTGACTTTTTACTTTAATATTGAAATTATGTACATGGGGTACTGTTTTACTCGGGAGACTTTGCAGAACACAAATATTACTGTTTCAAAACAATAAAATATATCACAGTGATGATTTTGTCAGTGAAAGTGAAGGTTTTTTTTTGCATTTTTCACACACAAATGGCACTTTCACTGATGATATCATTGTTGTGATATGTTTTACTGCTTTGAAACACTAATATTTGTGTTCAGCGAAGTCTCCCAAGTACCCCCCATGTACAGGTTTTATAGTGTTTTTGAAAGTTACAGGGTCAAATATAAGGTTTGATTTTCCTTTTTTTCACATTGAAATTTGCCAGGTTGGCTATGTTGCCTTTAAGAGTGTATGGTATCCCATGAATGAGAATTACCCCCATGATGGCATAACATTTGCAAAAAAAAGACAACCCAAGGTATTGCAAATGGGGTAGATTCAGTCTTTTTTAGCCACTTAATCACAAACACTGGCCAAAGTTAGCGTTCATAATTGTGTTTTTTGCATTTTTAACACACAAACAAATATAAATGCTAACTTTGGTCAGTGTTTGTGACCATATGGCTACTAAAAAAGACTGGACATACCTCATATTGAATACCTTGGGTTGTCTACTTTAAAAAATATGCACATGTGAGGTGTGATGCAGAGATTTATGACAGATAACAGTGTTACAATGTCACTATTATTACATTTTTAAATATATATATTTTGAAATTGTAATGTCCTACTTGTACTTATAGCCCTAAAACTTTCCAAGAAAAGCTAAGAACATGTTAACATTAGGTATTTCTAAATTCAGTACAAAATGTAGAAACTATTTAGCACAGGTGTTTTCTGACCATTGTATATTTTTTTATAGTAAATTATACAATTTAATGAAACAGTATCTTTAGAAAGACCTTTTAATGGCGAGAAAAACGGTATATAATATGTGTGGGTACAGTAAATGAGTAGACAAACACCGCAGAAATGTAAAAACAGCCCTGGTCCCAAATGGTAAGAAAAGTGAAAAGTGATCTGGTCATTAAGGGGTTAAACATTCTCTCTTTAGAGGAAATATATAAGGAGCATAAGCAGGTAACATGAAGGAGAGGTGTGCTGTATAAATAAAGTGATTTAACTCCTAAATGACAGATGATTGAGCATGATTGAGACTGAGGAGGCATGATCCATATTCCAAAACCACTCATTTAAGCTAAGCTTGAGTTTAGTTGGTGCTTATAGTCAGGGCCAGTGCAAGGATTCCTGCCGCCATAGAAAAAGATCCATTTTGACGCACCCTCATGGGATCCACTACATTCTCTCAAGGGTTTATTCACTAAACTCTCAATTTCAGTGAATTGAAAACCAAATTGCAAAGTTTAAGCAAAAACAGCTGAACTGTGACTGAAGTGGAGTTGGAGAATTCTTCTAAATCAGCTATTTTGGCCTAAATTTGCCATTTGGTTTCCAATTTTGATCAGATGTCCCTTTCCTCCACAGTGCACATTCATACTCTTAACAAGCTCTCTCACTAGCATTTATCCCCATCTATATCCTGTTTCTATTTCCAGAAGCTTGCAGTCTCTATGTTCATGATTTTGCTGCCTAATATATACATCTATACACACATACTGGATAATACATTTACCTGTACACAGATGCTGCCTAATGCATAAAACCACGTTGCCTCATTTGTACATCCATACAAACATACTGTCTAATACATAAATCCATACAGGCACGCTGACTAATACATACATCAATACACACGTACATCTGTACACAAACGCTGCCTAATACATACACCCATATTGCCTAATGCATGCATCCATACAAACACACTGCCTAATACATAAATGTTATATTAAATACATAATTTATAGCTGTAAATAATGTATTTAATTAATTTGGTGGGATTTCATGTATAATTTTCCCATACACAAATACTGCTTAATATATAAATCCATATACATATACTGCCTAATTTTAATATGTCCATCCATACACACATACTGCCTAATACATACATCTAATACATAATACATACTGAACAGCCATGCACTCTCTCAGGTTGGGGAGATCAGAGATCGCTCCAGCCAGGGGGGCAAAATTGCACATCAAGCCCCTGAAGTGTCCTCCTCACCTTCTGAGTGAGACATGGCAGCAATCTTGTTGTTTACCAGGTCTCCTCCATTCTTTTCCTGTGCGGAGCTAAGGTGTGAGGGGAGGAGGCAGGGCCCAGGGTATGGGCACTTGCATCATTTCCTGCCCCTCTTCTCCTTCTTTCCTGCTGAGTGGTTGAAGCAGCAGGTATGCCCCCCTTCACTAACCTCAGCCCCCATCTCTCTCAGCACTCACCTCAGCCCTGGGCCCCCGTCAACCCCCATTTCTCTCAGCACTCACCTCAGCCCCATGCCTGCCCTACCCACCTCAACCCCCATCTCCCTCAGCCCCAGGCCCCCCTACCCACCTCAACCCCCATCTCTTTCAGTACTCACCTCAGCCCCAGGTCCCCCTCAATCCCCATCTCCTTCAAGTAGCCCCATCTCTCTCAGCACTGGGACTGCAGTCCCAGGCCCCTCAACTCCAAGTAATCTCCCTCAGCCCCAGGCCCTCCATCTACCTCAGCCTCCCCATCTCCCTCTGCCCCAGGTGGCCCCTCCACCCACCTCCTTGCCCACAACCTCAGCCCCAGGCCCTCCAACCACCTCAGCACCTATATCTCCCTCAGCCCCAGGTCACTTCCTCAACCAACCTCAGCCCCAGGCCCCCCTCCACCCACCTCAGCCCCATCTATCACAGCACTCAGCCCCAGGCCCCCCTCCACCCACCTCAGTCCCCACCTTCCTCCACACATGCAAACCCACCAGGAGCATCACTGTATGCACAGCCTCCTTAAACACACACATACACACACACACGCAATTATTAAAACCATTTATATAGTACCTTCATATTCTTCAGCTCAGTACAATAGATAAAAGAATACAAACAATTCTACCACATGTTGACATACAGAAACACAACATCACAAGCAGCATCCCACACACAGAACCCCACTAGTAGCCTACAAACATGTGTTTGGAGGCTACTTGTATGGACTTGTATGATTGAAAATAAATGTGGGGGACGCTGCTTGTGATGTCATCAGCAAACACAGAGGAAGCATGTAATTCAATTTTCTTTTCTTTTTTTATTTTAGTAGGGATGGGGGGGTCGTGGCATTCCAGTAAGGGTTACACCATTAAAAAACAGTGTTTTATTAAAACATTGTTTATGGTTGGATTAACCTCTTAAAAGCAAATCTGACCCTGTTTGGTTCTCAGACAGCCATTATGGGTGCAGGGCAGCATGCATATAATATA
>OW240912.1:243632381-243663783 GCA_933207985.1 Pelobates cultripes | reverse complement strand
GTTTTCTTTCTTCTCCCTCCTCTCTCTTTTTTCTTCTCCCCTCCCTCCCTCCCTCTCTTTTTTTTTTCTTTCTTCTCCCCCTTCCTCCCTCTTTCCTCCCCCTCCCCTACCTGTGTGGTAGTGTGGCCGAGCCCAGTATAGTCCGACCGGTACAGGGAGCTGTTGTTTCCTGTACCCGGCCGGACTAACAGGAAGTGAACACTCAGTGTTCACTTCCTGTTAGTCCGGCCGGGTACAGGAGACAGCTGCTCTCTGTACCGGTCGGACCATGCCATACAGGGCTCGGCCACGCTGCAGTGAGGGAGCTGACAGGAGGGAGCGCTGAGCGCTGAGCGTTTCCCTCCTGTCAGCCTCTCCTCAGGTTGCGCCCGGGCGGTGCGGTCCGCCCTCATGGACGCACCGCCCGGGCAAAGCTGCAGCCGCCTGAGGCTCAATACAGAGCGCTCGGGCGGCTGCAGCATGAGCGGGGCCGGCGCTCCTGGCGGCGCCCCCTCCCAAGGGGCGCCCTAGGCGGCTGCCTAGTCCGCCTTACAGGTAGCGCCGGCCCTGATTCCCAGACAACAGTTTTATTGGCCCTGAATATATTTATATAATGTCATCATATACCCTCTGTGGCACCATTTTTCTAAACTAAAGAGATTTACATTTGTTAACCTTTCTGCATTACTAAAATGCTCCATTCCTTTTATCCATTTTGTAACCTGTATTTTTTCTAGTGCCATAAAATCCTTCTGTAGAACAGGTGCCTAAAATTGCACAGCATATTCAATATGTGGTCTTACCAGAGATAAATAGACAAAATTATATTCTTATCCTGAGAATTAATACCCTCACTGGCCTTAGAAACTGTTGATTGACATTGTATACTGTTGCCTAGTTTGTTATCTATAACAACTCCCAAATCCTTTTCATGTGTTGTTATCCCTAATTCACTATCATTAAGGGTGTAAGTTGCTTGTGGATTCTTTACCCCAAAGTGCTTAATGTTGCATGTTTTGCCATTAAATTTCATCTGCCATTTGAGTGCCCGTTTCCCCAATCTATCTAAGCCCCTTTGCAGCAAAACAATATCCTTCTCACATTGTATTACTTTACAGAGTTTTGTGCTATCTGCGCAGACTTAAACATGGCATTTAATGCCTATTTCAACATGATTTATAAATACATTAAATAGAAGCAGATCCAGAACATAACCCTTAGGGACACCACTTAACACTTTTGTCCAGCTTGAAAATGTACCATTAATGACAACTCTGTACTATTTTGAAGCTAATGTTCTACCCAAGAACAAGAATTTTCATCTAGACCAATTTCTTTTAGTTTGAACACGAATCTATTGTGAGGATCTTTGTGAACCACCCTGGCAAAATCCAGGTAGATCACATCCACCGCAACACCCTGATATATATTTATTATTATTATTTATATAGTGCCAACAAATTCCGCAGCACTGTACAATGGGTAGAATAACAAACACGTAATTGTAACCAGACGAGTTGGTCACACAGGAACAGAGAAGTTTAGGGTGCTGCTCAATGAGCTTACATGCTAGAGGGAGTGGGGTAAAGTGACACAAAAGGTAAAGGTAGAGATAGAAAAGTAGATTGGTAGAACAGTATTCACATGATATGTTTTTTAATGATAGTTACAGGAGAGGAATGAGGGTGTGGGTGGGGTGGGGCTATTAACAGTTTAATTGATACGCTTTTGTGAAGAAGTACGTTTTTAGTGATATTTTGAAGGAGTAAAGACTGGGTAAGCATCTAACAAAGCAGGGAAGGGAGTTCCACAGGAATGGTGCTACCCTAGAGAAGTCTTGCAGGTGAGCATCAAAGGTGGGAGTACGAGCAGAGGATAGACGTAGGTCTTTGGCAGAGCGTAGGGACATAGTCAGGACATACTTGTGTATTAGGGAGGATAGATAGGTTGGAGCAGCCTTATTTACAGTTTTGTAAGCAAGAACCAGAATTTTAAATTGGGCTCTATATCTTACAGGAAGCCAATGAAGGGACTGACAGAGGGGTGAGGAACGGAAGGTGTGGGCAGGCAGGAAGATAAGCCTCACTACCAAATTCATTATAAACTGTAGTGGGGAAAGTTGGGAGCATGTTAGAGAAGTGGATTGCAGTAGTCAAGGCGCGAGAGGATGGTAGCATGGACCAGCACCTTAGCCATGTCTGGTGTTAAGTATCGGCGGCTGAGCGCAATGTTTTTGAGATGGAAGCGGCAGAATTTGGCAATCTACAACATGAGGGGTGACGGAGAGGTCGGAGTCAAATACAAAACCTAGACAGTAAACCTGCATGGTGAAGCTGATGGTAGTGGAGGGAGACAGAAACGGGAGTAGCAACACTTGAGGGAAGAAAGACCAAAAGTTTTGTTTTGTACAGGCTGAGTTTAAGGAAGTGTGCAGCCATCTAGTTAGAAATAGCAGAGATGCAGACAGCAAATGAAGAGAGTCAGTATTGCATGTTTTTGGGTTTGCGGATAGATCCCTAAGAATCAGAGATGGAGATGAGACACAGTTATATGAAGTTATTTACAGCTAGGAAGGGCAAAGGAAGGAGACAGTGAGGGGGTGGCTAGAACAGATGTATGGTGTATACAACTGAAACGTTTACCAACCAAATTTTATAACCCCAAATATTAATAACTATGTGGACATGAAATATTTGTGGCATGCATTTAATGAAAATAACAATGAATAACTTCATGCACAGAAAGTTACAGTGGCAAACTATATAGTACTTTTTATAGTAAAAATAATACAGTGACAAAGGTAGAATAGATGAGATGCAGTATCTTCTTAGTTACAGTCAATACCTGAAAGTTGCAAGGAGATGAAAATGAAGAGAGTCAGTATTGCATGTCTCTGGGTTTGTGGATTGAGGCCTGAAAGTTGAAGGGAGATAAAAATGAACACCTCAAATACTTCCCAAGCCACAAACGTTAAGCTCACATGTATTTCCACACTTAGCACCTTAAGTACTTGTGGGTGAATATTAATAATAATCTATAATAAATCCATTCATTCCAGGAAAACTTTTTCGATTCAATTACAGATAATCAAAATGCTGGTCATTGTAGCAAATCTCATACCCATGGCTGTCTCAGATTTCTGTAAAAAAAAAAATAGCAAAAAATAACTTTCTCTCACGCTAAAGTGAACTGTGTGCAAGCATAGCCTCAATTTTATTTGTAGTAATATCTTTCTGAATATCTTTTATTCCTGTCTGTAAGGCTCTATTGGTCTCATTCTTTTGTTGTGAAGTAAGAATCCATACAATGATACCAATGAGTGAGGGCAATATATATGTGGGTAACCATTTCATTTTATTCAGAATATCCAGGATGTATGTAGTATCCCTTATACGGAAATGGGTTTCTCTGACATATTTTTGGGAGAAATGTGTCAGTAAGTTCTGAGTTATTTGAGGTTAAGAAGTTAATCTCACTGATCATTTTGGTCTGCCTGAGGGTTTTGTAAGATTCAAATGTATTTCTGATTAATAATAAAACATACATGCCTTTGAGTGCTGTAAATATATACACACTCATTTTTCAGTACAACCCTACAGATATGTCTATCATCCAACAGAGACTTTGAATCTTCTCGATGTTAGTATTTCCTAAATTAATTTTGTCTCCTAATGTATGATTTTGTATTTAAGTTACAACTTCTCACCTTCATTGGCATGTCATATTACAGATAGTATTTCTTTTTAAAGCTTTGCGCACTGAAATCTCAACTGAAAGCAAAATTTTTACTCATTTACTCATTCTTTTACTTTTGTTTATTCTTTCTTCAGAATTCTCTATAGGCATGCTAGTAAACATTTCTATGTAATGAGCATTATTCCAAGCAAGGAAGAAAGATCAGTTACAAATCAATATGAATATACGGTACTCTTCTTTTTTAAACTGTTCTTATTTCCCTAGGTTTAATTTTTTTCTTTTAGATCTTTTTAACAATAATGTTTAGTCTTAAAGATCAACATTGTTTGGGGATTCCCTTGAACAGACTTGAATACCTTGAGAAAAAAAATAGTAATTTTATAACAACATTTTTACACTTGACATGTTTAAAATGTCTGTTTCTCTTTCTTTCTTTCGTTATTCAAGGTTTGACTTTTTTTGCATTTCTGAAAACTCCATACTCCTTCTCTAATTCCTGTAGTAGTTATATAAACCTTGCACTAAACTGTCCTTGCATGATTCTAGTTAGCAGGAGATTGCATTCCTGAGTTTATTCATTTAAATAAATTTTACCATTCAAATGTATTTTTTATAATCATGATCTAGACTAGTTCAATGTCTCTCTGAAATTTTAATCTTATCCTGTTTATAAATAATATTAGCTAGCACTTATTGAAGAGCTTAGTTAAATGACTTATAATTCATGCTATCAATATCTACCTTTGATGTCCTTCTTAGTAATATCTGACCTATTCTCTGCAAATAAAGTGTTAATAATTCTGGACAGTTTTGTGTTAAAGGGCACTATAGGCACTCACACCACTTCAGCTCATTGAAGTGGTCTGGGTGCACTGCCCAGATCCCTTAACCCTGAACAGGATTGCCGTTTTTAAGAAACTGCAATACTTACCTGCTATGGTTAACTCCACCTCTAATGACTTACTTTTACTTTTGGTCACCTGACGCTGGACGTCCTCACGCTATGCATGAGGACGTCAAGTGTCACCCAAAACCCCATAGAGAAATCTATCCCCTATGGAGAAATCCTAATGCATTGTCGTACAGGCGCATTATGTCTCCTTCGCTTGCTGATACTGGCGGGATCCTACCGGACCTGACCAGGGAAGATGGACCTAAGTCAACACTGAGGAACATTGGCGCTGGACCCAGGTAAGTGATAGAACGGGTTATTAACAACACCTTCTGCACCACAGGGGGAGGTGGGGTGGGGGGTTTGATGGAGCGGAAAGCTATGGTGCCAGGAAAACAAGCTTGTTTTCCTGGCACTATAGTTTCCCTTTAACCAGCCATCAGTTTGTTCTATATGTAGTCTTAACTTACAGGAAATTATACATCACTTCAGCTTTTCACAAATCTCCACATTTTAGAAAATGCTTAAAAAATAGGTACATTTAGAGAAAAATAAGAATATGTAAGACGTATCAAACTTCTGAGTACATAACCACTCAATTAGCTGCAAATTGGACCTTTTCAGAAATGGCATAACTTAGCCCTAAATGGTTGTCCTACTACAAGATGCTTCTGACTAGCATCCAAATTGACATGGTAACTAGTGCGCATCAGGATAAAAACAATACATAAAATTATACAATGGTATGCAAAAGGATGTGTTTAATAATATCTTGCAAATCAGAAAATATCATTACAATAAGCATAGCAAATAATTAGATGTTCATTTTAATCGTCAATTTACGTGTTTTGTGTAATCTGTATTGGCTGTACATAAAATGTCCAACAAGATTTAATATCCTTGTTATGGAGGACTTCAAGTTGCTGTACCGGACCTCTGACCTCACGAGAAAGTGCAGTGCCACACTAATCTAAGGAGAATGTTAATTTTAAAATATTATCAAAAAAATATAGCCCGATAAGCAATACAACTTGAAAAGATTAATTTTGTGAAACACTAAAAAGAGCAGCAGGCACAAATAGATAGTCGGTATTGTTTTAGACCCTACATTGGAACAAGTCCTATTTAAATATATTGTCATTCGAAAAAAAAAAAACTATCCTCTCATAACAACATATCTCCTGTAGTGACAAAGAGCTACTTGTTGTAGAAGCAGAATTTATCCTGGACAGACAGTTAATATTCCAAATGAGCTTCACAAGCTAAATCAACATATGAAATAGTGAGGATACCCAGCTCTGGTACTGCCTTTGCCCCATCATGCTGGGGTACACTTCACTAATAGGGTAACCCTCATATGTGACACCAACACACTGCCTTCATTACCAACATGACAATGAGTTACAAGCACTGTGCGAGTAACCATAACAAACAAAGCTCATGCACAGTAGTTACTATGCGAAAGAGCATTAGGTCCATCTGTTGGAGGGTTCTCCTCTTCTGCCTGTCAATCAATTCTATAGCATAGAGGTCTATGCCAGCAATATGCCAAATTAATGTTTTGAGAGGTTGGAGAAAGACCTATTTTTAAATAATGTTTTTCCTCCTAATCTATAAATTTGTTAGCAATATATAAAGAAACTTAACTTTTTATCAAATAACCTTGTGTGTACCATATCAGGTGCACTTTAAACAACAGGATATCACTGGCAAAGGTTATGTCATATGGGGTAAAAGGAACATCCAAGCTAAGCAACAGCAGAAGTTAAGCAGATTAAATTGGTCCCAGAGCCTGTCATTTTCTAAAACCATTTCTGTACGCTCTGGATGAATGCTTTTCAGTCAGAATCCAAATGCCTATTCCAACTATTTGAAACCCACTCAAAACTATTACCTGTGAAAAGCACAGTTATAATAGCTGCTCAGGAGCACTAGGGTGAGAACATTTAGGACTGGAGCTTAAACTGAACATTGATTCATAAATCTTCTAAAAATAAAAGGATGAAGAGAAAAGGCACATTGAAATATATCTAACTGAGATACAGTCGCAATTACTGTTATTTTTAACACTGACTGGCAATTTTAGATAGTTAATAAGACTTTACATTAAAAAGATCATATCTAACCTTCAGGGGGATTTACACCGGTAATTTTTTTACTATATGAATTTGAAAATAATCCAATAAAATATTTCTCAGAGGTGTCAGTTATTATAGGTTAAGCAGACATCATTTGGACATATTTAACATTGGTACGCTAGTGGAGAGAGCATAGGTAAATATGTCTTCTGTGCTACCATAACGGCTTTGTTCCTGTATTCAACTTCTTGCTCAACTTTGTTATGTTGTGTTTATACCAATAAAAAATCTGCAGTATGATGGAATCTGTGTGTCTGGACTCTCTCTGGCTGTCTTCAACTCCTGGCTGCTTTCTCTGCCAGGGCCCTCATCACTAGTGTACTCATGTGCTTGACGTTAAATGACCACTATAGTGCCAGGAAAACAAATTAATTTTCCTGGCACTATAGTGTTAATACCCCCCCCCCCCCACCCTCATGGGCCCCCTCCCGCTGGGCTCTAGGGGGAGGAAGGGGTTAAACACTTACCTTTCTCCAGCGCCGGGCTCCCTCGGCGCTAGGGACTCTCTTCCCTCTTTCGCCGAATGCGCATGCGTGGCAAGAGCCACGCACGCATTTAGTCAGTCCATAGGAAAGCATTCTCAGTGCTTTCCTATGGACGCTGGCGTCTTCTCACTGTGAAAATCACAGTGAGAAGCGTGGAAGCGCCTCTAGCGGCTGTCAATGAGACAGCCACTAGAGGCTGGATTAACCCTAATGTAAACATAGCAGTTTCTCTAAAACTGCTATGTTTACAGCAGGCAGGATTAACCCTAGATGGACCTGGCACCCAGACCACTTCATTGAGCTGAAGTGGTCTGGGTGCCTATAGTGGTCCTTTAATTGATAATTACTATAGTAATCACATCACTTAGGGATACAGGTGGTGCCACAGTGCGCATGAAATGCGGCAGATTGATTCACCCCTTTCCCCTGTATGTCTAGGTTATGTAATTACCATAATAAAAGTCCACTTTTTCACAGATTTATTGTGGATTAAGATGTATTCCTTTTTGAAGAATGAAGCACCTTTACTTAACTTCAAGTTTAAACAGCTACAAAACATGCATACACCCCTCCTGGAATCCAGGTGCATTTAAAATTAAAAATCCTGTGCCCATTACATAGCATGAAGTTTTTTTGTTTCATCCAGTAACTTACTTAACTCATGTGCATGCTCAGATATATAACCTGGGTGTCTCTAGAACAAGGGTACCCAAAAGGTAGATAGATCCCCTGATGTGTTAAAACTCCAGATTCCATGAGCTGTAGTTCTTCAACATCTGGGGATCTACCTTTTGGGCACCCCTGCTCTGGAACATCCTGCAAATACGCAGAATCTTCCATAGATGATCACTTTCATGCACATTAAAGGGACACTATAGTAACCAGAACAATTACAGCTTAATGTAGTTATTCTGGTGAGCATAATATTTCCCTTTAGGCATTTTCATGCAAACACTGACTTTTTAGACAAATGGCAGTGTTTACATTACCCCATAGGAATACCTCCAGTGGCCACTCCTCAGATGGCCACTGGAGGTGCTTCCTGGGGCAGTGCTGCACAGCTGTACTACGCTAATTTTCACCCGCTACAACAGAAGAGGTTTATGCTCTGCTCCGTTCCTCCAGCCCTCCACCCGTTCCCTTTATCCTATTCCCTCGTGTCTCATCGACACTTTGTCTCCTTCTCTTGTTTTGCCTCTCACTAAAATTTTCAATCTCTCCCTTTCCTCTGGCACATTTCCTCTACCCTTCAAACATGCAACCGTAACCCTGATTCTGAAAAAGCCCAACCTTGACCCTAATTCCCCGTCCAACTACTCCCCTATCTCGCAACTGCGGTTTGTCTGCAAGATCCTTAGGAGAGTTGTGTATGTGAGATTGACAGATTTCCTCAAATCCAACTCTGCTTGACTCGCTTCAGTTTGGATTCCACTCTTGTCAATCCGTCAAAACAGCTGTGACCAAATGATCTAATCGCTGCTATATATTGCGGTCATTATTCGATCCTAATTCTCCTTGATGTTTCAACTGCTTTTGGCACTGTTGATCATCAATAGCTTCTCCTCATCCTTTGTAATCTTGGTCTATGTGATACTCATCTCTCCAGGTGCTCCTCCTACCTCTCCCAACACTCTTGCAGTGTTTCTTTCTCTGGCTCTGCCTCTTCTTCATGTGTGTTGTAAACATTGTTTTACATTGCAGGGCTAAAATTACATGACCTCTGTACCAAGACCTGTACATTGAAATGAAGTGGTCTGTGTGCCTATATTGTCCTTTTAAGATAAGTGATCTGTTTTTACCAGTGCAAATATTTTCTAAAATATTAAAATAAACCGAAATAAGTTATGTACTTACTCCACAGTCTCTTTCAGAACATTTAACAGTGTTATGGGAAATCCAGATGGGAAATGCTGGTATAAATCAAAAAGCAATGTAAATGTCATCTAGGTGACAAAGTCCCTTTAATGATGGTACATACTTAATAGTTACAATGAGCAAACTGTGTATGATTGCTGATTAAATTGCCTTGCAGTCCAGGTGTTAATTAGGAGTACTGCTGAATCAGTATTACTTAGTACAGTGAGATGTTTAGAATCCAGCTTTATGCACTTTTATTTCTCTCTTGAGTAGCCCTCATTTGCAATGTCTAAAATTATGAATGAATCCAATTTAACCCCTTATGGACACAACTTCTGGAATAAAAGGTAATTATGATGGAATATTTCCATCATGTGTCCTTAAGGGGTTATATCCAAGTTGTCATAAAGGTTGTTTACCTATTCACTAGCAAAAATACTAAAATAGTAAAATGAACAAACAAAGACAGTTTTGTAGTGTCATGAAATGTAATTAAATTCTGGATTTGTTTGGAGTCCTGATGCAACATTATGGCTAAAGTAGGACATTGACATATGGATAAAATAACACGTACCAATTTCTGCTCACGGTTGCAGCAATATACTACAAATAATAAATTGTTGAACTTTAAAATGAAAACCCCATATTACAACAAAAAAAAAGGTTACTATCAAACAGATGAAAACTCAGAAAGTAACATTCTGTACCCCAGGGGACCTCAGGACATTGGTAACATACTAGTTACACTAAATGACTCAGACAGGATGGTGACACTGGCTACTACAAAATATATGCTGCCACATGGAGCTCTCATAGTGCAACAGTCACATAAGAAGGAGACATAAAATGTGAGTCTTCAGATGAAGATGATACAATTCTAGCAAGCAAAATGGGCATTAAAGATCATCTTTAAAATATCTGCCAATTATTCTAAGTAGACATCTCACTGCAATTGTTTCTGTACTGGATACGTGTCTGCTGCAGAGCCCCCCTATTCAGTTCCTGGAAGGTCTGCATATCAAGCTAATAGCTCTTGGGATCCACAGTAGCTACATCAGGGCCTTGGTATGCGGCTGCACAAACGCTGGTGCTCAACACCAGGGGGCTAGGGTTATCCTGCACCAGGCCCTGATAAATCCACTTCCACGCTGAAGACTCATCTATTCATCAGGCACTCAGGGGTCCCGGTCTCCGTACCGCAACCCGTGGCAGTGGCATTGTTTCAATAAGATTCTGCAATGGTACAAGATTTATTTCCATACAGTGCTGCATTAATTTTTCACCAAGATCTTGTATTTTTGATGGGTCGGACCACTGCGCAAAGTCTTCTCCAACACATCCCAAAAATTTTCAATGGGGTTAAGGTGTGAAAATTATGTCTCATGCTCCCTAAACCACTCTTTCACAATTTGAGCCCGATGAATTCTGGCATTGTCATCTTGGAATATACCCATGCCATGAAGGAAGAAAAAAATCCATTAATGGAATAACCTGGTCATTCAGTATATTCAGGTAGTCAGCTAACCTCATTCTTTGAGCACCTAATGTTGCTGAACCTAGACCAACTACAGCAACCCCAGATCATAGCACTGCCCCCACAGGCTTGTACAGTAGGCACTAGGCATGATTGGTGCATCACTTCATCTGCCTCTCTTCTTATCCTGATGCGCCCATCACTGGTGGTTCACCACTATCCTTCCAGTTTTTAATAATGCGTTGGATAGTTCTTAACCCAATTTTAGTAGTTTCTGCAATCTCCTTAGATGTATTCTCTGCTTGATGTATGCCAATGGTTTGACCCTTCTCAAACAGACCAACATCTTTTCCACACCCACGGAATGTGTCTTTCGACATGGTTGTTTAAGAAATTAGAAGCTACTCATTGTATCAGTTGGGGTTAAATAACTTGTTGCCAGCTGAAAGATAATCGCCCATGCAGTAATTATCCAATAGGAGGCTGTTACCTATTTGCTTAGTTGAATCCAGGTGGCGACTTTATTTCTGGCTAGCCAGTGTATTAGACTGTGACATTTGACTTCGGCGGGGAAGACTTAATGCACACTGTGCTCGCATTAGTACTTTCCCCATAGGAAATGTATAATGCTTTCCTATCAGATTTTACATGACGCTGGATGTCCTCCATGTGTCCAGGATCAGTTAGGTGACCAATATTAGCCTAGTGACCCGGAAATCACTCTAGTGGCTGTCCGGTAGAGGTTGAGGTAACCCACAAAAGGTAATTATTGTAGTTTATGAAAAAAACACAACAATTACCTTTGCAGGGTTAAGGGAACTAGGACACTGCACCCAGACTACTTAAGCAATATAAGAAGAACAAACGACAATATATACAATAGAACCCCCTTTATGAGCTCTTAGTATACTTGGTTTGCAACAGTGAATAATATTGTCAAAATAACTATTGTGCATTGATGTTTTGCTTTATCCAACTTTAGGAGAAGAGAACAGGGCATATTTTGGAAGCGTAGTAGTGGAGCTCTTACGTTCAGGGGTGAGCAGAGTATACTTCCAATAGAGGGAAGTTACTGGAGATTGATAATTATAACTTTTGGTAAGAGGAGACAGAGGCGAGTAGAATAAGTGAATATTGTAACAGCAAATAAGAATGTTCCGCAAGCATATTTTGGATGTGAGAGCCAAGGTCACAAACCAACAATGAACTTGTAAGGAAAGGATGGTCAGTATGTGTAGTCAAGAAATTAAAGTTGTGGTCAGAAGCCAACAATGATTCAAGATGAAAGTAAGATCTGTAAGCGTAGTCAAGTAACGGAAGCGGAGGACGGAAGCTACAATAATGAACTAGGTTGAAAGGATATTCCCAAGGCAGAGTCAGTCAATGAGCCCCAAGGTCAGTAGCTAATGATAAAAGTAAGAGACTGGACAGGTTACTCAGGGTGTACACGTATTGAGGATGCAAAGGTACGTTGCTATAACAAACCAGAGAGACTCAATTACTGAGCAATTGCAAAACCAGAGAGTGCAATCATGATTTAAAAACCCTGGAACAAGCTACGATTATACAAAAGGAAAATGATGACACTAATTAGCAAAGAATATGAGGAATAATTAGTCCCCTACTTGAGGAATAATCTTACCTAAGGCAGGGCCGGACTGGCCCATCAGGATACCAGGAAATTTCCTGGTGGGCGGCGGCACCTAGGGCCGGGCAGACAGCCCTAGTCATCAGGCACATGCAGTTTAAATGAATTTCCCCTTGGACTGTGCCAGCCTGTGTCAGTACAAGCGGAGTAAAGAGGAAGGAGCTGGGAGCTGGTGCAGCTGCAATTACTCTGCTTGTGCCGAAGGGAGGCCGGTCAGTCTCCCTGCACAGTGTACAGCAATGCCACGCCCGTATGTAAGCCACACCTCCCAAACACAAGCCCCTCCCCAGACGGAAGCTGCTGCCCTCGCTGGAATGAAGTGGCCAGACATTGAAACATTCACCTACCAGTGCCAGGTAAGCTTTGTGTGTGCTAGTGAGTGAGCTTGTGTGTGAATGCTAGTGAGTGAGCTTCTCGGCTAGTGAGGGAGTTTGTGTGTGTGTGTGTGTGTGTGTGTGTGAATGCTAGTGAGGGAGTTTGTGTGTGTGTGTGTGTGTATCTGCTAGTGAGGGAGTTTGTGTGTGTGTGTCTGCTAGTGAGGGAGTTTGTGTGTGTGTGTGTGTGTGTGTGTGTGTGCGTGTGTGCTAGTGTGTAAACTTGTGTGTGTGTGTGCTTGCTAGTGAGTGAGCATGTGGGTGTGTGTGGGTGTGTCTGCTAGTGAGTGAGTTTGTGTGTGTGTCTGCTGGTGAGTGAGCTTCTGTGTGTGCAGTGAGCTTGTCTGTAGTAAGAATGTGTGTGACCGTGAGCTTGTCTGTAGTGACCATGTGTGTCAGTGAACTTGTCTGTAGTGAGCATGTGTGTGTCAGTGAGCTTGTCTCTAGTTAGCATGTGTGTGTCAGTGAGCTTGTCTGTAGTAAATATGTGTGTTAGTGAGCTCTTCTGTAGGGAGCATGTGTGTGTCAATGTGCTTGTCTGTAGGGAGAGTGTGTGTGACATTGAGCTTGTGTGTTTATCAGAGCTTGTCTGTACTAAATTTGTTTGTCTGTACCAGTAAGCTTGTCTGTGTGTGTCATTGAGATTGTCTGTCAGTGAGCCTATTTGTGTGCATCAGTGAGCTTGTGTTTTTATGTCAATGAGTTTATGTATATCAATGAGATTATGTCAGTAAGATTGTCTGTGTCTACTTTACTGTATAATTTACTCTGAAAGGACTAATATTTTGAATTAGAAAAATAAATATTGTCAATAAGTGAGGAGTTAAGGGATTCCCTGCTCTGGTGTGCTTGTCTATGTTCGGGTAGATGAACGCACTAGAGCAGGGAATCCCTCTAATCTCTGTTCGGTCAAATTTCCCCGAACATAGATTTAAGGGATTCCCTGCTCTGGTGAGCATGTCTATGTTTGGGGAAATTTCCCTGAACATAGACAAACGCACAAGAGCAGGGAATCCATCTAATTCCCACGACTGCTTGCACTTACCAAGCTGGTCATAAGTGCAGGCCGTCGCAAAACGAGGACCACCTCTATTAAAACACACACACACTACATAGCACAATGACTTATGGGGATGGCATAGATTTTTTTCCAGGGCTGCTTTGTATCATCAGTCCGGCCCTGACCTAAGGACATAATTCTCCAATTTTTCTAAAGTTGAGAAAGGGCTAATTGTATTACTTATTTTTCTCATATTGTGTGTATACTACTGTACTGTGGTAACAATCTCTAGTATAATCCCACAATATTACACAGTATTGGGTCCCCATAATTCTTTATTTATGAAAACTTTTGACTTTACTATGTACACTTCATCTACATCATACATTGATAATAGTGCCAAACTGAGGCCCAATTAGAATGTGAATATGTTTGCATCTTTGTGCAGATCTTTCATCTAAACCTCCAAAAAGATTAAAACAGTTGGGTTTGTATTATAACTAGTGACACACATGTAATAGAACCTCACAATAGATTGTTGATATCAAGGAATCTAATGGTGCAATATATTCAAACAAACATTGTATAATCTGTATATGGTACTAAATGTTTATATACTTCACCCTACGCACCATCAGTGGAGTCATACATGTCCAGGAATATTTGCATAAATTACCTTTTGCGGGGGACACGTAGAGCTTTGGAAAGAAGATATATAGCAAAAATATATAGTACAAGACAACATGTAACTTTAGTTTCTAGTTTGTGTTATATAGAACCTGTTACATTACTATATGTGTGACATTTTCCATTTTTACTATTGTTTTTTTTTTTTTGTTAATACAGAGTATGCACCATGAAACCTTTCCAAGGACAATTGCAGCCAAGTCCCCATGCAGTCAAGGGTCATCAGAAGAATTGTGCAGTTTATTGTTTTTATTGTTAAAGTATGTAACATCATTGAAAAATGGCATGGACAGTACATAATAGTGTATTTTTATATTACAAGGAATTATAGACTGTTAACAAAGAGATAGATGAAACGAGGAAAAAATATATAAAAGTAAAATATATTCAACAGCTACCATAATTATCTAAATTACTGCGAAAGATGTCAAACATATTTTAGTCAGCCAGTGGAATCTGTATAAAATTATTAAAGGTTCCTCAAGCCATAAAGTTGAACAACTCATTACCTTGACATTACAAAAAGCTAATTAATTTATGATTTGAATTATAAATGCTATGGCCAAGGAAGGAAAGATAAAAAATATGCAATCATGGTACTCCATCTTTCAGATGTAATTTCACAAGGGGAATTATTTCAAGCATGTTTTATTGTGCCTTTATATGCATATTTAAAATGTATGCTTTGGTGAATTCGCCAAATTCTAATAATTTTTCACTAAAACTTGTGATCCTGTGAAAAAACAACATATTGCTTAAATATGGTTACCTATTACCAGACACAAGTTATCCTCTATGTATAGATCAGAGGGTTAGGCCACTAAAGCAAACATGAAAAGCTTTTAAATTAATATTATCTAGACTGATTTTGCAACCAAATGGAAGATTCTCAAATTTACAAAAGCCAAAATCAGTCGAAGTGAAATCATTACAACTGAATCCGCAACATCTAGCAAGATACATTCAGTGAACAAGATACAACAAATACAGGGTGCGCTAAGTTGGACAATGAGAGATAATAAACAAGCCTGTTTTTTGGCGAAACGCGTTGTGTTTTTCTAAGAATCCAATAAAAGTATTTTGCACACTTACTTTTATTTGTTGCTGTTTTATCCTGGCTGATTTTTTATAATTTTAAAGATCCAGTACTACAAAAGAAATCCCTGGTGGGGATTATTCCACCTACGCCTGGTTCATAGAGCAGTGTGGCTGCTCTGAACACTGTAAGTACGTTTCATTTTACCTTTCACGGCTATTTTTTATACGGTAAACACTATGGGCCCTCTCTTGTGATTCTTATTTCATAAGACCGGCACTGCAAGCATCGCTAGAGGGATATCCTACATGTGGGGAGTTTAAATACCACTGTATGCTGTTTTACTCAGAGCTGGTTATAGCTCTCGCAATTGTAAGTTGGCACTCTTAGGACCTCAGTGTTGTCTGTTGTTGCAGTTAACCTACGTTATTGCACCATTGGGTTTTTCCCCCTTTTATGTATTTTATATGCTGACGCTTATCTGGAATGCTGTAAGAAGTCTTGAGGATACACCTCCAAGTGTCCAGTTATATCCTACATGGGGGGAGTATTAAATACCACTGTATGCTCTTTTACCTAGAGCTGGACATAGCTCTTTATATTGTGAGTTGGCACTTCTCTACTTCTATGTTGTTCGTGATCCAGCTTTCCTAAAACAGTTTTGCACTATTGGTCTCTGTTTCTGCTTTTGTATTTCATATTTACCACTGAGGATTCAAAGCAAGGACTGAAGAATATACACTCCAGGTCTTCACTGTACTTTAAGAGACTCTTTATATTATTGCTGATTTTTGTTTATTATCTCACATTGTCCAACTTAGCGCACCCTGTATTTGTTGTATCTTGTTCACTGAATGTATCTTGCTAGATGGTGCAGATTCAGTTGTAATGATTTCACTTCGACTGATTTTGGCTTTTGTAAATTTTAGAATCTCCCATTCGGTTGCAAAATCAGTCTAGATAAAATTAATTTAAAAGCTTTTCATGTTTGCTGTCCATTTTTTGAAGGGTTTGAGGGTTACCCTTCCCCTCAGGTGTGCAGCTCTATTCTCCCCTGTGATCAATACTGTAGTGCTGTTCCTCTCCTATTTTATTTTATTTTTTTTAGATACATTCAGCGTTAGATTTAAAATTTGTGCTTTTTTGTTCTGAATCCTATATAAAGTATAAGATCATTCTAGACAAATGAGAAAAATCACAACAAATTCAATAGGATGCCCATTCGGTCATTATAATTCACTTGCTTTTTTTTTTTTATAAGTGAGTTATAGAACTAAGGACTATTTGCCAGTTGGCAGCGCTAGCATTTAATTTTCAAGCTTGGAATTAAAACACTGGTTTGATGGGTCTATGTCTCATTTTAGGCATTTTAAAAGCTCACAAATTAAGTAACTTCATAAATGCACACCATTTGCAAAATAGACACACTTCTCCCTAAAGTTGTATTTTAATCATTATCCTCAGGCCATTTTCTATTATTTATTTTACAGTTCTATCTATTAATTTGATTTCCACATTTGTTACATTCACGGAGAGAAAAACAAGTAGCAAGAGAGGTCAGAATGCACAACAACTCAATTAGCCTGCCCTTCGGTGGGTCCCCGCTCAGATCTCAAGCTGGTTTTAGCTCATCTAGTGCCATTACAGAGAGAACATATCTGAAGCATATCAGACGGGTCCACGTCTGGAATGCCCTTTAAACTTAAGGAGAGAAAAATAAGTAGCAAGAGATGTGAGAACGGACAATAGCTCAATTAGCCTGCCCTTCAGTGGGTTCCCGCTCAGATCTCAAGCTGGTTTTAGCTCATCTAGTGCCATTTCAGAGAGAACATAGCTGAAGCATATCAGACTGGTCCCACCCATATGGGCAGTCCAAAATGCAAGCAAATTCCCTCTGCATGAGAGATACAGCAACCCCAGACGATCATTTCAACCTTGTAAGATATCATCAGTGAGCTATAGCCAATATCCCTCTAAGCAGTATCTGTCTGGATTGCCCTTTAAACTTAAGGAGAGAAAAACAAGTAGCAAGAGAGGTGAGAATGGACAATAGCTCAATTAGCCTGCCCTTCAGTGGGTTCCCGCTCAGATCTCAAGCTGGTTTTAGCTCATCTAGTGCCATTTCAGAGAGAACATAGCTGAAGCATATCAGACTGGTCCCACCCATATGGGCAGTCCAAAATGCAAGCAAATTCCCTCTGCATGAGAGATACAGCAACCCCAGACGATCGTTTCAACCTTGTAAGATATCATCAGTGAGCTATAGCCAATATCCCTCTAAGCAGTATCTGTCTGGATTGCCCTTTAAACTTAAGGAGAGAAAAACAAGTAGCAAGAGAGGTGAGAATGGACAACAGCTCAATTAGCCTGTCCTTCGGTGGGTTTTTTTTTTCTCTACTTTTGTCAGATTCACACTGCATTTTTGGTTGGTGAATAAATCTTTTCAAAGGATTATCTGATCTGCCTGGTTGGTTTTTTTTCAAATATTTGCTATTAAAGGGTAACTGTCACTTCTCTAGAGTTTATACCATTAAATAAAACATTGAAAATCGCCATTAACTTGTGGTAATTCACCAACGGAGGATACACACTTAGAAATCGAGGTGTTTTTCAGGGCCAGGGATGGCAAAACCCAGTTCAGTCCAGGCACTCAGGATTGCTGCAGGAAGGCAGGATTATTGGAACAAAAAGTTCAACATTTCGGCTTACACAAAGGCCTTTATCAAGCATAAGTTTTGGAATAAAAACAAGTTAAAATAGTTGATACAAAACTGGTTGTTTCGTATTTCAATAAATACTATTGGACAAATTTATCAAGATCCTATTCCTACTAGTATAGAAAATATCTGCACTTTATATCAATATGGATGCTATATAAACTTAATTATGATAATTTTATTTCATTTTAAATCTGACCCCTAAGCATGATCATTTGAATAATATTATTTTTCTCAAGAAAGTGTTTAACTGCAAAAATGGAAAAGGAACCACACTCAATTCACTAAAGGCAGGGTGTTTAGTTGAACCAAATGCCAGCACAAACCTAGAAGATAATAAATACCAGTATTAGAAAAAGGGGTCAAGGCACTCGAATGTCTTCAAGTACCTTTATTAGAACAATAAACCCTGCAATGTTTCTAATATTGGTATTTTAGAAATTGTTTAAGAAATTAATTGTTTAACAACGTAAGTGTAAGCCCTGACCGTCAGGTTGCAGCGCTAAAAATGCCTGTTGCAATATATAAGACAAATACTAAGCAAGTAAGAGGTTGACGAAGACAGATTCAACACAGAAGAGAGCAAATCATTTCTGATCATTTTATCTAATCTTGTTTATATGTGTGTTAAACTGTATGTTATTATAAAACATGAACTTGAGGCTGAATATAATTAAAATGTGTTTGGTAGATTCATGGAGATTGTAGATATTTATACCTACAGTCTAATTGTAGCAATTTTACATAAATAGTACATCAAAGACGCAGACTAAATAATATGTTTAAGTAACTGAAATTCACTTCTTAAAGTATAATTTTGCTCTAGGCTCATACATGCATGCAACGTTGGAATTTCTCTGTTGTGAAACGTGTACCAGAGTTACAGGAATGTGAAGATCAAATACCAGTAATATGTTTCGATAACATTCTCTTTCACAGTTGTTGAATATCTCTTAAACATTTGAATTTTTTACTTAACCCTTGAGGACCAAGTCTGCTTTTTGTGTTCATAACAAGTCATTAATACCATCTATATTATCATTGGATGGCCCTTGTTAGTTAATGACAGCGGGGCTGCATGAAAATTATAAATAAGGAGAACGTTCCATATCGATGTTGAAAAAAAAAAAAAAAAAAACCTTATCCACAGGGAGTTAACTATTCCATTATCAGGTGGTACAACATTTGAAACACAGATTTGAGTCACCTGACATATTGTTATAATCACCTCTACATTGTAGGGCTCTAGTATAGTATAGCATTATATAGTAAAGTAGCATTGTCATTATTTGTTCTCCTGGCACTATAGTTTCCCTTTAACTGATATCTAAGACAGTCTCAGGAACAGTTATACATTTGACAGGACCCTTTAAGAGTTTGTATCACTACCCAGATGAAATGAGTGATGAACTGATTTTTATAAACATTTTATAATAAATTGTATTTATTTTCTGTAGGATCTCACCTTGCTTTGGTTTAACACAATGTAATTTAATAGCAGTGAGATTGCTTTAGTTGTCTGCGGATTATTGCTGGTTAAAGACCATGTTTCCTGAACATCTCAGTAGTTAAATATACATTAAAAATGTTTTTAAAGCTAAATAAAGTCTTCATTTGACAGGTGGTTAAGTTTAGAATGGCATTTTCCTGGAGAAGGTCCATGTAACTTAACAGTGAGTTCACTTGGAAAAATTGGTAGGTCTGTAACCCATGTAGCTTACATCATCTTATTCTGCAGGGTAGAAAAAAGGTCTGTGCCGAGCACACACACAGAGTTGAACAAGGGAAGGACTAAACACCACACCTGTCCTGAATACAGAGCAATGCTCCAGTATATCATATGTTGAGCCTCAAGGGCCAATGCTGAGAGTTCCCAGGCATACCAATGAAGGTGGAATTAAAGCAGAAAAACATAGACAGAGCAAATGTATTACTATAACACAGCCCACAGGGACAGGGGGGCTTACTTCAGTCTCTATTACAAACATGAACCAAAGCTCCCTGCCGTGTTTTAATTAAAACTACTACACTATTGATGTTAAAATTTAATATTAAACATAGAATGCATTAGTACAACCTCAACATCAAAAGATACAATTTAGTGGAAGAGACACCACATTACATATATGGATATTTTAAATGCATTTATGGATGAAACAACAATCAAACTAAATATTATATAGTTATATGCTAATTAATTAAACTTAATATTAACTGAAATACAGAATGTTGAAATCAAATTGTGTCTGGCTATTGAACACTTATAACTTGTAAGTATTCGAGCAATGTATTAGGTACTTAGAAACGAAATGCATCTTACTCATAACCCACAGTGAATATAGTTGGCTAGAATTCAGTCAGCTGTTGTAAAAGGGTAACCCTGGTAATAGGCAGCTGGTATGTTAACTATGTCCAATCCATTTTACAAAGATTTGGAATAATGTAGTTGGGTATCTCTCTCTTGCAGTATTTTCTAACCAAAATTTATATGGTTTAACTACATTACAACAAGGCAATATTAATTTATTCTCTATTAAAAAAATTCAAAATGAGTATAAATAATTTAAAACTTAAAAACAAACGGCATAGGAAATGTCTGAATATATTTCCACAAGGCAAGAAGTAACACACACACAGTGGAGGCTTATCCATAGGGGTAGCTGGAGCAGTGCCCCACCAGTTTTTTGTTTTTTTTTGCAACAATAAATAAACTATTTAATTTAATTTCTTTTACTTTTTTACTTTTTTTGTGTAAACTACTACATTTTGTATGTGTCTGTGTGATAGAAAGATGTTCTGTCCCTTTATATATTAGTACTGCAGTTCCCCTTGTTATTCCCCTCTGCTGTTGAAAGGTAGAGTAGAAAAAAAAACCTAATCAGGTTTTTGGGTTTTCTGATTAAACTCTATGGAAAGTGCATTAAGGCTGTCCGGCAGGAGGGAAGAGCACTGCGCTCCCCTCCAGTCGTTTACGTCTTGTAGCTTGGCCAAGCGCAGCCCAGAGCTTTCCGCCTGCGGAGCCCAGCCTCTGCCCGCCCAGCCTCCTACACTGGTGTCTGCCGCAGGCTGTGTGGAGGGGGTGGGGATATGAATGACATCATATCCCTGCTCCCTGTGTACCACACAGCGCGGCTGGCGGCACCCAGTGATGAGGCTGGGCTGCAAAACAGGACTCCACAGAACCGGACAGCATGCACCCCAGGGACCAGGTAGGTGTGTAATTGTGAATGTCTTTGTATATATGTATGTCTCTGTATGCATGCACGTATGTCTCTGTATGCATATATGTATGTCTCTGTATGTATGTATGTCTGTCTCTGTATGAATGTATGTCTGTCTCTGTATGAATGTATGTATGTATGTACGTCTCTGTATGCATGTATGTGTCTGTATCCAATTCCCTCGCATCTCATCTGTACTCTGTCTTCTTCTCTTTCTCTACAATATTCAATCTCTCTCTCCTCTGGCATTTTTTTATCACCCTTCAAACATGCAACTATGTCTCCAATTCTAAAGAAGCCCAACCTTGACCCTACCGTCCTATCTCACTGCTGATCATTTCAACCTTGTTAGGCATCATCAGTGAGGTATAGTCGATACCCCTCTAGGCTCCGTTAGCAAGGGGCCCATGTCTGGATCACACTTTAAACTTGAAAAAAAAAACAAGGTGCAAGAGAGTACTGAGAAAGGACAAAAGCTCAAGTACATGCCCTTTGGTGCATCCCAGCTGAGATATCAAGCTATGTAATTTTTGTAACAGTATGTACAGTTGGAGCTTTTCAAAATGTTTGCAATTTACCAAAACCATGTATCTACAGGTTTATGGTTTTGAACATTCCCATGCCACCACCTTTAAATTTCATCAATTGTGGCATAAAACCAATAAACCTCTGTTAGTTAAGGGTATGTAAAATAAAAACAAAAAGAACAAAATTAGGGCTCCTTTTTTGAGTAGCGTCTTCCATATGAGGAAAGGTTATGCCAGCTGCAACATTCACCTATGCAACTATAGTATATTTAGAATATTTTAAGGTAGTTTGTTTTTCATAAATGTTTTTACTGTTTTGCATTTCCATTGCTTCAATTGTATAATGCCAAAAGAAATTGATGTTTATTCACTCCATTCCTCCAACCTTTAATTTAACCTCTATCCTAGATGAATCATGTTGACTTTGGAAGTCCAAATAAACCTTACTTCCTTTATTGATGATATTCGTCATATTATTTCAATTTATGCTCTCTCCTTAATCCCTATGTATATTTAAACAAATGGAGGTTTTTTTAGTTACCTCCAATGGCCATGAGAGGATAAGCCCACCTGCCAACATCAAGGCAGACCCCCCGAGGTGGGTCCTAACTCTAACCATTCACCTTGCTTCCTTGAGCTTCTGGCAAAGATCTTTATTGAGACAAAAAGGGGTATTTTTTATATACACCCCTATATATTATTAATCCTTAATAGGGAACACATGGGATGGGCGGCTGCATTGTTACAAGGCTGAGTGATACAAAAAATGGATATAAATGCAGAAAGATAAGTCCTGCGCTCACTCCCATCACTAGACTGCAGCAATGACTACACTACACATTAGCCCCCATATATAGTAAAAACCAAAGAAAAACAAGTTACCTGCGCTCTCTCCTTAATCCCTATGTATTTTTAAAAAAATTGAGGTTTTTTAGTTACCTCCAATGGCCATGAGAGGATAAGCCCACCTGCCAACGTCAAGGCAGGCACCCCCAGGTGGGTCCTAACTCTAACCATTCACCTTGCTTCCTTGAGCTTCTGGCAAAGATCTTTAATGAGACAAAAAGGGGTATTTTTTATATACACCCCTATATATTATTAACCCTTAATAGGGAACACATGGGATGGGCGGCTGCATTGTAACAAGGCTGAGTGATACAAAACATGGATATAAATGCAGAAAGATAAGTCCTGTGCTCACTCCCATCACTAGACGGCAGCAATGACTACAGTTCACATTAGCCCCAATATATATTAAAAACCAAAGAAAAACAAGTTACCTTCACTCTCTCCTTAATCCCTATGAATTTTTTAAAATAGTCATTGCTGCCGCCTAGTGATGGGAGTGAGCACAGGACTTATCTTTTTGCATTCATTTCAATTTATGACAGGCTTAATCTATCCCATAAATAACGATCCCTCACAAGCTGTGTGTCTCACATAATAATTGTTGTCTACTTTCATGTCCTCTTGAATAAAACAGCGAGGATCACAAAAATGTGGTTCATTGTCTACAAGGTGAACTCTAGCAGTAATTGATATTAACCTGATAGTGGTGTTATCACAAACTATGCACTCTTTAGCACTCCATGCATAGGCAGATATCCTGATGCAGAATGTTTTGGAGATAAGCAAACCGATATAGACCATGTGAAATGCTCGAGCCCTGGCCTGCTGTTCATGTTGCTCTGTTTTAAACACAGGTCAGAGTATATGAATATTCCTTATGCAGATAGAGAGAGCAAAATAGAGAGCCATAGTAAAAGAAAAAGAAAGTAACTAAAGGAGGAAAGCATGTATTTATTTAGCCTTCAAAGCTACAGTTACAACTGCAAGATATGCACAGACTTTTTTTTGCCTTGGCTGCACTGCAAACCCTGCATTTTCCCACGGTACCTTTGACTATAATAGGGATATGTACACAGTCAAGCTGAACAAAATTAAAGCAACTGTTTCTAGATCCGGTACATAAGTCCACATTTCTGGAATTAAATTAGATCAATGTTTTTGTTTTGTTTTTTGCTTAAAAATAAAGTTTGAATTATTTATAAAAAGGAGTTATAAGACAGACATTTACTCAAATAACTATCCAGATTTATGAGCTATGCTTATATGGAGAATTCATTTTAAGGGAGAAATATTTTTACAGATGCTCTCTATGACTTAAAGTATAATTATTATTTTTTTAAATTTACAACACCCCACTGAGTATAATGTGTATGTATAATATCCTTCTAGCATTTACTTATGCCTATAGCCTACTTTAATAATGTCAATAACAGTTCTGCAATAATAAATCTTTAGTGTTATCAAGCCCAGCATTGCATTTCACTGTTTTGTTATATAACCCAGTATATACAATAAATGTTTGCAATTATATCATACCTTTGCACAGTTTTGTATTATAGGCTATTTTGTGTACATGGATCTCTGCATCTTATATCACAACTGTCTCCAGCCTCCTTGAACTGATGGCATTTTTATCTCACTTGATTTATTTCCATATTTTACACCTCAAGGCACAACACTCTTTCCATTCAAGGTAACTCCTTAATAGGCTCATCAAGATTCTCACAGCAGCTATAGTCAAGTTGTCACAAGTAAAAATAGGAACATTCTAACACTGGCAGGATATTTTTCTGATTGGATATATTGTAGGTCCACCTGCATAAAGAAAAGATCAGGAGAAGAGATGTGAGCCAACTCTTTCCATACCCCAGGGATCATATAATTCAGTTTCTAAGAAATATGCTACAGTATCAAAATGGCATGCATTATTTTGTTTGTCTTGATAAGCATTCTCATTGTACATGTTGCTTTGTTTTTACTATACAACATATAATCGCTTACTTTTAAGCTTATCTGTTTTCTTATTGCATATAAAGGCAGCCAAGAGTAACAACAAACAAACTCTGAACACAATATACAGCAGAATTTGTAAAGCAAAATTAAGCTATTATAAACTATTTGACTTAATCTTGTAGCAATTACTTTGACAGTGTTGGTGGCATTGAATAAGTATATTTATCTGCAGATTTGTCATATAACTGCAATTTTAAGTGAAACGTACGTTATCTTTTAAAACAATTTAAAGATTAAATACGGTTTATAAATCTTAAACACACATTTTTCTTTATTCTACTTAGTAAATGTTGACGATACAAAGAAAAACTCCTTGGAGTTCTGGCTTCTGAAAAGCATAATCCATGGTTTTCAGACTCCAATCATGAAAAGCAAGGAATATAAAATGTTTGGCTCATATCACCAAGTGTTTATATGTCAGTGTCACTCGTAAAAAATCTATGCATAAATAATAAAGGCAACCAATCAGGGGGCTGAAACAAGTGATGATATTGGACGATCCAATCAGGTGATTTGTCTGCCACTATAATGATTTCAGTTGTAGTTATTTTATTTTATTTATTTTTCAAAAATGTTGTTTGTCCTACACTAATAACCCAGAATTATTTACTCTTCTGGTATTTGTGACCCTTCCAGGACATACTTAAAAAACGAAGATCTCACTATATTCTTTTTGTTAATATACTTTTGCCTAAGTATGTGTTCTCTTGCAAAAGAAGATAGTGTTCAAGAACAACTGGGAAGGCAGAACATTGGATAATTATATTGTGTGCCACGTCCTTGAAAAAAATACATTTTGGTGATAAAGACCTAGAACTGGCAGCAAGGCACCAGTGCACATCACACAGCTGGCACCATCTGCACCTTCAAGCATAGAGATGGCTTCTGTAACTACATTATTTGAGAAAAACATACACAAAAGCATATTTTGTGAAAACTTTTAAAATGAAAAACAAGATATATAATGCAAGACTAAAATGTTAAGAGTAATAGATGCCAAGTTCACTTTAACAACCTAACACAATTCTAAAAAAAAAACTAATTTATCCTTGTGAGTAATTGTTGAATGTGTAAGGTAAACATTGGGAATATTTAACTTTCCGTAGCTATTTCTTTTGTTAGGAGCCTGTGCCCTGGACACAGGTTTGTACTTGTTCCACAATCTGACTCACTAACGATTTCATTCATTCTTGATGGGCAGATTTTGTTTCTCTTAATGAAATCTTCATACTTAAAAAGAACATAGCCACTGGCTTCAAAGGACACCACTTTTATGTGTATTTGTTTACTAGCGATAAACCTTGTTATAATATTGCAAAATAAGCTGTAAAAGTGATAACTAGTGTTGGATGTGTAAATAAATGTCACTTTAAGCACCACAACAAGTTTGTTTCATTTTAAAGTTTATATAATGTACCCTGCATCTACTACTCCTGGCTCTTACACATCCAAGAAGGATGCTTTCCTTTGCTGTGTCATTTTCCAAGCTGTCCATGAAGTATATGCATGTCACATGCAAATGGATGCCTTCGGTGAAACTGCAACTGATGCATAAACGAAATGAGATCAGACCTGTATACCAAAATGAGATGCTTCTAATTGGTGGAGCTTCTTCCTGGTCAGTAATCAGTTTGTCTTAAGCTGCATCCTCATGTGCAGTTGAGTTTCAGAATATCTAAAGTTATTATCTTTTATTAATTTTTATTATTTTTCAGGTTCATTTTTTGCATACTTTTAATGCATCAAAAATAGGGGGTCATTTTTAACAATTATTTTCCTTTAACCTTTTGCTAGGACTTTCAATCTAAATGAACTCTCCAGTATAATACATCCTGCATTCTGATCCAATGACAATTCAAAACAAGAAAAACATAGAAATGTGATGGCAGATAAGAACCATTCAGCCCATCAAGTCTGCCCAATTTTTGAAATACTTTTAATTGGTCCCTGGCCTTATCTTAAGTCTAGGATAGCCTTATGCTTATCCCACACATGCTTAAACTCGCTCACTGTGTTAACCTCTACCACTTCAGCTGGAAGGCTATTCTATGCGTCCACTACCCTCTCTGTAAAGTAATATTTCCTGTAATTATTTTTAAAACCTTTGCCCCTCTAATTTAAGACATTGTCCTCTTGTTGTGGTAGTTTTTCTTCTTTTAAATATAGTCTCCTCCTTTACTGTGTTGATTCCCTTTATGTATTTAAATGTTTCTATCATATCCTCCCTGTCTCGTCTTTCTTCCAAGCTATACATGTTAAGATCCTTTAACCTTTCCTGGTAAGTTTTATCCTGCAATCCATGAACCAGTTTAGTAGACCTTCTCTGAACTCTCTCTAAAGTATCAATATCGTTCTGAAGATACGGTCCCCAGTACTGCGTACAATACTCCCAGCGAGGTCTCACCAGTGTTCTATATAATGGCATGAGCACTTCTCTCTTTATACTGCTAATGACTCTCCCTATACAACTAAGCATTCTGCTAGCATTTCCTGCTGCTCTATTACATTGTCTGCCTACCTTTAAGTTATCTGAAATAATTACTCCTAAATCCCTTTCCTCAGATCAGTGGCGTACTCACGATCCATGGGGCCCCAGTGCAAAAACTGATCTGGGGGCCAACCCAACGCTTACACTGCATGGGCCAGGGCCACAACACATGGCGGCAGGCACCCGGTCACAGGGCTGTGACCACGGTATGTACGCCAGTGCATGCAGATACACATACACTTAAAGGACCACTATAGGCACCCAGACTACTTCAGCTCAATGAAGTGGTCTGGGTGCCAGGTCCCTTTAGTTTTAACCCTGCAGCTGAAAAGAGAAACTGCTATGTTTCACTGAGGGTTAATCCAGCCTCTAGTAGCTGTCTCACTGACAGCCGCTAGAGGCGTTTCCGCAATTCTCACTGTGAAAATCACAGTGAGAAGACGCTGGACGTCCATAGGAAAGCATTGAGTAATGCTTTTATATGGGTGGTTTGAATCCGCGAGCGGCTATTGCCGCGCAAGCGCATTCGGAGCTGGGAGGCAGATCGGGATGGAGAGATCCCCAGCGCCAAGGGAGCATGGCGCTGGAGAAAGGTAAGTGCTGACAGGGTTTTAACCCCTTCATCCCAGCAGGAGGGGAGCCACAAGGGTGGGGGAGACCTAAGGACTATATAGTGCAGGAAAATTAGTTTGTTTTCCTGGCACTATAGTGGTCCTTTAATGACAAACATTCAGATACACATACAGACAAACAGATACCCATGCTGACCAAGAGATACATATACAGACCCACATACAGGCACACACATGCAGACACAAACAGAGATACACATACATACACACACACACACATACAAACACACACCCATAGTGACAGACCCACATACACACTCACTGACAAACACATATACACTTTCACTAACAAACACACACTCACTAAGAGACAAGCATACACACACACTCACTAACAGACACACACACACACTCTCACAAACAGACACTCTAGCTAACAGAAACACACATTTACTGACAGACACACACTCAGTGACAGACATACATACACACTCACTGACAGACACACATACACACTCACTTACAAAACATACTCTCACTGACAAACACACACTCACTAACAGACACACTAAATAACAGACACACACTAACAGTCACACACAAACTAACACACAACTAACACACTCAGTAACAGACACACACACACTCACTGACACAAAAACTAACACTCACTTGCAGACACACATTCAATAACAGACACACACAAACTAACACACTCAGTAACAGACACACACACAGTAACACACTCAGCGCTGATCCTCTGTTCAGCTCCCTCGCGCGCCACTTACTGATGCCGGAGCCAGAGTGACATATTCCGGCTCCGGCATCACTGCGATGCACACGAGTGAGCTGGGCAGAGAGAGCTCAGGGGAGAATGCTCGCTCGCGCGCCCACCCGCAAAGTGACACCACTGCCATTCTCGGGGGGGGGGGGGCCCTGAGGTGGACAGCTCCTGGGCCCCACAGGAGAAGAGGCTGGCAAAATGCGGCCATGGCCGCACTGGCGTGGCCCGCCCCCTGGAGGGCCGGGACCGGTCGCAGCTGCGACCCCAGCGACCACATTATGTACGCCAGTGCCTCAGATGTTGAGGTTAGTAGGGTATCAAATATTATAGAAACATAAAACAACGACCACATTATGTACGCCAGTGCCTCAGATGTTGAGGTTAGTAGGGTATCAAATATTATAGAAACATAAAACAACTCTAAACAATTGGTATGTACATTACAAACATATTTTTACACTACAGACTGTATTATCCTCCTACTGCTAAGTAGATATTTACTGTCTTGAAAATCAAACATATTTTCCATAGCCAAAACCTCTCACTGCATTCCATTAGCCCTTCTGTCTGTCAATGCTGAAGTCTTGCACAGACTCAATTGCACACCTTGCACAGACTGGTCTGTAACATAATATCAATAATCTAAGACAGGGGTCCTCAAACTACGACCCGCCAAGGTCCAGAACCCAGCCCATGCACTCAGGGCCACCCGATGTGCCCTATATTGGCCCGGTCAGTGCTGCGGTCATGAAATAGCACGACCAGGCTCCTATACAAAAATTGCAGCCGCAAAGTACTGCTGGGAGGAAGTGACTGCTGGTGGTCACTTCCTCCCAGCTCCGTCTGCGCGGGACGGAAGAGAGCCAGGCTGCGGGAGCCACGGCGACTCCCATCAGCCACATCCACTCTCCTGCAAAAAAAGGTAAGCAAAATTAGCTATGTGTGAATGTATGACAGTATGTATGTATGTCAGTATGTATGTCTGTCTGTGTGTATGTATGTATCTGCATGTATGTGTATGTATTTCAGTCTGTGTATATGTCTGTGTATGCGTGTGTGTGTCTGTATGTGTGTATGTCAGTATGTATGTATGTCAGTATGTGTGTGTGTATATGTATGTATTTCAGTATGTGTGTTTGTGTGTATGTATGTATGTCAATATGTATGTATGTCTGTCTATGTGTATGTATGTATCTGCATATATGTGTATGTATGTCAGTCTGTATTTATGTCTGTGTGTGTATGTATGTCAGTATGTGTCTGTGTGTGTGTGTGTGTGTGTGTGTGTGTCAGTATGTATGTATGTATGTATGTCTGTGTTTCAGCATGTATGTGTATGTATTTCAGTCTGTATGTATGTCTGTGTGTGTGTATGTATGTAGGTCAGTATGTATGTCTGTGTGTGTGTGTGTATGTATGTATGTCCGTATATATGTATGTATGTGTATGTCTGTGTCTGTCTGTTTATGTATGTATGTATGCATGTGTGTATTTATGTCTGTTAAGACCTGCAGTGGTTATGGTGCTGCGGTCTTGGTTCCCTCCCCAACAGCTGAGCATGAGTGATTATAGCTGCAGCAGGGAGTAGAGGAATAGAATAGATGAAATGCAGTTCCAAGGTGATTCTTCCCAGCAAGTAGAATATCCCCTAAACATGAGCCTAGACTTCATGAAGGGTGTAACAGGAACAGCCTTTATTGAAAACACACAGGCTTTTATGAGAAATCCTCCTGCAAGAGGACCTCCCACAGCAAACAAAAGCAACAGCCAATCATCACACAGATTTACAGTATTACACGCCTCCTCTCTGCCTGGGAGATATTGAGATAAGTTAAGGAATAAACCAATTATCTCCAGGCAGAGAGCATATAATATCCCCAAAACTTAGAACACCCCTTTCCCCACAAGGTATCCCCACAAATTACATATCCCCTGATAGCCCCGATCTGGGGGACAAACATATCCAAATTTCACCCAGATCGGTTCAGGGGTTCTGAAAAAGTGTGGAGGGTCCCTTTTACCGACCACACACGCAGCTCCTGCCCAAAACAGTTCCATGAATTCAGCGTGTGCGGTCGGTCAATTCACAAAACTGAAAAAAACGAATAAAAGTCCCTAATGGATTCCCCTGGCTCATACTAGCAATTGCTCCCCTTGTCCCATCGCACAGTACTAGAAACCGGCGTTTGGTAGTTTCCAGCGGTAGTTCGTGAGGTTGAGTGTCCGATCTTAGTTCCAGACACTCGACGACCAAGTCCCGATGGCTCTCCTCGTGCGAACAAGATGGCCGCCGTTTTCTTTTACACATGGCGTTCGGTTATACGAACAGCGGCCGCCCAGGGAGCACTTAATAGCCAGTTGTCTTTGAAGTAAATTAACCAGGAGGGTGGTCGGCGTTCGGTAGTTTCAAACTACCGAACCAATCCATTCCATATACAAGCATTCACATGTAAAATACCGAATAAAAAGGGAGAAAATAACAGGTAAAAGTCTATTTTCTTTACAATGTCCTTCTGCTTGTGTGTGCAGTGTGCATAGGAATTTGTTAATATTTTTTATAGTCCAGCCCCCAACAGTGTCTGAGGGACCGTGAACTGGCCCCCTGTTTAAAAAGTTTGAGGACCCCTGATCTAAGACAAAGCAACCCTAAGAACTGTGTTCCCTTAAAAAATATGTGCTATGCTAGGAAAGCAAAAATTGTTGTCACTCCTCTTTGCTTTACAAATCATATTACCTAAGAGAGGCAAATCAAAAGACCAGAAAACAGTATTACTAAACATTTAGAACAAGTGAAAAAGAGGTAGCCACTTTGTGATTTCGATTCCAAGACAAATAATTATAAAGTAGATATAAATCAGCACAGATATCAAACATCCTTTGTTGTGTAAAAAAAATACCTTTCGTGGCACCCAAAATATAGCAATGTGATTTGATAAAACTGTCACTTGTCAAGCAAAATTGCAAG
>OW240912.1:243602320-243632281 GCA_933207985.1 Pelobates cultripes | reverse complement strand
GGGCACACAATGCAAATGAAGAGGACATATAGAAACATTGTTTAATTTCTCCTCCTTTCTGTATGATCGCTCTGTGCTGACGGTCAGATGCAAAGGGCGGAGCTTTTAATGATGACTGACAGGGAGCTAAGATGGAGGCGCCCAGTTATAGTATAAAGAGGTGTGGATTTCTACATTTAATTTTATCGTTCACATCTCACAAACAGATAGTCGTTGAATTTAGGGATAAGTAAATATAATATTAAACGTCCTGGGAAGTGATTGTTACCCTTTGATAAACCATCAACTGCTCTGATTTATTTACTAAACCCAGAATTCAGCAACTCAATTGATCAAGAAATGCAAATTATCGTATACATTTCATACTTTCTATCATTTTTATATGATTCTTTTCATTTTTTTAAAATGTGTGTTTATTTTAATTTGACAAAGCAGCAGAAACTATGTATGGAGCAAACTGTGAAGGCCATAACCCGCTCTCCTTTTATAAAGGGATAGCAGCCATAATCTCAACTAGAAAGCTCACCCACGGTGTTGGGGGTTTGTACGATTGAGTCTGAAACATATTGATCAATAAAGGAAAGGAAGCACGGGGTAGTGAAAAGGAAGCTAGGTTTGCTGAGAGTGAAGAGAGAAGCAGTGAATGTGGGAAAATAATGATTAAAAGGGAACTGTAAGCACCATAACCATTTTAGCTCGCTATAGTGGTTATAGTGACTATAGTGTCCTGCCGTTCTCCCTGGTTTAATGTTTAACCAATTAGATTCTTCCAAATACCTGGATTTTTCCCCCCTCCTCAGTCATACTGATACCAAGGAATTACCATTTCTGTATCAATATCAATTTTATGCAACCTGATGGCATTGATTGTGTTGTGTGGTCCTACGTTTGTTAAGATATCTGTTATATCGAACTAGAACTAGAATTCCACCTTAAACTTACTTTCACAGATTGCACAGAGCGATACTGGAAGTCCTGCATTCTGAGAAGCTGATCCTGAATCCACATAGCAGGTAAGTGGTCATGTGGTAGGTCCTCGAAATTTTTAGGAACGCTATTATTCAGGCTAGAACAATTAGGGTGACTAATTTCATCTGGTGTCATGATGTATCTGTTATCACTGCTACATTCGTAGATATCTCCAGAATTCTAGAAAAGAAAGTCAGACACAATAAAATTGTAAAGAAAACTAAAGGAAGCTAGGTTTGCTGGGAGTGGAGAGAGAAGTAGTGAATTTGGGAAAATAATGATTAAAAGGGAACTGTAAGCACGATAACCATTATAGCTCACTGTAGTAGTTACATTAATTACTATTAGAGTGTCCTGGTGCTATCCCTGGTTTAATGTCAAACCAATTAGATTCTTCCAAGTACCTGGATACCTCCTCCCTCCTCTGCCATACTGATAGTGAGGAATTAACATTGCTATAGCCATACCAATTTTATACAGCCTGATGGCATTGATTGTGTTGTGCTGTCCTACATTTGTTGATACATCTGTTATATCAAACTATAACTGTGATTCCACCTTAAACTTACTTTCACAGATTGCACAGAGCGATACTGGAAGTCCTGGAATTTGAGAAAAAGCTGATGTTGAATCCACATAGCAGGTAAGTGATCTTGCGGTAGGTCCTCAGGATTTTCAGGAACGCTATTATCCAGACTTGAACAATTAGGGTGACTCATTTCATCTGGTGTCACGATGAATCTGTTATCACTGCTACAGTCATAGCTATCTCCAGAATCCTAGAAAAGAAAGTCAGACACAATTAACGTCGGGATTTATTGTCACTTCTCTCTAAAGTGTGCCATTTAAAATAACTACTGAAAATCACCTATATTGTAACATTTTTCATGAGATGCTCTGTTTTCTTTTTTTTTTTTTTGTTCTGGCACAGCCAGGGCACACAATGCAAATGAAGAGGAGATATAGAAACATTGTTTCCTTTCTCCTCCTCTCTGGATGCTCTCTCTGTGCTGACTGCAGATACAAAGGGTGAAGCTTTTAACAATGATTGACAGGGAGCTAAGATGGAGATGTCCGGTTACAGGATAAAGAGGTGTGAATTTCTACATGTAATTTTATTGTTCATATCTCACAAACACATGTTAAATATATGGATAAGTAAAAAGCTTCTTGATCCAATGAGATATCTGACTGCCATTTTGGGATTTTTTTATTGTTTGTTACAAAATAATGAGTAATTACCATTTCTGTAATAATACCAATTTTATACAACCTGTATAGCATTTATTGTGTTGTGCTGTCCTACATTTATTAAGACACCTGGTATTTCGAACTAGAACTGGAATACCGTCATACACTTACTTTCACAGATTGTCCCTCCTCCAGCATAGAGCTATGCTGGATGTCCTGCAATTTGAGAAGAAGCTGATCTTGAATCCACATAGCAGGTAAGTGATCATGTGGTAGGTTGTCAGGATTTTCAGGAACGCTATTATCCAGACTGGAACAATTAGGGTGACTCATTTCATCTGGTGTCATGATGTATCTGTTATCAATGCTACAGTCATAGCTATCTCCAGAATCCTAGAAAAGAAAGTCAGACACAATAAAATTGTAGAGAAAACTAAAGGAAGCTAGGTTTACTGGGAGTGGAGAGAGACAGCGGCATACATACCGCGTGCCTGCTGCCATGTGTTGTGGCCCCGACCACGCAGTATACTTACCCGGGCCGCAGGTGAAGGGGCCCATTGGGTGGCCCATGCTGTTAAGGAAACCGATGGAAATGAATATCATCATCAGAGTGGGCCTGGTAACAGCGCGACCAGGCCCACTTTGATGATGTCAGACGCTGGGAGGAAGTGACTTCCGCGGTCACTCCTCCCAGCAACCACCAGGAGCCATGCTGGAGAAAGCAGAGGGAGTCAGAGTGGAAAGTCTGACTCTCATCAATCTGACCACTGGACCCCAGGGAAGTCACCCTCCTGCACCTAAACGGTAGGTAATAGGAGGGTGACTAAAATATTTTGCACGTGTGTGTGTGTCTCTGTGTATGTGTCTGTATGTATGTTTGTATGTGTGTCTCTGTATGTGTCTGTATGTATGTGTGTGTGACTGTATGTATGTGTCTGAGTCTGTGTGTGTATGTGTTTCTCTGTATGTATGTGTCTGTGTGTGTCTATGTATGTGTCTGTGTGTGTGTTTCTGTGTGTCTATGTATGTGTGTGTGTGTGTGTGTGTCTACGTATGTGTCTGTGTGTCTGCATGTTAGTCTATGTATGTGAATGTATGTGTCAGTACGTATGTGTGTATATCTGTGCATGTCTGTATGGGGTGGCAGTGGGGGGAATGGGGTGGTGGTGGGTGGGGTGGGGTGGTGGTGGGGGCAGGGTCAGTTTTGCACCAGGGCTCCATGGATTGTGTGTACGCCACTAGAGAGAGAAGTAGTGAATTTAGGAAAATAATGATTAAAAGGGAACTGTAAGCACCATAACCAGTCTAGTTTGTTGTAGTAGTTACATTAATTACTATTAGTAATTAATTACTATTAGAGTGTCCTGGTGCTATCCCTGGTTTAATGTCAAACCAATTCAATTCTTCCAAGTTCCCGGATACCTCCCCCCTCCTCAGTCATACTGATAGTGAGGAAGTAACATTCCTGTATCAATACCAATTTTATGCAACCTGATGGCATTCATTGTGTTGTGCTGTCCTGCATTTGTTAAGACATCTGTTATATCGAACTAGAACTGAAATTCCACCTTAAACTTACTTTCACAGATTGCACAGAGCATTGCTGGATGTCCTGCAATTTGAGAAGAAGCTGATCCTGGATCAACATAGCAGGTAAGTGGTCTTGTGGTAGGTCCTCAGAATGTTCAGGAACACTATTATCCAGACTGGAACAATTAGGGTGACTCATTTCATCTGGTGTCATGATGAATCTGTTATCAATGCTACATTCATAGCAATCTCCAGAATCCTAGAAAAGAAAGTCAGACACATTAATGTTGGGTTTTATTGTCATTTCTCAGAACTTGCACCACTGAATAAAAGACTGAAATTCTATGTTTAATGTTATTGTTCACATCTCACAATCACATGTTAAATATACGGATAAGGAAATAGCTCCCTGATCTTAGGAGATATGACTGTCATTTTCTTTTCTAGTTTGTTGTAAAATAGTGAGGAATTACCATTTCTCTTCAATACCAATTTTATACAACCTGATGGCATTGATTTTGTTGTGCTGTCCTACATTTGTTAAGATATCTGTTATATCGAACTAGAACTGGAATTCCACCTTAAACTTACTTTTACAGATTGTCCCTCCTCCAGCATAGAGCAATGCTGGATGTCCTGCAATTTGAGAAGAAGTTGATCTTGAGTCCACATAGCAGGTAAGTGGTCATGTGGTAGGTTCTCAGAATTTTCAGGAACGCTATAATCCAGACTGGAACAATTAGGCTGACTCATTTCATCTGGTGTCATGATGTATCTGTTATCAATGCTACATTCATAGATATCTCCAGAATTCTAGAAAAGAAAGTCGGACGCAATAAAATGGTAGAGAAAACTAAAGGAAGCTAGGTTTGCTGGGAGTGGAGAGAGAAGCAGTGAATGTGAGAAAATAATGATTAAAAGGAAATTGTAAGCACCATAACCATTCTAGCTCAGTGTAGTAGTTACATTAATTAGAGTGTCCTGGTTCTATCCATGGTTTAATGTCAAACCAATTAGATTCTCCCAAATACCTGGGTACTTCCCCCCTCCTCAGCCATACTGATAGTGATCAATTAACATTTTTGTATCAATACCAATTTTATGCAACCTGGATGGCATTGATTGGCTGACAATTCAGGATAACCCCACAGCTGTCCCGGTTGGACATAACATTTATAGCGCAAAAATGTAAATTCCACATTATCCCTGTGGCGAGGGGTGCAGTCACTGGATGCTAGCCAAAGTCCAGTGTCAAAATGCTCCCAAATGGTTTGACAAAAAAGTGGGTTAGTAGCCACAGACTCTCTGCACTAGAACTACTGCACTAAGCTGTAATGGTTATTCTACGCAGAGTATACACGTAAGTTTAAGGATTAAAAACAACCAAAATAAAGTCAGCACATCTTTACCTGAGCCAGTATGTCCGGGATCTCAATATGGAATGAAAACCAACTCTGATCACTGTGTAGAAATGATTGACTTGGAGCAGGAGGTGGCTCTGAGTCAAACTCCACATCCGGTGGGCTAATTGGTTTCATATCAAAGTTTGGAATATCGCTATCAGGAGGAAGACAATAATAGTTTATCTGGTTTAATCGTTAAAATATTATGGCAGATTATCAGATCTATATACTCATTATATTTTAGACATTGATTCTGCTATATACAGTGCATTATTTAAAGGACACCCCAATAATACATATAACTAGGGTTGCAGATTTCTATGTTTTTGCACCGTATAGAGTTCTGCATTCCTGTGTGACATCCAAAGTACTTTCACACCCTGCCTGGCAGACTGCAGAATTCACAGAGTCCTGCAAAGAGAAGGAGATCTGGCTACTTGTCACAAGTATGCAACATGTAGACAGCATTATAAAATGAATCTGTGACTGATACACATGCTAAGAAATGTGTAGACAGCAGTAGGCAAACATATGTCGGACTTATGGATAATTCAACATGTATAGTACTGTGAACTAGGAGGGCTTCAGGTTCTAATAACATTGATTAGAAATATATAAAGTGAATACCCAGCCGGCTCTGGCTCCTGTACGTCTGTCACCAATAACGAAGGGGCAAGAATATTAATGTCCGTCTCCGGAACTGGTAACGATGTTTCTTCTGTAAAGGTTTAGACATAACATAATGTAAGTATTGTATATCATTCACAGTGATCAATGATACTACAATTATTTTCACCTCAATTCTAAAGAGAATAAAACAAGAACCACAATCTCCAATCATAGATCTTTATGATATTTAATTTTATAGAAGAATCAATTAGTTTTTCAAACACTAATAATGCTTATATGTAAACCCATAATATCATGTATAACTCATATATGTATAAACTAATAATGTCAGTAGTATTGGAGGGGACACAATAAATGTTCAATAGATATATATCCTGTTTATATACCGTATAGCTGAAATGAAGCATGCACCTCCTGCAGGATGGCTGTTAGAATTGATGCGCTTGCATCACCTGCCTGTCAACATATGGAATATGATATTCCACAATGCTTAGCGAATAAATTCACAGTGCTGGGCACATTTGAAGTTGCCTTTCTCGAAGGAGACTATTGCAGTAATTCAGCTCTCATCGGAGAACAATTAAGAATTGTCCATTTAAAGGACCATAGGTGGTTTTCTTTCATATGAACGTCATGTTAATCATAGAGCTGCCTTGTTTTTAGAATGTTCATTATATCTCTATATATTTTAATGCTCTTTATATTCAGAAGCTTTGATATGTCCTTAAAGAAGACATTATTGCTCCCAGAACCTATCAACCCAAAGGTCACTATTTGGAATTTTACACATTTGTTCCCTTGGAGGAGCACCTGCAAGTCCCTCTCATGTCTGCATTGATGACCATCCCGACTGGTGTGTTGGCATGAGACTCAGGAAGTGTGTTGTCCATCTGTTTGTTTCTAGGTGAACATAGATTTCTGAATTTTTCCAGACGCAGGTAGGTGTCAGTCATTAGTTTATCTTGTAAAATGTTTTGCAAATTATTTCAGGATATTACTATTATCCCTTATATAGCGCCAACATATTCTGCAGTGGTTTACAATTATAGAAAGGGGATATTTAGGTTTGATGAAGTTTCTGCTCAACGTACATCCATTCAGTAATTAATCCTGCCCACAGACACTTACTGGCAAGGTCTAAACCAGGATTCAAACCTTGGTCTTCCAGTTCTAAGGCAGTAACATTCCCAATGCTTTAACCGGCTCATGTACAGATGTCTAAGATATATGTTTTGTAAATAATATAAAATGTATTTGCGTGTTGGTATAACTCCCTTTGCTCCCAGTTCTAAGAGGACGTCTATCTTCAGTCCGTACTCCCACCTCTGATGCTCACCTTCAAGACTTTTCTAGGGCTACACTGTTCCTGAGGAACTCCCATCCCTTCTCCGTTAGACGCACACCCAGTCTCCACTCCTTCAAAAAAATCATTAAAAGCCCACTTCTTCACAAAAGCATATCAGTTAAACTGTTAGTAGCTCCCGACTGATTCCTCTCCTGCAACTGTCATTACTTCCCTATACTTCCTTTAGCTTTTGTGTCACTTTACCCCACTCCCTCTAGCATGTAAGCTCATCGTACAGAGCCCTCAACTCCTCTGTAGCTGTGTGTCCAACTTGTCTGGTTACAATTACATGTTTCTTAGTCCACCCACTGTAAAGCGCTGCAGAATTGCCTGGCGCTATACATATAATAACATTAATAATAATCTGTACATTTCCTCACAAACCCTTGGGGTATAGAGGTCTACGGGATATACACCGTTCTCTCATACCTTCCTGTAAGAGAGTTATATCTTGCAGTAGTGGTTATGGTGCCAGGAGTGCCCTGGATCCCATTATAAGTAGTCAAACCGTTTTTGAACAGTTTTCATTGTTACCCATAAATCTTCTTTTAAACTACATATGAGGTTACTGAACCTTTACCTTTAATGATAGATGTTTCTTCCAGAATTAAGTTGCGTAAACTGTCTATTTTGTTCTCGCTGTCTTGTAGTATTTTCTGGACAGCAGTAAGATGTTTGACATTCTGTAACAGCAATAAGAATAGTCAGATAATTGAGTGAGATGTATGAAGAAGTGTAGCCTCAATTACCCTATTCTAGGAAATAAGCCCTGAATGCTCACACCCCAGGACAGACATGGACTATATTTTGATCTAATTATTACCCCCTTAAACAATGATTTTCACCCAGATGTCAAACACCACAGTGCTTCTGTGCAGGCAAACTAAATTATAGACACATGCATTATGGAACAAGATACACATTATAATCTTTACATAGAAAATTAAATACACATTGGTTGCATGCTTTGCAATTAGAAATATTAAAAATAATTAATGGCCGATCAAGAAAAGCTTGTGCCTTCAACTAAATAGTTGAGATGGTGTCGGCAAACTCATGGAAATGTAGTTTCTATCGCATCTCTTGATTCCATGAACAAATATCACCAACATACTATTAGCTTAAATCAGATAAAATGCTGTTGGGCTGAAAAAAATTATGCATTGTACAATGTGTTTCCACCACTCCCACACCAAAAAAAAAAAGTTTAAAGAATTTTTTCTGTCTCTTATTTAAATATAACCAACTTACTTTGGAATACCCATTTGAATATGCACCGACCATTATCTCTGCTCCATGTTTCACCTTCAGCTCAATGCTTAGCTGTTTCTGCAAAGCAGTCAGCTTCACGTTATCTGCCTGGGAGCTGGTGTCATCTTTAAGAGCAGCTGAGATCTCTGGACATCACGGAAATTAGTAACAAGAAAAAAAAAATACAGAATTTAGAAATGTCGGCAGACAGTTTCACTTAATAAATAAAAAAGGCAATAACAGTAACATCTGTAAGTAAAGATATTGTAATCTACACAAAACCTGAGAGCAGCAGAAAATCAACAAAAACAACAAAAATCACTGCAGCTAAACGTCCCTGTGCTTGATGACATCATAACGGGACAGTATGAACAGTATTCTCTTTGAGGTGTCACGTCATAAACTCATCCACTAACTATTCCAGCTTCTACATATGTCAGTGAGATTGTCATTATTATAGCCAGTCACGACATAATTGGGGTCATTCTATAAGCCACATTGTAACTCTGTGTGTTTTCACAACGCCCCCCCCCATATAGGCTCTCATAGGGAATAATGCAATTACCAGGTTTGGATGAGAGATTTCCCATCTAAACAGAGCTCGCTGGAGAAGCTGCAAATCTTTGTTTTATGTTTCTGTAAAACTAACAAGGCTAAGCTTTCCTCAGCCAGTATTTATTTTATTCTGCACGTTTTCACGCTGTATAATGTGGCTGATCTGATGCTCAGTAAGTGATCTTTTCTATAAGTCAGTCTACAATCTCATACAGCCCATCACGAGTGCAGTAACTGATCCAAAGTTACGATTTGCTGTTTGAAGTCTCTAAAACATCCACCTGATTATAAAATGAAAAAGAAAAAGAAACAACAACGGATGAAAGTCGAAATGTTGAAATTACCTGAAACACTCTACATATGTACCTGGCATGTTTATGTTCTATCGGAACGCTCTTGCACGAGCCAAACCCTTTACATTGTCTACTCCATACCGTTGCAAAAATAAAGAATTAAAAAAAAAAAGAAAAAGAAAAACAGTACTGCTAACGTTCCTCTATATATCTGTAGGTTACATTTACATGTTGGATGCGTAACATAGTATTTATCCATGTTCTCCAGGAAATGATTGAAATATATTTACAATAAACAAGCACATACACACACTCATTACAAGGAAACACAAAGTCTTGGAATGTACCTTCTGCGTCTGGCACAACAATATGCGCATTGCGCTCCTGAAGTTTAATGTAAAGATCATCCAGTTTTTTTTGTGATGTTTTGAGAAACTTGTTGACTTTTGCAAGATGTTTTTTCTTGGTTGTAGCCTTTACCATGTTTATGGCTCCTGCTGTAATTTTAAGTTCTTTTCTAATTTCCTGTTTGATCTGCTCCCTAACTTTATCAATATCCGGTTGAGCTACATGTTTAGGGATGTCCTTTGATGACTCGGTATTAGCTGCCAATACGATACGTTTAGGAGAGTTCAGATCGATTGAGGAAAAACTACCATTTACAGCTGAGCCCTTGGCAATTTTAGGAGAGTTTGGAGTAATTGGACACTCTATAAATAATAATAAAAAAGACAGTAGTCAAATCACAATGTAGACAGACAATATTGTTCATTCACTGGTTTGAAATATCACACAATACAAGTAAGGCAACATGACAAATTATAGGATCTTTTAATACATACACTTTTATTCAGACACTTCATGTACCATAATATGTTATGTGCTCGCAAATGTTTTGGTGCCCAAAGTTTCCCTATCCCTGCTTTTGTCTTCTGATAATTATAACTACAACATAATATTATTCCCTGCCTTGTCCTATATCTTTTAAGCCCTTAAGGATGGAGGAAGTTATCCAAGTTCTGTTCAAAACAAAACCTTGAATTTGAGATATATATTGTTTAACCATAGCTTACCTCTTTCATATTAAGTGCACCCACACGTATTACATACAATTTTGTTCAAGAGAAAGAGGGTTTTCATTTCACAAAAATAAACTATTTATGTATGAAACATAATTTAATATGAATAAAATAAAATAAAAGTTTGAGAAATTAAAAAGTTCTCTGTGGCATTTTACCTTTAAATGTCATAATACTGTTAACTTTAACCTTTAAGGCAGTATGGCAGGCCAGGAATGAGAATTACCCCCATCATGGCAAACCATTTGTAAACGTAGACAACCCAGGGTTTTGCAAATGGGGTAAATCTAATCTTTTAGGAGCCACTTAGTCACAAACCCTGTCCAAACATTTGCATTTGTCACAGAAAAGCTGCATTTTCACTGATGATATCATCGTCATTAAATGATTTACTCTTTTAAAACATACGTATTTGTTTTCAGCCAAGTCTCACAAGTACAACAGTAGCCCCCATGTCCAGGTTTTACGGTGTTTTGGAAAGTTACAAGGTTACAATATAGGGCTTGTAAATTGAATTCACTGGACTTTCTGCCTGGGTTGTCAGGCAGGTCCCCCAATTTATAATCAATAAAATCACATTATTATGTAAAAATAATACGTAAATATATACTTTATATATATGTAATTTAATTTTACATAAATTTTGATAGCAATATATAAATATTGATATTGAAATGCACTTAAATTACATTTCTTGGGGGGAGCATTTGTTATGTTTACAAATGAGAGGCAACCACTGGTTCCATTGAGTTATAAAAATCAATGGAGTACGCAGCTCAATAAACAGTTTCTTCATGACTATTAGTGAATGAAACTACTGCCAAGTGCTGAACTACATACACCTGCTGAGTTTATGGGATATGCTTAGCATTGTCATTAAAAAGAATGGGAACATTCCAGATCTTTTCTGGACTAAGACAGTAGTGCATTATGGGTGGGGGGATACAAGGAGTAAGGGGGTTAGAAGAGACTCACAAGATGGAAACGGCGTCTGAATATATACAAATGGATCTACCTTCCCCAAAATATTAACTCTGCAATCTAATGTCCCAGAAAGGTCAACATTGTATATTTTGTACAAACTCTGCAGGAAGCAATCAAACCAGAGAAATCTGAATGTGTCCTTCCTGGTAAAAAAATGAACAGAAACCTATTATTAAAGTTATAGAAGAAGGAATGTCTTGCTAGGAGAATTGTTACTAGGCTTCCCAAATATAGATATAACAGCCACACACACAATGTTTTAACATACCCGAAGGGTCCTCTCCTTTCTGCTCAGTGTCATCACATTTTTTGCGTCTGGCGCCCTGAAATGGCAAAAACTATTAGAAACCCAAATAAATTCAAATAAAAATGCTCTAACTAACCAAAGTTTTTACAGTCCATCTCGTTGCTGCCACAGGGCCCAGCAATAAACTACTACAAACAACCTAAAGGTATGGGTTTACTTAAATCGCATTGAAGTTGTTATAGTGCCAGGAGTCCCTGGAACAGCCTTATATTTAAGTGTTAAATTGTTTGTAAATAATTTAACACTAAATATGTGCCATCAGTAACCGTTCTCTCCCTCTTCTCTTCTCTTCGGCTAATGCAGTAGTATTGGTACAGCCAGTAAGGAGACGGCAGAGATTGGCTGAGAGTAGCAGCTGACAATTCATTAATGGTAGCAGTAGTGGTTATGGTGTTTGGAGTGGCCCTTTAAAGGAAAACTCCAGAAAACTTAAAGCACCTCTGCTTGCTGTATGAAGCCTGTTACATTTGTGATCGTTTATAAAAGTGTTTCTTTTAAACACAACACGGGCGGAGCATATTGCGCTATGGTCAGTGTGATGTCATACCATATTGGCGTGGTGGGGGGCGGGGGTCAGCAAAATGTTGTTTTGCCTAAAGTAGTAAAAAAACTTGCATTGACCTTGTATGTAACTAGTATGGGAAATGTTTATATAGATTTCCAATCTATTGAGTAACTTGGCTTCATCCACTGAACACTGAATTCTAGTACATTGAAACCCAAATGGCAAAATTGAAGGTAAAATAGTTAAGCTGTCGTTACAGTCCAGTTAGAGAATTTTGAAATCATCAATTTTAATTGACTTTCGGGTTTAGTTTTCCATTTACCATTTCCTGTTTAGTATCTTGGGCTGCCACTGTCTTGTGGTATTTTAATGTATTGAATTTCCTCGATAATTAATATATGTCTAAACCTTAGTGTATGTAAACCACTTACTGAGTTTGGTCTAATTCTGATACATATACAACTAGTTGTATGAACAAGGACAAACAACTCCCAGAATTGGATGTGAGTGAAACGATGGGCTTGTAGCTGCAACATTATTGCAAATTGCTGTAACATGGGGATTTTAATATAGAAAAATTAGTTAAGCATTTAACTCCATTGAGATAAGAATACAATAATGATTTGCTTCTACCCCTCTAGTGATACATGTTATTAATTTAAATATGGACCCACCCACAAACTTGGAGTTAACATGTTACAAACCCCAGTTAATGGTTTGGTTAATTGGAACCTTAAAGAAAACAAGTCATTTACTTACCTTTCGAAAGGGCAAACGCCGAATCCACGAGAAAACATTTCTATTTGCCATCTCTAGCAATTTGCTCACCACAACAGCTAAGCAGTGTCTACTGTCCAAGCCGTGTCTAGTGACTGCTGCAAACTGGGAGCATCAAGGGTGATGTTACATGATGTCACAATGATGTCACAGTGAGCAGTCACAATCGGTCACATGTCCCCACCAGCTTGACACACAAACAAATATAATACACATATAAATACCCAAAAGTATACAAAAATGTATAACAAAAAGGAGAAACTCTATAAATTAAACCACACACACCCAAATGTATATAAAAAAGAAAATAATAACATATTAAATTATATATAACAATATGTGTGGAATACAAGCTGGTAATAAATAATAAAACTTGAAAAATAAAAATATTCACAAAATAGTGTAATACAGCTATAAATAATCAAGAAAGGGGGCAGGGGAAGGAAGAACACTCACAAGATGGTATTCAATTATTGTTATTGCCATTTATATAGCGCCAACAGATTCCGTAGCACTTTGCAATATTATAAGAGGGGGGATTTAACTATAAATAGGACAATTACAAGAAAACTTACTGAAACAATAGGTTGAAGAGGACCCTGCTCAAAGGAGCTTACAGTCTATAACTTACAGTCTATAAGGCACATAACTCTCCACATACTCCTATATAAATCCTCGGTTTCCATCGGAGAGAGAAACATTCTCTTGGTGGGCAGCTCACAATAAAGAGACTGTTGGTAATCTAACGATAACATTGCTCTTACTTTTGCCTCACTTCAAGAAGCTGAGAATATCCAATATTCAGATTTTTTTTCATTATTGAACATATGTGTGCCACAGGTCTACGATACGAAGGCCAAATATCTATTATTTACCCAGCACTGTTACCAGCAAAGTACAAATCATAATGTAGTATTCAACAGGTTAATAAGAACTGAAGAGGAGGCAATTTTATGCAACATTTGGGCTGTACAGAGATGAGGTGGATGTTTGAATTGAATACACACATTCCCAAAGGATTAAATAATGATTTTGAAATTTGTCATTTTGAAAATTAGATTGACCCCCTTTTTTAGATTTAAAATTCTTAATTTTAAATTTATAATATCCACCTCATCTTATTCCTATTTTTATTATCATTTTTATTTTCACTGTTCTATGAATATTGGCTACTGTGGCACCCTGCTATACAGGGAGTGCAGAATTATTAGGCAAGTTGTATTTTTGAGGATTAATTTTATTATTGAACAACAACCATGTTCTCAATGAACCTAAAAAACTCATTAATATCAAAGCTGAATATTTTTGGAAGTAGTTTTTAGTTTGTTTTTAGTTTTAGCTATGTTAGGGGGATATCTGTGTGTGCAGGTGACTATTACTGTGCATAATTATTAGGCAACTTAACAAAAAACAAATATATACCCATTTCAATTATTTATTATTACCAGTGAAACCAATATAACATCTCAACATTCACAAATATACATTTCTGACATTCAAAAACAAAACAAAAACAAATCAGTGACCAATATAGCCACCTTTCTTTGCAAGGACACTCAAAAGCCTGCCATCCATGGATTCTGTCAGTGTTTTGATCTGTTCACCATCAACATTGCGTGCAGCAGCAACCACAGCCTCCCAGACACTGTTCAGAGAGGTGTACTGTTTTCCCTCCTTGTAAATCTCACATTTGATGATGGACCACAGGTTCTCAATGGGGTTCAGATCAGGTGAACAAGGAGGCCATGTCATTAGATTTTCTTCTTTTATACCCTTTCTTGCCAGCCACGCTGTGGAGTACTTGGACGCGTGTGATGGAGCATTGTCCTGCATGAAAATCATGTTTTTCTTGAAGGATGCAGACTTCTTCCTGTACCACTGCTTGAAGAAGGTGTCTTCCAGGAACTGGCAGTAGGACTGGGAGTTGAGCTTGACTCCATCCTCAACCCGAAAAGGCCCCACAAGCTCATCTTTGATGATACCAGCCCAAACCAGTACTCCACCTCCACCTTGCTGGCGTCTGAGTCGGACTGGAGCTCTCTGCCCTTTACCAATCCAGCCACGGGCCCATCCATCTGGCCCATCAAGACTCACTCTCATTTCATCAGTCCATAAAACCTTAGAAAAATCAGTCTTGAGATATTTCTTGGCCCAGTCTTGACGTTTCAGCTTGTGTGTCTTGTTCAGTGGTGGTCGTCTTTCAGCCTTTCTTACCTTGGCCATGTCTCTGAGTATTGCACACCTTGTGCTTTTGGGCACTCCAGTGATGTTGCAGCTCTGAAATATGGCCAAACTGGTGGCAAGTGGCATCGTGGCAGCTGCACGCTTGACTTTTCTCAGTTCATGGGCAGTTATTTTGCGCCTTGGTTTTTCCACACGCTTCTTGCGACCCTGTTGACTATTTTGAATGAAACGCTTGATTGTTCGATGATCACGCTTCAGAAGCTTTGCAATTTTAAGAGTGCTGCATCCCTCTGCAAGATATCTCACTATTTTTGACTTTTCTGAGCCTGTCAAGTCCTTCTTTTGACCCATTTTGCCAAAGGAAAGGAAGTTGCCTAATAATTATGCACACCTGATATAGGGTGTTGATGTCATTAGACCACACCCCTTCTCATTACAGAGATGCACATCACCTAATATGCTTAATTGGTAGTAGGCTTTCGAGCCTATACAGCTTGGAGTAAGACAACATGCATAAAGAGGATGATGTGGTCAAAATACTAATTTGCCTAATAATTCTGCACTCCCTGTATCTTATGCCCCTTGGTGTGTTAAACTCACTATATACACATTTTTTTATGACACCCATTTGGTTTAATGGGGTGATATATGTTTATTTTTTTTAATATGTTTAATATCACTTTTTCTTTCTGCAATGTATAGAATATATAATAAGATCAATACTATGAACAGTCTAAAAACTCATGTTTTATTGTTTTCTTCCTTATCAAATGAATAGGTCTTAATTTACTATTTAACTGTATGATTATTATTTATGAAATGTGGTGTCTGAATCGGACTAAAGTTGTCATCTGTATGAACATCTGTTATTCAATTTAAGATACTTGTTCTTAATAGATAATTTGTTCTACTAAAATATAGATTTCACTGTGTTTAGTAAATATATGATAACATTATGCAAGCAGTGTCACTTTAAATCATGGGACTTTTAAAAGCTTGGGAGAGATTGCATTATGCAAATCCAAGCTTTAAGATCTCACCAATAAGAGATTGGACATCTGCCCATTTATTAGCCCTTATGGGTAAGGTCTGAAATAGCTTCAAACGTATTGACGAAGCTGTCTGTGCACGGCGAAACGCATAGACGTGACAATTACGCATCCAGGTGAGCGGAGCAGAGCTTCACCGGGAAAGACGAACGGCATCCACACAGGTATTATTACAACTCCACCAGATGGAAGACGCCGAGAGTCCAGATCCACATGGGTAGCCCCCATTGTATTGAGCGTGGTTGTGAGTAACGGGTACATGTACTGGCATACTCACCATTTAATCTTCTAAGTGGCAACCTGTTTGCATTTTGCTTTACAATATTTTAACTATATTTCAACTGTATTGCTTTTAACCTTTGGGTTTGAATACATTGTTACTTTATCACTAGCTTATTAGCCATTCTATTGGATTTGACTACATTTTAATTATTGTAAGTGCAGTAAATATTCCATACAGATCGGCACTATTATTGCTATTTCTCAATTTTCTCTTACATGTACTATACAACACTGATTTTGTGATTGCCATCTATTGGGAGTATAAGTATTATATTTATTGTTTTTTGATCTGTGCATGAAGTATGGAGTTTTCCACTTAAACATCACTCCACTTCTTGAAAATTGTTAATATGTTTTGACATGTGGTGAATGGTGTCCATCGAAGTGTGTAGCTGAATTATCATAGTTTTTCATTTGATTATTGTTTCTATAAAAGGTAGACACGAGGTTCCTTTTTTCTCCATTTAACACGTAGGACATCACTCCAATGTACATCTCTGAAGATAAGGAATGCATCACTCATGCTCTGCTGCTCGAGGATACATTCTGTCTACAAAATGCTCTACTGTGTCACAACACTGCTTGTTCTTAAGGTTCCCTCCACTTCTGACAAGCCTTCATAGTGCAGTGGAAGTGCTCAGCAAATCTTTCGATATCTCTCTATTATATAGAGATATGCTGGAGTGAAAAATGTCGCCAATTAATTTTGAAGTTTCGGTTCATCTGAAATTCCGAAAAAATGCTTTTGAATGGATATCAAATCAGGGCGCTTTTGAACAGATAAGCTTCATAATTTGGAAACCTTAAAATTGGCATTCCCACAAAAGGGTAACAAACTAGGGAGCTATCTACTAAACACAGAAAAAAGGGGCTGAACTGAGTGATACAAACCCACACATGTAAACCTAGTGGGGAGTTTAATATAATTGACTTGCCCTTAAACAATAGGGGGAACAATACAGATCTTAACAGAGTATACTAAAGGAAAGAAAGATATGTACAATAGCTTAAAGTCCAAGAACAGGCTGAAGTGTGATAGGTAATGGATACACTCACATGGAGCAGAGCCTGACAAGGACAGGCTCAAACCACACCAGTGTTGGTAAAGTATGGCTATACCACAGCCTCCTCTGTATTCCCTTAATGTTTAAGGGTAATTCAATTATATTTAGCTCTCCACTAGGTTTACATGAGTGGGTTTGGATCACTCGGTTCACCACATTTTTTCTGCATGTAAGTGTTTGAAGAGTGAGGATACTAGCACGTGCGTTGTAGCTGCCATATATTAGATTTATTTACTGGTTACATTAAGCTCCTTGATTTGCACAAAGCACTTGGTATCTACTAAACACAGCTGAAAGATCAAAATTCATAAATTGACTTTTCTTAAATCTGATCGTTCTCCTATTTAGTATACAATTCCCTAATTTGTTATCCTTATGTGGGACTGCCATATTGCATGGTATGTGATTAGGGAGCAGTTTAGTAGATAGCTTGCTAATTTGGAACTCTGTGGAATTGCTATGTGTTCTGGTTGTTGTCTTTTCCAAATTAAGTGATACACTGGGCAGAGCCCTTCAAAAAGCACCAATGCACCCTGATAGAGAGAACACATACTATTTTATTTCTACCTCTGCAGAAGATATCCTCTCCTAAAAGTATTCTGCCAATGCCCCTTTTCTAGATTTCAAAATGGAGTATGCAACACCCTTTTCATGATTATCTCCTTTTACCATTCCCCCCATATAGATTGGCACACTTTTTAATAGAAACATTTTTTATTTGAGAAATGTACAACTGAGAAGCATAACTGGAAGCAAGTTGCATGTTAGTTACAGAGCTTTGAGACCTAAAATTTAATTGGGAATTTAATAAAATATGTTGTCGCCAAGCATGCCCTATGAAATGTGACATCTTCAATTAGAAGAAAAAAAAAAACAATTACAAAAAATAAGCTGGATCATTGAAAGCATCCTAGTAAAATCTCAAAGGATTAGATGTATAGTAATCAATGCAGCCAAAACCCTACAGCAATAAGAGGGCTAAATATATTCACAGATACATATTCATATCCTGAGTAAAATCCGAGATAATGTCCATTATTTTACATTCAAAATCCAGGAAAGTAGAGCTTCTTCAGAGATGTCTGTAGCATCCAGAGATGAATGGTACCAAGACCATCAGGCAGCTGTAGTTTGGTAAAACACAGGGATGGCCAGACTTGCAAAGCAGCACTGGGGTTGTAATTCTACAACGCGGGGGAAGAGTTAATTTTTGTTACGCCAGGTATAGTGTATATACCCTGCATATGTGTATTATCTGGCTAGAGAACTTACAATGTAATCATTTGGATGCTGCATGCATACTTTAAAGAGACACTCCAGTCACTAAAACACGAAGTCTGCCTTTTTTTGTTCTTTTACAAAACGTAAAGATTTCAACAGAAATTGGCACTTTTATAAGTGAATCTTGTTACACCCGCCCTGCATCTGCCTTGCAAAGATTTTTTCTTGCAAAGAAAAAAAATATTTGGGCATTGGAGTGTCCCTTGTTACAGCTTTACACTGTTCGCCAACAGTGCATACACAGTTTGGCTATTTGCACAAGCGTTTTCTGAAAGGAATTCTACACAATGTAAAGTGCAATACACAAATTTAAGGAAAGTATTAGTAAACAAAATAGGGTAAAAACAACCAAACAGCTTCCAAAGTAAAAATGCTAAAACAAAGGGGAAAAAATTGTGTGAAAGCCCCGGGAGGCCATGTAATTTTAGTATTTTCTCGAGAAAAGTCAGAAAAATATTAAAATAACACAACCTTTCTGGACATTTGTAAATGAGGGATTATCGCATATTTCTAAAAAGGAGAAATATGTGTAGTTCTAGTCTGAAATTAATAAATAATAAAGAGCCACTAAACATTAAAAAAAACGTAATATTGTTCAAAGCAGATAAGATGCCCTTGGAATAATAAGAAATCAACTTGTACTTTAAAAGGAATTATACTACTTGGAGTAGCGCCTGCTCCCCCGAACCACCATATTTTAATGCATTATTGAGGAAATGCATACAAATCCTCCACCTAGTACAAATCACTTAATAGTTGTATGTCCAAAAAATATATATTTTTTAAAAATTTCCAAAACAGACCAGTAACAATCAATACTTCATTGGCCTCACACGAGGAGAGGCAATATATCTGCAGTGATCCATTGCAAATCTGCACCAATTTGTAAATTAAAAGTACACAACTCTAAACTTGTACCATCACAGCTGTCAATCAAGCAGCCAGGAAATAAAAATATTCGGCAAACTAAAAAAAAAGAGTAAAACTTCAACACAAGTCCAGGTTATATAGATATTCACATTTATTTGAGATAGGAGGGTTCATTTTTTTACTTGACCCGATTTTAAAAAGAAACAATTCTAAACTCTGTTTAGTAACGGGCCTGGTTTAAAAAAATGTCAAGACTCCTTTTCCTTCATAGTAGGAGGAATTTTTATTTATTTATTTATTTTTAATTTTTTTTACACGTAGTCTGCTCCTGCTGGACATATTTTATGGCATTGTCTAACCTGGAAACGGCTGTTTATATATAATATATATACACACACACACACTTAAAGTCAAGTAACCAATTTAAACAAAATGCATTGAAAAATGGACCAATAAACTCAACCTTTTATAAAAGGAGGTTTTATTTAATAATAATTTCCCTCTCAAATTCCAAGGGCTTCTTAATAAAAATATATATATAGATTTTGCTCCTGCTCAAGAAGCAAACTTTCTGTTTTAAAGATTAGCGTCTCTTTAAAATAAGCCTTTTGCAGGCACAGAGTAGTCATCCTGCCTCTGTTGATTAGTAGGTCAATCAGGGCCGGATTAACATAGGGGCTGATGGAGCTGCAGCTCCAGGCCCAGGCCCATGTAATAGGCCCATTGTAAAAAAAAAAATGTAAAAAAAATAAATAGTTTTTTACTTTTTTTTTTTTACAGACTACTCTTAGGTTTACCACCTGACTGGTATTTTAAGGCACAGCTGGTATTGGAGGCTGCCTGGCCGTGTATTTTTCTCCGTATAAACGGAAATTACTCTGCAATACCAGCACCGGCCAGTAGGGGTGTAAGGAGAGAGGCAGGGATAGGAAGTTACAGCATCTCCCTGCCTCTCTCTACTCACTGATCTGCGGGGGAGCAGCTACACAACACAGAGAATCCAGACAACAGCTTTCAGCCTGCAGAGACATACTACAGCTCAGGTATGTGAAGGATGGGGGGAAAGGCAGCAGGGAGACACTAGGGGACACTGAGACACTAGGGGACACTGGGAGATGTGGGGACACTGGGAGACATGGGGACACTGAGACACATGGGGACACAGACACATGGTGACACTGTGAGACATAGGGAGACACGTTGGGACACGGAGACACTAGGGACACAGTGTCCCCATGTCTCCCAGCCAGTGTTCCTAGTGTCTCAGTGTCCCCATGACTCCGGGTGTCCCCTGGTGTCCAAGTATCTGTGTCACCATGTCTCTGTATCCCCATGTCTTTCAGTGTCCCCATGTCTCCCAGTGTCCCCATGGCTCCCAGCCAGTGTCTCAGTGTCCCCATGTATGCCAGTGTCCCTATGTCTCCCAGCCAGTGTCCCTAGTGTCTCAGTGTCCCCATGTCTCCCAGTGTCTGTGTCCCCATGTCTCTGTGTCCTTAGTGTCTCCATGTCTCCCAGTGTCCCCAAATGTCTCAGTGTCCCCATGTCTCCCAGAATCCCCATGTATATGTCCACAAGTGCCCCATGTCTTCCAGTGTCCCCAAGTGTCCCCAAGTGTCTGTGTCCCCATGCCTCCCAGCCAGTGTCCCTAGTGTCTGTGTCCCTATGTCTCTCAGTGTCCCTAGTGTCTTAGATTCCCCAAATGTCTATCACCATGGCTCCCAGTATCCCCTAGTCTCCCAGTATCTGTGTCCCCATGTCTCTGTGTCCCCATGTCTCTCAATGTCCCCATGTCTCCCAGTGTCCCCATGACTCCCAGCCAGTGTCCCTAGTGTCTCAGTGTCCCATGTCTCCCAGTGTCTGTGTCCCCATGTCTCTATGTCCTTAGTGTCCCCATGTCTCCCAGTGTCCCCAAATGTCTCAGTGTCCCCATGCCTCCCAGTGTCCCCATGTCTATGTCCACAAGTGCACCATGTCTCCCAGTGTCTCCAAATGTCTGTGTCCCCAACTGTCTGTGTCCCCATGCCTCCCAGCCAGTGTCCCTAGTATCTATGTCCCCATGTCTCTTAGTGTCCCTATGTCTCTTAGTGTCCTCATGACTCCCAGCTAGTGTCTCAGAGTCCCCATGTCTTCCAGTGTCCCTATGTCTCCCAGCCAGTGTCCCTAGTGTCTCAGTGTCCCCATGTCTCCCAGTGTCTGTGTCCCCATGTCTCTGTGTCCTTTGTGTCCCATGTCTCCCAGTCTCCCCAAGTGTCTGTGTCCCCATGCCTCCCAGCCAGTGTCCCTAGTGTCTGTGTCCTCCTGTCTCCTAGTGTCTGTGTCCCCATGTCTGTGTCCCTAGTGCTGTCTCCTCATTTCTCCCAGTGTCCCCAAATGTCTGTGTCCTCGTGTCTCCCAGTGTCCCCATGTCTGTATTCACAAGTGCCCCCACGTCTCCGAGTGCCCCCACGTCTCCCAGTGTCCCTGGATCTCTCAGTGTCCCCATGTCTCTCAGTGTCCCCTAGTATCCTAGTGACATAGGACACACTGAGACATGGGGACACTGGGAGAAATGGGGACACAGACACTGGGAGACTAGGGGACTGGGCGACATGGGGACATTGACACTGTGATACATAGGGACACTGATGCCAGGCTGGCCTTCCAATTCTTTGGACAGACATGCCCCCTTTTTGGGCATGTTCGCCCCTTTTGGCAGTTCTGGTCACGTGATTTGCGTCAGTGGCACACCCTTTTACCCCGCCCATGGACACTGCTGTTATGGGGTATGGATTTACTTGAAAGATGAAAGCATTAATTAGATAAAGAGATTAGCATAGAGTATGTGTTTTCTTATAGCTGCATCCTTTGAGTTTCCCTCCAACACCAACTCCATCAGATACATGACTCTTTAGAGGTATGACTGTTTTAGTGTTTTTGGTCGATAAAATTCTGTAATTAGGCCCCATCATAATTGTCAGAACCAGGCCCACTAGGCTCTTAATCTGGCCCTGGATAAGAGTACTTCACTTTTAATGGGGTCAGGTTCCCCAGGGGCCTTCCTAAATAGCAACCCCTTTAAAACACAATATAGATATATACAAAAAATGGGACACAGCTCTGTATCTGCAAAAAACAAGTTAACAACACATAGTGATGTACTGTGGTATACCAATATAAAAAAGATATTGTTTGCACTCACAAGATGTCAGTGGAAAAAGCGCCTTGAATATCTCCCCGTAGGGAATTAAGACTGTAGTGATCTCCACTTCCCTTGGCTTCCAGAAACTGGTGATGTCTCTGGAAATAAATGTCAAGGATCAGGATCAGATGAAAAATCTTGTTTTATTTAGGCATAAAATTAGCCCATAAAATAGTAAAAGAATATAAATAATCACAAATAAAAAAACTGTCCATTTCTGGAGACATCAGATTGGGTAAAGGTCAGTGTAGAACGGCCTCTAGTTTGCGAGGGTCAATTTGGAAACCAGATGCAGAAATATTATACCCTAAAAACTGAACCTCATGCTGATCAAATATGCATTTCTGAAGTTTACAATAAAGTCCATTATCACGCAATATTTGTAATACTTGTTTAACATGTTCATGATGAGTCTGGAGGTCTGGGGAATAAATAAGGGTATCATCCAGGTAAACTAGAACAAATGAATAGATATAGTTCCTGAGTACATTGTTAATAAAATCCTGAAACACGGCTGGAGCATTGCATAATCTGAAGGGCATGACAAGGTATTCATGGTGCCCACTCCTAGTGTTAAATGCCGTCTTCCATTTGTGATCCTCCCTAATCTTCACCAAATTGTATGCACTACAAAGGTCAAGTTTGGTAAAGATCTTAGCATCCTGGAGTCTATCAAACAATTTGGATATAAGGGGAATGGGATAGGCATTCTTTATAGTAATCTTGTTTAAAGACTAAACTCTCCATCTTTTTTAGCTACAAAAAAGAATCCTGCACCAGCAGGCGAGGAGGATTTGCGTATATGGCCTTTTCTTAATGATTCTTTGATGTACTCATTCATGATCTTAGTTACTTGTGGGGATAGGGCATATACTGCCCCCTTAGGAGGCATAGCCCTGGGCAACAGATCAATGGAGCAATGACCTGTGTGGAGGAAGAACATCAGTCTGGCTTTTACTAAACGCCTCCCTAACCTCCCAATATTGTACAGGAATTTAAGGGGTCAGAGACATAGCAGCGGGTAAAGCAAAAATGCCCACTTTTTTACTAATGTGAAACATGCAGTTTTCCTGACAGTCTTTACCCCATTCCAGTATTTCACCTTTAGTCCAGTCAATATGAGGGTTTTGCTTGATGAGCCAAGGGAAACCTAATATGATGGCACAAGAAGAGGAAGCTATTATCTGGAAGGTAATGTCTTCCTTATGCAAAGCTCCTACCGTAATGCAAATAGGCAAGGTCTCATGGGTAATAAATGGTTGAGATAGGGGTCTCCCATCAATAGCCTCAACCGCTAGAGGTGATGATCTATCCTTGACTGGTATAGTGTGTTTATTAACAAAATATAAATCAATAAAGTTACCAGCCGCACCTGAGTCAACAAGGGCCTTGCATGAAAAGTTCTTCTCATTGCAAAAGGTAGAAATGTCAATGAGAAGTCTGCTTCGGGAATTGCTTGAGGACGTATCCATTACACCTAAGACCTGTCCACTTAAGGTTCTTAGGTGCAGAAGTTTTCTGGACGTATAGGACAAGCATCTCTCATGTGTCCTTTTTTGCCACAATATAAGCAAAAACCCTCTTTTCTCCGATACGGTTTCTCTGCCTCACAAAGTCCAGTAACCCCTAATGCATAGGTTCAGGTTCAGACAGCGTCAGAAGGCCAGAGACAACAGGTTTGAAGAATCGAGGTTCCAGTGACATAGTCAAATGTCTAGTTCTGTTTCTAGCAATTTCCCTGGTCCTGAGTCTATTATCGATCTGCAACACATAAGTAATAAAGTCATTTAACGCATTAGGTAGGTCTTTGGCAGCAATCTCGTCAAGAATATTCATGGATAATCCTTTTTTAAAAGCAGCGATTAATCCGTTATTAGTCCAGTCTACCTCAGATGCCAAAGTACGAAATTCTATGGCATAATCTGAGTCTTCCTCCCTGCCTAATAGTTCAAACATCAGTTTGAATTCCGCAAGGACTTCTTGGTAACAATGAGCTATACTCCTATTACTTTTCCATAATGGATTATCCCAAGTTAAGGCCTAACCTTTAAGTTGGTTCATCAGATACCCAATCTTAGCTCTATCTGAAGGAAATGAACCAGGTGAGGCCTTAAAGTGGTACTCAATCTGATTGAGAAATTCCCTACATTCCTGGATATTACCAGAAAAATGCGGGGGAGGAGATAAGGAGATTGTAGGCGCCTCATATACTATAGGTGGAGGTACATTAGGCAGCGGTGACATAATCAGTAAGGAGCGTTCTAAAAGCCTGGGCAAATTGATCCATACGGTGATCATTCTCCTCTAGCTTTCTCTCACAAGCTGCTATGTGCTGACACAATTCTGCAGGATCTATGGCCATGTCGTAATGTCAGGATTGAAGTTGTTGGGACATTCACTGGGCCCAACCTTGTATAGATTACGCTTCTTCCATTACACATGATGTGGAGGAAGGGGCAATATCTGCTGAGTCCTTACAAGTATTTTCTTTCCCTCCTACACCTGCACAGAGGGGTAAAAGAAGAAGCAGGTGTTACAAGTTGATCCAGCAAGCAGAACTGTGTCACACCTAGGACTAAGGATAACGTATAACCGGACCTTAGAATGGCCGGACTTAACGTATACAAGTATAGTCAAAATACTAGCCGAACACAGAATCAGACACAACGATGAGGGAAAGGCAAAAGTCAAGGATACCAGAATTCAGGGAAGTCAAAACAAAGCCAAAGTCAAGTACCAAAAAATCAAGATCAGGAACGCATTCTCGGATTACCATCAGGATGAAACTACAACAGGGCAGTGAGCAAAAGGAGAATTGGGTTTTAATAACCCTAATGTGGATCCGATTGGCTGTAACCGGCCTTTGACCCCAAAAGCAATTACCAGGTTTCCATGTGCATGACTGCTGCTTGGCACAACTTTTCCTGTCAGGACGGTAATGCTGCTTGGCACAACTTTTCCTGTCAGGATGGTAATGCTGCTCGGCACAACTTTTCCCGTCAGGACGGTAAATGCCATTAACTAAATTTTTATGTGCAAATGAATACACCTCCTTGGTTGACATCATCAGCAGTGTTGATCTGAGTCAATCACAATCCTTCCCATAGGAAAGCATTGGATTGGTTGAGATTGTCAGTTCTGATGATCTCAATTGAGGTGGTGGGTCGAGCTCGGAGCCAAACACCATCCTGGTCAATCAGCATCTCCTCATAGAGATGTATTGAATCTTTATGAGGAACGTTCAGTGTCTCCATGCAGCGGGTGGAGACACTGAATGTCAGTGCAGCACACTGTGCAGCACTACCACAGGAAGCACCTTTAGTAGCCATCTGAGGAGTATCCTCTGGAGGTTTCCATAGGCTGTAATGTAAACATTGCATTTTCTCTGAAAAGAGTGTTTATTGCAAAAAGCCTGAAGGGACTGATTATACTCACCAGTAGTTGTTCTGGTGACTATAGTTTCCCTTTAATCTCCTAAAACCCTGGGTTTGTACATCCTGAAAAAGAGCCCATAACAGTCTATACTCCATCACCTTCTCTTTATTCAGTCAGTCTTTCTATCCCTTGTTCCAATGCAAGTCAGACTCCCACACACTGCTTTCCCACTGATTCAGAAATATCCTATCACTGGAAATGTTAGCATCTTTTAATAATGGGCTCAAAATTAACCTATTTATCTCAATAGTTCAGTTAGCTCATAGATGTTCATCACAAATTTCTGGTCTTTTATTCTTTGCATATTTGAAGTATATATATTTGTTAAGTGGTACAGCTATCGCAAAGATAAAGGCAATATAAAACAATGATGATGATGTTCAAATTGTTAACTTGTATACAGGGACATATCCAGTACTTTGTTAAAATAATTTTTGCAGAAGATGAAAGATCATACTCAATTTCCAAGCAAAATATATTTTTTTCTAAAACCAAGTGCTGCATTTACAGAGCACTATAAATGATTAAATGAAGAGAGAATGATCGTAACAAAAGGTTCTGTGGGTTGTAAAAAATCCAATTGACTGAGCAGAGTAATAATATCCGACTGGACCATTGTTTGGTCTTTTGTGAAGGTGTTGCAGTAAACATATGTTGCTAGAAGCTGTAATGCAGATTAAAAGAAGAAAAAAAAACCCTCATAGTTACAGTTCACCAGCATACATTTAAGATTAATTAACCACTCCAGATCCTGAATTAAGGCAATAATGTTATAATGACAGTGAATACAAGATGTTGTCCCTGAATATTACACCTGTTGACCTACTATGTAACTGTGCTGTACACAGTATAAGCCAATTTACCAGTAGGCTTATCAACCATAAAATGAACTTAATTTGAAAGAAGGGAAAGAAGCATGTGATATGTTACTGCAGTTCTCTAACCGTTTTGCATAACTTTGTCCAATTTCCAGCACATGTTTTGTTCTGGGTCAGCGCCAATCAGCTGATCCAGAATTTACTCGACACCCAATCTACAGCAGGTGGTGGATTTTAAAGAAAGTCATCCCATAATTTATTAAGGGGTTACTATTGGCCTGCTGTCACGTATTCATCTGCACATAAAAATGTGATTAATAGCATTTACTGTACTGACAGGAAATGTTGTGCCGAACAACATTACCGTCCTGACAGGAAAAGTTGTGCCGAACAACATTACCATTCCGACAGGAAAAGTTATGCCGAGCAGCAATCATGCACATGGAAACCTGGTAATTACTTTTGGGGTCAAAGGCCAGTCATGGCCAATCAAATCCACAGGAGGGTTTGTGCTGAGCAGCAATCATGCACATGACAGGAAAAGTTGTGCCGAACAACATTACCGTCCTGACAGGAAAAGTTGTGCCGAGTAGCAATCATGCACATGGAAACCTGGTAATTACTTTTGGGGTCAAAGGCCAGTTACAGCCAATCGGATACACAGGAGGGGTATTTAAACCCAGTTCTCCTCTTGCTCATTGCCCTGTCGTGGTTTCATCTTGATGGTAATCCGAGAGTGCGTTCCTGATCTTGATTTTTTGGTATTTGACTTTGGCTTCACTTTGACTTCCCTGAATTCTGGTATCCTTGACTTTTGGCTTTCCCTCATCGTTGTGTCTGATTCTGTGTTCCTGACCTCGGCTAGTATTTTGACTATTGTTGGATACGTTAAGTCCGGCCATTCTAAGTTCCGGTTATACGTTATCCTTAGTCCTAGGTGTGACACAGTTCTGCGTGCTAGATCAACTTGTAATCCTGACACCTGCTTCTTCTTTTACCCCTCTGTGCAGGTGTAGGAGGGAAATAAAATACTTGTAAGGACTCAGCAAATGTTGCCCCTTCCTCCACATCATGTGTAATGGAAGAAGCGTAATCTATACAAGGTTGGGCCCAGTGAATGTCCCAACAACTTCCTCCACCCTCATTACCTATGGGGTGAAAGCAGATATTAGTAATAGGATTTGGGTCCCAAAGACCACAACCCAATGATTACTGGACCAGGAGACTCGGTTCCATTGTCCAAACAACAACAAGCAGATAAGGCCTTTGGCAAAATGTGAATAAGAACAAATGTAAAACCTTAGGCGATTATCATAGAGCTATCTCTGCCAACAAGACCAAAGATTTTCCAATCCCTCTGGCAATATTTAACAATTCACCCACTTATACCACTGACGGAGATGGAGTTATAAAGTTTAAGTCACAGCATCTCCAGGTAGAATTTTGAATGCAGGTTTATTGTTAAAAAGAACCAGGGGCATCCCTGTTCCAATAATCACTTGGCACTGGGGTCTCGTGTAACACTTTTATGCACTAATGCTTCAACTCCATAGTCCACGAGTGGAAGAATTGGTAGTGGAGCATTTGCATGGTCCATACCTATTATCTATTATATGTATTACAATTAACTCCTTTATTCATGCTAAATATATATATATAATAATATTTAAATTCCCTATCATAGGCAACATGTTTCAGGTGTAACATATCTTTTTAACTTATTTCTGCTGGGACTTATTTTATCCTTAAAGCACTCTGGGATAGATCAGCATATCGTACTCTACTCTGACGGCACTAAAAAGCTTTATTTTACTACTAGAATCCATTAGGTGATGCTCAGTTATTGTAACCTTACACATTAAAATATGCATTTTAAAAGGTGCTACTTAGTCTCCAAGAAACCACAATGCCATCTACTGATTGGATCATGACATCTTGTGTTGTGTAGTGAATGCAGTGTCTGTGAAGGTGATGCAGTGTGTTTAGTGAATGCATTGTGTGCGTGTGTATAGTGGATGCAGTGTCTGTGTGTAGAGGATGCAGTGTGTAGTGGGTGAAGTGTCTGTGTGTGTGTATAGTGGATGCAGAGAGTGTGTTTAGTGTATGCACTGTCTTTGTTTAATGGATGCAGTGTCTGTGTGTAGTGGATGCAGTGTCAATGTTTGTGCAGTGCACAGTGCAAGTAGTGTGTGTAGTGGGGTTGGATGGGGGTGTGAGGAGTGAGCAGTTTTTATTTATTTTATAATTAGGTTTATTACCCCCTCCCGGCCTCTTACCTGTAGCCAGAGAGGGGTGGACACTAAATTCCCTTGTGGTCCGGTACGCTGGCGGATCCAGGGGGGGGCAACGGGGCAATTAAGTGTGTGTATATATGTATATATATATATATCGGTAATAAAACAAAATAAATTATATATATATATATATGCAAATAGACAGCCTGTGCCCCACAGCAGGCTACTTAAAGTGTACAAGGGTGGCATAATGCACCCACTATCCAATTGCCGCCTGGTGCATGGCCTTATCGGGACCTATGTATGGGCCGGGCATGCACTGATTTATTGTGAGGGAAATTAAAACTTTCAATAAAATCCACCCCATCTGGTTTCTTTGGCAGTCAGTTACAAATAGAAGTAAACTCTATATCTCGTTATGTATTTGGTGAAAAGTGCACAAGGAAAAAAACATTGAAGATAGAGGGGGAATACTGTCAAAAGCTAAGGTGGGGCTTCTTTAAGCACATATTTTTGTAATTTGTTATTCATCAGTTACTGAGGGTGGTGCTTTTTATAGTTATTTAGCTTCTTAAAGGATAAGGGCCGGACTGGCTCACCTGCGGCCACAGAGGGAGCTCCTTTGGCAGCTGCAGGGGGAGCTGGCTGTTCTGGAGGCCGCAGGGGGAGCTGGCTGTTCTGGCTCTGCTCCCCCTCCCCTGCGCGCCGCTTAATGAGACCGGGGCCGGAATATGACGTCATATTCCA
>OW240912.1:243273401-243601938 GCA_933207985.1 Pelobates cultripes | reverse complement strand
TGTCTGTGTCATGCAATGTGTGTCTATGTCATGGTGTGTGTGTGTGTCTGTCATGTAATGTGTGTCTGTCTGTGTCATGGTGTGTGTGTGTTTGTCATGGTGTGTGTGTTTGTGTGTGTCTGTATGTCATGGTGTGTGTGTGCCTGTGTCATGTAATGTATGTCTGTCTGTGTCACGGTCTCTCTGTGTCGTGGTGTGTGTGTGTGTCATGGTGTGTGTGTCTGTGTCGTGTGTGTGTCAGTGTCACGGTCTGTCTGTGTTATGGTGTGTGTCAAGGTGTGTGTGTCTTTTTTAAAGTGTGTGTCTGTCATGGTATGTGTGTGTCTCTGTCATGGTGTGTGTGTGTCTGTCTGGGTCATGGTGTGTCTGCCTGTCATGGTGTGTGTGTTTCTGTCTGTGTCACGGTGTGTGCGTGTCTGTGTCATGGTCTGTCTGTGTCATGGTGTGTGTCTGTCAAGGTGTGTGTGTGTATGTGTGTTTTTACTCACCTTTTTTTTTCCCACATCGTGCTGGTCTCCCCTCAACTGGCCCTGCCTCTACGGCTGAAATCATCAAGCTTGATGATCTCAGCCAATCCGCACTGACACAGGAAGCACCTCTAGTGACCGTCTGAGTGTCTGTCACTAGGAAGCAATGTAAACACTGCCTTTTCTCTAAAAAGTCAGTGTTTACATTGAAAAGCCTGCAGGGACAGGCTATAGACACCAGAGCCACTACATTAAGCTGTGTGTGTGTGTGTGCGCGCCTGCTAGTGAGTGGGCTTGCTTGTGTGTGTGTGTGTGTCTGCTACTGAGTGAGCTTGTGTTTTATGCCAATGACCTTATGTATATCAGTGAAATTGTTTGTCTATGAGGCTTACTGTATAATTAAACATTTTACTCTGAAAAGACCAATATTTTATATTGGAAAAAGATATATATATATATATTTATATATACAAAAATGATGGGAGTTGCACTCCAGCTCTCCTTCAGTTTCTGCCCGGTGCTCAGCTGCACAAATGTATAGAGTTCAAAGAAAGCCAGCACTCAAGGACTTTTGTGTTGCAAAAAATGAGAAACCTTTTAATCTAATAGGTCAAGAGGTCGACGTTTCAGTCCATCGTTGTGGACTTTCATCAGGACATGATATATATATATATCAATCATCTAGGGTGGGAAGACATAGCCTTACATATTACATGCGACAATATATGGCGCAATGACTTATGGGGCTGGCATAGATTTTTTTCCAGGGCTGCTTTGGAATCCCCAGTCCGGCCCTGTAAAGGAAAACATACAAGTGCCCCCACCCTCAGGGTCCCACTCCCGTGGCGCTGAAGGGGGAGGAAGGGCTTAATCCCTTACCTCTTTTTCAGCGCCGACGCTGGGACTCCTCCCTCTTCTTCCGTCATCGGCTGAATGCGCATGCGCGGCAAGAGCCGCACACGCATTCAGTCAGTCCATAGGAAAGCTGGCGTCTTCTCACTGTGAAAATCACAGTGAGAAGCGTGGAAGCGCCTCTAGCAGCGGTCAATGAGACAGCCACTAGAGGCTGGATTAACCCATAGGTAAACATAGCAGTTTCTCTGAAACTGCTATGTTTACAGCAAAAAGGGTTAAACCTAGCTGGACCTGTCACCGAGACCACTTCATTAAGCTGAAGTGGTCTGGGTGCCTATAGTGGTCCTTTAAGCATTTTCCATGTGTGAGCATATTTCAGATATAAACTGTGCTTCTATATTGTACATAGTTGCAATTCCTAAGTTAACTCCTCTCCTTCTGAGAATTTTTAAATTCTTACATATTTCACCCACATTTTGTGATTTCCTTCGAGGGACCTACATACGCTTTCACAGATGTATGTAAAAGGTATGTACAGTGTGCCGATCTTGCTTACCCAACCTGCCCTTATTGTCCCCATGTTAGGTCTCCCTGAACTCTTTTCTGAGGGTTAGCTTTTTTATATTATTAAGGATGCTTGGTGTCTCTTAGTACATTTGCAACTACTTTGCAATCACTAGGGCAAAGATGCAAAAATTCTGTACATCATTTTCTAAATTAGTATTTTTAAGTAAAATGTAGATGGCAATTTTCTATGAAGTAATGTATTTCACATGGCTATGCAGACTTTATTTCTTTATTTGTTTGTCTTCCATATATGAACAAAAAAGTTTGTGAATAAAGTATAAAGAAATATCTTTAAGTATAATACAAAAAATAAAAACCTTTGCATTTCTAAAATGCATTTTATTCATACATTGAATGACGGATTCTTTTTTAAACTTCATCATAAAAGCTTTATGGTTCTGCATTTAGTATTCATCCACATTTCTAAAACACCATAATTTAATATTATACACACATTTTTCCTGTCATTGTTGACACTTATGTACTCTGTATATGTAAGCATACATTTTAATGGCTTACTATTTGCTTGAGGTACCAACAAACATCTTCTTATTTAAGTAACTGCTGCTGCTTTAGAAAATGAAAAAATGATTTGCTTGTAGATACCGATAGACATGTGGAAAGACAGAGAATGTGACAAAAAAAAAAACATTTATCCAGTTGTATAGCAATCAATATGTTAGATTTGTTTGTTGCTGTTGAATATAAAAACTAAAGACTTAAATTAAACTAAGGAAAGATCCCATTTTCCATCATGGCACATGTGCCAAAAACCAAGACTCCAAGTTTCCTTTCACAGACCAACCAAGGTCTGAGACTTCCTGTTTGCATATGACATCATAGCATCATTAACAGAAGTTCCTTCTACTCCACTCTAGTCACTGAAAATGGTTTTATTGCAAAGGATGAGTCAGTTTTGCAAACAAGTGGTTAAAAGAAAAAGGTTGAACATGTGTTTTGTACCTTTAAATTTGTGTTAGTGTCATGTTGTCAATATAATACAATAAATATAGATGCAGGTTTATTCTGATACTGTACAGAGAGTCTACTCACAGAAGAATGTGTTGTTCTAGTAGATTTGCAGACTTTCTGTTGAAATAACCAACTTGGGAAAGAGATTAAATCCACAATTCAACTGAAAATAAAAAATTACAAATGGCTTGCAATAATCACCATAGTAGAAGATGAGTCAGGATAAAAATTAGTCAGCTCACTATTACAGGCAAACCCTTGTTTATCCAGCTTCATTTAACAGTCAAATGATGTACCCAAGCTGGCTTAGTTGTTGAAGTCAGATTTAGGTCAGATAATACTTTTGCCCAGAGAAGACAAGTATTTTTTGTATACACTACTATTTTTAAACATTTTGCTTTATATTGAAATTTTCTTACAATGCCTTGAAAAGGATTCTGACCATTGATTTGTTCTCAAAATACAAAATACAGCCTATATATATATATTGAATAGAAAAATTAATCAAACCACCCAGAAACTGCCTAGAAAGTGTTGTCCTCGAAAACAAGAAGTGGCCCTCAGTCACATTCAGGGCTGGGATTCCTGCCGCCCTAGGCAAAGATGCATTTTGCTGCCCCTTCATGAATACAACTACATTCTCTCAAGGGTTTATTCACTAAACTCTCAATTTCAATGAATAGAAAACCAAATTGCAAAGTTTAAGCAAAAACAGCTGAACTGTGACTGAAGTGGAGTTGGAGAATTTTTCTAAATCAGCTATTTTGGCTTAAATTTGCCATTTGGTTTCCAATTATGATCACTTCACTGCTACCACCCTGCACTCCGAAGTCCAGGTCTCGTCTAGCCGCCATCTTCTGAAAGAACTGCTGTTCATAACGGAACCAGTTTATACAATGTATTTGTGTAGATAATCTTGTGTCACTTGCACTCATTTTTTGAGCTAACTGCTGTGTTGCGCATGGACAGGACAATCTAAGGATATATAGTGATGTGGTCACCACGGATACGTCAGATAAAGTGCGGTATGCAATGCATATGTAGAGATAAGTACAAGAAAAAGAAACTCCAATGGTGAAGTAAGTACTGATGGTAAATCAAATGGATAAATAAAGTAATGTACTTACATTTACTAGAGCTAAACCTGCTCTAGTGTAAACAGCATGGGTGGTATAATCCCCACCTAAGGATATGATGATTCCAGGAAGCAGTTGATGGATGAATAAAAAGGTGTGTGTGTATATATATATATATATATATATATATATTGAATTTTTTTTTACCAAACAAAAACAATAAAAGCAGTATAAAATACTTAAAAGAGTCCCACTTTATGCGTTTCGCCTCTCCAAGGATTCTTCAGAAGTGTGATTTGGTCCTTGTAAAGTCTTGTTTATATAAGAAGTCTGTGATTGAAGATTGCTTCCTGGTGAGAATAATTGCTGATTTCTTGTAACCATTGTGGAATGCACACATCATACCGGAAGTGGCGCAGTGATTTACCGACAAGGTAGTCTCCATTGACTTAATGCGTGTCAGTCTGGAATGCATACGCAAACAAAATGGCGTTGTTGCGTTCCATTCTGTATGATCTTTAGTCCTTCCCACACAGGGGGTAGATGTGTATCTAGGATATCAATTGTGTAAGTCCCACCTCTTATTAGGAGGTCTTTACTCTGCCGTTTAATTTCAAAAGGGGTGTGTCTGTTGCAGTTGGTAGATATTCAAACCAAAAGACTAAAAGGTTAAACTTAAACTAGAAAAGCTACAATTTCTGGGGAAATTGTGTGAAGTGTTCTTGCTTCCACCAGTAGTCTACAACTGTAGTGGGCGGAGTAACTGTTATTAGTTATTTATATAGCACATTTAATTGCAACATTTATAAAAACATTAGCAGGTGTTCAAAAGGCCCTGTCTATGATATCACTTGCTGCTCCAGCCTGGCACAGGTCAGAGTATTTTGGCGTTTTCCATTTTCAAACGGTCGTATTTTAAAAACTATAAATCCTACAGTGAAGAGCTGTATATTGTGAGAATCACAAGACCCAGACCTACATTTTGATGCATAGTATGTCTCTGAAATATTAACAATGAATGCACAGTTGCAGTTTAGAAATTGCCCTTCAAATTTGAGCTGGCTAGAGTGGAGTTTCAATGAATGTCAATGGACGGCGTTGCAAACAAATGGTCATATTGTGAAAAGTATCAGGACTATGGCTTAACATTTTTAGTGGCAGAAGGGATAGCTGAACGTTTTGATATAAGATTTGTGTAGGTGGGCTTGAAAATGAGGGGGTGGTGGCAGTTTAGAAAGCATGTCCTGATTTTTCAGCTTTTGTCAGCTCTCGACGATATTCCGTGAACCATTCGGCGAAACTTTCCACAAAGTAAAAACAATCCAATCGGGAACGATCCGCACGTTTCGGTATATTTCTGTCTATGTAGTGTAAAAACTGTGGGAGGAGTTAGGGTGGTAAATTTGGCTATAATAAGAATAATAATAATATATATGTGAGATAACATTAAGTGTTCTTGCTATGCAAGAACACTTAATAATAATATATATGTGAGATAACATTAAGTGGTCTTGCTATGCAAGAACACTTAATTAAAAATAAATAAATGAAAGGCACTGTTTAGTAGATATACACCAAGTGAAACCATGCATGTATTTTAATTCATTAGGGTATATCTAAAAATAAAAGAAGAGACAATGAGATGGGCATCAGGCCCGGAGTGGCCATTGGGAACAAGGGCTGGGGATTAGTTCAGGAACATTGGCTGCGGACCACCAGGAGGTGGTCCCGTCAGAAGAATTATATGTTTGGTGCCCTAGACACGTGAGAGTACCTACAAAGGATTTAAATTCTGGACTAGATCTGCCTATGCACACATTCCCAATTATTGGGGTTTTTAGCAACCATTCATATTTGGGACAAAGTAATAAATCTCCCTCCTCATCACGCTGTAGTACCTGCAGGTCTAAAAAACCCGGTGGATCTCAATATTTACGACTTCAGTTTCAATATTCAAATACAGTATGGTTCCCGAGTCTGTACCAGAAGCATATATCTGCAGACCATGGAAGGTGCCCCACCTTTGCAGGAATACCAGGGGATTAAACAGTGTCAGGTTCGAAGGGTTACAACTAGATGTGGCCGGCATTGTCTGCAGATTTGCAGTTAGGGTATCTGATTTATAGGTGGCCCAACCAAAACAACTCCGATAGGAGCAGTAATAATACATGTAGCTCAACAACTGGACGAAATACAGTTTTGGGAGTCAACTCATCTGTTATTGAACCACAGCCGGCTTTATACAAATCCCCATGCAAGGGGTTTCCTTAATGTATTCCAGGGGTTTTTCCCTGGTGGACATTGTGGAAGACTGGGAACAAAGTTACCAATGATTTCCAATGATCCTTTTCTGTACTGGAAAGGTAATTGCGTAAGAACACTTCTTTAATTAAATTATCTCCCAGTACAGAACATTAAACAATATTTTTAAATCATCATAACTCTTATAATATTTAGCAGAACTCCACAAACTACAAAATAGCTGGGATCTAAGCGCTCAATCTGTCGAATTACTGCTCAGATCCATTCTGTAGAACAGAAAAGCCATTCGAGTGAAGTTTTGGACCGGTCAGCCATGAGGTGAAGTCCCAAATTAGTTCCAGGCAATTGGAGGTTTTGACCAGTCTTCTTTCGGGAGTTCCTATGAGTAAAACAGACGAATGTAAATATTCATAAACTGGGTAGTCTTGTGTCTGGAGGTCTGTAGTTTCATTTAGTCGAATGCTGCTCTGTTTGGATGAACGGAAGTACACGAACGAACGAGATGGAAGTCCAGCAGTGTTCGCAAGGTCGAGTGTCCGATTTTAGTTCCATGCACTCGATGACCAAACACTGCTGGGCGTTTATGCGCTAAGATGGCCGCCGCCACGGGTTTGTTCATACGAACGGCGACCACCCATCTGACCCTTATGATCTTGCGGTTTCCACATGTTGCCAATTCTTAATTATGGACACGTGACTCCACTGTGTGGTCTCACATTCGGTATTTTGTTCGACTTCATGAACAGTATGTCAATGTTCTGTTCGTAAAGTCAAAATAGACAAACCAACTTAGTCTTTTACAGAAGTGGCTAGTTTTGCCACAATACACACCATCTATGCAATCCCTATTCTTAGGGCACATTTACTTATTGTTTAACATATAAAATCTTCCCCATGCCTCCTCAGTACAGGTGGACTCACGTAATTTATTCAATATTAATATCACCATAAACTCAAGATGAACAGATAATCCTAAAGAAGCTTCGACCATGCGTCGGCACCTCAGATTCAGATGTGAGGGCTGCTGGGTAAGGAGTACTTCTGATTCTGTTCATCTTCACGAGGGCCTCGGCTTTCCATCAATGGCAGGTGGTAAGGCAATATTATGGACATCAAAACACCTACTTGTTTGAATTTTTTCCAGCAGGTATTTTCACTCTCTTAAAGTAGAGTTTTAGAGGGTTGTCGGGATCAGCAGAAGTTACTTCCCATAGAGCAGAGGCAAGCTTCATTCTGGAGTCGTGGATCCATGGAGTGATCTCAGCAACTTTCACGGATTACTTGTTAGCATATAATCTCTTCTCCTATTTAGTGGAGGACCCCTTTAAGACCTCAGACAATCAGAGGTGGTTGGCCGTACATGATTTCAAGGGGGAGAGACCGGTGTGTTATGTGGGGGCGCTCTTGATATGGAACAGGGCAATGGGGAGCAAGGCATCCCACTTCAGGTTGGTTTCCTGGCACATTTTAGCCAGGTGTAGCTTCAGTGTTTGGTTTATTCGCTCAACAGTCCCTGAACTTTGAGGTCTGTAGGCAATACGCTGTTTCCACTTAAGACTGAAGCTAGTGGCTACCTCTTGAAGGTGCTTATTCACAAAGGCCTGGCCGTTGTCAGGTCCCACTGATGTGGGTATCCCACACCTTGGGATGATTTCAGAGAGCAAGAATCGGACCACTTCTTTGTTTTTTTCTGTTGTGGTGGGCCGGGCTTCTACCCAGCCAGAGTATGAGCATTCAATAACCAGGACGTAGTGGAATTCACCAGATTTTGGCATAACAGTAAAGTCAATGAGCAAATCAGGCATTGGTAATACTACGACAGTTTGAATCCTTGGTGGTTGGCTAGGTCCTTGTCGGGGCTTATTTTTGTCACATTCCATGCATCCACTGGCCATTGCTTGTGTTACTGTAGACAGGCCTGGTAGGTAGAAGAAACGGTTAAGTGTAGCCTCCATGGATGATTTTCCTGCATGAGTGGACTCACGGAGAGCCCTTACAATGTTCACAGCCAGTGAAGTGGGTACAACTATTCTCCCATCTTCTAAATGGTACCACTTGTAATTCAGGAAACAGTCACATAAAGAATAGAAGAAGATGCTGTATTTTGGGTGCAACAGAGTAGCAGCCTATACAGGATAGGGGCGCGTCAATTAAGGGGTACATAACGTCAACTGTAATACGTATAGTTAAGTATCGCTAGCTAGCCTAACATGGTAAGGCAGGGCTAGTAGGTACAGCCTAAGTCGCATTAATTTGCTGTGATGATCATAATCTACTGACTGAGAGAGGCAGTATGTACCGTCAATTGTAGGTTGCACTATTAAAGCAATTAAAAATCATTACAACACACGCTTCCGTCTGGGGGGGGTTCGAGCTTGTGGGGAGTTCTTAACTCAACATCTTGAGATGCTATGGTCCCTATAGTCAGGTCAACAAAGGTAAGTAACGTTAGTCATGGTATTAATTTTAGCCATGGTAGATAACTAATGACAAGAACTCATGCAAACCAACTGAACAATGGGAACAAATTAGAGTGTTGGAAAACGTAACTCCAGCCTGAGGCAGGTACAGGAGCAGTCCGTGGTGAGCTCAGTGGCTGCCGAGGTTGATGCCGTCGAGCTCATGTGCCTGGTTGACCTAGGGTAGAATGGTTTGATGTTGCGTATGTCCCAAGTCTTAGCTGTAGCAACAGGAGTTGGCTCTGGTGCCGTTCTGTTCGAGTTGATTGGGGCGTTCACCAGGGAGAGGTGCAGTGTGCTGAGGAACTTTTCTGAATCTGATACTTTCAAGAAGTACTTCCAAACATATATATGTGTGTGTGTGTGTGCGTATGTGTGTGTGTATATATTACAGCACCCCTCATACACACTGTACCCTCACACACACTGCACCCCTACACACATTGCATTCCAGACACACACTAGATCCCTTACACAACTCTGGATCATCTACACATACATACACACACTAGATTCCTATATACACTCTGAATCCTCTACACACACACACTAGATCTCCTATACACACTCTGGGTCCTTCAAAAACACACTAGATCTCCTACACACACACTGCACCACCTACACACACTACATTCCTGACATACACACTCCGGATCCCCTATACACACACTAGATTTCTTGTAAACAAACTCATACTTACATTCTCTAAACATACACTCTCTAAAACTCCTACACACACTATATCATCTATACACACACACACTACAGCTCGTATGCACACACTCGCACATCCCCTAAACACACTATGCCCCCTATACCAACATTCTCTCACTCTCTACAGCCCCTAGCCACACTTATTACACCAACAAACATGACTGAAACTAGCCTATTTACACAAAACACCAAACCATAATCATCTCATTCTATACACACGCAAGCCCACATGCAGGCTCCAAATACATGCATAATACTCTTTCCTGGCCCTATTGTCTTCTGGTATCCTACTTATAGAGATGCCAGAGAAAGGCTCCTCAGCAGAGCTCTGCATGTTGTCTGGCCTGGAAGAGCATTGAACCAACATGCTCACTTTGAGAGCTCTTTTTGTTGTCATTGGTGATTACAAAACATACCATCTCTAATCCCGCCCAGTTCTCAGTGGGCCGCTGTGTTTAAAAAATGCTAAGGCCTAATTGTTTTCCGGATCTGGTCATGATGGGAACTGATAAACCTGAGTGCAAAGGTGCCAGACCAGTGCTGTCAAAAGGCTTGATCATAATAATTGATTGGAAAAAAAGAACAAAGAAATTAAAATGTGGATTGTCCCACAAAAATTCATCAAGCATAATTTCATAATCCTGCTTGATGATATGTTGATCCCTGCAATAAAATAAATAAAATCTACAGCTTTTCAGTACAATGTAATTGTATAAAGTATCAAGTGTAACAATTATCCTGCTTTAAATTAGGAAAGTCAACTAGCATTGTGTAAAAAATGTTTAAAGTGAACCACTGTCAGGCTTTAATCCCAAATTGCCTATTTGTAATTCTATACTATATTCATACAACATGCTATAAAAAATGTTGATCAACCAGCATGTTTTCATTTGGGGCATATCTAATCAACAGTGAATTAAATTTTTTGTAGTATTTGTGCAATTGAGTATCCCTTTGGGCAACTTGCATAGCAATTTACATTTTGATAAATTGTAGCTTATTTTAATATTTTTAGTTTGCAAAGTAGAATGCCCATGCCCAAAGAACATTGTTTTTTGTATCCTCTCTACCATTTAATAACATCAATAGCCACAGCCAAGGCAATAGCTGCAGGCAGATACTTGTACTTGTGTCTCCCATTGCCCCCTTATAGCCAGACGGATACACACTAATTAATATGGATTAACTGATTAATATGTCTCCAGCCATTATCTGTTATATATTTGACCCACTCCCAAAACATTTACAGAACTGTCTCCTCTAATAATCAAACAGGCGGATCGCTGTCTGTCGAAATTTCAAGAAACAGCAGATCAGAGTAGAGGGTAAATTACCAGGACCAAAACCTGATATTTTTTAAACTGATGCCCTACGGTTATTAAAACTTTACTAAATAGGCTTTACTAGAATGTTCTGCAACCTATCACACATTATTGTTTTCCCATTTCCTCTTTCAATATTTAAAATGTTCCATACTTTATTAATAATTAATCATATGAATATACCTATTTAAATATAATGAGATCTAAATAATTCTATCCGTGTCATCTGAGAACTGGAATTAGGTGAATAACAATACCTCTTATGAAAACACATGTTGATACAAAAAAGGTTAAAAGACAACAAGTAAAGCAACTGAATATACAGAATTAGTCTTCATGATACTGCAGTCGAACCTCCTAATAAGACCAAAATATATTTTACCGACTTTGCGTGTATTTTAATGCAGTTATACTTCTCTGCATCCCCTCCACAGTCCTACGGAATTAGGATCACAGTTTGATTTGCCCTTTACGTAGTCTTCATGTTTTATGTGTAAAATTGTTCCATTGCTGCTCATTTATTGATACATTCTTTATTTACTTTTCAGGTTAATGGCTGGAACTGCTGCCGCAGAGTTCACAGTTCTCTCTTCTACGAGCCCAGCAAATGTTTCTTCCTTTCTCTGCGTGTTCCAAAACCACTTAATACATAACAGTAAAACACCACCTATAGACAGCTTGCTGCAATACAGAGAACATTATTTTTTCAAATGAATACATTACACACAGACACACTTTATCTGATGAATGCATTGAATATGCTAATGAAAGCGTACATTAGAAGGTTTCTTATTTTAATAAAACAACATTTTACGGCTACAAAAAAAAAAAAATTGCATTCACAGCTGCCTATTCTACAGTTATGATATGTTAAGCTTGTTTTATTGTATATAAGCCAGTTTCCCCACAGTGGAATCAAAGATCAATTTTCGGCTCAAGGCAGATGTTAAAATAATAAACTTTTAAACATTATATATCTTTTATTTTTTCATCTCTTTTTTTTTTTTTTAGCACTGCCAAATATATCTTGGTTCTAGTAAAACTGCATTTTGTTTTCCAAACTGTTTTCTTATGAACTGTTTTCTTATGAACTGTTTTTCTTTATGTATTTATTTTTTAGCGGGTTTATTGGGGTAGAATAATGATACGGACCTATTAAATATCTCTAAATCTTTTAAGAACTCCATGAGTAGTTTGAAATGAACACCATTAGTAGTATGCTTGCATTACAACACTCCGATTGACATGAGGTGTGACCGAGTTCTGAATTGTGTCTTTGTGTCAAGGGATCAACTTCTCCCTTCCTCTCCAGAATAAATATTTGCTTAATAATTACACAGAGGCTGGTCTGTAAACAAAAAAACAAAAGTCTCAGCTCATTTGCTCAAATCGAAGTAGAGGAGTTGGCCCATCAAGTCTCATAATGACAAAGCTCATTCATACCAAATCAGCAATCATTGATTCCCAGGAGGAATACAACAAGGTGACCTACTTAGTAAGGTCACATTCACGCACTTAATACGTGGACCTCCCACCTGTAGTGTACAGGTGTGGGTAAACATTGCACACTAGCAATATGAATAACACTCTAATCACAATTTAGTTCAATATATTAAATGTAACTGTTTAAATCAGTCAAACAATTCTCAAATGTGCTAGGTATCTTAATGATCTCATCTATTTGTATACATCTCTAAGTGAAGTAGAATTAAACTGTCTCTATTAATCTGATGCATTTATCTGCAAAAGTAAATTGTCACCTGAAAATGTATTTTCATAAACCAGTTTAAAACAATAATGCAAAAAAGATGGACATAGTTTACCCATACAAGCTACCGTATGTTTAGCTGGAATTACTATTCGAAAATCAAATGTTGTGGTGGCTATTTTGGAATGGCATTGTTATTACTGATAACAGGTAATGTAGCAAAGAATAGCTGATGCTTAACTGCCAATCCGTGAGTGAGTTTGGAGCATTTATTACTTTTTCTTTTTTTATAAACATTTAAGAATGTTCAAAACAAAGCATAAACAGGTTTTATCATGATATATGACAGTACTTGCTTTATTGTGCTGATACATACCGATGCATATGGTCTAGATCAGTGGTCTTTTACAGATCAGTGTTCTTTAAGCCTGTTCTCAATCGCAACTATAGTCTAGGATTTAAGGATATCCCCACTGAAGATTTACTTTGTTAGTACGGTATACTAAGTTTTAGTTAGCATTTAATAGATAACTAAAAGATGATGTGTGAGAAGTTTTCAGTAAAAGATTTCCCATAAAGACACAAAAGCCATGGCCTTGGGACAGCAAGTAGAAGAGGGGGAGGATGGCCAGCTTGGAAGGGAGGGGGTGAACCACAAGTTTTGCTCCTGCAAACATTGCAACAGGTTATTATGGAAACACTCCACCAAGATTAGTATTTCCCCCTCCCTGGCACAAAGAAAGAAAGAGGGACCGGGGGGAATAAAAAATGTTTAATATCTCTTTTTTTTTTTTTTTTAAATATCACCCTCCCACACTACAGTCTCACAACTGCCCGTTTCAATCACCCAACACACACTAAAGATCCTTTATCCCCAACACACACAACAACCCCTATGTCCCCCTCAAAACACACACACACACAACAGCCCATGTCTACCCCAACTGCAACACAGCACTCCCTATCATGCCCAGACTCACACTGCAGCCCCTACTCCCCCACATATATTACAGCTCCACTTTTCTCCCTAAACACTACAGACCCAATTTCACAGAAACACAAAGGTAGTGAGAATACAGCCTATTTCTCTCCCAAACATACCTTATATCCCCTCAAACACACATATTAATCCGTTAATCCATATTAATTAGTGTATGTGTGTATCCATCTGGCTATAAGGGGGCAATGGGAGACATAAGTACAAGTATTTGCCTGCAGCTATTGCCTTGGTTGTGGCTATTGGTGTTATGAAAAAGGTAGAGAGACTACAGCCTATTTCTCTCCCAAACATACCCTATAGCCCATTTCCCCCCAAACACACATTGTGCCCCGTATCCTCCAAAACAACACTCTGCTACATGACTTTTAAGAACAGAATGCTTTCATGAAACCAAATGGGACACCTTCAATTGGACATCAGCTCGCCTCTATGAGAAGCCTTTGATTGGACCTCTGCGCGGCCCCGGTGACCACAGGTAAGGGTGCAATGAGCAGCACTGGAAAATTCGCACAGCACTGGATTATGCTAAATTTAAATTATTTTAAAAATGTCTTTGAGTATTTTTGAAGGAAGGAACAGATAGAGTAATGCCTATATGGCATTATTTTATCATAAACGAAAAACGTTTGCAGAAACCCTTTAGTGTTATATGTTTTAGATTATCCTCCTGTTCCAATTACTTATTCCAGAACACCATTCACCTCAAGTCATCATGTTTCATCAAGTGTCAGTGAATTGAACACTAAATTGTTCCAAACTAAGACTATAAAAATCATGCATGAAATATATCTCAGTTGGGGAATATTTAGGCCTATGTTTTTATTCAAATTCATTTGACTTATCCATTTAATGTTTAGTAAATAAAGATTGTGTGTATTTACACTTTCTACTCCAGTACACTGGAAACAGAAGCAATGTCTGTTGCTCTGGAAGATCTCCTAGTCTAGACTGATTGATGTATTATCTCTTTGCTCTTAAATCTAATTATGTCAGACTCTCAAGTCTGGGTAACTCCCACCTAAGACATATTTTGTATACTTATCTTAAACTGAATCAGTCACTAAAAACATTTAAGGATTACGGTTTACTTTTAAAGTAGCATGTGGAATTCATCTATCTGTAAAACAGCTTTTTGTCTCAACTGAACACTGTAAAAATCCCATCTGACCACAATAAGATATACTCACCTTCAAACACCAGTTATCTGAGTGACTTCCGCTTTTGTTCTTTATCCAGAATGGGAGCGTTTCTGTTAGGTATTCAATCTCTTCTGCAGTGTTTCTCCTTTAACAACGAACTCCCCCTTTTCAGAAATATACTTTATTGAATAAAACATTGAAAATCACTTTTTAATGTATGTAAAAAAAAAATCATGAGATGCTCTGTTTTCTTTTAAACTGTTATTCAAATTTTTGCAAATTTTATTATAATCCAGTTTAGACAGGGCACAGCAATGACAAACATTGCAAATGAAGAGGAGATATGGAAGCACTGTTTTATTTATCCTCCCCTCTGTCTCTGCATGCTTTCACTATGCTGACTGCCAGGTGCAAAGGACATTCACCTCGATATAAAGCATATTAATTTGAGACCCATGTGTATATTTTGCAGTATACAAATTGGCCCATTTTCAAGCCTTTTGGTTCATCTGATTCATTTTCCCAAATCTATCTTCTCTACAGAAATTTGAACCGGCATTTGGGGAGTCAGAAGTAATTCAAAACAAAACAAATGTTTTCACCATGCCGAAGTCAAAGAGAAAAAGGAATTAAAGGGCTACTGTAGGCACCCAGACCACTTCAGCTCATTGAAGTGGTCTGGGTACCAACTCCCATCACCCTTAACGCTGCAAGATTAAATATTGCAGTTTTTAATAAACTGCAATATTTACCTTGCAGGGTTAAGTCCTCCTCTAGTGGCTGTCTACCAGACCTATTCCAATAGGTCGACCTTGAGAAAGACCCAAATGGGTCGAAACGTCAGCTAATTTTTTATGTAATACCTATTGGAATAAATTACCCTTTTTTCACTTATTAAGTCCTTGGAGTGCATCTCTTTACTTTTGTTTATATATCTTCAACGCGGGATTGCACCTAGGCTAAACTGGATTATTTACATGAAGGAGTGCCAAGAATCATTTTTTGTACATATATATATATATATATATATATATATGATCTAAGTATATACAAATACAAACAGGCATACACATACACTGTCTTTAAGTGTATTTTAATATTAATATATATTATATATATATATTAATATTAAAATACACTTACAATGATATTATTTTAAATATATATATATATATATATGTATATAGTTATAATTTTATATATATATATATATATATATATATATATATATATATAGTAATAAATATATATGTATATATCGATCTACCTAAATAAAAAAATTATTGAAAAAAATGACATATATATACACATACGTATATATATATATACATATTTAAATTCTACATATATATGAATGTAATATTTTTACATAATTAAGTAATTTTATTAATTACGGTGTGAGGGACCTGCCTGACAAACCAGGCAGAAAGTCCACAGAATATTGGTTCGCAGGCCCTATATTTAACCTTGTAACTTTCCAAGACACCATAAAACCTGTACATGGGGGGGGTACTGTTTTACTAGGGAGACTTCGCTGAACACAAATAATGTTTCAAAACAGTAAAATGTATCACAAGAATATCATCAGTGAAAGTGCCATTTTATGCAGTTTTCACACACAAACATCACTTTCACAGACGATATCATTGTTGTGATACATTTTACAATATTGAAACACTAATATTTCTGTTCAGTGAAGTCTCCAGAGTATAACAGTGCCCCCCATGTACAGGTTTTATGGTGTTTTCAAAAGTTACAAAGTCAAATATAAGGCTTGCGTTTCAGTTTTTTCACATTTAAATTTGCCAGATTGGTTATGTTGCCTTTGAGACCGGATGGTAGCCCAAGAATAAGAATTATGATGGCATACCATTTACAAAAGTAGGCAACCCAAGCTATTGTAAATGGGGTATGTCAAGTCTTTTTTAGTATCCACTTAGTCACAAACACTGGCCAAAATTAGCGGTAAAATTAGTTTTTTGCAATTTTCACACACAAACCAATATGAACCCCAACTTTGCCCAGTGTTTGTGACTAAGTGGCTACTAAAAATGACTGGATATGCCCCATTTGTAAAACCTTAAGTTTTCTACTTTTGCAATGATATGCCATCATGTGGGTAATTCTCATTCCTGGGCTACCATTTGGTCTGAAAGGCAACATAACCAGTCTGGCAAATTTCAATGTGTATAAACTAAAAAATGTAACATGCTATATTTGACCTTGTAACTTTCCAAAACACCATAAAACCTGTACATTTGGGGTACTGTTTTACTCGTGAGATATTGGTGAATACTAATATGTGTATTTTATTGCAGTAACAGCTAACAGTATTATGCTATTCACAGTTAAAATACCATGCAGAACTAAAAAAATAACAAAATGTCTTAAATTTTGTTATATTTTATTCATATTAAATTATGTTTCATATATAAATATTTTATATGACATAAAAGCCCTGTTTCTCCTGAACAAAATAATATATAATAAGTGTGGGTGCATTTAATATGAAAGAGGTGAATTCTGGTTGAACAGACATATAGTGCAAAGTTTTGTTGACTTTTTTTAGATCACAACTGCCTCAGTCCTTAAGGGGTTACCGGCAGCAACCTTTTTAAAAACAATGGCTGTCCAGGATTGCAACTCCCTCAAATATTGCCCAAAACCGACACTAACCCTTAAATGCATGTAATAATAATGACATGTCAGCATTCTGGAGACATTTATAAGTCAGAATTATGATGTATCCAGACCCCTCAATTGCATTAGACTGTATGTATTCTTTCTCTCTCTCTAAATGGTCAAAAGGAAACAGTAAAACACATAGATTAATTTCAACAGCATTTAAATTTTAACTGCAGCAGAGTAAAGTGACAAAACAATCATTAGCGGGGTCAGTTCTATACAGTAAAATTCCAAATAAATTATAGAAAATGAACACTTCCAATCTGCCTTTTGTATTTTTGTGTTGGACTCCCTTAACATAATAGTTTGATAAAGTATTTTTTCAGTATAAAACAGCTTGGCAGCTTCCTAATACTCATTTTAATTGCATTCCATACAGATGTATTCAATAGTGAGTAAATGTAGACTATGAAGTGCTTCTATAACCCATATGTTCTTCTAAATACAGGGCCGGTGCAAGGGTTTTTGCCGCCCTAAGCAAAAATGATTTTGCCGCCCTATTCGCGTTTTTATGAGGGGTGGAGATGGGTGTGGGGCTTGAATCTATGTAGGGACAGAAGCACTATAGTTTTTTTAATACAGACAAGCACACTGATGCATACAGACACACACACTGACCCATGCAGACACACACAAACACACACATTGACACATGCAGACACACACACACAATGACACAAACACACACTGACCCATGCAGACAGACACACACTACACAAACATATACACTGACCCATGCAGACACACACACACTGACAAAAACATGGACCCATGCAGGCACACACACATTGACCCATGCAGACACACACACTGACACAAACACACACTGACCCATACAAACACACAAATTCTCTGAAACACACACTTACCTTAATTTCCTATATCAGTTGCAAGTTCACACACTCCAGGCATCTTAAGTGAGCCTGGCATCTTGTTACTCCCTGTGACAAACTCACTATTTTCCTGTTCTCAAGACATTTCCCTTCTAATTTGTATATAATGTTCCCAGAACCCAATTACGTTTTCCCAGTTCGGGAACTGCAATCTACCGAACACCATCCACCCCTCTGGCTCATTTACTACAAACTAACCACAAACTTAAGTGCTCGCCTGTGTGGCCGCCGTTCCTATAACCGAACAACAGGTGCTGTCGAAAACAGTGTCCATCTTGTCGCACGAACGCAGACAGCAGCACTTGGTCGTCGAGCGTATGGAATTTAAAGTCAGATACATCTTCGTGCGAACCTCTGTGATCTTGTGTTGACACCTGTTTCTTTTTCCGACAAGACAGGAGGGAGCTATTCGGTAGGATTGTTCGAATATACTAGGTGAACAATCGCTACCTATGAGCCAGTGGAACTATTTGACATTTAATACGTTTATGAACTCCCGAAAATGATCGACCGCTGTCACTTTTTCTCTGGAACTAATTTGGGTATACCTCATGTGTGCAGTCAGTCCAAAACTTTACCCCAGTGGCGATTCAGCTGTGTTTGTGGATCTGAGCGCTATTTGGATATGTTGGGCGCTCAGTTCCAGGCTATCCAGGGATGTAATGCTTGTGGGGATTCATATATGTGCTAGGTATATTTTGAGGGTTTTTTGTATAATATTTTGTACCTCTAGTGCCTAGGAGATAATTAGGTTAAGCAAAAGCAAGCTCTCTTATCTCCCAGACACAGAGGTGCCTGGGCGGGCTTACTGTACAAGTGAATGGAGACCCCCATGATGGGGGTCTATGTTTATAAGCTGGCCACTGGGCCATAATAAAACATTCTTCTTGTACCCTTCATCAAGTCTTGGCTGATGTTTGGGTATACCTGAGCTATAATCACTGCATCACCTTGGGACTCGGGAGATTTACAACTTATATACTTAGTTGGAGTATAAGGGAATCATTACACTTCCTGCATCCGCCTCACTTCCTTTTGTAACCCCCCCAATTGTCACCAAGCACAGGGCAGGGGGCAGGAGCAAGTGAGAAGTGCACCCAGGGAAAGGCCAACTGGGACACTCTCTGCTGCCCCACTTCCTGAATCCCTCCCTCCCATGTCCCTATGCATGGTTCAAGGGGCGGGAGTGCACTGAGGCTGCGCCTGCAGGCTACCTCATGGGATGGGGATCAAGTGCAACCAGGCGCCGGCCAGGAGGTAATTGAGCACTGTGTAGTAATGGCCACTGACGCCTGGCTGCAATCCTAAATTTTACTGTTTCTGGGTTTTTTGCCAGTTTTACAATCAGTTACTGGGTCTATCTGGTTGGTCCAGTCACCTAGTCATACCCAGACACCATTAGCTGGAGGTTTGCTCCAGCCGCCCCCAGGGAACTGGCATCCTAGGCCACCGCCTAAGTGGCTTAATGGAAGCGCCAGCCCTGCCTAAATACTGGATAACGTTTTCATCTACTTAGGCTGACGTATTCTTTTTAATACATAAGAATTAGTGAAATACTTATACTTTTATACACCTCTCAGTGAAACGACTGTAGTATAAATTTTTTTAAATGCAATAATAGTGCAATGTGTAAATAAAATATTTAATTTTACACTCAAATAAGCCAGATCCTAGAGTTTTGAACGTGTAATTCCTATCTGCCTATATAGGAGGCACAAGTCTACTATGAAAGCAATTCTGCTAAGAAAGCAAAAGCAAAACTGAATTAGCATAATATTATTATTATTATTTATAAAGCACCAACAAATTCTGCAGCACTGTAAAATGAGAGGACTAAAAGACACATATTTGTAACCAGACGAGTTGGACACACACAGAGGGTTTTGAGGGCCCTGCTCAAATGAGCTTACGTGCTAGATGGAGCAGGGTTAAGTGACACAAAACGTAAGGGTAGGGTAGAAAAGTAGTTTGCTAGAATAGTATTCACTGAGGACTTAGTGTTTTATATATACATATATATATATATCTATATTTATATATAGATATATATATATTTTTTTTTTTCTGTGACAATTGCAGGAAAGGATTAATGGTACAGGGAGGGACAGCTATTAACAGTTCAATTAATATGCTTGATGACGTATGTCTTTGGCAGAGCGTAGGGGTCTGGATGGGGCATATCTGTGTATGAAGGAAGATAGGTAATGTAAGGATTCCTCCCTATTCTCTTGGACTTCCTCCATGTTTGATTTCAGCTAGATCGGCACTACCCATATGACTTCCGTCTTTCGCCGATCTTTCTCCGCCCATGCTTCTGATGTCCCACACTTCCCTTCAAAAGGAAGCCGCGACTGCATCCAAATTGCTCAATCAATGTTTTCCTGTGTTTGATACTCTCGCATACTTGTAACCTTGTTGCCTATTTACCGACGGAGCTTCTAACTGATTTCCTGTGTACCAAACTTCTTGGCTTGATCCTGACTACGCTCTACTCTCGACTTCCTGACTTGGAACAAAACTTCACTTCTTATTCCTGCCTTTCTCCACATAACTCAAGGAACCATAATCCACTCTTTCCTGGACTCTAATGCTCATCACTCAATGCAAGATAAGTTCTCCTCTTATTAGGATTAACAATAGATTCTTTACCGAAGTTATTTGGGAACTACTAAGTGTGCTTCTAGGATTTCATTTGCATATTCTAATTGAAAGTCTCATAAGCCAATTACTCACTCTTCAATTGTCTTATTCATTATTAGTTGGAGTCTAAAGGACTATAACCACTGTGCAACCAGGATCTACCTAATTACCAGATTTTGTTATCTTTTTTCAAAAGGACTGTATTGTTTCATAGAACAGGAATTAACTCACCTGCTCTGTCAAACGTTATATTGAAGTCTATGGACCGTATTGCTAATTAAGCATTTCCTTTTTTTTTTTTTACATGCAATATTCTTGTGATGCAATTTGAAACAAGATTAAAAACATTCATGCATTATTATTTTAAAACCTTATTGCTGCAGAAGTCTGCCAAAGTTAAAGTGACAGCTTCAAATTTATTTGTTCACCTGCAGTTGAGTTCCAAATACATTTTTCCCAAGAAGTATTACAGATAGGTAGCAGTAGTGTTATGTAGAGATTTATAAGCGAGTACCAGAATACCATAATAACAACTAGAAGTCATGTGTTTTTTGCAATTATGTACACTTACATGTCACAGAGTGCTACAAATTTGTTCTAGATTGTCAAACTTGAGTATTAATTAAAGTAACCATTTACCTTTTGTTATGATCCATGTTATAGTATATGATAACACATACATGGTCACACTGTAAAGCCTTTACCTAAAATAAAACTTATATATTGGACACTCACAGCCTGTGTTCTGGTCCAGAGGTCCAAATCCTAAACACCAATTTAACCAAAAACAAACACACTGTCACTGTCAGTGTTTTTTTTACTTACTTTATAATTCAACATGAATTCAAACATATTTTTATGTAAAGGTAAATATACAGCCAAACTGGAAAAATTATTTATTTTACCCATGCTTTCAATTTGGCTACTCTGACCTGGCTCAGGCTCCTCCTCCTATGTCAGCAGATGGGGAAATGTAATGCATATGCCCAGTGAGCACTGCCCACACACATTGACTCAATGCTTTCCTGTGGGGTTTTTCAACATGCTGGTAGTCCTCATGCAAATTCTCTCTACAATTCCACCCTTTCTTCTCAACTAGACATTGTGGTAGGCATGTGCATGGGAAAAATTTTCGGTTCGGCATTCCGAAATTTGGGACTTCGGCAATTCGGCACTTCGGCAACTTTGCCACTTCGCCACTTCGCAATCTTGGTAACTTCGGCACTTCGGAACTTCGGCAACTTTGGTAACTTCGGTACTTTGGAATTTCGGAACTTCTCTTGCAGTCGCTTGGTAGATAACTCCCTAATTCCCACGGTATTAGGGAGTTATCTACCAAAAGGCTGAAAGACCTAAATTGGACCTAAAATCAGCCAAATTTACTAATCCTAAGTAATGATTACTTAGTATTAGTAAATGATGCCCCTACTCACTAAACCTAATGTCCTCCCCCCTGAGAGGTGGGTGGAGGCCCTAAATTAGAATGGGGGGAGGTTCTAATGTCCTCCCCCCTGGCCCCCACACCTGAGTGGTGGGTAGGGGCCCTATATACTAATTGGGGGGAGGACTTAATGTCCTCCCCGCTAACCCCCACCCCTGAGCGGTGGGTGGGGCCCTAAATACTAATTGGGGGGGACACCTAATGTCCTCCCCCTTGGCCCCCACTCCTGAGCGGTGGGTGAGGGCCCTAAATTAGAATGAGGGAGGAGGACCTAATGTCCTCCCCCCTGGCCCCCACCCCTGAGCAGTGGGGGCCCTAAATACTAATTGGGGGGGAACCTAATGTCCTCTCCCCTGGCCTCCACCCCTGAGCTGTGGGTGGGGGCCATAAATACAAATTAGGGGGGGACCTAATGTCCTTCCCCCTGGCCCCCACCCCTGATCGTCAGATGGGGGCCCTAAATAAAAAAAATACCCCCCCCCCAGGTGACTAGGGGTCCCCAAACCCCTAGTCACCACCCTCCCCCAAAAAATTAACCCCTACCTACCCCCCTCACCCTAATAATAATGAGGGGGGACCATTAACTAAGTACCTGTAAAAAAAAAAAAAAAAAACTTACCATTTCATGTTTTCTTTCTTCTAAAATCTTCTTTTTTCAGCCCCAAAAAAGGCCAAATAAAAATCCATAATAACCGACGCAATTAAAAAAAAACGAGCGCCCCAAAAAATAATCCATCTTCACCCGGCGAGGGTTCCGCGCAGACTGAGTTCTGCAGGGCAGGGGAAGGCTTATAAAGCCTTGCCCCGCCCTGCAATTAGGCTCAGAGTACTCTGATTGGTGGGTTTAAGCCATCCAATCAGAGTGCTCTGACAGGTAAATTAAGAGACTGACAGGTAAATCTCTACATTTACCTGTCACAGCACTCTGATTGGTTGGTTTGAAATCCACCAATCAGAGTGCTCTGTGTCATTTTACACAGCGTGGAAAAGTTCTTTGGAATTTTCCCACGCTGTGTAATTTGACTCATAACTCTTTGATTGGTGGATTAAGTTATCAATCAGAGAGTTATGAGTCAAATTACACAGCATGGGAAAATTCCAAATAACTTTTTTTTTTAAGTGTGTCGGTTATTATGGCTTTTTATTTGTAGGTAGGGGATACTTTTTGGGGGGAGGGGGTGACTAGGGGTTTGGGGACCTCTAGTCACCCAGGGAAGGGGGGGTTAATTTTTTTTATTTCGGGTCCCCACCCGCCGCTCAGGGGTGGGGGATGGGGGGAGGACATTAGGTCCCCCCCTAATTAGTATTTAGGGCCCCCACCCACCGCTCAGGGGTGGGGGCCAAGGGGAGGACATTAGGTCCTCCCCCCTCATTCTAATTTAGGGCCCCCAGCCACCGCTCAGGGGTGGGGGCCAGGGGGGAGGACATTAGGTCGTCCCTCCAATTAGTATTTAGGGCAGGGGGAGGACAATAGGTCCCCCCCTAATTCTAATTTGGGGCCCCCACCGCTCAGGAGTGGGGGCCAGGGGGAGGACATTAGGTGTCCCCCCCCAATTAGTTTTTTAGGGCCCCAACCACCGCTCAGGGGTGGGGGCCAGGGGGGAGGACATTAGGTCCCCCCCTAATTCTAATTTGGGGCCCCCACCCACCGCTCAGGAGTGGGGGCCAGGGGGAGGACATTAGGTGTCCCCCCCCAATTAGTTTTTAGGGCCCCACCCACCGCTCAAGGGTGGGGGTCAGGGGGGAGGACATTAAGTCCTCCCCCCCAATTAGTATTTAAGGCCCCCACCCACCGCTCAGGGGTGGGGGCCAGGGGGGAGGACATTAGGTCCTCCCCCTCATTCTAATTTAGGGCCCCCACCCGGTACAGGTAAACAACTTCAACACCCTTCATGCCTATTTCACACTTTTTACTCTCTTCTTCACCCTGTTGAACCCCTCCTCCTACCACTTTGTCTGCCACAAACATTGTAACTCACTTAACTGAAAAGATTTCTACAATCAAGGAAGAGATCTCTCATCTCTTTCCCTCCCCTACCAATACTTCCCCAAACCTCCCTCCCTCTGCTGTTCTGTTCTTATTCACACCAGCTAAAGCAGAGGTTTCTGCTATGTTCTGGTCCTCCTGTTTCCTCGACCCTATTCCCTTATATCTCATCTGCACTTTATCCTTCTCTTGCACTCCCTCTAACTAATATTTTCAATTTCTCCCTCTCCTCTGGCACATTTCCTTCACCCTTCTAACATGCAACTCTTAACTTGTGTCTCTGACTACCTCTCTGCAATTTCCAACTGATCACATTCTTAAACAGGGCCGGCGCGTCCATAAGGCGGCACAGGCGGCCGCCTTAGGGCGCGCGGGCTCTGGGGGCGCAATATTTCAGTGACTGGCAGGAGGGAAGCTCTCCCTCCTGCCAGGCCACCATCTCGACCCCCGGCGCAGCAGTGCTGTGATCAGGCGCGGCGAGGGAGCTTTAACCTCTCTGCTCTGCTCCCTCACGCGCTGTCTGCTGATGCCGCGGGAGCCGGAATATGACGTCATATTCCGGCTCCCGCGGCATCAGTAGGCAGCCCACGAGGGAGCAGAGGATGGAGATTAGAGCTCCCTCGCCGCGCCTGATCACAGCACTGCCGCACGCCTCTCAGCAGCCCCAGCCCTCAGGGACCGATCCATCGTCCACACCAGCTCTCCAGGTAGGGAGGCTGGGTGGAAAATGTGTATTTATAAAATAATTAGTGAATGTATGTGATGTGTGTCTGTGAGTGACAGAGTGTGTGTGTCTGTGAGTGACAGTGTGTGTGTGTCTGTGAGCGACAGAGTGTGTGAGTGACAGTGTGTGTGAGTGACAAAGTGTGTGTGTCTGTGAGTGACAGTGTGTGTGAGTGACAGAGTGTGTGTGTCTGTGAGTGACAGTGTGTGTGTGTCTGTGAGCGACAGTGTGTGTGAGTGACAAAGTGTGTACGTCTGTGAGTGACAGTGTGTGTAAGTGACAAAGTGTGTGTAAGTGACAAAGTGTGTGACTCTGTGAGTGACAGTGTGTGTGTCTGTGAGTGATTGTATGAGTGTGTGTGCATGTGAGTGTATGAGTGTGTCTGTCAGTGTATGATGAGTGTGTTTGTCAGTGTATGAGTGTGTGTCTGTCAAATCAGTGAGAGTATGTTTGTCATTGAGTCTGTGTGTGACTATCAGTGTGTCTGTGAATGAGTGTCAATCAGTGTGGGTCTGTCAGTGTCAATGAATGAGTGTGTGTCAGATCAATGAGTCTGTGTCTGTCAGTGACGTCTGTGTGTTTGTCATTGAGTGTGTGACTGTCAGTGTGTACAGAGTGTAGCGGAGCAGAGCGCAGTACAGGAACTTCTGTTTCCTGTACCTGGCCAGACTGACAGGAGGTGCTCACAGAGAGAGCACTCCCTGTCAGTCCGGTCGGGTACAGAAAACTGAAGCTCCTTTAGGGGATCTGCTCCACTCGGCAATGCAACAGTAGAGGTAGGAGGCACACCAGGAAGGGGAGTGTGACCACTAAAGGGGTGTGGGGTGCACCAAGGGGCAGGGAGGGAATGGGAGAGAAACACCAAGAGACAGGGAAAAGAGGGGGGAGGGAAGAACACTAAGGGACAGGGAAGGGAAGTGACTACTAATGGTCAGGGAGGGGAGAGAGGCTGGTTAAGAGGCACATAGGTGAAGATGGTTTTTTTGGGGAGCGGGGGGGCGGAAAAATGCATCTTCGCCTATGTACCTAAAAATCCAAGCACCGGCCCTGTTCTTAAACTCAACCTGTCCAAAACAGAGCTTCTGGTCTTTCCTTCCTCAAGTGCCTGTCTCCTTCCAAGTCAACGGCACTACTGTTAGCTCTACTGTTCTCTTTGACTCTGACCTCTCCTTCTACTCACATGTCCAGTCAATCGCCAATTCTCAAAGACATAGTGTTTATCTATCTCTATTTAATGGCTAAGATTGGTCCATGCTCTCTCACCTTCTTAGTGGTCTTATTTGTTCCCCGTTACAGTTTATAATGAATGCAGTGGGTGAGGCTCATCTTTGCCCACACATCCCACGCCTCACCCCTCTGTCAGTCTCTACATTGGATTCCTGTAAAATATAGAGATTAAAGATTGTCAGGTCTCCGCGAGGGGCAGATCGTGTCGGCTGTGCGTGTCAGCTAAACTTGTTCCACGCCCCAAGCGACAGCTTTAAATGCCCACACGCCGCTCGCAGCATCTCAACACTTCCCCTTAGCATGAGCGGCGGCTTCCAGTGACCACGCGCCACTCGCAGCTGTGTCACTTCTCCCCATTAGCCTTCTGGTTAATGCGTGTCTAAATAGGCGCCCGAGTCAGTCACCTGATTCGGCGCGCAATGGTGACATCACAGGTCAAAGTGGGAGTCCCATGTGTGATAATTAACTCTGATTGGAAGTTAGCCAGTCGGAGTTTCCCTAAGCATATATAAACTTACCTTTTCCATGTCTCCTTGCCCTGTTGTGGTCTTTATTAGCCCACTAGCACGTTATACTGTGTCTGGATTATTTGGCTAACGAACTTTGGCTTGTCTTACGTTTACCCTGTCTTCTCTGATCCTTAACCTCGGTTTGCTTTTCGTATTCCATCTCTCTGTAATCCTAGACCTCGGCTTGTACTCTGACTGTTCTATTTCTTTGCATAGCCTGGCCATTCTAAGGACCGGTATTGCAATTCTGTGCAGGCCCGGACTGGGAAAAAAATTCGGCCCGGGCATTTTTTTATCACAGCGGCCCACTAAGAAGGGGGCGAGGCAGAAAGGGTGTGTTTTGTCATCACTCATGACAAACACGCCCCCTCTCAAAGTGAGCATGTTGGTTCAATGCTCTTCCAGGGCAGACCATGTGCAGAGCTCTGCTGAAGAGCTCTAGCATGAGAAAAAAGCCCTGTATTTGTTCTGTACAGTGCAAGCAAATGTAATAACATGCTTGCACTGTGTTTCCTTGCAACTTGTCTCTGGTGTCTCTATAAATGGATACCAGGAGACAAAAGGGCCAGGAAAGAGTATTGTGCATGTGTTTGGAGCCTGCTTGTGGTATTGCGTGTGTGCAGAGTGAGCTGGTCGTGGTGTGGTATTGTGCAATAAGGTCGGTTTTAGTCGTGTTGTGTTTGTGGTGTAATGTAATGCATATGTGGCTAGGGGCTGTAGAGAATGTGTGTATAGTGGATGTAGCAAGTGTGTGCATACAGGCTATAGTGTGTGTGTGTGTGTGTGTGTGTGTGTGTGTGTATAGGTGATGTAGTGTTTGTAGAGAGTGTGTGAGATCTAGTGAGCGTGCCTATATAATGGATTCAGAGTGTATATAGGGATCTAGTGTGTGGGTATGTGTGTAGATGATTCAGAGTTGGGTAAAGGATCTAGTGTGTGTCTGGAATGTAATGTATTTAGGGGTGCAGTGTTTGTGTGAGGGGTGCTGTGTGTGTGAGGGGTGCTGTGTGTGTGAGGGGTGCTATGTGTATATATATATATATATTATTTTTTTTATATAAATATGTTTGGAAGTATTGTGTATGTGTGTGATGCAGTGTATAGGGGGGTTGTGTGTGTATGTGAGGGGTGCAGTATGTGTGTGTGATGGATGCTGTGTGTGAGGTGTGCTTTGTGAGGGTGCTGTGTGTGTGAGGGTGCTGTATGTGTGGGTGCTGTATGTGATTGATTTGTGTGAGGGTGCTGTGTGTGTGGGTGCTGTGTATGATGTGTGTGAGAGTGTTGTGTGTGATGTGTGTGAGTGCTGAGTGTGATAGTGCTGTGTATCATGTGTGTGAGAGTGCTGCGTGTGATGTGTGTGAGAGTGCTGAGTGTGAGAGTGCTGTGTATGATGTGTGTGAGAGTGCTGTGTATAAATGTTGTGTGTTGGGGGTAAACAAATAAACTAAGTGGGGGTAAACATACAAATAAAAAAACTAAGGGGGGTAAATAAACAATAAAAAACTAAGGGGTAAATAAACAATAAAAAATCTAAGGGGGTAAATAAACAATTAAAAACTAAGGGGGGTAAATAAACAATAAAAAAACGAAGGTAAATAAACAATAAAAAAACTAAGGGGGGTAATAAACAATAAAAATCTAAGGGGGTAAATAAACAATTAAAAAAACTAAGGGGGGTAAATAAACAATAAAAAAACTAAGGGGGGTAAAGAAACAATAAAAAATCTAAGGGGGGTAAATAAACAATAAAAAAAACAAAGGGGGGTAAATAAACAATAAAAAAAATAAGTGGGGGTATATAAATATAAAAAAACTAAGCAGGCATTAAATCCCCCCTCCCTTCTTACCTTTAGCCTGGGAGGGGGGGACAGGCACGGTGGTGTCTGGGAGCGGAGGGACCGGCACTCGCACACCATCCCTGGTGGTCCAGTGGTGAGTGATCTCTAGCCTGAGAGCTAGAGTTCACTCTCGCGAGATCGGGGTGTTGCCATGGCAACGCTCCCAATCTCGCGAGAGGAACCCGGCGGAGCTGCAAGATAGAGCTCCACCGGGTCCTCTCCCTCCCCAGCCGCAGGTCTATTTAAATGGGCCGGTGAGGGAGATCTTTGATCTCCCCACCGGCCCTCCATGGAATACAGCGGGGCCGGCGCCCTGCCGGCCTCGGCCCATGGCCACCGCGGCCCACCGGGCATTTGCCCGGTGTGCCCGTTGGCCAGTCCGGGCCTGATTCTGTGTGTCTGTGACCTGTCTGCGTGTTTAGGTTCCCTTGACAACCGTGACAAAGATAATGGTATTTGCTTACAAATCTCTACATAAAGCTGCTCAAACCTAACTATCCTCCCTAATAGACAAGTATGTCCCATCCACGTCCCAAAAGACCTACATCCATCCTCTGTTTGTACTCCCACCTCTGATGCTTTCCTTTAAGAATTCTCTAGGGCTGCATCTTTTCTGTGGAACTCCCTTACCTTCTCCAGTAGAGTTTCATTCAGTCTCCATTCTTTTAGAAAATCATTAAAAGCTCACATCTTTCGAAAAGTATATTAATTGAAATGTTAACAACTTTCCCTCCCCACACCCTGATTCCTCTCCTGCAATTGTCATAAAAATTATAAAATATAAAAAGAGAGAGTGGGGGCAGACCTAACAATGAGCCGGACCAGACGCCATTTCTGGTAGCTCCGTGTAGACCTTCCAACGCCGGTCACACACACTGTTCCCAACCCAAACCACCCTCACCTGACAGGGTGAGCCATGCTGAGTTCATCGATGCCCTTCTTCTAACCCGCGAAGGTGCAGAAGCAGCGGCACTGATCAGGGGTCTCCTGCTCACCGGCCCTCGCGAGCTGGTAATCACTCCTCTGTGAATTTGAGGACCCAGACAAACCTGACTGGGGCTCCTTGCCTCCAACTGAGAACACACCAGCCATGGGGCACCTCCCACAAAAACAACAGGGATATCGGGACCATGCTGCAGAGGCAAATACCACACAAGATGGCACCCGCATAGGGCCTCCACAGCACACACACCAGTACTCCAGCGGAGGGACAGGGAGCACATACATTCGCAGCTTCCCAAGGGTCACAGATTTCCACAATCTCCCAAACTGACCAATCCACTCCCAAGAAAACCACAGATGGGTCAGCACCTACCACCAATATGACCTACAGCTCCCACAAAATGCTGGCAGCAGACACTGATATCATCAGGGCAGATGTGAAAAAAGTCACAGCCAGAGTTCAGAATGCAGAGGAAGAAATTACTAACATACACAGTGGCATGACTACCATAAATGGTACTTTCCAACAACCTCAATCAAACCGATGCTGGTGACACAACTGTCAACCATAGAAGACAGAAGCCGACACAATCACATTGAAATCTGGGGCATCACTGCCACTATCTCGACTGACAAGCTACTACATTACCTGAGATGCCTCCTGTCATCTCTTATACCTCTTGCTGTGGCTCAGAAGATCGTCCTGGATGGAATATATTGTCTGCCTACCTCACTTAAAATATCACCCACTCCAGGGGCGTATTAGCCGCGAGGCAAACAAGGCATTTGCCTTGGGCGGCATTTTTCAGGGGGCGGCAAAAAACGCCGCCCCCCAAATGCCCAGGGCAGATGCCTTGTTAGCCTTGTGGCTAACTGACATCCCGAGCGGGCGGGCGGCGCTGGCAGGCGGGCGGCCGGCGAGGGAGCACTTCTCATGAGCTGACTGCTCAGCTCCCTCGCGCGCCGCAGAGTGAGGCTGGGAGCCGGAAGATGACGTCATCTTCCGGTTCCCAGCCTCACTCTGCAGCCGACGCGCGAGGGAGCTGAGCAGTCAGCTCATGGGAAGTGCTCCCTCGCCGGCCGCCCGCCTGCCAGCGCCGCACGCCCTGCAGCCACTGGACCAAAAAGTTAATGTGTGTGTGTTTGTGTCTGACTGTGTGTGTGTGTTTGTGTCTGACTGTGTGTGTGTTTGTGAGTGTGTTTGTGTCTGTGTATGTGTCTGACTGTGTGTGTGTGTTTGTGTCTGACTGTGTTTGTGTCTGTGTATGTGTCTGACTGTGTGTGTGTGTATGTGACTGTGTGTGTGTGTGTGTGTGTGTGTGTGTGTGTGTGTGTGTGTGTGTGTGTGTGTGTGTGTGTGTGTGTGTGTGTGTGTGTGTGTGTGTGTGTGTCTGACTGTGTGTGTGTGTGTCTGACTGTGTATGTGTGTGTGTTTGTGTCTGACTGTTTGTGTCTGTGTATGTGTCTGACTGTGTGTGTGTGTGTGTGTGTTTGTGTATGTGTCTGTGTGTGTATGTGTTTGTGTCTGACTGTGTGTGTGTTTGTGTATGTGTCTGACTGTGTGTGTGTGTGTTTGTGTCTGACTGTGTGTGTATTTAGAAGGTGGGGCGGGGGGAAGGGTTGGGTGGGGGTGGTGCGGGGGGGAGGGGGGCGCCTGAGTTTTGTCCTGCCTAGGGCAGCACAAAACCAGGATACACCACTGACCCACTCAGGCACGAAACATAATTCTCAAATGCTCTTCAACTCATGACAAGTGGCACATCATGTCAGCACTGAGGGGCAAGACACCGCTCTCTTTTGAGGACTCACTGTGTAATTTGTTGGTGCTTTATAAATAATAATGATAAGTGCTGAAAAACCACCATCCTGCAAGCCATTGTCTTTTATTCTGGTACTTGTGTTGATGATAGTGAGAGTGAAGAGGGGGTGGTGAATATATATGTGGCTTTTGACAACTTTTATTGTTGCAAGGGGCTGAAGAATGTTTACTAAGATCTGCCATTATTTCTGTGAGATAAAGAGGTGCGGCTTTTAAGACAGGCAGGATTTTTTTCATTAGTTCTCTGTGTATGTATAATAACTCAGAACACATTAATTCTAATTTTTCTGCTTCATTCTTTAATGAGAATGACTATTGCACATTTAGGGATTAGGCCGTTGCAGAGATTTCTAGTGATCACCAAGGACAGATGTTCAAACACTAGACTATTATGGTTATTCACTAAACTAAGAATTCAAAGTGAATTCCAAATGCTGAATAATCGAGGCTAGGAAGATATTCTGAAACCATAGACTTATTAACGATGGGTCACACAAAAATACTGTTAATAACTAATAGTGATGTCCCGAACTGTTCACCAAACGGTTCGCGAACTGTTCGCCACGAACGGTTCGCCACGGACTCCAGTCAGCTGACACATTCCAGCCAAGCAGCAGCAGACCCTCCCTCCCACCTCCTGGACAGCATCCATTTTGAAGCTGCATTCTTAGTGAGCTGTCCAGGAGGTGGGAGGCTCTGGGAGGCAGGGTCTGCTGCTGATTGGCTGGAATGTGTCAGCTGACTGGAGTCCGCGTGAACCGTTCGCGGCGAACCGTTCGGCGAACAGTTCGGGACATCACTAATAACTAACTATTATCCTAACATTTTTTTTTTTTTTGCAGTTCCAGCAGCCCCTTTATTGACCAGCCCTGTGTGTCATGGATAAAGACAGAACACCATTTTCACAATATTAATACTTATATTATAGCCATTCTTCAACCTTGGGAAGATTTTACCCACCATTAGCCCTTTCTCTATATATACCTTCATCACTAGGATTGTCAAAGCATGAGAAATAAGTTTAATTTCAGTTTACAGAAGTGGGAACACATTAGGGTCATCACCTGCAGGCACAGTGTCTAGTGTTTTATCACTAATTTTGTGTATGCTCCAGTGCCTGACACTCTAAGTCTCAGCACTGTGCCTGGGGTCACTCGAGATACTTTTGTGCAACCTTTTGAGCCAACAAATTAAAATGATCTGCCAACAGCCAGCAACTGTGTTGTGAATGCCTTAGTAACTACTCAGGCATAGCTCTACTGTAACTCATGTTTCCACATAATAAGACAATCGTCATCATTACAATAAGCCGGAGCATCTTTTTTATAGATTAAAATAAAAAAGATGAAATTTAAGTTTAAATCATTTTCCAATTTTTAGAACAACATCACAGTGTTACATTAAAAAAAAAAAAAAATTATAATTAATTTATACTGGTGATTTAAGCTATCATACTTAATTTAGTATAAAGAATAAAATTGTGGAAGACTAGCTATAATTCAGTTTGCTTCTGAAATCAATGCTGCTCAATAATTAGCTTCTTACAATCTGAATCTGACATCAGTGCTGTTCTATGCAGTCTAATTCTGACATCATTACTGTTTTGTGGTAAGGCAATTATGCTCAGATGACTATAAATGTATTATGATAAAATAACCTTTTTTTTGTAATAATGTATTCTGATTTACTAGCATGCCTTTGTCTTCCCTTGCTTAATATCCAGCAATGCTACATTATTCTCTGGGGAAATGTTAAGTGCTTCCACTTGTCCTATGCTGCTTTCAAATAGGAAATAAAATATAAATGAAGTATAAAATGACATTTGTTAATATTTTTGCTAGGAAGCTTTAATTGATTACATGTTACCAGACGGGTGCTGTTTGTTCATGATATGGTCATGTGATACAGCCAGGATGTGCAAAGTTCAGCATGGGTCACTGACTCTCTATTCCATGTCCTTCTGTCATTATATTCTAATTCGCCATTAGCCCACACACAAATTACAATGGCTGGTGAAAAAAGCCTGAAACCTTTTCACTGTGACCTTCCAACTTTAACAAAACACGCCTTCTTCTATAAGGCTGCAGAGAAGAGTTAATTTAAAGTTTTGCATTGAAATAACAAAGCATTCAAAGTCAGATTTATTGACCCATAGCAGGAAAGCTACTTTGTATACAAGTGCTTTTTCCTACAGAGGCCATGGCTGCCTGCATCCAGTTATGTCAACATAAAATGTTTTCAAAAAGGCCTTTCTTTTTATCATCATTATCGTGAGTGTGGTTTGTTTTTATTGTTTTCTTTAAGGATGATGTTTGTATGCATCTCTAGATTGAGGGTATAATTTCTACACTCATCTACCTTGTAAAACAGATAACAGAGGATGCAATGTCATGTCTGAAAAGAAACGGATGGTGAGCTTGTCTAGGGCAAGATTACTCGGAATTCAATTTCCTGTGGAGAGTGCAGGGCTTATGTCCTTAATAAAATTTTACTTGTAATTTCCTTCTCATCTATTTTTCCAATGAAGCGACAAAATGTCCAAATGGCAGAGCCAGAGGCTATTTAAAATCAGGAACATTGATGTGTGTTTACTTCACTGTGTCCGAGCTAGCACATTCAAAAAACAGGTGCTGGCTGTTGGCACATTATTTTAATTTGCTTGTTCTGGGTAGTAAGAAAGAAAGATTCAGGCCTGCTCACAAATAAGACTGCTTTATCCACAGATTAAAGTTTATATTTACTCTGTCTGAGCCAGAGTCAGTATATTTATTCTGGACCAGTGTCAGAACAGGGCACTAAGGCTAATCATGTCAGGTACGGTAATAAAGTATACCACTATTTTATAATGCAGCAGAGTGGACAGAAGATATATAGCCTTGTTAATTATTCTTGCAGGATCTCAATACTATTTAACTCCCTTGGGTCCTCATTTTATATACTGCACGTACACATGTAAAGTATGATGATGTGATGATTATTCCGCACAGCACCTATCATAAATAAGTGACTTTTATAGGGTTATTTAGTAAAGGAAGAATTCAGAGTGAATTTCAGATTTAAGATCAAAATTAAAGACTTGGGAAACTTATCTAATTCAGCAATGCTTTTAGTTCAACTACTTTGGCCTTAAAGAGACTCTATAGTCACCAAAATAACTTTCTGTTAAAGCATTTTTGTGTATAGATCATGTTTCACTGATTAATTCCTGGTCATTTAGGAGTTAAAACACTCTTGTTTCTGTTTATGAAGCCCTAGCCACACTTTCGCTAGCTGTGACTGACACAGCCTGCATAAAATGTTTTTTTACTGTCAATCAGATGTTAACCTATTTTAGCAGGAGGCTCCTGCAAGGTCTAGCAGGCTATTTCCAGTTCAGGATATAAGAAATTGTAAATTAAACAGACTGTACAATAAAGAAAGTTTAAACATTAGATACCACTTTACAGGAAGTAATTAGGAAGGCTGTGCAAGTCACGTGCAGGAAGATGTGACAAGGGTGGCATAATCAAAGTGATTTACTCCTTAATGGCAGAGAATTGAGCACCAGAAATGCGTCATTAAACTAAACTTGTTTTGGTGACTATAGTGTCCCCTTAAATTTGAAATTCATTTTGAATTTTCACTTTTGTAACTAAACCTAAAAGTATTTTGAGAATTCCTGTCAAAATACTGACTGAACCTAGGAGGCATAATTTATGCTTGTGGGGACAAGTCTAACAGATATCAAAAGTAATAATCAATAACACAGGATATTATTTTTTGGAAAAGGAAAAAATAAGAAGGAGAGGGCGGAAGGAGTAAGCTCCTAACCTTTTTTTTTTTGCAGTTTCAAACAGTTATTCACTAACAGGGGAAGCTTTACAAATGCCAAGTAAATTTCAGAATTAAAATTTTCCTTCCTAAAATGTTAAATTCACTTTTTCCCCCCAAGACAATTTACGGTTTAGTGAATGCATTGTGGTATAATACATTTGCAAACTTTTGTCCAATATACCTAAAATGGAAAAACGTTCTCCATCATTTTTTTTGTCAAGGGAATTCCAAAAGTGAGTTGTGGTGCTCAACAAACTGTACTTAATTGGATTTTTATTTCAACACTTTTACTTTTTTGTCTGAACTTGTTAAAGTCTGCCATTAACCTCCCACAATTTACATTTTAACAAATAAACCCCTAATACTTAAATTTTATTACCAGGAAACTGATGAAAACTTGGAAGATAAATACACAGATAATTGCCTGTGGCATTTATATTTTTTCTTGGCAGAAAAGTAAAAGGAGATATGTTTTAGTCCACTTTAAAATAAGGCATAGCTGGATTTGGACCAAAATTAACAAGAATAGAATGTATTTCCTGAATTTAATAGCAATTCTACAAATCTTCCTGTTGCTGAAAATTAAACAACTAGAATTCTTTAATCCTGTGCCCTGGCTTCAAAAATAATTTGCCGATTGCATGGCCTGAGAGCATGTTGGGTGGTGAAATAAGCTTTAAGATTGATGTGAGGCAGAGAATGCCACCATTTACTGTACAGTAATATTTAATATTGCATATTGTAACTAATTTTCAAATTGTGTATTTATATTCACAAATAGAGCAAGTTTTCTAAGGGTGAACATGCATGAAAGAGTTTAAGTAGAAAGATGTTAATTCTTATCTCAGTTACGGGTGATTTTATGAATTACAAGAATTTTACATTTCCTGACTCAAATGTCTTTATATTAGTTAACATCAGCACATATTTAAAATACAATTCTCAAGATTTTTTTTATTTTATTAACACACCTAATGGTATGATAAAAACTGATATCAACATTATCAAATAGCATTTGCGTTTAACATATGGTTGACAGATGGCTTGAAATTAAAAAAAAAAAGAGATCAATAAAGAGCAAGTTGTAAAATTAGAGCAACTAACCTAAAAGCCTAAATTGCTTTAAGTTTTAGTTAAATAGGTTTAAGAGCAGTATTCAGCCATATGGGGAAATCTCTCATAACAATTAAAAGGCATGGACCAGCTGGGTCTGTTTTAACTGGAAGGATTTAGGTTACCAAACAACGTAGCACGTAGTACTGACCTGAGGATCATTTATAATACAAAAATAAGCAAGACATGCTTGAATGTACTTCTGCAACCAAAATATTCACAAAGATATATAGATAGATATATGATAGATAGATGATAGATAGATGATATATATATATATATATGATAGATAGATAGATAGATAGATAGATAGATAGATAGCAAAATAATTTTGAAGGCAAACCATGTTAAAGTTTTTTAAATTAAAAGAACACTAATTTCACATTTGTGTACATTTTGTGTAGATGCACACCATTTTTGTTATATAAAACCGTTACTACACAATTAATGCATTAATGATTTTTTTTTCTCTTTTTCTGTGATGCGTCAAAATATACAATGTTTTGTTTTACTGGAAGTCCTTAGTTTAATGTAAACTAAGAGCCACTAAAATCTAGAATTTAACTTGTCAAGATAAAATTAGCCCCCTCAGAATGGGTTAAAACTCACCTTATTTTCAGCTCTCCACGGGTCCGCCAGCGCTGGCCCCACCCCCTTGGTGACATCATCAAAATGGCCGATTTCTAGTCAATGGGGAAAATTGCCAAGGGGGTGGGTCCAAACGCTGTTTTGGCCAATCAGCACCTCCTCATAGAGATGCATTGAATCAATGCATCTCCATGAGAAAAATTCAGCGTCCCCATGCAGAGCGAATCTACTGTTATATGAGCAACTGCTGCTAAACCAAACTTGACTGCTACTGTGATTGTTCTACTTGAAAGGCTCTTGCTGCGCATGCGCATTCAGCCGAGGAGGAGGAGAGGAGGCGGAGAGGAGGAGGAGAGCTCCCCGTCCGGCGCTGGAGAAAGAGGTAAGTTTAACCCCTTCCTCAACCTAGAGCCCAGCGGGAGGGGGACCTCAGTATGTTTTCCTGGCACTATAGTGCTCCTTTAAAAAAAAAAAAATCACCTACCATTCTAATACCAATTATAGACTGATCATTTGTGACTGTTAGTGGACAAACGTTCAAAATCAGAAGAGGATCAAATACTTTTTTCCCTCACTGTATTAACTCAGAAGCTTACACCTGTTGCTTTTAATGGGTGCTATTTAGGATGTATATCACTGTGGTCTTAGGAAAATAATCACTGTGCTATTTTTATATCTCAGTATGGCTGGAAGGACAGACTACTTCTTGCACTCCACCCTCTGCTACAACTGTTGTTATGACTTACAGCAAACTGACTACTGCAAGTGGATTGAAAAAGATTGTCTACCTCAAAGAGAAATGTTATTATCTAATATGACAAAGTGTAACATCACATTGGGTCTTTCACATTTATATTAATAACATGCCTCTAGTTAAAAATTAAGTCAGCATTCTGTTACATCACAAGCAATCTGTTCCACATGGAGACACTATAGATTAAAAAGTAGGATATTCCATGCTGTCGTAGGTTGTAAAATATGGACCCTATGTTTTCCAGAACTGACACACCCTCAGTACAGCTGCCCACTCCACATCCCACAAAGTCATTGTGGAGGCTTTTACTTCCTCAGTGATCATCCAATAAAATGCTCCTCATCGGGGAGCATAGGGACAAGATGCATATGTGCAGTGAGTTCCACACATACATTCAATCAAATGCATCTTCTATGAGCTTATTTGATGACGTTTCACTTTATCATCATAGTTCACCACAATCCAGTTACTTGTCTCTCTACAGTCATTTGGCATACAAGAATTCAAAGATGACAAAATAAAATTTTCATGGCAGAAACTACAGATAGTTTAATTATTTTATAACAGTTAGTCAAAATCTGTGATGGACTAAGGTTGCCTAGGACCGTAGGTAGGGTGCCAGATTGAAGCCCACTCCTAGAACCCTCGGCTCTCTTTCTGTGAGTAGTGTGTGTGTGTTGCAGCTAAGAATTGTATGCGAGGTGGTGCGGAGGAGGGTGAGCTGCATGTGGGATGCTAAGTGTGTCTGGTGTGCTTGTTTATAGTTGTATGTATGGTGGATGAATTGAGTGTGTGTGTGTGTGTGTGTGTAGGGGAGTCAGAGTGTTGTGTGTGCATGCCCCTGCCCCCATGCTTACATTCCCTGGTGGTCCAGTCGAGTGTGGACCTGAAGTGGTCAAGTGTTGGAACTTAGTGATCTGTATCAATATCGGGTGCAGATCACTTTAAGAGTGACCACAAGGGCACTCTTCAAGTGGCCTGTAACAGATATTGGAGGAGAGCCTGCCCCGTGTGCCATCAGGTAGGGGGGTGCCACCAGGGCTGGCTAGGCTTGGGGTTCAGTGAGCTGTGTGGCTACACCGGGCGCCATAGCAGCAGGGGCGCCGGACAGCCGACACAGCTTACACACGCAGGGGCTGGGAGCAGGAGCTGGGAGCAGGTAACCTGCATGTAGATTTGGGGGCGGAGCCTGTTCGGTCGTGGGGCGGAGCCAAGCTGGATGTGGGGGCGGAGCTAAATTCAGCCTCTTACTGTTGCACACAGATGGGAAGCAGGAAGGAGTCCCTGCTTCCCCAACTACAACACAGCAGGGACTGAATCCATTCCTCCTCCAGCCCAAGCTTACTGTAAGTGAGAGAGTGTGTGCTGTGTGTAACTGTGATTGTGACTGTCTTTGACTGTGTGTGTGAGTGTGTGCGTGACTGTCTGCCTGTGATTGACTGTGTGACTGTCTGCCTGTGTGTGTGTGACTGTCTGATGTTATTGTCTGTGTGACTGTGTGTGATTGTCTGCCTGTGTGTGTGTGTGTGTGACTGTATGCCTGTGTGCGTGCTGTCTGCCTGTGATTGTGGGTGGGTGTGTGACTGTCTGCCTCTGATTGTGTGTGTGTGTGTGTGTGTGACTCTCTGTGATTGTGTGTATGTGTGACTGTCTGCCTATGTTACTGTCTGCCGGTGATTGTGTGTGTGACTGTGTGTGTGTGTGTGTGACTGCCTGTGATTGTCTGTGTGTGTGACTGTCTGCCTGTGTATGTGTGTGAGTGACTGTGTGCATCTGACTGTGATTGCCTGCTTGTTTGACTGTCTGCCTGTAACTGTGTGTGAGTGTGTGTGGGACTGTGTGCATCTGACTGTGTGTGAGTGTGTGTGGGACTGTGTGCATCCGAGCCGGCAGCCAGGATATGATGTCATTGCGGCCTCGGTGTCATTACAGGGCGTCCAATGGACCTGTGCAGGAAGAGCACAGAGATCCCAGCAGCAACCACTGACCACCAGGGACTGAGGATCCACTCCAGCCCTTCTAGAGCAAGGTAGGGAGGCTGGGTGGACCTCTTAATTATTAAATGTGTGTATGTATCTAATGTTTGTGTGTGTCTGTGATTGTATGTGTGTGGGTCAGTGATTGTGTTTGTGTATATCTGTGATTATGTGTGTGATTGTGTGTATTTCTGTGTATGTGTTTAGTAGATAGCTCCCTTATTTCCTGTCCTTAAATATTGCAATCCCACATAAGGATAACAAATAAGGGATTTATCTACTAAACAACTGAAAATAAGAAAAGGGCGTTTTTTTAAATCTTGATCCTTTAGCTGTTTAGTAGATTATTCCCTGAATTGGTGCCCGTATGTGAGATTTCCATATTTAAAGATACTAAATGAGGGTGCTGTTTAGCAGATAGTACCTTATTTGGTGTCCTTAAATATGGCAATCCCACATAAGGTTAGCAAATAGAGGAGTTATCTGCTAAACAAAGATTGAAATTAAGAGGTGTCAGCCAGCCCACAACAAGAAATCTGGGTGGCTAATATGACTATGGTATCTTATGTGCCCCGCCCCCATATTGTTCCTAGAGTCACCACGATGTCTGCATGTGTGTCAATGTGTATCTGTGTGTGACTGTGTTTGTGTGTATATGTATCTGCATGTGTGTATGTCCGTGTATGTGTATATGTGCAGACATCTCAAAATCTCGCCAACACTACACACAAATACACTCATGCATTTCAACGTCAACACTACATACAAACCCCACCATTATATATAACCATACCACTACATTCAAATACCACACAACACACAAATGCATGCTTGCATTCAAACGCCAACACTACATACAAACACACCTCTACATTCCCTCACATATACTCCATACAAAAACATGCATACATTCAAACACACAAACACTGCTCAGTGCTAAATACATAAAATAAATTTTGGGTTGTTTTTATATTTAAAGTTGAGGGGGGTGCCAAAAATAGGACCCGCCCTGGGTGCCAAATGCTCTAGGTACGCCCCTGGGGCCTGCTCAAAGCTGGAGCTCCAAGACCTAGACAGGGAGGCCTTGTCTGAAACATGGTCCCCGGTGGCTGCCTTGTTATCCTAACGGTAAACCGGCTCAGGTCAAAATAAATAACTCTCCTTTGATTTGAATTTAGGAAACAATACACGTTTGGATTCAATTTGGAAATATACATTTTTTGTAAATTCTATATTTTTGTACTATATACACACATTTGTAATGTAGCATTAAGGAAAACAGCATCACATTGCAAAATTTAAATAGTCATAATTATTTGAAATGAAAGGTAGTTAGCCTGTATCACACATTATATTTAATACAGATATACAATTGTCAAGTAATCAGTATATAGGGAACATGAACGGCAGCAATTTAATTCTAGTTTTCAGTTAATATCTTCCTACGTCTTCTAGCAATTTGACATGTTATTTAATATAATTTCAAAGGTAGATGATGCATTGCTCTAAATTAAATGTCGTTCACTTGTAAAAACTTGCCACGTGATCATGATTATTTCCTTTTATATTCTGTTTTTAGGAGGACATGACAAGGAATCGTGTATAACCGTTGCATAATAATACTCTATTTTAAAAGAAAAAATAAATTATAAAATGCAATTATCAGCTGGGAGGCAATTAATGTGCTCTTCCCGTTACTCTAAAATTGTGTTATAAATTACTACTCGCTTCTCACCTTCCCCCTGGAGCTAATCTAAAACTAGTCCTTCCAGCTTCATGAATGTAACTGACACTTGACAGAGTTGGCTTTATAATGCAGGCTTCTTATTTACCATACAAACAGGCCCATGGAGTCACGTTAAATGCAGAGAAACCAGCATCCATCTTTCCTTTATGTCTACTGCAAAACTGTAAACCTGCTTGTGCAGTTGGAATTTACTTCCTGGAATTACATTTTTTTTTTTAAAGAATAAGAAAGAAAAAAAAGGGGGAAGGTACTTATGAAGACTTACATTCAAGTGAGATATGGCCTCCTGTAACTTGGAACTATTACCTTAATACCTTGCATTTACGAGAATGATGCTAAAGTGAATGACTATACAGAACACAACTAGCTTGTCTTTAGCCACAGACAATAGTGCTGATGATACATCACAATAGTGCTCTCTTATTATCTATTAATGTACTGATCAGCTACGGCATTGCATTTTAGTTGCCCAAGAAGGGTGGGTATCTTAGAATGTTACATTGTTATCCTTCTATTCCACTATCCAGCTGCTCACAATGTAATTTAATTGTACTTAACCCTGCAGAGACAGAAGAACCGTCAATGTTTTTCAAAGCATTGCTCTGCTGTTTCGTTGCCAGGTTCATAACACTACATTTAGAATATAAATATTTCACGTAACTCTTTTCTTGAGTTGCTGTAGAAATTGTTATAGATGTTCGGCTCCCAAAAAAGTCTCCAGCAATATGTTTGTTTACTGTGTATTTAGTTTGGTATGCGTAATTTATGGTTTTCTAAAACAGCATTGATGATTATTTCTGTCATCATACACTATCCCCCCTTTTCTCCTTTATATCGCTACTCTGAGTTTTGCAACTCTATTATAAGACTTGATATAACCCCTTAATAACAAAAGGGATCATAGATGTAACACAAAAAAACGTAATACGTACGACAATAAAATTAGCTTGTTTTATCACTTTGTATTATACATGTTTTAATAATGTCTCCAAATAGCTGTTACTTATTTGGAGACACTATTAAACCATAAATTTATCTGCATTGTTGAACTTTTATTTACATTTACATGCGTTCTTTAAAGATATTTTTTGAAATGTCTAACAAGATATGCTGCTATAACAGAAATATATTGAATTCACATTTATGCAGTTTTTGCAGTCCACACTTTTTTAGCTACTTGAAATTTGTAGTTTTCTGTTTGGTTATGGTTAATTGTTGAATGGTTGCTAATCTAATCAAGCAGTGATTTGTTATATTCTTGATTATTAGACTTGAGTATTGTTTTATTCAGATTACTGATATGTCCAACTAGGGTCCAGTAATATGCTTTGAAATGTTGGAATTCATAACAGGAAACAAAAGAAATATTAGATAATGGAGGTTAAACTTAGAAGGACGCTCATGGCTAAACTAAGTCCAGGTAAGAGGCAAAAGAACGCCAAAATTAGGAACAAGGCTATAAGGCAAACAGTTATTGAATATGGATAGAATAAAAAGTTGAGTACAAACACAAAACGACCCAAATGTCTAAGGCTGAAAGAACATAGATGTGGAAATTAACAGAGAGTAAAGAAGAAAAATTCATAAACAACACTGGTATTCAACAAGGGCACAACTTTTCATTGAAGCTTAGAAATATAGATAATGCTTCTTCGTTTAAAAATATATCATATCTGGATTCCTGTCATTAAAAAAAACAAACCCACAAGCTACATACAATGTTGTTATATTTTGCCCACTATTTCTATTTTGCAAGTTTTAAAGCATTTATGGATTTTGACAGCGCATATTTTATAGACAGTGAATTCCTAGTATTTATTGTTGTTAATCAAGCATTATAGATGCTGTAAAAATTCTTGCAGATCCTGAAGATTAAATTTACCTTTCCCAAGGTCCTTATGCTTTTTCTATTTAGGTTTTGTTGTTTTCTTTTTCCTCAGGGTGAGCTGCCAATCAAAGCATATCCAGTTTCTCAAAAGTCTCAAATAATTTTTCTTAAATGATCCTGTAAACGCCACATAGAGTGCAAAACTTGATATATCTTTAATGTAAATTTAAAAGAAAATAGTGCATCTCAGGAAAAAAATAAGTTGACAGAAGTTAACCAGATAAGTGTCAGTTCCCCTTTTAAAGGATACACCAGGCTTGTTTTAACAAATTGTTAAAAATCACTTTAAAGTGTATGTCATAACAAATATAATCAGATCGGCTGATATTGGGAAGCAATGGGGTGAGTGGGACATTGCCAGAGGGTTGGAATATCTGTGACAGAATTTGCATCACCCACAAAGGGTTATGTTATCCTGTAGCGTTTCACATGGGTTTGTATGCCCTGGCACTGATTAAAAGGGAAACGCAAGGATGAATTATCATGTGCTGGCACCAGCAATGTATTATGGCTTAGACTAACTAGGCCAAAGCCTATAGTAGTACTTTGAAAGGGGAAGCAGTTACCTTAATTTATAGTTTGTGCTTTAATAAAAGGCTGCCTTGTCAGCCTCTCCCCCTTGCCTGGGTCTCACGCCTTCTGCTTCCTTCTGTTCTTACTTGAAGATGACCCTGACCCTTAGAAAGGTGTTCCACCATTGTGGCAGATGTCATACTGATCACACTCACTGTATGTATGGAGAACCTGCTGCTTTGTCAAACCCAGTTCTGGAGATGGTGGATTATGTGATTTATCATGATCTTACTGTATACTTACTGCATAAATAACTAACTTCGACACTCAATATATACACAGTTCCTTTAATGCTTAGCAAGCCAGCCAAGTAGTCCCTGAACATATGATCTATAATCACAAATGTTTGGGTATCATCATAATTCCTTAATCTAAAGAAATAATTAAAAAGCATAATTAAAAAGTGTTGCAAAACTCAATTTAAAATTGTATTAACCTGACCAGTTGTGAACCCATGCAGACATAACCCTTTGGATACCAGACGATGATAGATGATCATAGACTAGTCTTATTACCCCATATGGAACTTCTGAAAATGAAATGAATTGCCAAGGAAGGACGAGGTGGGGTCATGTAAGGGAGATATAAGCCCTTTGAGTGGGTTAGGCCTAAGGCAGCCTAAATACATCATTGGCTCATGCTGCACTTTCTCAGTCTTACCAACACCAGACGAGATCAAGCCTGCCAAATGGGTAAACTAAAGTAAAGTCATGCATCTCATGGAAAGCCTGTGTGACTACGCAGGTCTGTATAACTTGGCATCATTTTACTGGAAATGTCCTAAATATCATACAATATAAGAAAATTAAAAGCAAACTAATGAAACACATCTTGCTTGTTGTGTATATAGTATGTAAATAATGAAAGCTCTATGTCACAGTATCAAGCCTGCAGTGGTTTGCCAGAGCAGCACTAATTTCTCAGTGGTGATTGTTCAAAGAAACCCTAGGTTTTCCCACAAACACACCTGCTGGAGATGTCACAATTAACTATGTGCCCAGTACCTGATGAAACAAGGGTGTTTCTGTACGCATTTGTCTGCAACGGTAACCACACACGTACATCAAAGCACTATTATCCAGTCATAAGGAAACAATAGTAGAATAAAAATAAAGCAATATGATAAAGGTCTGCATTCTCAAGTGTTAAGTGTTAACTGGTTTCTACATTGATTGCATTGTCTGAAAGCTCTCAGCCATGATTCCGTCACACCTTGTTTATTTCAATACGTTCCTTTTTTTATTTATTTATTTTTTTTTTAATGCATACACTCAATGCAGGAAGTCAGAATAAAAAAAAAAATCAAGTATGGTGTTTCTAGAAAGACTTTGAAATCATTTGAATGTTGCAAGGAATAAGCCAAAACTACACTTTTGGTGACCTACATCTTGCAGTTGTGTTTATTTTATGAATATCTTCAAAAAAATAATATTTTTGTGTATCCCTGTTTTTGACTCATTTGGTTAAATATTGTTTTTTTTTAAAACTAGTGTTTGCCTCATTAATCAGTGACCAGTGATGCGCCTATAACCCACTTGAAATTAAGGCCTGTGACACCTACCACTCTAAACACCATAATGCCACAGCTTATGTTGCAGACTTTGTGGTTGCTTCCCTCCTTGTTTGTATCAAACTATTTTTAAACATTTTGGAAAAATTGTCTCTTTCTCTCTTGGGTTGCAATGATGGGCCCTCTTTGATTGTGGGACGTGCACTGAAGCTAACACATTTCAACAGAAAAAAGTAGATGTGCCCACAATATGGCATGTGTAATATAGGAGGAAAGTCTAGTATAAGTACACATCAGTATTTAATTTCAAATTAAAATATATTGGTATTAGCAAGACTAATTTGTTTGCTTTTTTTAAATCTCATTTTAGTTTTTTTTTGCTTTTTTTAAAATTTACATTTATATCACTTTAAATACAATATTATTCATCTATTCATAGTTTGTCAAACAAATATTTTAGCCAAATAGTTTAGCCAAATGTCTGTCCTCCAGGGCCACAGGCAACCCTGGATGGTTGTTATTTCTGTCTAAGCATAGGTAATCAAACTACATAATGGAGCCAGGATAACCAACTTGTGTTAAGGTAGGAATATCAAAATATCCTGTAGTTGTGCGCTACTGTGCTTTTTATTTTTTTTAAATTACATTTGGATTATTATATTTAGATAAGTTTGCATTTTTAGTAGATGTGAATGAGCTTGAAAGTAAAATGCCCACTTCATTGCAATATCCCCAATATTTGGTGTAGTCTGTAAGCAGTGGTGGGCTCAAACACAACATGGCCATATGGTGTGACTTAATCTCCATATTTTGTACTCTATACAGGTGATTTTAAATAACCTTGACAGACTGTTTTAAAAATGCTTACAATTATGAGTATGTCATACTTGTGTATTCTTAAAATGGACAGTTCCTCATTCCTTAAACTCTGTAAAAGCTAATTACGTGCTTATTGGGGTGAGAGGTGCAGTTGAATTAAGTAAAAAAATAAATACTGTTACTTCTGCAGCATTACCATGTGTGGAGCAGCATCACTGCGCCATAATGCTCTGGGCACGCTCACCATCTGCAGAGAAATACCATACCAGAAAATCCTGTAGTCTGTGCTTGAAAGTAAGGCAAGGTGTGGGTTAAGTTGATGTAATTTATAGTTTCTGGCTGTGCCAGGACAGAGATGGTTTAGATCAGGGGTAGTCAACCTGGTCCCTACTGCCCACTAATGGGCGGTTTGGGATTTCAGGTGTGCGGTGGTAGGTTCTGCAGAAAATGCCCAGTGGGCCTTGATGGCTGTGGACCAAGGCCAGCAGGGGAGATTAAAGGCTCATGCAGAGCCAGCCTTGCTGTAAGCCCTCTCGGGCTGGCACTTAGTTCCAGCAGAGGGAGGGAAGGGCCTGGCAGGCTCTGTGTTCCTCCCTCAGGAAGGCTGGTCAGAGCATTGCTGCGTGTAACCATGGCAATGCTCCGATACAGCCTGAAGAGATGCAAGTTAAAGTGAACATACCACCACTGGACCACCAGGGCTTGGAGCATTATGTCCCACCCTTCACACACACTGTCCCCGTTACACACGCACTGCCCCCTCACACACATACACCACACCCGTCACACACACAGACTGCTCCCCTCACACACATACTGCACGCCTCACACACGCACAGCCCTCTTCACACAAGCACTGCCCCTTCACACACACACAGCACCTTTCACACACGTACAGCACCCTTGACACACACAGCAGCTCTCACGCACACATACTGCACCCTACACACACATACAGCACCCCTCACAGGCACACAGCACACTTCACACACACACACACAGTACCTCACAGACACACATAGAAAAAGTAGAATATAGAAAAAAAAGGAAAAATTTATAAATTTAAGTAATTGTTTTTTTTTTTTTAAAACCTCCTTTCTAAAAAAAATAAAAATAAAATAAAATTGTATTTGCGCTATAAAATTACTTGCTGCGGCACTGGTGGGTGGTAAGAAAATCTTACCATTAACAGAGATACAAAAGTAGGTGGTATGTATTAAAAGGTTGACTACTCCTGGTTTAGATTAAAAGAAAAAAGCGCAACCCGTAGCTATTGTATAAGTAGCTGTTGGGTTGTGCAAAAAAAAAAAAACAAATCTGACCAATGACAGTTCCTCTTTATAACAGCCAAACAATCATGAAATATATATAAAAAAAATAACATTCACAAAACAAAGTGTTATTTATTTCTGTTTCTTTATAGTACCGTACATTTCCCTGGAAATTCAGTACCATGTGAAATTTCCCTCCCTGTGGCTTCAACAAAAAGTACTTTATCATTCAGGATGAGTCTCTGGAAATTCTTGCTGGTCTGATTTTGCATTAGCAACGAAGAACTGCCCTGCAAGTGACAGTAGAAAGCACAATCATATTAGATCAAATCGACCAACACAAAGAGAACTGTCAGATTTTAAAACCAGGCTGTAATAAATAAATGGAATATAGTAGCTAAAAGTGTTAAAAGGTACTTTAAGTTTTAGATGCATGTGAATAACTAATAGAGTGATTGAATGCAGAATACAAAATAAATAAATTAAAAAAATATATATATATAACATGCACTCACCACTTTGATTTTTTTCACTTTCCTCAATAACTATCACAGTAAGAGATTCAGAGAAATTGATTAACTTTGTGCTGGTGATTTTAAAAATACATGGATTTATTAAAATATTTTTTGTAGATTTATGTCCTCTTAATGAGTCGGGAACAGGTCAGCTCTCAACATAATCTTACTGAAAAAAATATACATTTCCAAATATCACTTAATTTAAAATATTCAGTTGACAATATATTCTGTAGTGGTATAAATAAGAGAACATGTTAATGTTTAGCTCTGGTTGTTTAGCAGGTCGCATTATCTTCTCAATAACACAGCCAGTGTCTGGAGATAATAAATTAGGCTGTCCCTCCCATTCTTAATCATGAGACAATGTGACCTGGGAAAAACCCTTTGATTAGGGGAACAGTACATGACCTCATTCGCCTGATCAAGCTTCTTGTGAAAGTGAAACCAGAGGCCCAACGATCTCATGCTTATCACCACCCCTGTACGGTGTATGAGTCAGGGGGAACTGCAGATGATATCAGGAACATTCCAAAATAGACTGTTAGCAGTCATGATTATATTATAGTAACAGGACACAGCTGGACCTGCTCATAACTCACATCCAGATCATGGATCTCAGATCAAATTAAATGAAAGTGCACACTGTGGCTATTAAAAATCTGTTTTATAAAGCTAGTGGAATAAAATTAACAGATGAGTAAGGAGTTTTACAGATTTTAAATATGAAATGTATTTGCAATTATTTTATGTCATCTGTTGAGGTGGTTTAAAATATGCAGTTCTCACTTAAAAAACAAAAGTATTTTAGTGTGTGTGTTGTGGTTGGATGGGAATCTACCCCTTTAGTCAGTTTTATGACAAAGTCATAAAAATAAACTGCCATTATTCCCAATAGCAAAAGCCCCCTGCCTTGTGTGACAATGTGGGATTTTTTTTTTTTTTTTTATTCAAACGCTGAAAAGTCAATCATTCTACAGATCTGTGTCTGCAGTGCAATGTCTGGTACATTCCTCCTTGACTGCAGTGTTCTGCTGTAATAATATGTAATTACAGAGGTGCTCTAATGATCAGGAATGATCTGCTCACAGTTGGACTGTGTGTCAGATCTCAGGAATGTGCCCATCCTTGTTCAGAGGAATAAACAGAGCCGTATGTACCGCAGTAAGGGGGAGAGAGAGCCTGGCAGCATAATCTCTTTCCAGAGAGAGACCAGTGAGACACATATGAGGGGAGGTGGGAGCAGGAGACGGTGCCAGCGATACGAGGAAGGTGAAGCAGCACATGCTATGTTACGGCTCCAGATGTGAGCCAGCAGGGCATGGAAGTTACATGCTGCTTAAAAAAAGCAATGCACAGCTTCCCCTGGTGAAACACCTGTTGCTACTGGCAATGCTGCCTAACCTCTCCTCTCAAACCGTGCATCGCTGCGGGCATCGGCAGCTGGAAATCAGGCACACCCGTAACATTACCCGAGGGGGGTTCGACAACTTGGAACCATCTTCATATGCTAGCTGCAGCTACTGCCCCTGTTGTGCTAAACTTGTATAACTGTAAGGATATGCTGTTACCACATCTCTCCGAATGCACACGCAGTTGTGTGAGGAGGGACAGGGGAGGGAAGTAGAGTGTGGCTGCTGAAAGTCCTGAAAGGTTAATAAATCATCCCTGCTGTTCACCTCTACACTTAAAATCCTAATCCTTTCTCCTTATAATCAACAAAAAAGCAAGTCTGCAGTTTGTTCGAAGCAGATACAATTATATGTCTTCTCTCTTTTACCATTCGTTATCACCATCTGCAAATAATATATTTCCACTCCTCATATACTCTTGCTATATAATGTGTATTTATTAATCCTTTCAGTTGTACAGAAATCACCACTTTCTGCCATCCACATGGGACTGAAAGGCTTATTACATAGCACGTCTAATGACATCTCTGGAACTGAAAGGATTAATACAGGACTAATATACACACACTTTCGCTGATGTGTCTTTAATAAAGAGTACATGTAATGCCATGTTATACTTACCATTGATGAATTGCTCTTCAGATTTAATCTATATTTCTGTAAAAATATTTCAGTCAAAATATGGCTAAATCTGCATTCCCCCTCCCTCCTAGCAAACAGACTGTTCTATTCTGTCTTCCTGTGTACATGTCTCCCAGCTGTGTGTAGGCTGTTCTCATGGCCATCTTCCAACGCAGAGGCAGTGCTAACAACGAGGAGCATGCCGCAAACTTCATGAAACTCAACAGAAGATTAATAAAATTTAAAAAGTCCATTTTTGGAAATCTCACATAAGGAACGGGCTTAAACAAAACGCACTTTTCAATAACAGGTCACTTTAACCCTTTCATTCTCACAGGAGTCACTTAATTTTATCATCCTGATGGGACTGGAAGAGTTAATTGATGACCACTTTACATGGCATATCTGAGCATATTCTACATATCTATACACATAGCCAGTGCACACAGAGTGTATGCATGGCTTGGTGGGCAAACATGGTCTTCTGACATCAAGTAACAATATAATTACCGGTAACACATTAGATGGCTAGCCCACCAAGCCATTCATGCACTCTACATATAGAACAACAATGTGCATCGAATTGCATGATTTAGTCTGTAGTATAGGGGTAATGTAAATTTAATGCATCTCTGAATATGCTCTGCTTGGGGAACACATGGAGATATGAAGTGAGCATAATACCTATTTACATTTTATCTAAGATATCCTTGAATCAACTATATTACACATTGGATGTTTCTATTGTTTTTATCTTCCCCGAGAGAAATTTCAGCAAGAAATAGTGGTGGGATGCTGCCCTAAAAAGCATAGCAGTCCAGTTTACAGAGCCAATAATATAGGCTCTTTAAAATATTTGTATGCAATGTATACGATCTAATCAAGATTCTGTGAAGTAATTCCTCAACATTTATAGCACTCCACTTGAGGTATATATTAATTATATACCATACTCTTTTTTTCCCCTATATTAATTGCATGTGGAATAAAGGGAAATCCACATTACTGTACACAATTTTCACCACCAACACATCTGTTGTAGCACACATTCTCCCAAAAGGAGATTTTTGGTTTTAGTTTGTAATAATATTATACTTGTAATTTTGTGTCACTTGAGGTTCTAAATGCAGGTTAGCCCATCCAGACAGCATACAGTCTGTGTCTGAAACTAATATATTTATAAATGTATGGAATGAAAGGCTAAGAGAGGTAATACGTATTGTATTACTTGTAGTTTTGTGTTACTTGAGGTCCCAAGAGCAGGTTAAACCTCCAACAATGCATGCACTCTATGTCGGCACAGAATATGTGTATGAAATATGGTTGAAACAGAGGTAATACCCACATTATATGTAATACATTTTTCCTATGACAGATCTGTAAAAAATTTTACCAGTAATTTTGGGTACTACATTGTGATGTAGTGGTTAAGGTGCCAGGAATGCTCTGTCACCTTCCCAGGGCAAGTTGTTAAACTGTTTGCAAAAGGTTTAAAAACTTACCATGGAACTGGTCACTTCCTTCAGGCATATCAGATGCTCCTGTGGGGAACTTCCATTAGCCCTCCTAAAATAAGTCCTGCAATGCAAGGTCAGCTCATTGGAGTTCATCAGCTGAGTGCTCAGAGCGTCAGCAAATTAGTTAAGCCATGCACCATCAGGCTAGCCCACTGTCAAGAGCTTCTGACTCTCTCAGTACTTGGCTGAACCCAAGTTGGTTGTCCAACAATTCTCCAACCAACAAAGGGGTGTAGCATGCCCCAGCTCGGTAATGCTGCAAACCTCCCAGGATCCCAGACAGCAGCCAGAGCACTTCTACGGTTGATAACACATTACCCCCGCACAGGGGTCCACCACCAAACACTCAACAGAACTCCTTGTATCAGCATTGTACCGGAGACCTGCACGTCTCTGTTTACTGATTTGAGGATCTGCGTATCCAACCACTTACTTATGATTAACTTTTTAAATGGGTACCTGTGTGTACCTCTTGACTTCACGTTCTCAATTTTTGTACTATTGAACTTCAAAAAACAAAAAATTACTTCTAATAAACAGAAATTTACCCCCCCCTCCAAAATACATCAGTGGAAGTATCTATACATTAATCTTTTCAGTCTCAGAGATGTCATGTGAAGTGGTCATACATTAATACTTCCAGTCCCAAGGGGATGAGAAAATTTGGTCATTCCTGTAGGACTGAAAGGGTTAAGAAAGACCCTCATTAATGAAAATGTGTGCATGTTGTTAACACTTTCACTCCCAAAGATGTCACATGAATTGGTCATGTAATAATTCAGTCCTGGTAATTCAGATGGTAAGGTTGTGATTTCTGTGGGACTGAAAATGTTAATAAATGTTAATGTCAATTAATTTATTTGGTGATGTCATCCAACAGGTATGTTGGTTGAAGTGTTTTTTTTCCTAATTTAGAACCAGAAGGATAAAATGCAAGATTATCTGTAGCTCCTGTAATGGGTTATGGTCCCCTAAATAAAGAATATGGAAACCCCTTAATTTATGCTTATGAAGAGACTGATGGTGGAGAAGAGTGTAGTGATAGACAGTGATAGCATATTTTGTTCGATACCGAGTGAGGAAGAAGATGGATAAAACATCTTAGGCTGTCAACTGGAAACAATCACATCAGAAGTTTCCCTCATCCCCCACCTTACCAAAGGAAGAGATGAGTCTTTATATAACAGAGGTTTTGGAGCAACTAGCCAAAAGTGCGGTTAGGGCATCCACCGAACATAACAAGAAATTGCTAAAGATTATTTCTGGTACCATACCAGTACCGGCTGGTGGGGAAGATTTCAATTTATGGAAGATCAATGCAACTGAAGCTATGAGAAAGTGGACTTGTACTGACGAGCAAGAAAGAAAGTCTACACAATGCTTACTGAGAGGAACGTTAAAAGGAAAAGCTATGCCTAAAATAGGCAGCTACTGTTTAGCATGGAAAGTAAAGCTTACCTCATACTTTGTCTGTTTGGAATTAATGCTGCCAAAGCTGTTTGAAAAAGGGATAATTGCTTCAGACCAATTTGATGAGTATAGACAACCACAAGGTTTAAGGGGAACGCTACCTAGTAATCACACTCCATCAGCGTTGACCAGTTTTCTGCGAGCCAGAGGATTATTGGATTTCATAGAAATGATCAAGGAAGCAAAAGTCATAGAGAAACAGATTGACCAAATCGCCAAGCACAAATATACATTTCAGGGTAATCAGAAGGGGACTGGTTCTGAAACCAAAGACTAAACAAAAAGATTGTTTCTCAACTGGAGAAGAAGCAAGATGTTAAATGTTTCAATTGTGGAAAGACTTGGTACATAGCAAACAGATTTTCAATAAAAAAAAATAATTTCAGTGTAGAAACACTAACCCTTGGCCTAGGCCCCAGAGCAGACAAGCATCAAAAGAAGAAACACAAGAAATTCTTTAAAATAAGAAGTAAAAGCTCTCCTAATAAGAGACTTTGCATGCTTGGGAATCTTAGAACAGGCCCTAAATCACGTGCAAGACTTATGATCGAAGAGATTTATGCTTTGGCCTTTTTTAAACACTGGGTCACAAGTAACTCAAGCCTTTCTATTCTTTTATGATAAACACTTGAGTCACTTGCCAATATCACTGGTAGATGATGTGAAATTGTGGGAATTTGGAATCTCAGGCTTACTCTGTTGAAGGGTTAAAGTTCAAATCATGATACCTCAATCAGATAGTGTTATAGCATATCCCATGAATGTGTAAGTCTTGGTGTCCCTGAATCTAGGACATTTTGGGATTCCCATAATATTGGGAACTACTACTCAGATAGTGCGGGATGTGCTTCGGGCCTACTTAAGAGGAGTTGGCAATTGTTCTTTAAATCAGTTGGCAAAACTAGAATCTGCTCTGAGGGATGAATGTTATCAATTTACATTGCAATCTAGAACCGATGAGTTCCATTGGGACCCACAGCCAGTTGTTCTTCAGCTGGAGAAATTATGTCTGTTACTGCATTAGCAGTCTTAAAGGAAGTCATGATGTCTGTAGATTGTCTGTTTTGCCTAGAGTCACTTCCAGAGGAAGATTCCTGTAAAGGATGGATGATTATGGCAGAAGTAAAATACTGTAGAAACAGGAAAACTGATGTGTTTGGTGCAACTGTCTACAATAGATTGCCAATAGAAGTCTGCATAACTCACTGTCAGATCCGACCATGACTCTAGAAATTAAAGGAGAGGCCTATAAAGAACTGAATTTTGACCTGAAAGGTTACAACTTGACAGTAGAATGGAAAAAAAAGATTATTGCAAGCTCTCCACTCTTGAGAGGGAAATTTCTCCACAGGAGATATAGATGTAGGGTGTGCTAAATGTGCCATTCAGCTTTGTGACCCTACTCCTTTTCGAAAAAGATCTAGAAGAATAGCTCCGCAAGGCGTTGAATATGTGAGAAATATATATAAATATATAAATATATATATTTTTCATTTTCGGAGTTCTGTGGTTATTATCGTCGTTCTGTCTCTTACTCTAAGATAGCACAAAGCCTTTATGATCTTCTGAAAGTAGAACACTGCGGACTATATAGTGAAGAGGGGGCCAGCAAACTCAATCTTCAGTTTCAGGCAGCTCCTCTCTCCAACTCTCGTGAACCCCAACCGTCAGAGCTTATCCGCGGGTTACCATGGCAAAGCTCTGTGTGAGCATGCAAGCTGGCCTGATGAGAGTTAGCTAGAGGAGCTGCTGAAAACTGATGGCGTTGAGGGGCCCCTGTTTACTATACAGCACCTAGAAACTTGCACAATGCCACCGGACCACTAGACTGCCCCCTTTCTGACCACAGGTAAGAGGCATGAAGAGGGGAATAAAATTACATTTATTAAAATGCATTTAAAAAAAGGAAGCTTTTTCCCTACAGATTGTGGCTCTTATCCTTCCCCACTTAAACACGCACTACCTCCACTACACAAATGCACAATGCATACATAAACACACACTTGGCAATCCCTATACATACACAGCATCCATTACGCAAACACACTCTGCATTCACTATAAACACTGCATCTACTACACAAACACACATTATTTGTCCTTTGCATAAACTGCATACATTACACACTACATCTACTACACAAACACAATACGCATCCACTACATACACTGCATCCATGACACAAACTTACAATCTACATTCACTATACAAACACAGACTCTGCATGCACTATACACACTGTATCCTCTACACACACACTGCATTTACCACACACACTGCATCCACTTTACACACACACTCCTTACCAACTACACATCCTCCGTATCTACAACACATACACTCTAAATCCACTATACACACACTCTGCATCCACTATACACATACTCTACCTTTGGGATAGCTGGAGTGGATTCTTTACCTGGATTCCAGTGTAGGTGCTGGGCTGATTGGGTGGCTGCGCAGGCTCTTAGACTGATGTGCACAGCGAGCTGTAATCTTCCTACTCAGCTTGCTTACGCGCCGCTTAGTGATGCCAGGAGTCAGAGTGACGTCAGGGAGCTGAGCAGACAGCTCAGAGGAAAGCTCTCCCTCGCTGTCCGCCCATAATATTAGTAGCCACCTGTCTCGGTGGGCCAGACAGCCAGCTGTTAAGCCCCCCCATGAAAGAGGCTAACAAGGCATGTGCCAGGGCACTTAGGGCGGCATTTTTTGTCACCCCCCTTAAAGTGCCACTCAAGGCAAATGCCTTGTTAGCCTCGTGGAAGATACAGCTCTGGCTGTATGCTGAGTATATACAGACTGTGTCTGTGGTGCTGCAGAAACCACACAGGACTGAGACATTACAGCAGCAGAGTTTATCATAGGTTAGCTATTATTTTGCACTGTTTATGTTCATTTGCATTTGTGTGTTTATGGTAACTCAGTATATTATCTGTTTTAAATTTACCCTCTTTGTTTAAGAGTGGTCATTTAGAATGGGATTCCAATCTACTCAGTGGGGTGGGTTTCTCCGTATGCAGAATCACTGAGTGAAGGCACTGATTACAGCACGATATTCCAATCTCCAGATTTTGGTGGAAACTCAGACTCACTGTTAGCGTTAAAGTTGAATGTAGCTGATGCCAATACTCTCCTTCCTCCAAATGCAGGTAAGGAAGGAGTTACATTCTATAATTATCTATCAATCTGTAAATCTGTCTATCTGCCTGTCTATCAAGTTTTATTTGCAGGTAGTGATAGAAGAATAGTAGATGAGAACAAACTGATAGACTGATACTTGTACGTGCTTAGAAAAAAATGCACTTATGTTTTTTACTGATGTAAGTATATTGATGTAAGGCTCATTAGAGGGCCTACCTGCTTTTTGCAGTACTAAGTGTTAATGCTGTTCTGTGCAGGGGGAGAGAAGCTGGAATAATTTATTGACCTTTCAGGACTTTCAGCAGCCACACTCCCTCCCCTTCCCTCAGCCTCCCTCCCCCTCTCTCACTGCCTTTCACAGCCTGCGTTTGCTTTCGGAGAGATGTGGTAACACATCGTTACAGGGAACCAAGTTTGCGGCTGAGGGACGGAGCCTTGCTGTGTGGACCTCCCGCCGTCACAGCACCTGCTGCCAGGACTGCCTCATACACCTTGCCCGGACCGCTCACTACTTGCTCGGCATTGAGAGCGCTCCTCTGACAACTTCTCCCCCGGCTACAAGTTTCTGTGCCCGAGCTGGGAATCTCCTCCCGGGCTGCTTTGTGGGCTCTGACATTGGCTGGACGTCCCAGTACCTGCGTCCCCAGGTTATTACCTAGACCAGCCCGCGGGAGGGCAGTGTGCCAGCCGAGAGCCCGGCCAGAGAGGCAGCTGATTCCGGGGCAGGAGCCACAAGTGCCCCCTTTCCCTCCTACCCTTACAGTCAGGCAGTCTCCTCCAGCAGGACTATGGCAGCCGGTGCAGGGACCCTGCTGACAGTGTGCTTGCTGTGTGCGGCCACCCTGAGGACAGGTATGGATCATCCTGGACATGTTACAGCTTCTCACTGCCTGTGTGTGCTGGACAGGGGCTACTGCTGGCTTACTAGGTTTTCTAGATTATTTGTGTTTGATTTACATTTATTAGAATAACAGAATGAAGTCTGGCACAGCATTGTAGGAGTTGCAGTTCCTCAATGGTTGAAGATCTAGCCTTGGCCAGCCTGGATTACATGTTTTACATGTCCTGGGGAAGTATCATGTGTATGTAAGCAGGTTGTATGTGCACCTAGTGCAGGGATCTGATTGCTACACAGCAGGTGTATATACTACAGGCAGGGCATGCTGGCATGTTCGAAATGGAGAGAGTGTTGTAGCTACTATATTCTAGATATTATATAGCTCGATGGGATGAAGTATCACGATTTAAGGATTATACAAGGTTTAAGTGGGTTATGTACTAAACTGTGATTTGTGCTGAATTAAAATGCCACATGTATGCAATTCATAATGAAATTAGCGTTTGATTTGATTTACAGTTCACCCATGAGTATGAGCACGCTCTTCAGTTGGTGAATTAACCAGCTATACTATCTCATTTACCTATTTTACCTTTATTATCACTATAACAGAATTTGCCTGATATTGAATAAGGTCTTGTAGCATTTTTTCCCCCCAGAAAATAAGCATATGTATTTTCCACATTCTAGGCATTGATTTTTTTTATTTTATTTTTTTGTCACTACTATACACATCATGTGTTTGAAATTGTTGATTGTCCATTGGGTTTCTTAGAGTTCACAGCACACTGGGCTGTCTGTTTTGGAGCCCTGTTTCTTTCTGATGCTGGTTCTTTTGGGTTATGTGATTTAGTCTGTGGCCTCATCTTCATCAGGCTGCACAGGACAGATGGTTAAATCTCCCTTGTACATTCGCCCTCCTACACCAGTGTAGTAAGTGGTATTGCACAGGGCACACAATCTGTTGGAAGGGGTGGCTGTTGAATTAGTGCTCAAGCCTCAAAGTACTCTCCTACAGATTTTAGGCAGCAGGTATGGTTTTACTCAATCTACATGAGAAGGCGTCTCAGCATGCCTTAGAAAGAGTCAATATGCCTAGCCTTTGTTCTACAACTGTTACCCGAATTTAATCCATTCCACCCCCATTCACCCTACAGGGGAATCCATTGTCAGTGCATACTGGTATTATCGGTGCACAGATAAACCTGCTCTGTTTAAATAGTTAATAATAGCCATTGTGTATATAGGAGTATTGCACTTGTGGATCACCTTCCTCGTTCCTAATGTTGGTATGAGGGCTCTGGGTTGCTATCTTGAGTTTATATCTATGTACACTAAGTGACAAAAACCTGCGGGTCATTCCTCATGCAGAGATCTAACTCTTTAAGATAAATTCCTTATCCACTTCCTCTGTCACTAGAACAACATTGAGCTGCAAAACGAATCTCATCCCATTATTCCCCATTGCAAGTGATTGCTGCTTGTGTTACTCTGTGAGGCTGTGAAATCCTTTCTATGAGTACTGATTGGCTCTGATAGATCTGCTGGAACTAAGTAGACTGAGTACTGTGAGAGAAGGACTAAATTGGTTTGCGGTCAGCACCATCTATGTGAAAATTGTTACAGTTATGCTTTTGTCCTGGTTGTGAGACACCAGAAACCTTAGTTCTATTGTCAAAACCAATATTGGCACTTTTGATTGACTTGCATCTGGTTTAAGGGAAACTGGACAAAACCTGTACTGTGAGCCCACAGAAACCGAATGCTAGAATGGCTAAGTCTTTGATACAGTTTGAACTTCTTTGAGAATTCTGCTGGTATGTATGTTTATAGACTCCCTCCCCCACAGACTAACTGACCTGTGACTAAAAAAATGCTCTAAGCACCACCCGAGGTATTTACTCTTCTTTTCTCTTCTGCCACGAGATTGTTCAAACAAAAGGGCAGTGGAAACAAAAACTGTCTCCCAGAGTAGTTTTTCTGGTTTAGTTAATAGTACCTGAAGCTATGCTGTAAATTAAATTTCAGTGCCCCATGCTTGCGTGTTAGATTACCTAAGGAAGTTTTCAAAATCTGACTTAAATACCAAATATTTTTTTTTTTAAATGTATTTGTATTTTACTTTTAAAGTGTAATTCCACAACCATTGCAGTATAATTCCAGCAATTACGTACATGTTGCAAGGCTTATTCAAGATCTCATCTATTTGTGTCTTGTCAAATTTTATTTTAGTAACTAAAGAGAATAGAAGCCTGTGTATTCCTTAAAAGGGAGTGGCTGCGTCCTGAGATAACAGGCTGACTGAAAAATTCTATACCCCCCTCCTTCTTTGAAAAGCACAGCAATACTGAGATTTGTGGCTTTATATTTGCTGCCTGATCTTCCAGTGCTCTCACATCTCCAACTGTCTACGCTAGTGGGCTATAAAACAATTTTATTTCAGAATTTAACAGCAGCATCCATCTCTTCAGTATTGTAGAGCAATTTGGAAGCTCTAATCTGTTGAACCAGTATAGTGTGAAGTTATTTTAGCAAGGAATTTAGTCCCAAAGAAACAGCATGACTCATTTTGTAGTAATTGCATAAATATTGTATCTTAATTATTTACTTTGAATGAAGAAAGAATGGTTGGTGTTTGTTTAATGAGCATTTTCTTATTACCAAAAGATCCATGTTTTGGTTTGGGAGCACATCCATTTGATCAAGTTCCGTTGTTGAAAACTGCTTAATTCCATTAAACATTATAGTGCTGGGAAAGTTGGAATATTTTCCCTGTAGTAACAGTGCCGACCTGTGGAGATTTTCTGCATGACGTGCATATTTACTGTTGGAAGACAACGAAAGCTGCTAAATTTGCCTTCCTACCACACCTTTAATGCCTTGTTGGGTTAAATTACTCTAATGCTTAGACTTCGATTTTGAACACCTATTGGGTACAGTCTAAATAAAATGCAGTTTTTTCCAGTCTATGAAGAAATCAAGTGATTTGATGTTGTTCTGCATGAGGTCCCAAATAGAATTCCTGACATGTTTGTAGCAACCTTCCTTTATTGTTCTAGGTGAAGTCTTTTGCCTTTGAAAACATAGAGCATTAATTACACCGTGAATATTTAAAATAGGAGATCTTTTACACTTTGGTGTTTTTTCTAAGGTTGTGGTGCGTAGAGAAGTGTGAGCATTCTGATATTTATAGGTTTGTTCACTAAAGTGAGAATTACAGAGGGTTCAAAGTGAATTTAAAGTTTAAGGTCAAAGTAGCTGAACTAAAAACTTGTCCTGCTCAGCAATGCTTTCAGTTTGGCTACTTTGGCCTTAAAGGGACACTGTAGGCATCCAGACCACTTTAGCAAATTGAAGTAGTCTGGGTGCTGTGACCCTTTTGCACTAAGTGCTGCAATGTAAAGCATTGCAGTTCCAGAGAACTGCAATGTTTACATTGCAGCTCCAAGTCTGCCCTCAGTGCCACTAGAGGGCTTCCGGAATCCAAACGGACATTATCTGACGCTGGACGTCCTCATGGACCTCCAACGTCAGATTTTCCCAATAGGAAAGCATTGAATAATGCTTTTCTATGGAGGAGGTTTAATGCGCGCGAGTCATTGCCGCGCATACGCATTAGGTCTCCCACGCCAGCTGCCGTGGGCGGGGTGTGGGCGGAGCCTGACCCAGGGAAGGGGGCCCTGAGGTAGGGGGGACCTATTAACCCTATCGTGCTAGGAAAACAGGTTTATTTTCCTGGCACAAAAGGATTACTTTAAATTTGAAATCCACGTTGAATTCTCCTGTAAAATAATGTGTTTATAGTGAGGCAGCGATGTGTACCTGTTTATATATTTGAATTACGTTTGTATTTATTTGTTACGATTTGATTTTTTTTCTCCAGGGAGTGTTCGTCTTGTAGCAAAATAGTCTGTGTAATATCTGTGATACTGACTGGAATGACTGTAAGGTCAATTAGACCCAAACCTGAGAGATGCATGTTCCAAAAAATAAACCATGAGCATTTCTCACTTTTTCTTTCATATGGGCCATCTTGGTCTACTTTTATTTTTCTTGAATGTGCTAGTCAGACTTGAACATTTCTCAGGGCTATTTATATTTGAAGGTTGTATCTAGCTTTATTGAAAATCACTGAAGCATAAGCAGTTCAGTTTACTTTCAGTATCCTTCGTAGGGGAGCAATAAGTGTGAGAAATAGCCAAGCTCTGGCAGTAGGGAAATATATTCCTTTACAATGCCTTGGTAATTAAATGTGACAAAAATGCCAATACAATTTAGTAGAAGTGGAAGGATTAAAATTCAACACTGTGCAGTAATGTGACAGATGTAACTAAAACATCAGTAGATGGACAGGAACGTTAATTTTGTAAGCTGTTGAATGTGAGAGAATGATTAGAAATTACACTTGGCATTAATCGGAGTACAGTGCACTGGAAAAATAATTTTAAGTTTGCACTTTCAATATTTTGACAAGCCATTATTATGTTTAATTTTACTCATAAAATGTTTGACCGACATCCTGCTACTTTATAAAATATTTGTAGAGAGAAAAAAATAGCCATTGTGTTTTTAATAACTTAATGAAGTTCAGTACGCTGACGTGTCCCTAACTAAAACTATGATTTAAAGTGGTACTGCCATCTGAAGCATTTCCTTAAATCCTTTTAAAACTATAACTCTAATGGTTTGACATTATTTTCAAGTAAGCTGTAGTAGAGTTAGATCTTGCAGTTTTTTAGCCACCTTTGAAATGTATTACGATGTTGAGATCTCTGTTAATGATTATTAACGGGGGAAAAAACTCCCAGCAGAAAACCGGAAATAGTTGTGTTAATTCTCTCATGTTACATGCCCAAATTAAGATGGAGATGGTTCATATATAATCTATATATGTCAGCACAGGCTATGGATCATTTTTAAAATGCTATATGACATATCACCAGTACTACTTTAAATGTTATATATTTTTTTTTTTCCTAGCAAAATAATTTTACTGATACATTCTATTATGTATAATTCTATTGTTTAGAAACGTACAATCAGAAACGGCTCACAGACTAATGCAGCTCATTTGTCGCATATCTGTTTACAAGTACTCTTGGATAGAATTTCTTATGTAACTTATCATTATTAATACTGCTCCTGTATTTTTATCAAGTACCTGCGATTTCATCAACACTATGTAAGTGTATGTATAAGAGCATGTCAACAACCTTGATATCCTGTTATACATTATGTATCCCGGTTATTTCATGCACACGTCTTTTGAAGTCTATAATGTGGTTTTTCAAGTCGAAGGGACAAGTGCAATGTTTTTGTTAATAAATGGACCATGACCATGTATCCATAAGAAAATGAATATGCCTCAGGAGATGGCAAACGCAGGTGAAGCATTTGTCCACTTTAGGAAATCTGAGTAGCAAACATGTAGCCGAGAGTAAGTGATGGATGAGTCTAATGGAGGCATTTGTTGTGGATTATTGTAAAGGAAAGGTCAACTGGGCGGGATTTGTTTTTAACCATTATCAGGATGGTGTTGATTTAGATCATATAATGGTGTTTTTTTTTATTATTTATTGCTTTAAATTAAATCTCTACCCGGTCCCCTCCTCTGTGGAGTACAAAGGTGTTTTTACTCTGCTTTTTTCCCATGTTGTGACCTCCATGGCTGAGATGATCAATCTTGATGAGCTCCGCCAATCCTTTCCCATCGGAATCTGTGCATCACTTTGGGGAATGTTCAGCCTCTCAACGCAGAGAATGGAGATGCTGAATGCCACTGCAGCACTGACACGGGAAGCACCTCTACTGGCCTTCTGACTGCCACTAGAGGTGCAACTAGGCTGCAATATAAACCCTGACCTTTTTTTTTCTCTGAAAATGCAGCGTTTTACATTGAAAAGCTTGCAGGGAAAGGCTATAGACACCAGATTCACTACATTAATTTGTAATTGTTCTGGTGACTTTAGTGTCCATTTTAAAGGACCACTCTAGGCACCCAGACCACTTCAGCTTAATGAAGTGGTCTGGGTGCCAGGTCCTTCTAGGGTTAACCCATTTTTTTATAAACATAGCAGTTTCAGAGAAACTGCTATGTTTATGAATGGGTTAAGCCTTCCCCTAATCCTCTAGTGGCTGTCTCATTGACAGCCACTAGAGGCGCTTGCGTGCTTCTCACTGTGATTTTCACAGTGAGAGCACGCCAGCGTCCATAGGAAAGCATTGAGAATGCTTTCCTATGTGACTGGCTGAATGGAGGAGGAGAGAAGGAGGAGAGCTCTCCGCCCAGCGCTGGAAAAAGGTAAGTTTTTACCCCTTCCAGAGCCGGGCGGGAGGGGGTCCCTGAGGGTGGGGGCACCCTCAGGGCACTATAGTGCCAGGAAAACGAGTATGTTTTCCTGGCACTATAGTGGTCCTTTAAAGAGGAATTTATCACACTTTCATAGAATTGACTTCCTTTTTTACTCACCCCATTACCAGTATTTTCAGCATATACTGGGTGAATAATGCTGAGCAGTTCAGTTACCTACATCTTCCGCAAGTACACTTTGCAGTGTCTCCACTGTTCCATGATTCGATATGCATGCATTTTCTCCAGCAGTGCTGAGGGACTTGACTAATTCACTTAATTTGCCAGGTCTTGACTAGCAAAGTATGTATTAATAATTATATAAGTTGCAAGAATATAGTATTACAATTTTTTGCTGGCTACTCGGTTGTGGTAAAGTCAACCAAATAACAATTTAATGAATGAATGACTTTGCTGTAGCTACATGCTATGCCTATCCCATGCTGCTTTGATAAGAGAATATAAAATATTGCATTCATGATTATATTTAACATCCGTGTGATGTAAAAGCTTCTTAGAGAGTCGAGCAGGATTAACCAGAATATAACTCTAGGCAGCCACCTACGGACCAGGAATTTGCTTGGTCCCATTTACTATCCCTTAATGCAAAATGAAGGGGGTAAACTGGAAACCTGCCTAGGGACTAGAGAGATATTAAAGGATCACTATAGGGTCAGGAACACAAACATGTATTCCTGACCCTATAGTGTTAACACCACCATCTAACCCCCGGGACCCCTCATGCCTCCATAAATATAGCAAAATCTTACTGTATTCAAGCCTGAAGCTGTAGATTTACATGCGTTTTGCCTCAGAAAAACAAGCAGTCTGCTGACATCATCAGAAGTGGTAGCCTGATCCAATCACAATGCTTCGCCATTAGGATTGGCTGAGACTGACAAAGGGGCAGAGCCAGCATGATTCAAACACAGCCCTGGCCAATCAGCATCTCCTCATAGAGATGAATTGAATCAATGAATCTCTATGAGGAAAGTTCAATGTCTGCATGCATGAGATACTGAATGTTTGGATGCCTTTTAGACAGCCATGACCCAGGAAGGATCTCTAACAGCCATCTAAGGAGTGGCCAGTGAAGTTATCACTAGGCTGTCATGTAAACACTGCATTTTCTATGCAAAGACAGTGATTACAACAAAAAGCCTGAAGGTAATGATTCTACTCACTAGAACAAATTCAATAAGCTGTAGTTGTTCTGGTGACTATAGTGTCCCTTTAATCCTTACAGTGAGCACTGTTTGTTTTCTCTGCGGGATGCAAGTGCTTTGAACATAGTGCAAGTGCATCTTATGATACTCTAGTGCTATGCTTGTTAAGGAGCAGGACACCAGGGAACTAGGTCGGGATGGCAAGACAGGACCAAAAAATCAGGACTGTCTTGCCCAAAGCAGGACAGTTGGAAAGGCATTGTGTAACAAATTATAGTATTTAATGCTTCCCTCTCACATTGTCTTTGGCCTAGAAACTTAGTAAGTGTAATATGGATCTTGCTTTGCCATTGAAATGCTTGCTCCGCCTCCTTTAATGAACTTGAAGTAATAGTAAAACGTTCTCAATATTTTATACCATGAATATATTGCTCATTAGTGTAAAATGAAAAGTGTATTGTGCAAAAGAATGTCTTTTGATATAGATTGTGCAGTACTTGATAGGGATAGCTTGGCACCCTATCAGGGGGTGCCTATTGAGAAAAATAGTACAGACTACATACCTAAATAACCTTAATTTATCATGGGACTCTGAGCGTTCCTTTAAATTGGTTTGGTGTCTGGAGTGCCCTTATTAAGTCATGTAATGTAAGCCAGTAATAAGTGACATTTTAAATAAATAATGATGTATACTTTTGAACCATGGGAGTGCTGTGTTTACTCAATTTTCAGTATGAATAGCAACGTGAACTTGCAGCACAAACTGGTAGAAATATACATAAAATATTTTTACTTTTTGTAACCTATCTACACGTCCTGTAAAATCCATGCAGTTGTTTAATACATGATTGTTTATAGAAAAGGCAATGCAAATTGTCCTTCTGGCAGAATGTTATTTCCTGATATGACAATACAAGTTATTCCTTCAGTGTTTAAACCCAGAACATGTCTGGTAATGTTATTGTTTCCCTTCACAGGTAAAGGAATTTTGAAAGACCTTTGTAAGCAACTGATTTTTTTTTTTTTTTTTTTTTACACTTGAGTGAAGACATGCAACAAGAGGGTTTATTTTTGCTCTGTTCATGTTCGAATGTGTATAGATGAACGTCTACTGATCAATTGTTCGTGTTGGGTCCAAGTACATTGTATTAGTTTATTTTAAAATATCTAGTAATGTTATCAATGTGAATACTTGTGCAATTCTATTTAGGGAATATGCTTCCAAAGTTCTGATCTGCATGTCTGTGCTGCCAAAGTGATTGTGGGAATGTGGTAAGGGACTGTTTTATCCTCCTCCCCCCCAATTCCTGCATTCAGAGAAGCTGGACACTGTTGGGACAGGGATAAAAGGGGCAGGCCAGTGATGCAATTACATCACTGTCTCTGCCCAAAGGGTGTAGACTCACCCAAATTACTAACCGGTAAGTCTGGCTTGATTGTACATCAGTTGCTTGCCAGTCATGTAAGGCCAGCCCACTGAGGACAAAACATTGGGACTGTCCAGCCACAGTCGGCCTGGTGAGGTTGTGTTATAGTGCAACTCCGTAACATCAGGCGCTCCTCCTCAATGTTTTGGTCAGTGTATTGAACATCAAGAAAATCAGTACTCCCTTTTTTTTTTAAATCTATTTTACTTCTGTAATCATGTGATTAATGTTGATGTATCAGATTAGGGCTGTATTAATGGGATAACGATTACATTTAGTAGTGTGTTAAAATAACCTTGTAATTTTGACTATGTACAGAAGAAATATGCGTTAAGTTGAAGAAATTAATTGTAAAACTGCTAATTTACATGTTGACATTTTAGGACACTGACACAATTTTCATAATTTTGGCTCTGTACACCACCTTAATGGATTTGAAATAAAACAATCAGTATGTAATTGAAGTGCAGACTTTCAGCTTTAATTCAAGGGGTTGAACAAAAATATTGTATGACATGTTTAGGAATTGCAACCATTTTCATACACTGTACCCTTATTTCAGGGGGCTCAAATGTGATTGGCCAAATTAACACAATACGTAATATGATTATTTTTAATACTTTGTTAAATGCTCTGCAGACAATGACTGCTTGAAGTCTGGAATGCATGGACTGCACCAAATGCTGGGTTTCCTCCTTTGTGATGTTTGCCGGGCCTTTACTGCAGCTGTCTTCCGTTGTTGTTTGTTCAAGGGTCTTTCTGCCTTAGGTTTAGTCTTTAGCAAGTGAAATGCATGCTCTATCAGGTGATTGGCTGAGCCTTTGCAGAATATTCCACTTCTTTGCCTTAAAAACTCCTGGGTTGCTTTCGCGGTATGTTTTGGGTCATTGTCCATCTGTAAAATGAATCGCCATCGAATGAACTTTGCTGAATCTGAGCAGACAATATATCCTCTACACTTCAGAATTCATCCGGCTGCTTCTGTCACATCTTCAATAACACTAGTGACTCAGTGCCATTGGAAGCCATGCATGGCCATGCCATCACACTGCCTCCACCGTGTTTTAAATTATGTGGTATGCTTCGGATCATGAGCTGTTTCAAGCCTTCTTCATACTTTTTCCCCCCCTTCATTCTGGTACAGATTGATCTTAATTTCATCTGTTCTCAGGATGCTGTTCCAGAACTGTGCTGGCTTTTTTTAGATGTCTTTTGGCAAAGCCTGGCCTTTCTATTTTTGAGGCTTATGAATGGTTTGTACCTTGTGGTGAAACGTCTGTATTTGCGCTCGTGAAAAAAAATTTATGGACCTAACTATATATTATATTACCTCATACCCACACTAATCTTTTGGGTGGGGTATTTCAGTTAGTGGACTTTTAATGTAACCATATTATATATTATACCTCACGGAAAACTGAGACACTTTAATGTTAAATGCAAGTTTGGCCACGTGTGTGTAGAATGTGAGATATGTGCATGTAAAGCATTGTATCACTCAGGATGTAGCTGAATTGTGGTATTTTTTATTTTCCTACACTAATGGAATTCAAAGCATAACATAAAATAAAATGTTCCTTTAATTAACCATGATACACAGTGCCTTCCAAAAGTATTCACCCCCTTGGCATTTTTCGTGTTTTTTGTTGCCTCACAACCTGGAATTAACATGGATTGTTTGAAGATTTGCATCATTTGAGTTTTATTTTTTATTTTTATTTTTATTGTGAAGTAAACAACAAATAGGAAAAAATAACAAAGTCAATGTGCATAACCATTCACCTCCCTAAAGTCAATACTCTGTAGAGCCACCTTTTGCAGCAATCACAGCTCCAAGTCGCTTTGGATAAGTCTCTATGAGCTTGCCACATCTTACCACTGGGATTTTTGCCCATTCCTCCTTGCAAAACAGCTCCAGCTCCTTCAAGTTGGATAATTTGTGCTTGTGAACAGCAATCTTTAAGTGTGACCACAGATTTTCTACTGGATTGAGGTCTGGGCTTTGACTAGGCGATTCCAACACATTTACATGTTTCCCCCTTAAGGACCAAACTTCTGTAATAAAAAGGAATCATGACATGTCACACATGTCATGTGTCCTTAAGGGGTTAAACAAATCAAGTGTTACTTTAGCAGTGTGTTTGAGGTCATTGTCCTGCTGGAACCTCCGTCCTAGCCTCAAATCACGCACAGAGTGGTACAGGTTTTGCTCAAGAATATCCCTGTATTTAGCACTATCCATCTTTCCCTCAACTCTGACCAGTTTCCCAGTCCCGGCTGATGAAACAGTGCAAACATGGTGTTCTTTGGGTGATGTTATGTGTTGGATTTGCGCCAGACATAGCGTTTTCGTTGGCGGAAAAGTAAAATTTTAGTCTCATCAGACCAGAGCGCCTTCCTGCATACATTTTGGGAGTCTCCCACATGCCTTTTTTCGCAAACTCAAAACGTGCCATTTTGTATTTTGCTGAAAGTAATGGCTTTCTTCTGGCAACTCTGCCATAAAGCCCAACTCTATGGAGCGTACGGCATATTGTCGTCCTATGTACAGATACTCCAGTCTCTGCTGTGGAACTCTGCAGCTCCTCCAGGGTTACCTTAGGTCCCTGTGCTGCCTCTCTGAATAATGCCCTCCTTGCCCAGTCCGTGAGTTTTGGTGGGCGGCCGTCTCTTGGCAGGTTTGCTGTTGTGCCATGTTCTTTCCATTTGGTTATGATAGATTTGATGGTGCTCCTGGGGATCATCAAAGATTTGGATATTATTTTATAACCTAACCCTGACTTGTACTTCTCAACAACATTGTCCCTTACTTGTTTGGATAGTTCCTTGGTCTTCATGGCAGTGTTTGGTTAGTGGTTCCTCTTGCTTAGGCGTTGCAGCCTCTGGGGCCTTTCAAAGAAGGTTGTGTGTGTGTGTGTGTATATATGTAATGACAGATCATTCATGTGACACTTAGATTGCACACAGGTGGACATCATTTCACTAATTATGTGACTTCTGAAGGTAATTGGTTGCACCAGAGCTTTTTATGGGCTTCATAACAAAGGGGGTGAATACATACGCACATGCCAATTTTCTGTTTTCTATTTCTAAAAAATAGTTTTATGTATATATTTTTCTCATTTGACTTCAGCAACTTAGACTATTGTGTTCTAATCCATAACATACAATTCAGATTAATAAAACATTGAATTTAAGGCTGTAATGTAACAAAATAGGTAGAAAGTCCAGTGGGGTGAATACTTTCGCAAGGCACTGTAAATGAGCACTCCATAAAATGTAATTGAAATTAAGTTGTTTTGGTGCCAGGAGGTCCCTGGCTCACCTTAAGGGATTAAAACCCCCAAGTCTTTGTTCCGGCTCCGTATCCACATGCCCTTTTCTCTTCCCTTCCATTTTTTCTTTTTTTAAATTCAATATTTATTTTATTATATAATTTCTAATTAATACAAAAAAAGTACATAAAAGTACATAAAACATAGACATAACTTTATATCATTAGCATTTCCCCATGCAACAAAAACAAAACACCTGTCACTTTACCGAGAGAGAAAGTGAATTACCATAAGATTGCAGGTTAACGATGGTTGGAAGCAAATAACACTTCCAGTCGATCTGTTATACCCAATAGAATGAATTGCCTTATTGTAGCAGTGTAAGCATGCAGAAGCCAAACATAGAGATATGGACACAAGTCTTCAGGAAGTAAGAGGCCTTTATTCACATTACCGATCGGGTCTCAGATGAACTCCTGTTCCAAAAGATCTGAGAGACCAACACATGGTGTACATTCCTTATATAGCACTATAACTCCTCCCATTAATAGCTACACCCACATATACCTTTAACCAATCAATGAGCAGAATATAGACTTGTACATCTAGTCAAACCACATGGCTCATCCAAGACAAAGGAAATAAGTGCAATTTCAGTTCCTGCATTCCTGCACATGCTCAGTACATTAATGACAGTATCCTAGCTACGTGTAGCTAACTAACTGACACAACATACACACATGCCACATGGAAATCTTGGCCTACTAAATTTTGACCATGCTGGAATCCCATCACATTATTACATATCTTTCAGTATATCTATCCATCCCTGGATATGTATACTATTTAGGTTGGTCTTATTATTGAGCCGCATAAGTCCTCTTTTCATTCTGCACTGGAATAATTGAAGGAACTCTTCAGGCTTGGCTAGTTTATTGTATCATTTAAATTCCAGTGCTGAGCTAGGAGGAGTTTGGTGGCAACAAAGAAATGGATTGTCATTAGTGCTTCTTTTTGGGATACATCTGGCCAGCTTTAAATGCAAAATTCATATTTTTTTTATTTTTTATTATTTTAATCTGAAATCTTCCTAAAGTCTGAAGTTTATCAAATGTTGATGTTCCAAAGATTACCCGTAAATTTACAGCCTCACCACATATGAAGGTAATCCCCACCCTGTTTATTGCATCTCCAACATTTACTATTGGGGTTATGGGCAGTGGTGTATTTTGGATCTGTGCTGCCCTGGGCATGACGGAACTTAGGCACCCCTAATTTAAATTCCCCCCCACCCCTTCCTGTTTAAGTCTAACACACACACACTCCTTCACTGATTTGATACAATCTGACACACGCCCACACCTCACTGACACACGCACTTACAGACATACTCAGACACACACACATTCACTGACACACACAAGCAATCACAGGCTCCCTCAAAGACACACACTCACTGACCCACACATTCACTGACCGACACGCACACACTGACAGCCAGACACACACACAATTTTTTTATTTAAATCCACTCAGCCTCCCTACCTTTTAGGGAAAGCTGGGTGGAAAATTTTTTTTTTTTTACCTGGGATCCAGTGGGGCTGCTGGCTGGGCAGAGTGATGCCAGGAGCCGGAGAGAATTCATATTCCGGCTCCCGGCATCACTGCTGGAATCGGTGCTCCCTCGCCGCCCAGCGGAGCCCAAAGATGGACACCCTTAAAACGCGAAAGTGCCACCCAAAGCAATTAATTGCCTTGTTAGCCTTGCGTAAAATGAATCTCTGGTTAGGGGAAATCTTAGTTGCTTTTACAGGGTCCAGAAATTAATCACTTTATATTGGGTTTTCGAGATTATTTACACAGTGTATATCTCTGTTATACCTCTAACCAATCTATTATTAGTAAAAAGGCTTAAGACAAAACTTTGGGGACCGTTTGTTCGCAATATATCTATCTATCTATCCGTTTTCTAAAAATCTCTGAACCGGAAGTCTCTTGCAGAATTGGGCAGAGGCACCGCCAGTTGGTTGAGAGTGGTAAGCTGATGATCTCAGCCAGTCAGTGAATCCCCATTCATAAAACTGGCTTGAAAAAGGTTTGTTTCTTTTCAAGACCGTTTTATAAATGGGTTTCACAGATTGGCGATTGGCTGACAGCTCTCAGCCAATCAATGGCACATCTGCTCCACTCTGCAAGAGCCTTCCTGTTTAGAGATATGTAGAAAATGGAAGGGCAGTGAGGCAGGGCGATTTGGCACTGAATAAAATTGTCCAGGAGTCAATGTATTGAGATGTTGTTTAGCACTGCTTGTTTGACAGAGCACTGGTGTGCAGGTGAAATGTGTTGTGCCACACAACTCCACTTAAAGGGTTCAACAACCATTTTTATACTTATTATATTTTATTTTCCTTATTGGGCGAAAAAAAGCCTTTTTTAAATTTTTTATTTTATTTATTTTTTTAAATTAAAAATAAATAAAAATAAAACAAAATTGTGTTAATGAAGCTTATCTGTTCAACATCACTCCTTTCCTCTTCATGGTCTATGCAAGTGCACTAAACCTGGTAAGAGAGGGAGGAGAGGGGTGTGGACAATGGAAGAGATTATTTAAATAAAACAAAAGTAACAGAAAAAAACAATTTACAATGGGAGAAGAGGGGAGAAAATGCACCAAGGGAAAGAGGGAGGGGAAATCCCCTTTCCCCATTTTTTATGCCTCTACATTTTCAGCAGATTTAGCAGCTGCTTCAACTGCTATGGCTTAATAACTTTTTTAATTTAAAGGGACACTATAGTCACCAAAACAACTTTAGCTCAATAAAGCTGTGTTGGTGTATAGAACATGCCCCTGCAGCCTCACTGCGCAATTCTGTCATTAAGGAGTTAAATTACTTTGTTTATGAACCCTAGTCACACCTCCCTGCATGTGACTTGCACAGCCTTCCTAAACACTTCCTGTAAAGAGTCATCTAAAGTTTATCCTTTCTTTATTGCAAGTTCTGTTCAATTTAGATTTTTCTTTATCCCCTGCTATGTTAATAGCTTGCTAGACCCTGCAAGAGCCTCCAGTATGTGATTAAAGTTCAATTTACAGAGCAAGAAATACAATTGTTTAAGGTAAGTTACATCTGTTTGAACGTTAAACCATTTTTTTGTTTCATGGAAGCTATGTCAATCAGATCCATGGGAAGGTGTGGCCAGGGCTGCATAAATTGAAACAAAGTGATTTAACTTCTAAATGGCAGTGAATTGAGCAGTGAAACATGAGATGTATGATCTATACACTAAAACTGCTTTATTAAGCTAAAGTTGTTGTTTAGGTGACTATAGTGTTCCTTTAAGTCAACAGGTCAAGTTGACCATGTGCAGTCTGAGTAGTCAAACTAAAAGCATAGCTGAAATGTTTTCAAGTTCTCACTTTAGTGAATAACCTTGTTAATTTTGCTTATTCCATATTACGTGGTCTTATCTTTGCTGGTAGATGTTAAACCCACACAAAGACATATTCTAAACAAAATGTATAACATCCGTGAACACAAATTATATCCAGTATTAAAAGTGTTAAGTTTCAGCAGAGTTTATCATTTATTAGGAAACCAATACTTTTCAGTTGTGATGTAAAAATATGATTAATACATTATTTGGCAGTCAGGTCATTTAGAGGTTTTGTAGGTTGGGGAAGGGCAGATGTTTTCATTATAGTAAGTATTTTCAGTTCTTGATTTTTGTTTCTAAACAAAGAAGGAAAATGTCCTAGTTGTGATCTAATATTTAGCAAGAAAAAATGTCCCTCTCATACCGCGGAAGCATGTACTTTCCCTTTTCCTAAACTATATTTTTAAACTTTTTCCAAGTTAGACTGTTCACAGTTTGACTGGCCACTTGTATTATAGCTGAAAGCTTTCCATAATGGTCATGACCATCATGCTGTGATAGTTATTCTTATTAAAGGTACACTACATACTGGACTCGAGACTGGTTTTGTTAAAGGAACACTATAAGGTCAGGAACACAAACATGTTTTCCTGACACTGTAGTGTTAAAGCCACCATCTGCCCTCCTGACCCCCCTCCGCATGCAGACACTGAACTTTTCTCATAGGGATGCATTGATTCAATTCATCTCTATGAGCAAATGCTGATTGGCCAGAGCTGTGTTTGAATCATGCTGGCTCTGCCCCTGATCTGCCTCCTTGACAGTCTCAGCAAATCCTATAGGAAAGCATTGTAATTGGCTCACATAATCACTTCTGATGATGCCAGCAGTAAGCAGGCAGATCAGTGGCAGCGGTTGCAGACTTATATAAAAGTAAGATTTTACTATATTTAGGGAGGTAGGGGGAGGGGGGCTAGAGTGGGCTAGATAGTAGTTTTAACACTACCGGTTCAGCAATACATGTTTGTGTTTTTGACCCTATAGTGTTCCTTTAAATTTGAAATTCACTTTGAATTTAAGTCGAGTTCCCTTTGAATTCTCACTTCAGTAAATGACCCTGCAAGTTATTTGCAGAGCTTATAGATAACCATTTATATTATTTGTTATGTCCTTTAGAATAATAGCAAAGTATTTTATTTCTATAAACTATAATGGCTTCATAAATCTGTATTCTTTCTCTTGCTTTCAATAGATTTTTTTTTTCCCCCGAATTCCACTAGCCAATGACCATTTAAGAGTTAACTTGTGTCCTTGATTTACTCACTAAAATGAATAAACAAAAGGCAATAAATATGAAATATGAAAACAGTGGAGAGCTTTAAGTGAAGGTCTGTGCTAAACATGCATATTTTGTAAATGCATTTGAACAAGGAAATATATATGCTATCCTAGCTACTACATACTTAATTGCCATGCATAAGCTGCAGAAATTAAGCAACTAATGCTGATCCTTCTTTCTACCCAACACTAACATGTTTGTTCATGGTGAGCAGTAACCAATCAAATTCTTCTCTACAAGATGTGTTAACCATTAACCCATTGCCTGGCATCAGCATGATTAAAGGATCACTATAGTGTCAGGAAAACAAACCCGTTTTCCTGACACTATGTCATCCTTGTGGGACCGTCACCCTCAGGGTCCCCCTCCCGTGGCGCTGAAGGGGTTAAAACCCCTTCAGCAGCTTACCTTAATCCAGTGCCGGGCTCCCTCAGCGCTGGTGACCTCTCCTCCCCCGCCAACGTCAGCTCCCGAGTGGAGCGACATGCGCGGCAAGAGACGCGTGCGCATTCTAACAGTCCATAGGAAAGCATTTCTCAATGCTTTCCTATGGACGTTCTGCACGCTGGATGCGAATTTTGAAGCGCCTCTAGCGGCTGTCAGGAAGACAGCCATTAGAGGTTGGATTAACCCTGCTATGTAAACATAGCAGTTTCTCTTAAACTGCTATGTTTACATGTGAAGTGTTAAAACCTGAGGAACCTGGCACCCAGACCATTTCATTGAGCTGAAATGGTCTGGGTGACTATAGTGTCCCTTTAAATTAGAAGCGTAACCTGTTGCTTTAAACATAAAAACTGAAGAAGAACCTCAAACCCAGGTTTTTTTTTTATGATGACTAAATAAACCACCATGGCACCAAATATTTGCGTAGTGCTGAGAATCTTCTTGAAGGTTTTATGTTTCAACCTATACAAAGCATACGCTTAAGCAACTGATCTGGGATTTATTCTACCCTGCTTTTTTCTTTTCCCGTATATTTATCCTTATAATATTTAGTAATCAGAGCTGGTTTTATATGGCTGTCCCGACGGTTATGACATACAGTATGACCGTTATTCAGCCTTGTAAAAGCTGCTGAAGAATAACACTGTGAAGTCACACAGTCGTGGAGAGCCAGGCTATTTAAAAAATTGTATTGCCTGTTCTATACAGAAGTCATCATGCAGTGCAAAAGTGGCTGCGCCGTACCTTCTATGTCAGCCGTCACCAAGGAAATAACAATGAAAATGTAGCAGCCAAGCCAATTTAATGTTCAAGGCTGTAACCCTAACATCAGACCAGTTGTCACCAATATGAGAAGTGGAATTTAAATTGATTTGCACATTCATTTATTAAGGTTATATTACAACATGTTGCAGGTGATCAAGATAAGTAATTTATTTAACCTTTTGGCCTCCTATAGCAGGTGCAAGCCAGCTGCTTGATACTGAGTATTGTGATGTTTCTTATGGTAAACACACTTCTAGAAAAAACGGTCACTGAACTTATTTAGCTGCTGAACTCACACTTTAATTAAAGGGACGCTATAGTCACCCAGACCACTTCAGCTCAATGAAGTGGTCTGGGTGCCAGGTCCCCCAGGTTTTACCCCCTCGGATGTAAACATAGCAGTTTCAGAGAAACTCACAACCACTGCACAGTCAGAGCAGCACACCTCACTGAGTGTGAGTGAGGAGACAAAGCAGGAGGAGGGGCCGGAACTAAATATCAATCTGACAGGATCTTCCAGATCTGCAAGTATGTGTCTTTCCCACTCTGCCAGTCTCGGGGAGATTTGGCAGATATACTTGCAGATCTGGGAGAGCCTCTCAGAGTTCCAGCAGACAGAAATTCCTGCAATACCGGCACCAGTCACAGCCCCAAATACCGGCTGTGCGGATAAAATACCGGTCAGGTGGCAACCCTAGTTGGCGATCTGTAAATGCGAATAATAAGAGTATGTGCTAGACCGTGTGCTGATGTGTGTGTGTGTGTATCTGTGTCTAGTTGGCATACTTTTTTATTTTTTTCTAATGGCAGCTCTGGGTAGGACGGAGTAAAAATACAGCAAAACTTATTGATTTTACACAAAATATACACAACTGAGTGTGAACAAAATCAGTAATTTAGGTCAAACACTATAAAATATGTAAAGGTTGTACTTTATGCAATAATTTAAAATCCCACTCTATCTTGACACGTCTAACTGCCTCTAGACCAGAGTCTTGCTTGTTATTTTGCATTTTAAAAGCTAGTGATAAACAGTGTTGTGTATAAACTGTAGGCACAGCATCTAGCTCTGAAGATAGGATGTGTGAGTGGCGTGTTATTGCTGTTTTCATTTCTTTTTTTAGTTAAAGCACTTGCTGCAAATAAACGAGCCACTTCAACTTAGCCAAGTCATGATACAATGAAGTTTCAGTTTGGCCCAACAGTGAATGTATTTTTCTTAGTCTGCTCAATGCTTGTCAGGGAAACGATGTCTCAGGATGCAAATACAATGGAATTTACATATTTCTTCTTTGACAGTCGAACATTTTGCTTATAGGAAACCTCTTATTCCTAGTAACCTACATTTTACCATTAACTTTACTCTAACATTATTATGAGTAAATGTGTTTTATCATGTTTCCTGTGCATTTCTGACAGTTTTATACATCTTATGTTTGTTTGCATTTTAAAGAATGTTTTGGACTCATCGTTATTTTATATAAACTGGTATATGCATTAGTGGTTTTTAATTTTTTATTTTTTTATTTTCTTACTACAACACCATAAACGACTACTTTATTAAGGCAGGGCTATTAATGGTATGAGAACAGAAGTAAACTGAAAACAATAAAAAAAAAAAAACTGTAATCATAATTGTTTGTGGTTGAACTTTCAATTTAATTGGACTCTAAAGAGTATTTATTTTTTCTGGAGAGCTATAGGTAAAATCTTTCTGTTTTGCCTATTATTTTAAGTACTTGGTTAAATATCAAATCCTAATTGGTTTGGCCATTGTTGCAAATAATGCTGGGCAACCACATACAGTAAGTTATATTAAAAAATATAATTATACACCCAAGTTGGAACTGGGTAAATCCCTGAGAAAATCTTTGTTGGTTTGTCATTTGGCTCTTGCATTGTCTTAAATGTTAGTAGAAAGAGATGGGCAACTTTATCACATATACACAAAGTTGCACTTATATTTAATAAACAAACCATTAACAATGGACATTATTTTTTAATGTAGTACCAGTATCATGCAAAATATAGCTTGTCTTTAGACTCTGCTATAGCTTTCAACTTGTAGGGACATTCCAATTAAAGCCATAATGCACTGCTTACCGTTGTGCTTTTTGTTTTGTTTGGTTTTTTTCCCTACCTAAATTGGTCAGTGTCTTTCTTGGATGTAGGTTAATGATACTCCAGTTTTAAGTACATGTTACTAACAAGATAAATATTGGAGCTAATCGTCTGTGCATTATGATATTTTGGTTTCTGTTCTCCTGGACATCAATCTAGCACACAACTGATTTGTTGCTGTCAATGAATTTTGATTATAGTTGGGAAAAGTTAACATGACACACTCTTGGCGAAATTAAATAGGTGCATGGTAATGAGCTCCAGAGTTACTTAATGTTTTATTTGCAGCAGTAAAAGTACATTGGATGGGAGCATTATACAGTTTGAAATTGGATACAGATGAAATGATTTCATCACAGACTGACAGTTCTGATCCTTTATGAATTTTCTAAAATGTTTGCCTTTTTTGGTCTTTTTGCTATGAAGCAAAATATACCACATACACAGAATAGCCATTGTATCAATACCCATTGTTTATAGTATGCATGTGTGCATACTTGCATGGTAATACATTTTGATGGGTGTGTGTGTGATAGAACTACCAAATGTATGTGTTTTTTTATAAAGTTGATTTTATAAATTCCTATTGTATTATGTAAGTATGCATACATGAAACCTTAAAGGAACACTATAGTGCCAGGAAAACATACTCGTTTTCCTGGCACTATAGTGCCCTGAGGGTGCCCCCACCCTCAGGGTCCCCCTCCCGCCCGCCTCTGGGGAGAGGAAAGGGGTTAAACTTACCTTTTTTCCAGCGCCGGGCGGGGAGCTCTCCGCCTCCGATCCTCCTCCTCGAGCTGCGCACGCATTCAGCCGGTCTCATAGGAAAGCATTTACAATGCTTTCCTATGGATGCTTGCGTGTCAATGAGACAGCCACTAGAGGCTGGATTAACCCATTTATAAACATAGCAGTTTATCTGAAACTGCTATGTTTATAAAAAAAATGGGTTAACCCTAGCTGGACCAGGCACCCAGACCACTTCATTAAGCTGTAGTGGTCTGGGTGCCTAGAGTGGTCCTTTAATGAAATGCAATACATTGAAGCATTAAAACCATTTTGGTAGTCAGTTGTAAACATAAGTGTGTGTGTGTGTGTGTATATACATTTCGTGTTTATGCATTCTAAAACTTATGCAATCTTTAGCAACTGTGCACATTTCATCTATAGCATCTGTAAAGTCTATTTTTGCAAATAATTTTGTCCACTATATTGTGTACTGCAGGCCTGGTTATTTTGTAGTAAAGTCTTGAGAGGTGAGTTTTTGTTTTTGTTTGTTTTTTTGAGCTGCAAATACACTAAAGGGAATGCGGATTCCAATGTCAGCTTATTCTTCATAAAAATAGGCCTAACCTATAACTTTTTATATAATCTGTAAGTAGTCTGCCTTTCTTGGTTGTAAGGACAACTAAACATTTGCATTTTAGACCACATTTGGCTATTGGAACATTCTTATCTTAACTGTGGGAAGTGCTGCAATGATGGTGAATTTATTTATTTATTTATTTATTTTATTATACAATGCTATCAGAATCCAGTTACCAGAAAAAGGTAACGTGAAAATAGTTTTCCACACATTAGCACTGGATTGCTTTTAGACATGATCATTTAATATCTACAATAGTGATCAGGGCAAAATAAAGAATATTTTTTAAACAGGTTAATGGGAATCTTCTCTGTTCAGCGTGATCACATTGGAGGCCAAACAATATGGTACAAATGAGAAATCAAGTGTTTAAAACTATTACTGTGAAAGGTTCTCACACCAAAACATGGCAAAACTAAACCAGATTATCCCCCTAGACCAATTTGGGTTACACGTATATTTCTTTTTTTATTCTTTAATAGTGTGCATACCTAGGGATTATTTATGCAGATATTACGCAGGGGGAAATTTACCCATGCATTTATGTCCTTGTGGTGACCTGATATGGTCCTCAGAAGCGTGTTCTAGAAATCATGTTCTGGTAGTGCATATTTTTAAACCTTTATTTACCGACAATTAATCATACAGTTCTTTTTATAATGTAACATTTATAGAAAATGTTGAACTGTCATAGTAACTACAAAGTTGGCTCACATCCTTGGGATATGCATAGCAGTGCACTATTAAGATTTTAGCTTTAATATAACTGGATTACCCCATTAACTGTACCTTGGTTTTCGTTCATATAATCGGAAAGCATTGTGGGTATATTTTGTGCTATGTTGTAAACTGTGCCATTGACTTTAAGAGCGCAATGTTGTAGTTTTACTATCCATTTGTAATAAAATTGTTGGCTATATGCACTTTTATGTAGTGTTAAACATTATCATTAAAATGCACTGTGGTGGTAGGGATGTGGTCAGATAACTTATGAATTTTAACCAATATGTAGCATTGTGCAAGTAACAAGAAATGAGCATAATGCTTTAATAAACTATAGTGGAGTCTGTAAGTATGAATCCATAATGGACCTAGCCTCAATGTCTATTTTACAAATTATTTTAGTTTGCATATTGTTTCTTTTTAGTGTGGAAATAAAATTTATCTTAGAAAATAAATCAAGGAATGGTCATGCAAAGTAACACAAGTGCACTCAAAACCACTGTACAAGCAGAAGTGCAAATAATAAAGTCAAATAATTTGCTATAAATTTTAGAGCTCAATTTATTTATACTGGATAGTAGCCAAAATAGCATGCGTCTGTGTTATTGTCTACCTTCATGTTTTAAATAAATATAAAGAAAAAAATTAAGGCAAATGTGGAGGTTAGAACAAAGTGTTGGTGCCATTTTGTATACAACTTTGTGCTTTGGCTGTTATATATTTCATTTACTTCTGACTAACCTCATACTTTCAAAGACACTGTCTCTTTACGTCCGAACATTTTTTTTAATGTAATTGAGTATCTACCCTTTGTGCCACGTACTAAGTAATTTCATAATGCATTGCATGAAGAATGCATAGTATTTAGAGAGTCTCTATTCCATGCATTGTTTGTGCTCAAAAGAAGAGGACTTGGCTTCTGTTTATATTGTAGCAATGTTCATATTATGGGAAAAAAAGACCAGAATGAGAAGAAAAAGAAACAATAGTGTAGCACAGGGGTAGGCAACCTACGGCACTAGTGCCATGCACGGCACTCGAGGTGTCTTTGCACGGCACTCAATGCTGCTAGAGCCAAACAGGCTCTGGCCTATCAGAAGTCCCAGTAAAACTTCAGATATCTGCTAATCCGAAAAGGTGGTGAAGGACAATCCTCAATTTATGCATTGCAGCACATAGAGGAACTGATCTCCGATCACTTCCTCTCAGCACTTGTGAATAGGAATCCACACTGTAGTAGAGCAGCTCGCAGTTGCTGTTGCAGCTCCTGTCCTTGATATGTACCTGGCCAGCCTGGTCCCCACTGGAACCCACCCACACTGCTAGATATACACAGAAATGCAGAATAACCCTCCCCTCATACAAATAATATGGACAGCCCACACACAAACATGCACAAACGAAACACCACTAACAATCCACATACATGCACACAACCCCACATGCAATACCCCAAACAGTCCCCACACACTACCAAACACACACTGTGACATATCCATCCACACACAATTCCACAAGCAGCCCACATACACAGCCCACATTCCTATGTATCATACACAATACCATAAACTACTCATGAACATATACAATATAATAGCTCATATACGCAGGGCCGTCTTTAACCCAGGGCAAACTGGCCAGCTGCACCGTGAGCCCTGCTGGCCTTAACTATTTCTAACCCTCTGGCCAGTAATCCACACACTAAGGAGGCCCACGGGGTGGCCCATGCACAAAGGACCGCCCGGTGGGCTTAACAGCATGAGCGGGCCCCTTGCTTTTCGTCAGCAGGCTGTGAGGAAGTGACGGCCGCGCATCACTTCCTCCCACAAAGAGAGGAGCGCTCGGGAAAGAAGAGTAGGCAGATTGGAGGGGGGCTGGCCGAGAGCACTAGACCCCAACACCTTCAGCCACCAGCAGGAAAGGTAAGGAAACTGGAGGGTGGGTTTTAAAGTGTATGTTTGTGTCAGTATGTCTGTCATCTGTGTGTGTCAGTATATCTGTGTGTGTGTCAGCATGTCTGTGTGTGTGTCAGTATATCTGTGTGTGTGTGTGCGCATTTCAGTGTGTATATATCTGTGTGTGTGTGTGTGTGTGTACAACACTACACAAATACATGCTTGCAATCACGCCAACACCACATACAAACATATTCCAGACAAAAACCTGTTTACATTCAAACACACAAAAACTGCTTAGTGTTAAATACAGAACTGCAAACGTGGGTAAATGGTAGAGCCCCAGCTGTCAATGCATTTCTGGAGTTGCACGACAGATGGGGATCTACCTTTTAATCACCCGTGCAACAGGTAGACCCCCAAAAATTCTTGCACCTCTCTACTTTAGGTCCGCCACTGCGTTGAGGTGGAGGACATGATTGCATGCCTGGGGAGGGGGTACAGGGTCCAGGGGGCCCCAAGCAAATGCTTTGCCCTGGGTCCAGTCACTATTAAAGACGGCCCTGCATATACGCACAAATACAACGATACAAAGCAATTACAGTAAAAATAACACAAACAGAATACGGCAGCATACACCCCTCGATTTTAAAAAAATTGGGCCAGCACGCTACGGGACATCACAATCCTATATCGGCACAGTGCTGCTAAAAGGTTGCCTACCCCTGGTGTAGCCGATTTATAACTATATACAACATAGCATATTGTCTTGCAAACCGCTAATATGACCTTCACAGGGAAATTCATTCATTTGGCATATGCAACATCCAGAAATGTGGCAAAATAAAATATTGAAATAGTGTACATTTATAAAAAAACAAAACTAGTTTTCTTTAACTTTTTGATCACCTGCTTGAGGTATTATGTTGTTTAATGTGGTACCTTTTCAAGCCAAATGTAAAACTAGTCCTATACCTATGTTTAATGTTTCATTTAATGTACCGTATATACTCGAGTATAAGTCGACCCGAATATGAGTCGAGACCCCTAATTTTACCCCAAAAAACTGGGAAAACTTATTGACTCGAGTATAAGACTAGGGTGGGAAATGCAGCAGCTACTGGTACATGTCTAAATAAAATTAGATCCCCCAAAAATTATATTAATTGAATATTTATTTACAGTGTGTGTGTGTATATAATGAATGCAGTGTGTGTGTGTGTGTGTGTATGAGTGCAGTGTGTGTATATGATGCAGAGCCTTGGTGGGGGCGGGGCATTTAAAAAAAAATATTATTATTTTTATTATTTTAATGTTATGAAATTTTTCCTATTTTGTTATTTAAATTTTTATTTATATTTTTTTTTTGTCGCCCTCCCTGTTTGTTAGCTGGCCAGGGAGGGGGGCTCTCATTCCCTGGTGGTCCAGTGGATGGGTTGTGTAGGAGGGGGCTGGCAGAGAGCTGTAACTTACCTATCCTGCAGCTCCTGTCATCTCCCTTCTCCTCCACTGCTAGTCTCGCGGTGTGAGTGCCGCGCGGAGCATGCCACGGTAACCCGTGGCAATGCTCTGACCCCGCGGTTTTTGCGAGACTTACATTGGAGGAGAAAGGAGCTGACAGGAGCTGCAGGAAAGGTAAGTTACAGCTCTCTGCCAGCCCCCAACAGGACCGACTGGCTTGTAATGAGCCCGGCGGTCCTTGTCTGTATTATGGCAATGTAAGTTGCCATAATACAGACATTGACTCGAGTATAAGTCGAGTTGGGGTTTTTCAGCACAAAAAAATGTGCTGAAAAACTGGACTTATACTCGAGTATATACGGTAGTTAATATACACCCATACAGAGGCTCTTTATAACCATATCGTGGATAGAAAAATGTATTGTGTGATTAAGGACGTACATTATTTTACATTCCTAAAGTCTATCATTTGTAATATCTTTTTGATATGGTAATATAATGCAGCAGTAATAAAAGAAGGAAAACTTTTTGGAGCTGGTCGCTACAAGAGCCCAATTAATAATTGACTAATAACCATGCATCCTCTCCCGAAACCAATAACTTCACACTTGGTTTGATTTCATAGCTAGGAGCGAAATGCTGTAGATCACATTTCTGCAATTTTTGAGCATTGTCAATACAACTCTTAAGATGATATATCAAAATGTTCTTCGGTCGTCATTATTTGTTTCATACTAATTTTTGTAGAACCCCAGTATATAATTTTTCACATCTATTATGTTGCTTTTAATACAATATTGATTCGCTCTCTCTTTTGAATACATTTAAATATGTATGTGTTTTGAAATATGTAACAGCTAAATATCACAGAGTATTAGCGATTTTTATACACCTAACATGGGTCCAATGAGCATTAATGACTTTATTTGTGTTCAGTGGGTATGTGTTCTAAAAGGTGCCTTGCTTCATAAGGCCTAAACTAAAATAGAAGACAACTTAATTGGCGTTGATTTATTCTAAAGAAGAAAATGTAAACCTAAAAAATCAATGTAATATTACTTTGTGACCCAAATTCAGGAATGTATGTATTTAAAAATGTTCGCTGTGTTACTGTGGCATAGCATCAATCAAGCTTAACCAGAAATGTGAGGGACAGATATAAATATACAAAGCGTTCAGAAATCAGGTAACGGGCAAAACAACATCTCTAATGTTGGGTTGTAAAGAAACAATCCTAAACAGGCATTTACCAACAGAGACAAGCACAATAGAATCCATTACACCCGATTATCATACAGGCATGTATGCGATATATCCACTCACACTCTCTAAAAAAAGAGGTGCTTGTAAAGAAAAATCCCTTGAAGTGATATAGCAGTTTCCCCCAATAAGAGACAAGACTCTAGTACAGGGGTAGGCAACCTTTTAGCAGCACTGTGTAACGTGCCTGTCCTATTTTTTTAAATTGAGGTGTGTATGCTGCCGTATTCTGATTGAACAGGGCCTTTTAAAGTGCACTGTGCAAGGTATATTGCAGGGCCCATAGTCCTGAGACAAGAGGCTGGCCAGCAGGCCCCTCCAAAAGCCAGTGACGAGGTTCCTTTTGTCACAATACTATTGATACTTACTACTACTACTACTACTACTACTACAACCTACTTTAGGCAGGGAAAACCAAACTAAGCAGCTAGGATAGAGACAGACTGCTGCAGGCCCTTGGCAAATGGGGATTTTTGAAGAGCTGACTACTTATGCCTTGAATACATTCTAGACCATCATGTTTATCGGAGGTTTTTCAAATCCTGACAAACCATTTAATTTTTATCTGGCAATTTCCCACCATGCAAGTCCCAATCTTCCCGAAGCCCTCAATGGGCTAACATGCATTTAAAAAAAAAAATAAAAAATTAATGTTACTTTTTTATTATTTTTTTTACCAGCATTTATTTTTGTGATCTGGTCTTTTAGCTGGTATTATTGTTTTCATTTTGAAAAAAAGTGCAAATTTCCATAGAAATTTATAAATTAAAGGGACACTATAAGCACTCAGACTACTTCAGCTGATTGAAGTGGTGTAGTTGCGCTGTTCCAGTCCCCTTAATGCTGCAGTTGTAATTATTGCAGTTTTTGATAAGCTGAAATAATTATCTTGCAGGTTTAATTCCACCTCTTGTGGCAGTCTACCAAAATTTTCCTGACACTGTACATCCTCACGCTCTGCATAGGAAAGCATTTGTATTTCTGACCCTATAGTGTTCATTTAACCTGCTTACACCCCCCTGGCTGTCAATCAGACAATTGGTCCTATTACTTCCTGGTTTATTTAACTCAGTTGAGCTAAACTCAAGAGACAGCAACTGCCAAAAGTACCTGCCTTGCAAATACTTCTAATTGAGCTGATTTGTCTGTCATTTGACAACCGCAGAAAATCTGGGCAGGGTTAGAAGAGGAGGGCTTGTAAAGGCTGCAGATAGGTTTTGTAAGCTGTTTTAGATATTCCCCAAATTAAGAATTTAGAATTAAATGGCCATCTTTGATTTATCTACTAAACATTTTATTTATTCTGTAACTGGACAGTAAAGTGTACATTTAACTTTACATTGCCTATGCATAGAGTGTGTTATTACTCTGTGAAACAGGAAGTTCCTTTAGTGGTAGACCGCCACTTGAGGCAATCTTAACCCTGCAATATAAACATTGCAGTTTCTATGATAGGGTTAAGGGCGGCACTATGCACCCAGAACACTTCAATGAGAGGAAGTGGTTTGGATACCTATAGTGTCCCTTTTAAGTGGATGGGTTTATGAGAGTGGATGTACAGCATATGATCAAGTTGGGTTTATGAGTGGTTGTAAAGCGTATGATCAAGTTGTTCCTGTTGTCTCAGGAAACAGTAAGCCTGTGTGGCCATATTTTTTTTTTTTTTTTTGTTAAGTATGGGCAAAGATGGTGGAGTTATTTGTGTTCAGTTTATTGTTGTGGAAAACATGCATGTCACATCCTTCAGATAACCAGGATTATATTTTGCTTTGTTGTTGAAACCTATACAGATAGATAAATAATACAGTTGGAAATCGAATTTTATATGTTTGCTTTTTCGTTCATTATAGGTTTTGGTCTACATACATCAAATGCAGTATATGGAGAAACAATTGTTATGCCCTGTGGTCAAACAATAGTTGATCGTCTCTTATTTGGGAAATGGAAATATGTAAGTATTACTACTATTTGAAATGCCTACCTCTTAACTAGCAATGCACTTCCATGCTTTATAACTGAAACTGTTATATAAATGATTTTCAGCACATTTTGGAACTCTCTTTTTAGCAGAAACCAGCCAGGCATGATAGTCACGTTCCCTTTTTTCCTTGCTGTGCTTGGTTGCTCTATTCAAATTAAAGAGGAACAACATTAGCTAAAACAAGCAAGAAAAAAAATAAATCACATTTTACAGTGTGCGATGTTGTAGTAAGCTGCAACAATTTTAGCTAAAAGAGGTTCCCTCCTACTCGGCAACATATAATGGTTAACCAGCTTCTTTGTTTTAATTATTCTCATGGTTTCATTTGTTGAATCTAAACATAAATGACAGTATTTACAATGCTAATATAAATAATTGTATGAAACGTACAGCTGAGAAATGTGCTTGGTGGTTGTAAATTAATGATTTGTCCTAACAATGCATTGGACACCTTTTTCTACAAAAATAGTTTAGAGACATTCAGGGTTATTCATTAAAGTGAGAATTCAAAATGAATTTAAAATTTAGGGGCATTATAACTAAGGTGAACATTTTCAAAGTCCGTTAAAATGTACTTAGAATTGACTTTAAACTCTCACTTTAGTAAATAACCCTGTTTTTTTAATAGAGTTCACAACATACAAATTGAATAAATTTCCCTTAATGATATGTGTTCATTCTTTTAAGTGCTACTGAAATCATGCAATTCCTGTTTCATGCCAGCCATGTATCATATCACTATTTCCCTAGAGTTGATCTTACAACCCAATTTTGTTTACATACGTCTTCAGTACCGTAAAATCCTACTCTACACAATAATCTGGGAAATTAATTATTTAAGCAGACTGAGATACGGTAATATAAATTACTTTTATTTACAACGACACATGGCAGCTCAGATATATATGTACACATTAAATCTAGGCTATTCAACTTTCATACTGCTGGAATAAATAACAGAATGTTTATAGTTAAAATCGAGGTTGATCAAGCTAAAGGCTAAATACCTTCTTTAATGAAATGGAGACTTTTAGAAGCAGAAAAGTTGGCAAACTGTATAACATTAATTCACATATTTGGTTTCTATAATAAATACATTTGGAGATGTTCCAACTCGAATTGAAGCGTTGCTATACCAGTAGCATAAGCACTAGCACATGTGGCTCTTGTCGCATGTCCTCTAAACTGTATTAAATGAAAAGTATTGTGCTTGTTGGAGTAATGAGTATGCTTAAATGATCATATGAAGATCACATTTCTTTTCTAACATCTGGGGGAAACCATTCTTCTGTTTTTTAAAGTAGCACTTAAACCGTCTTTTTCTAATTCCGTTTCAAACAATAGTTCCAATATGATAAAATTATTTTAGTTCTAGCAAGTTAAGTTGTAAGTAGTGAAAAGGTCTAAAATTCTTTCAACGTGGAAAAGTTCATTTTTTGCATTATATCACTATGTATTTCTAAACAAGTGACCGTGCCTCTTTCAGTAATTGAAACTACAATGTTTCTTATTTGTATTTAATCAAGCACATAATTGCATAATGCCCAGCATCAATGACTCTAACATAAGTTACTCAAGTACATAACCTGTTTGTTAGTAGTTTGAAGTAATAAGTACTAACTAGATCATTTTTCCATTAATTGCTTTCTTTTTAATAGACTGGTGTTAAAGTAAGAATTGAAACAATTTCTATTTCTATGTCAAAACCTACACTTTGGTGTTCTAACTTAGTGTAATTGTTCTCCCATCCAAACACTCAATCTCCAATTAAATTAATGTGCTTGATTCTTATTAGATGTGACTTAAATAACTGGTATAAAATGGCACATTTATGGTATTTTAAGAAGGTCTAAACCAGTGATAGTGAAACCTTTTGAGCCAGAGTACCCAAACCACAATACATGCCAACTTTTTTTTTCCCCCTCAAAGTGCCAAAATGGCAATTAAACCTGAATACAGCAATTTAGGTTTAGAAAAAACAACTCCTACAGTTGTTCGAACTAATTATTTTTTTTTGTTTTAAAAGAACACAACAGAGAGTTCAATGATACAAATGATAAATAATAATCTAAAGTATAAGCTTATATTTATTAGTATCTCCAACAAATGCAATACATGCACATCGACTGCTGAACACATTCACACACAAACATACACACACTGCATTGAGGGGTGCAGTGTATGTGTTTGTGTGTACGGGTGTGTGTGGGGGGGTGCTGTGTGTGGTGGTGGTGTCTGGGGGGGAAAGGGGGAGCCTCAGTTTTTCCAAATTTTTTTTTTTTTTGTTAAATAATCCTGACATAAAATCTTTAAGCCCACCTCCATTCTTCTTACCTTTGGTGAAGAAGGGGGGGATACAACCAGCCCTGGTGGTCTGGTGGTGGTACGTCAGGCTGCAGGTGGCCTGTCCTCCCGCGCAATGCTGTGTGGAGCAGCCTGCTCGCGGGAGGACAGGAGAGCTGCTTCTCAAATCCCTCCCCTTGCCTCCAGGTCCTCCCGATATGAAAGCAGAGTAGGTGCCTGCTCTGCATTGCTGCCGACCGGCGCCAGCGACCTTCCCCGGCAACCTATGGCCGCGTGATTACAGAGAGGTTTGCCATCACTGGTCTAAACAGTTAGTGATCACTTTCTACTGACTTAAAGGAACACTGTAATGTTACATAATTGAAGTAGTTATTTTATTGGTTTAGATGTTCCCTTGTTTTTAAATATAAAAACTTAAAAAGGCAATTCAACTTTCTTGTAATCCAGTGCCAAGACAGATTTCTACCAGCAGCACTTCACCCACAACGAAAGAGACAATCCTGATGATCTCTAGTCTAGTAATTCTTCTCATAGAGGAGCATTTTTGTTTCTGTAAACCCATGGGGAATTTTCCCATATCAAACATAGTGAATGCTAGGCCCTGACATACCCCCCATGAATAAAATAAACTTTTTTTTTTTTGGCAACCATAGAGAGTGTGTAGCCTGTTGAAATACAACACTCATGATTCCTATTCGTACAATTTTAGCAAACCAACGTGACATTTTCTAATGACACTCATGTGACGCAACATAGCAATTATTTAATGGCATTAACCTGCCAAGTCTGATGGCCTTGTTATACCTGCTGGGGTCTCGGCTTTTACTTGTATCACTTGGGGTGGACAACTAGCAGGATTAAATATTGAAGAAACCTTGAGATGTAAGCACTTGCAAAATGTGATGGACAAAAAGGCAATGAATATTTTTTAGATCCTTTGAAACTGGTTACCTTGATCTGATTCAACTTGCTTAAATATTAAACTGAATATGATTATTATATGATAGGTGTTTGGTAGACAGCCATATGTAATTATATTAAAATTAGAACTCTGTTAATTTTTTTTTAAAATTTGTTTTATGTTAGGAAAAAGCAGATGGAACTCCAGTATTTGTAGCTGCCCGGTCAGCTGTAAAAAACAAGACCAGCTATGAAGATGTGCCCGAATACAACGGCCGTCTGAATTTGTCTGAGAACTATACATTGTTCATCTCGGATGCAAAAATCAGTGATGAGAAGAGATTTGTGTGCATGCTCGTAACAGAAGAGAATGTATTTGAAGAACCAACAGTCGTTAAAGTTTTCAGTGAGTATATATGGTAATTGGATCATACACATGGTTCTTTAATAATGCAACATGGAAAATGGAAAAAAGTCCCATGCATAAATGGAACATATTCAATTTCCATTGGCTTTCCTTGATCCAATTTTAACTTCCTATAGGTGATGAGAACCTCACAGAAAATTGGTCATCTCTATATTTCTCATAAATATTTGCACAGTTTAATTTTTTTTTTTCTCCCATACCAACTATTGTCTGAGGGAATTTCAGAGAGTTTCTTGGTATTGTGGACTTATTGAAGGCTATTTAAAACCTAGATGCGGGAGGAACGGGACAAACAAATCAGAGCTAAAAGATTACAGCATGCATAGTGCAAGCCAGCAAATTACAAATGCGCATTAAACTAGTCACACTGGAACACACTGGTGGTTTGCTCAGGAGGTTATTCTATGTCATTAGAAAATAGGAAAATAATTCATATTAATGGTACCTTCCTCACTCTGCTATGCTTCCCTACAGTTTTGTGGTTTATTTTTGGTATATTCTGTAGCCCACCCATGTTTCCATTTTTGAGTTATTGTGTGCATATGGGAGGCTTTTCTGTCAGCTGTGGAACAACATATTCTCTTTAAAGAATTTACCAGGTTCAGTACCCTGGTATCTATTCATTAATCCTGTCAATAAAGGACATGAATGATTCAACATACCTGAGCATTGGAATTGTTTGACTAAACGTGTTTCGTAAGTATCCTTCTCTCTCTCTAGAAAGTTGTCTATCACATGTTGTAAAACTCCAACTCCAACAATGCTTTACATGCCTTTAGAATGACAAAGCATCATGGAAGCTGTAGTTTTAAAACATCTGGGTATCTACCTATTGGACACTTCTGGTTTAGATTATTTTCATTGTGAACTTTAGTATTTTTGGGGGAAACCTGAATGCCTATGTAAAATGTAAGTAACTAATTGTCTTATGCTAGCTAGAACTTCACTAATTATTGTGAGTGATTAAATATTGTAACTTACCACTTGATCTACATCAGGGGTAGGCGACCCTCGGCACTCCAAATCTTGTGGATTACATCTACCACCATAATGCTCCTAAAGCCACAATGCTTGCAAAGCATCAAGGAAGATGTACGCCACAACATCTGGAGTGCCAAAGCTTGCCTACCACTGACCTAGATCATATATTTGTGTAAATGAAGACTTATTCAGTGTGTTTCCTTTAAACAAAAATGTAAAAGATTTAGCATTTTATACTTTTTGCAGCTTTTACAGAAACTTTAAAAAAAAAAAGATTAAAAAAAAAAATGGTTAAATTACAGCTAACAGAAGGATTTTGGCACTAATAATGTTCAGTGTACCAAAGCATAGTACAAAACAGTCCTGTCTGTTGGTAAAAAATCAATTATGACCTATTTGAATGAATTAAGACAAACAATATACCCATAATCTCATAAACCTGTTAAGTAAAATTAATAGGAGCAACCTTCAGATGCATATAATACATAAATATTATCAGTCATAAATCCACAAAGTGATCTCTACCTGTAAATGGGATTCCAATATCCAAGTAATTAACCAGAAGATTCTCATGTAGATATTATCCACTGTGGAGGATCCAATTTCATATTCTTATATCATTAACCCCTTAAGGACTGTGGACGTATGAGGTACGTCTGACAAAAAAAAAACGGTCCTTGAGGACGTGGACATACCTCATATGTCTGCGGTAAATTTGAGCGCTGGAATCGATCATGATCACTTCCAGCCGCTCTATGGGTATTAGACGATGCCTCGATGTCGAGGCATCATGAAATACCCCCCTCACTGCCAGACACTCGAGTGATCAACCCCCCGGTGCGATCACTTCCGAGTTGCCGCACGTGGCGCCCGGCAGTGTAGGCAAGAGCATCGGAAGCCTTCAGGCAAGCTTCCCATGCTCTGCCTGTACTGAGTGATTTGAGGGGTCAAGGCACTCAGTTAAAATAAAAAATAAAACATTTAAAAAAATTAACAAACAAAAAAAAATCAAGCAAAAAGGCGCTAATAATTCACAATATTGCACAATATATACATGAAAAAGGTAAAGCAGCACCTTACCAGTGAAACAGCTCTAAAAACACCCACTTAATCAAATATAAGATAAAAAAGGTGCACTATACATTTTAGAATTCTAAAGTGCAGCAAAGTGAAAGAAAGTGTTAGTGCACTGTACATTATTATGTCAAAAATATCCAATACAATGATATTATATAAATGTGCAAATTCACAAGTGTGTTCTGTGTTAAAATGTACTAAAACAACTTACTAAGGAAATAGGGATGTCTCACTATTTCTTCCAAAGATATATAGGAACGTAATACATGAAAGGAAAAGGGAAAAAATATAGCCGTATTATACTATATTTTTTCCCTTTTCCTTTCATGTATTGCGTTCCTATATACCTTTAGAATTTTAAAGGTATAGTGCACCTTTTTTTATCTTATATTTAAAAAAAATTAACCCCTACCATCCCTCCCTCCACATGTACTTACCGATCGCCGCCATTCCCCAGCCAGCGATCGGTCTTCTTCTGAGGGGGACTGTCTTGGCTCAGCCTAGACAGTCCCCATCTCCAATTTAGGACCCCCAGTGGCCATGTGACTGCTCTAAAACAGCGGTCACATGGCCGCAATAGGTGTCCACAGTGCTGGCAGTCTCCCTGCTGGTGAAAAAGTAAAAAATGAATAAAGTTTTTATAAATTAACAAATATATATGTATATATGAGATGTCATACGAAGTGTATTTTTATTAATATATACATATATAATATAAAAATACACTTAGAGTAAAATGACACACGTGTGTGTGTGTGTATGTATGTATATGTGTGTGTGTGTGTGCGTGTGTGTGTGTTCTAATTTTGTAAAAATTATTTTTAGTATATATATATATTATATTACTAAAAATAATTTTTACAAAATTAGAATGAATATATATATATATATTCTCTCAAAATACACTTAGAATGAAATGATATGTATATCCCCTTAACGACCGTGGATGTACTAGGTGCGTCCGACAAAAAACGGTCTACCTAGTACGTCCATGGCAAATAGGAGCCCTGGACTGGAGGTCCCCCTGCAGAAGCTCTGGCTCTCAAGGGCCATGTGATAACCATGATCACGTCACCACAATAGGACTCTAGGAGCTGGCAGTAGGGGGACTGTCTGAGCTGTCAGGCAGTCCCCCAGGCTACTAAAAAGTTAAAAACAAAATAAATAAATATATTATACATATAGAGGTGGTCCTCATTTAGCGACCTACCTGTTTTACGACGGAAACTTCCCAGAACATAGACACTTATGCACCAGAGCAGGGAATCCCTTAAGTCCTCACTTAACGACCGATTCATTCTACGACCGGGTCGTAGGAACGGAACCCGGTCGGTAAGTGAGGAGTGTCTGTATTATATATTTATAATATATTATAAAATAATTAAAGCATTTTATAATATATTATACATACATAATGCATTTATATGATTTCATTGTAAGTGTGCTTTGAGATATATACACATATATCTCAAAATACACTTATAATGGAATCATATATATGTATAATCTATTATAAAATGCCTTTTATTATAATATATTATAAATATATAGGAAATAAAAGTGTGTGTGTGTGTGTGTGTGTGTGTGTTTGTATATATATATGTATATATATATATATATATATATATATATATATATATATATATATATATATATATATATATATATATAATGTGTGTGTGTGTGTATATATATGTGTGTATATATATATATATGTGTATGTGTGTGTATGTTTATATATATATATATATATATATATATATATATATAAATAAAAATGTCCAACCTCTGGCACTCAACCTGAAAGAAATAAAATAAAATATATACCTGTAACTTGTACCCGGGTGCTTCCCAGCAATAGTATAAATGAAAACAGGATAAAGACCCTGAAGGGTTGAAACGTTGATGTAAAATATATTTTGGAAATCCAGGATAGTGCTCCTGTTTTCATATATGTGTGTGTATGTATATGTATATGTATATGTATATATATATATATATATATATATATATATATATATATATATATATATATATATATATATATATATATATATATATATATATATATATATATATATATATATATTTTTTTTTTTTTATAAATAGGAAAAAAATATGTGTATCAATATCAAAATACAGTTAGAACGAAATTACACATAAATATATATTTTTAAATTTTTATTTTTTAACATATTTCTAGATTTATTTTATTATATATATTCATTCTACGTGTATTTTGATATTAATATATATTATTAAAATACAGACATTGTGTGTGTGTGTGTGTGTATATATATATACATACATACACACACACACACACACACACACAATGTCTGTATTTTAATAATATATATTAATATCAAAATACACGTAGAATGAATATATATAATAAAATAAATATAAATAAAATAAAATATATGCTAAGAGAGATATTATATATATATATATATATATATATATATATATATATATATATATATATATATATATATATATATATATATATATATATATATATATATAATCTCTCTTAGCATATATTTTATTTTACTCTGTTTTTAACCTTTATTACATAGAAACATAGAATGTGACGGCAGATAAGAACCATTCGGCCCATCTAGTCTGCCCAATTTTCTAAATACTTTCATTAGTCCCTAGTCTTATCTTATAGTTAGGATAGCCTTATGCCTATCCCACGCATGCTTAAACTCCTTTACTGTGTTAACCTCTACCACTTCAGCTGGAAGGCTATTCCATGCATCCACTACCCTCTCAGTAAAGTAATACTTCCTGATATTATTTTTAAACCTTTGTCCCTCTAATTTAAGACTATGTCCTCTTGTTGTGGTAGTTTTTCTTCTTTTAAATATAGTCTCCTCCTTTACTGTGTTGATTCCCTTTATATATTTAAATGTTTCTATCATATCCCCCCTGTCTCGTCTTTCCTCCAAGCTATACATGTTAAGATCCTTTAACCTTTCCTGGTAAGTTTTATCCCGCAATCCATGAACCAGTTTAGTAGCCCTTCTCTGAACCCTCTCTAAGGTATCAATATCCTTCTGAAGATACGGTCTCCAGTACTGTGTACAATACTCCAAGTGAGGTCTCACCAGTGTTCTGTACAATGGCATGAGCACTTCCCTCTTTCTACTGCTAATACCTCTCCCTATACAACCAAGCATTCTGCTAGCATTTCCTGCTGCTTTATTACATTGTCTGCCTACCTTTAAGTCATCAGAAATAATCACCCCTAAATCCCTTTCCTCATATGTTGAGGTTAGGACTCTATCAAATATTCTGTACTCTGCCCTTGGGTTTTTACGTCCAAGATGCATTATCTTGCACTTATCCACATTAAATGTCAGTTGCCACAATTCTGACCATTTTCTAGTTTACCTAAATCATTTGTCATTTGGCTTATCCCTCCTGGAACATCAACCCTGTTACATATCTTAGTATCATCAGCAAAAAGACATACCTTACCATCAAGACCTTCTGCAATATCACTAATAAAAATATTAAAGAGAATGGGTCCAAGTACAGATCCCTGAGGTACCCCACTGGTGACAAGTCCAAGCTTCGAATATATTCCATTAACTACAACCCTCTGTTGCCTGTCACTCAGCCACTGCTTTACCCATTCAACAATATTGGAATCCAAACTTAAAGATTGCAGTTTATTGATAAGCCTTCTATGTGCAACAGTGTCAAAAGCCTTACTGAAATCTAGGTAAGCAATGTCTACTGCACCACCCTGATCTATAATTTTAGTTACCCAATCAAAAAAATCAATAAGATTAGTTTGGCATGATCTCCCTGAAGTAAACCCATGTTGTCTCTGATCTTGAAATCCATGTGTTTTTAGATGTTCATCAATCCTATCCTTTAACATGGTTTCCATCACTTTCCCCACTACTGAAGTAAGGCTTACTGGCCTATAGTTGCCCGACTCCTCCCTATTACCTTTCTTGTAAATGGGCACAACATTCGCTAACTTCCAATCTTCTGGGACTACTCCTGTTAACAATGATTGGTTAAATAAATCTGTTAATGGTTTTGCTAGTACACCACTAAGCTCTTTTAATAGCTTTGGGTGTATTCCATCAGGTCCCATTGACTTATTTGTCTTTACTTTTGACAGTTGAAATAGAACCTCTTCCTCTGTAAACTCACGTGTAATAAATGACTCATTTATCCTTTTTCTCAACTGAGGTCCCTTTCCTTCATTTTCATCTGTAAATACAGAACAAAAATATTCATTGAGGCAGTCAGCTAGACCTTTATCCTCTTCTACATACCTTCCTTCTTTTGTTTTTATTCTAACTAATCCTTGTTTTACTTTTCTTTTCTCATTTATGTATCTAAAAAAATTTTTATCCCCCTTTTTTACTGACTGTGCTATTTTCTCTTCTGTGTGTGATTTGGAAGCTCTTATAACTTGCTTAGCCTCTTTCTGCCTAATCTTATTGAACTTTATTGAAGGCAGCAGGGGGCCTACCAGTCATTCCTGGCACTGGTATGCACGGCTATTCCGTCCATGTGATCGTAAGGTCCTCGCAAGGACCTCACAATCACAGGGCCCAGGAGGGCAGAATCAGCCGCATGGGGATTGCCTGGGGTGCCAGCAAGTCCCCCGATCGCGATTGCTGGCGGGGAATCGTCAGCGAGCAGGTAAGTCCCCTGGACTGCGGGGACGTACTATGCTGCCAGCCGGCATTTAGAGCCTGGTCCCCAAGGCTGGCATAGCACGCCTGCCGTCCTTAAGGGGTTAAAGGGCAACATATCTTAATCTAAACGAAATGTGCACTCTTACCTTTAGGGTTAAAACATTCTTGAACGGTTTAGCCCCAAAGTGATTTTCAGCGCCAATTTTCCCCCAGGCATGCACTGGGTTGAAAAGAAACATACTTTTTTCAAGCCAGTTTTGTGAATGTGGAGTCACTGATTGGCTGAGAGCGTAAGCTGAAAGCTCTCAGCCAATCAGTGGTGCCCCTGCCTGGCGGCACTCTGCACTTCCTGAAACTTAGATTTCAGAAGCCAGATGCTGCTTGGGGAACCTTAGGATCAGCGCAAGAGGCTCACTTTGGAGTTAAACGGTTTGAGAAAATTTTAACCCCTTAAGGTAAGAGTGTGCCCTGGGCCTCCTGGAACCATAACAACTGGCCTTTGTATTTTGGAACTGCAGATATAAAAACAGAACCAATTTGTTTTTTAAATTATCCAAGGGTTAGACAGTTAAATAGTCTGAGAGCTGGGCAGCAGGAACGTTGACACTGTGTGTGTGACACAATCATCCACAAGCAGTCTGTCTAAGTTGTCTGGGGATAGCCTACCATGTGTGCTGACACCGGACACACAATGTGTGCAAAATCAATATTAAAAGTCAGGAATAGTTTATTCAAATTAGTTGATTGAGAGCCCAGAGATGGTCCTACACATTTCTGGACAAAACTCAATTCTTCTGGATTCAGTCTCCAACAAACAAATGTGTGTTAGGCAAATAATTCCATGCCCATAATTGGCTCAAAGCACCCAAATACTGTCAAGTCCTATGTTTCGACTGAATTCCCTTATTTGTCACTCATAATCAATGTTGTTGGTTAGCCTTGAAAGATTTAAGTGTAATTTGTTTGTGCTATAATGTTTGTTTTTAGAACAGTATATATTTTATATAGCTTTCTTCTTGTACAGAATAGGGAATGCAATTAACAAGGATGTAACAAAATGTATGCTTTCCTTTTGATATTTGATTTAAAAGGCAGTTAAACTGGATGTTCTGTTGGTCTGATGTCAAACTAAACCACTATTCCATATGTCAATCCCTGGCTAGTGTTGCATCCAATCTAGATTTAATTAAACCTTTATGTTGGTTGGCCTGTCTTGTATGTTTAAATAGAAAGTATGATCTGCTGTATGTGAATTACATAAGACACTTCATAGAATAACACCTTCTCACTGTCTTTTTAATGTTCCAGAGCCACCATCCACACCTGTGATTATAAACCAACCAACATTCATGGAAACAGGAAAGCTAAACAAGGTGAATTAAGTTGAAACATATTTTGTTCTTTATATAACCACATGTTTTCTTTTTTCCAAGCAGCTTTTACAGAGCATGTGTTTAAAAAAAAAAAACCATTTTTCAAATGTTCTGCAAACGTTATGACACACAAAAGTGTTTCTTCTATTAGAATTTCTATAACAATGAAGGCTAATAACAAATATGTTTATAGCAGAGCCAGAATTGGCATAAAGCCAAAGGTTTACCTGTAGCTCATAACCTCAAAAGCACTTACTCTCAAACTGCATCACTTGCAAAATAAAAGCTGTTCTGAGTGCAAAGTCTATTGATATCTGGACCATGTTTGTAAACTTTTATAAAAAACAAACATTCTAGTTCCATAACACGATCCATTATCCAACTGCCCTCTGTGCTTATTTGACATTTTTTAATCTGATTTTATCAAGAGGCTTCAAGAATTATCCACTTAAAATAAGAAAACATTGTGATAAATAGAAATTCTGGGGTTTCACAGATCTGTTGGCAAGTAATATATAGACAATAGAAGGCATAAGAAATTTAAGGACCATTCCAATGGAAATATTTGCATTTTTTTAAATATAATTTAGTAGATATTCCCCCATTAAACATGCATGCATTTAATTTATAAAAAATGTTCTCATTGGGGTAGATCTAAAAACACCTTGCAAAAATTTCAGATATATTGTCTACAGTCTTTACAAGCCCTCCCACACTAATGCAGACCATGTGTAAATGACAGTTCGGTGGGGGCTGGGGTAATAAGGCCAATTTCCATTAAAATCTGGACTTTTGTAAAATGAAGGACACACTCTTCACACACAGAGCAATTTTAGGTATGTGGAGTGCCCTTTAAGGCATTGACAAGTGGTGGCAGTCATATAAACAATGTGGGTCTGTAGCACCCCTTTCTAGAAAAAGCACAGTAAAACTAATGTGAGGGTCATTCCTCAGCCTGCAGCAAGAATGTGATGTACTCCCAACAAGATATAGCAAATGGCACCATGTACTTGTTTGTGCCATTTCTAAGGTCAAGACTCAAATTTTTCAACTTATTTTAAACCATAACTCTTCTTTGACTGCGCTCTCTTCCGCAGTGATAGCTTAATAACTTTAGCTGCATTTAGGAGATGGTCTAAAAGATAAATGTATAGTCTATTGAATTACAGCTACATAAGTTATTAAAGTTTGTAGGCTTATTGAAAATAAACACTGTCAGGCTTACATTTACCTGCTTCCTTGCTGTACGCCAACAAAGGAGGCAGGATGCCAATGGGACAGAAAGGGCATTCAGAATACATGAGGCATCTGAGACTTTTTGCAGCAATCCCTTACTTCATCTGGAGAAGCATACTTTCCTGGGAGGAATGGGATGTCCAGCTGTCTTAAGCCAGCGCCCAGCATTGTCTTAAGCCTGCACCCAGCAAGTTGCTCAGTCGTACTGTGTCTCAGTCAGTGTGTTTCAAGTGTGACTGTGTGTTTTGGATTTACCCTTGTGTTTATACACTTCAGACCTACTGCCCCTCTGCACTTTTTAACTGATCTTTAACCAATTACATTTCAATTCACTATGACTGATGCATTCTACATTGTCCAAATTAAAGTCGCATTACACCCATCATTTAGGTTTTTTCAGATGTATCTCTTGTTAATAGTGAGGTTCGTTTAATATTGATAATAGCTTTCGATCAAATAATTTGGTGAAATTATATGAAAAATACGCTGTAATAGTAGAGGTAAACTATTGTTTTAGGATGTGCTGAATTTTTAAAAGTGTTATATTGACTTGGGGTTCAAGAGGCTTAAGAGATCTAGTTTCTGTAAAGGGAAGGGGATTGAAAAAAACAAAAGCACTTTGGTTGCAATGCATAATTACACTGAAGCAGCCCCGTCCTATATTCAGGCACCACTGTACTTTTCGTGGCCTACTTGCTTATTTGGCACTTGAGACACCCACCTGTAGCTGACCTAGTCTAGTGATTGAATTTGCTGCCCTCTTTTTCCCCTCCCACCCCCCTGGTGGGCTTTTTTTTTTCTGGTCCCAGGAGTCCTACTACATCTTTTATAATGCATTCCAATACGTGGCCAACAAGTCTATCAGCTGACAAGATGGTGGTGTCTGGCCTGATCTGCACACTCGGCATACTCAAGCTATATTCTTAGTAGATGCAACCATATTTTTGCAACCTTTCTATGCCAGATCTTGCAGAGAAGAACATAACCAGTGAAATATTTGGGTTGCCGGAGCAGCTCAGAAACCTAATTTCCAAACAAGTTAATGCATATTTATCCAGAGTTGATACAAAGCCACACAGCCACAATACCTTCTCTTTTCTTTACGGGATGTTGGAGGTCCTGCTCCTTTGGACGACTCCGTTTTGAAATGTTGCTGGCCCTAAAGATGGGTATTGGCTGATTGTCCACTGTTAATTGAGTATTGCCAATTATTTCATTTGTATATGCAACACGCCCTCCTGGTTTGCCCTGCTTTGTTTTAAAACGACTTTTATTTGCTTTAGTTTTGTTTAAAAAACCGTTGTTCCAGTTCGTGTTTCTCTAGATCTATGTCATGTATTTATATCTGGTCTGGTTGTTTTTATCGCAGTACATTACACCTATGTGCCTTCTTGTACAATGTATACTGAATTGGAGCACAATATAAATAAAAAATTTAACAATATTAAATTAACTTGGTGTTAACTTGGTCCTTTAATAATCTTTTTAAAGAAAAAAAGTATAACAGTAACTTCATCATTTTCCAATAAGGGCCTCAATTTAATATATTTGGATAAACTTTTAAATTATTTAATATTTTGGTAGTTTTTGTGATAACTTTTTGAGATTTTAACATTTTGAAGAAATTATTTGAAAAGCTTCCAAAAGTATTAAATCAAGGTCAAGATTGGATATAGTTGGTATTCAATCACTAATCATTTTTTTTTTTTTTTTTTGGTTAAGTTCCAAATATGTCTGCAGTAAATCGTATCCAATTACCTTTAAAATGACAATGGCATATTAACCCTGTTGAAAAGTTACTCTATCATTCTTCCTTACAGGTTGGTGAATGTGTTGCAATGGAAAGCTATCCAGATGGCAACATCACATGGTATAGAAATGGAAAAATCCTTGAACCTGTGGATGAAGGTATTTTTACATTATTTTATGCTGCACATTAACCAGATCTCTTTATCTTACAGAAGATAGATTGATGGCTTTTTGAAATTCTGCATCCATTATAAAATGATTTAAATTATTTAATAAAATTAAATTATTTAATGAAAAACAATAAAAGGATTTAGTGCAGTTTAAAAGACCCTCTGATCTTTAGCCTTGGGCTTTGCAGTTATTTAGTTGGTACTTTTTTAAAGTAACAGAATGGGGCAGACAGTAGTCAGTCAAAAATTGAGTGTGTGGGACTATGTATTTCCTGTACTTGAGAGGCATTGGCATATTCACCTTTAACTTAAAAATCCTCAGTGGAATTCAGTGTAGTAGATGTTAAATTGTTGTCCTAGATTTGGTGAAATAATTTCCTGTAAGAAAAAACAAAACATAAAACAAAAAACAAGTTTTTACAATATACTACATATTGTAGTTCTGGCTTTCAAGTCCTATACTTTAAATTGAAATATATTCAAAATATGATCTTAAGTTCATATATATTGTGTATTTCAGTTGTTTTATGCAAATGTGTATAATATACAGTTTGATATAACATTGATTCTATATTAATCATAAATACTATTTTTTTCATTATATGCTTTTTTTACTTGAAATAATACAACTAAATTATTCTGCCTGTGCGGAAAATAATTTTGGCTGAAATAGAAATGGATTACACATATTAATTTCAAAAGGCCTGTTTCGTTAAAATGAATTGAACTTATTATTTTAATAAAGACAATAGAAAAAAAAAAACTTATTCTATTTTTTATTTTTTATTTTTTTTATTAAATACATGTATCCACTCTGTTTTGAATGAATCCATGTGCTTCAAAATGTTTGTTTAGCAGCTTGCTACTATGCCTTAACATCACATTGTTAAATTGAAATTCAGATTTCTACTCTCTGGCTTATTATATACCTGGTAGATATTAGGCTTCACATTTTCTGATCCCTATAATTTTTGAAATACCTGAAGTAAATGAAAAGAAAAATATGAAATCTTACAGATTATCAGAAAACGCATCTTATTGGTTTTAGACTGTTTGATCAATAGATACTTGTTTAAATGTACTTTTTTTTTTTTTCCTTTGTTTTGTTCAGTCATATCCATAGAGTACATAAAAGCGAGAAATTCAACTAGTGGTCTTCATAACATGCAGTCATCACTACAATATATGGCAACTAAAGATGATATAGATGCAGAGTTCTCCTGTAAAGTAACTTATTCTATGCCAAATGGACAAATATCATCTGAATCTGACTTGGCTGTCTTCGATATTTACTGTAAGTATCATATTAAAAACATGTTTGTGTGTGTAGTAATGTCTTATCTAAAATGACCATATGTTTATTGAATTGGATCACAATAGCAGCGTTGTGATCTAACTGTGACTAACTGTGGCGCAGCTTTGGCTGGGAACAGAAATGCCCAATAAAGAAAATATATTGAAACTCAAAGATAATTACTTAATAGACAAACCTACGGCCCAAGTTCGTAACTTCATGAATACATTTATTAAAATGTGGGGCAGTTGTGGGAGGAGTACAAGGGAAGTGGTTACATTGGTGGGTCGGAGCAGTGCTGGTATAGCGGAAGTGCGGATTGAGGCGGCAAGCAAAAATCTCTGATTTTATTTTATTTTTTCCCCCCTCTCTCTGACTCTTACTTACCCCTCTCGATCTTCCCATTTATATTTTTTATATGTTTTCAACTCTAACTATGACAGGGAATAAGGAATGTATAAAAACAAGAGACTGGAATAATACGACAAATTAATATTATATTAACAAAGACGTGTTTAGTATTTACTGTTTACTACTGATGTAATACAGAACAAAATGTATATTTCACTGTGTTAACTACCAATTTGTGTGTAACAATTTCTCTAAGCTTTGCCACATGCTAATTTATGCCTTTAACAGCTCCTGTTTCCTGATCTCTCAAAGTAAAGAATTTAAAATGACCATATGTGGGAACTTATCACATTACCTCAGTGCAGTGTGGAATGCCACCCCTATTTTTGTTAGCACAATACACTACCTACTATTATTATGAGAAAACTGGTTTAGGAGACCACTCCATGACCAGTCCCATTGAGTTGTCCTTGGTATGTGATAAAGTGGATTTAATAGGGTTTTACGTTCTCATCCTTTGCTTCTGATATGCTGTGTTTACCATTATTGGGATAGTTTAAATTAAATGGACATGCATCTCTTGGAGACAACTGTCTTATTTAAAAGCTTTAGCTTTGCATGAGACAGTTACCTCGTTCAGCAGGTGGAAAAAAGCAGACAATTATGATTTTTTTCACATGTACCTGCTTTTTCTTTCTCATGCTTTCCACACCAACTCCAGTGGGAAATCTGGTCTAACCAATCAGTTAATCTAGAAATGCTGGAAAATGGCATTTACAGATTTAGACATGCGCAGTTGAAAGATCTCTTCACCTTGCAAAATCCTGACAAGGGTAGAAGAAAGGGAGTCTGATCAGTGTGATCTTTAAGAGCAGGCTCTGCTGTCGGGTTTCTCTTTCCACTTGCTACTCAATGATGTCCTGTTTCTTTCATTAGTGGACTAATCTGAAACTGAGATGGGTGGTATGAAGACTGAAAAAACTCTCCTAGTTGGGAGGTGTTTTTCTTTTTTTTTTTTGTCTTTTTGCTTTGATTTGGTTTGTATATTTACTTAATGTTTGCTTGCTGGTTTAAAAAAATATATAGTTTTCAAGAGACACAGGACCCTTTAATTTTGTATTTATGGAGAAAAATGTCAACATTTTAATTAGATTTTGCTACTTCAAGCAATCTCTTGATGTTTTAGAAATAACTTTCTTTTAGTGTGTCTTGGCTTTTCTGATCAAACCAGCCTCTACGGAGAATGCCTTATGCACATACAAACAGTCAGGTTTAAATATCTGTCACTGGTGTATTCTGGTGAATATGTGATGTCATGAGAGGGACATCAATTTTCTTGCAGTATATGAGGCATGCTGGATGGGGTTTAAAAGGATTGTGCAGTGAAGCAGTCACAATTGGTTTCACAATAACGCTGATGTTCTTCTTGCTGCAAAGCAAAATTGTTTGTTGTGTCCATCTTTGAGTTGATCCAGTGAATAAGATAAGAGATACTCTTTCCATATGCAAGCTCAAATGGTCATTTTACATGACCACACATTATATTTCATTATCCACAGATGCAGCGCGCCGTCAGTGCTTAAATACAAAGGGTCTAGTGTGTTAGTACAAAATACAATTGTGCTAAAAAGGCACATTTTCTGTAAGTTGTATTGAGCTTTAGAATGCAACTTCCCAAAGAGTGTCTTTTGTCTGATTTTGGGGAGAGGGGGCTGGAGGGTGATTTTTGGAGAAGAAAATAAAGACCTATTAATTGAACAGATTCTTTCTGTATTTTGAGAAGTAAATCTAGTTATATAGTTAACTATATTTGATATCCGATATTAACATACATAACAGTCTTGGTTTTGAGTCCCTTTTTCATCTAAGCATCTCTAAAGTATTTGTTGATTAAATAAAAGCTGATATTAAACATAAATTAAATAATACATTGAATAAAAAAAAAGAAAATATTAAAACTGCTTCAGGTTGAATTAAACGTGCTATAATTATTTAGATCCAGTCTTCAAAATGTTAAATACTATCCACGACTTGGATTCTTTACACCTGAGATATTGCAAATATTGGCAAAATGTTCATTCAAATGGGAATTACTAATCACCATCACCAGTAAACAATACTGCAGTGCTTATAGTGACTTCAAAAGACAATTTATGTCGGCTGAAGTTCTCAACCATTGAATGAAAATTGATATTGCCAAAGTATGAGAATGTCTTCTTGAGCAATATCGAAGAAAAACAGGCACCCAAGGGACCCCGGCGAGTGTCAAATCATACAAAAGGCCACTGTAGTGGTAATTGTGCTTAGTGTCCCTTTTATGGAATAACATTTTGTGAGCGCTTTTGCAATTCGTCCTTTAAAGAAAAAGTCATTTTTACTTTTACAATACTTATTTGTTGAGAAAGTGTTATACTAGGAAGAATACAATGACATTTCTATCATTTTCAAATGTATCCTGCAAGGCTGGATATATGTAGCCGCAAAAAAAACTTAATCTGTGTAAACATTAGATGAGCTTCATCTAAATAGAATATTTAAAGTAATGCTGTTAAAATCCAGCTTAATGAAACTCCCACTGTGACATTATTCCTACTGGTCCCTTTGTAAAGAAAAAAGTAATGGTTTATGCTGTACTGATGAAAATGTTCTTTTAAAAACATTTTGTTTAAGAGTTGTATATTTTTTTTGTGTTGTGGGATTTCTTTGAAGAACTCTTTAATTAGGAACAGTTCTTAGTATAGAAAGTACCCATTAACTTCAATCCATGTATAAAGAATGCATTAAAGCAATTACCTTGCCCTGCTTATTGTGAAAACGCTGTATAATTCACTCATTTCAAATTGCACCCCATGTACACCATAATTGTGTACTTGACAGAGTTGTTTTTATATGTCCATTCTCTTCACAGACCCTACAGAGAAGGTGACAATTCAAGTCCATTCACCAAGGAAAACAATAAAAGAAGGAGATAATATCACTCTGAAATGTATAGGAAATGGTAACCCACCTCCACAACAGTTTTTGTATTACCCTCCAGTAAGTTTTTAAATCATTTTCGTTTACGGAGGATCTACTCTGTACTTTGTATATACCCCTGCCCCAAATAATTACATACTGCTAAAGTTGTACGATAATAAGACTGATGATCATTATTAATGAAGCCTGCTAAACGTGTTGATTGAAAACATGGATAGCTGTATAAAAATAATAATAATGTGCAGCTATGCATACCACCTAGTTTTGTGTGTGGCCTAAACACCTAGAAATTGTATTGCACTTGAGAATTTGCATATATTGGAGAGTTCTTAAATAGACATTCAGTCTTTTAAAACAGTTTTAATTTCTAAAAAAATATACCACTTATCTAGGCAGATTCTTTTAAAATCCATTTAAAGTGAGTGATGAATTTCTTAAGCCACTACCAGTTGGAAAACGTTTTGTTTGTATGATAAAATTGCCTAATTTACCTTTTTGTGTTGGCAATTTACATAAAGAACAGTACATCACCATATTTTATTCACTTATATTGTGAAAAAGCAAATATATATATTTTCTTTTCCCAATTTTATACGTAGCCTCAGATCCACAAATGTTAAAATATTACTTGGTATACTTTAGAAGTTAATTCTGTAGTACGTTTTGTAGGTTTTGTTTTCTTTTTGTAGTTTCATATTGTTACTCAGTTTTTTATAGACTTTACTTTGCCGCATTTGTATGTCATGAGCGTTTATATCTGCGTTTCTTTCATGAAGGGCCAAGTTGAAGGGATAACTGGTTCAAGTACCTATCCGATAACAGACATACAACGAAATGCATCAGGGGATTATAAATGTTCTTTGTTAAATAAAAATATGATTGCATCAACAACAGTAACCGTGCACTGTAAGTAAATGTTTTTTATGTCTGATCCAAATTTGCTTTTGTTTTTATACAATTCAACTGCTTAAAAAAAAGAATCATGGAATGTAGTATATATTCTTTTTTTATTACATGCTATGGCTGTGTTAGGGAAAATACATAATTCTTTGTACGTTTTGTGTGTGAAAAATTTACGTTTTCTTTCTCTTATGATAAAATCAAAGTTGTGATATGTAGGATAATGTGCCTCTTAACTGGATAAGGGAGAAACAGTCATAATACAATCCTTCCACATGCTGCTCCCTAGTTAGCTTCTCCCTTTAGAATTTCTCTGAATGTCTCTCATCCACTTTTTAGTCCTGTGTGGCTCAGGGGTTGACCAAGAAACACATGAGATTGGCAAGATTCTCTTAGTTGTTTTGCCTGAACTGCTCTCGGTAACTAACTCCTATTCAATCCAAAGATGCTTTAAATTGATTAAGTTTATTTAAACGACAAACTAAGTGTATTCTGTCTGTTGAAGGCATGTGGGGTCACGTTAAATAAGTTCCAGATTCTGTTGTTGTTTCTTTTGGCCTCCTTGTCCTCCCTGTATCACCCTAGAGTGCGAAGGAATTACCTTGGATGCTCTACCTTTCCTTCATCTGTACTGGTTAGACAGAGAAACGTGCTGAAGCTTAAAATACTAGTTGCTTTTAACTCATCTGGTTTCAAGGGACTTTATTTCATAAGTCCAGATGAAAGCTTATTTGTCCAGTAAAAGACTAATTTTTTTTTCCAAGACTATATTCTATAGTGGAGATGGTTTTAGAATGTAAAATGTTATTTGAATTTTAACCAGGATATATTTCATAACCATAGCTTTTTACTGTTCGATTTAGGTTTTATGTCTAATGACATTTATTTATCCAGTGTACTTGGTGTACTATGCAGTACTACCTAAGACAAATCATGTTCTTTTTGTTTTGTGTTTTTTCAGACTTGGATTTGTTTTTGACCCCGAGTGGGGAGATTACCAAAGAAATTGGAGATACTCTTTCTGTGACATGTAGAGCATCTGCTAGTAAAGATGTTTCAGTCACTTGGATGAAAGTAAGTATTCTACAACCATTTACTTTCTAGCACATATTTATTTAACTACCGTAGTTCCCTATTCAGTTGCAGTAATGTGATGTTGGCCAACAAAGTGGACTACATTGATGCATTATGAAATTTATTTTGCCTGGATATGTTCTTTGTTACATTGCACATATAAACATAACAATGAATGTAACAAATAATATTAATATGTTATGACAGGATCACAAAACACTCCTACAGCCATCATTTAAAAACCTGCAGTATCATGATTCAGGACTTTATGAATGTGAAACTGTCCTATCTGAAGTTGACGGTCTAAGGCGAAAAGAGACTCTCAATCTAATTGTAGAAGGTAAGAGCATGTTATTTTGTTGTGTTTAATATATTTTTGACTTGTAAAGGCATGTGTGAAGTAAAGCGTGCCATCCCCTAAAAATTATAAAACTCTTTATGATGGGGGAGAAAAGTCAATTTTTATTACTTTAGAAGAAATATTCATGGATTGTTTTCGTTTAATTTAAGTCTATCTAATAACATAGAAAATTTTAGTGATGTGGAGACCAAAATGAATGTTGGTGCCATTTCACCTTGCCTCGCGTTAATCTGCCTTTATGTTCCTAATCACTTGCCTCATATCTATATGTATTCTGATATTGTGATCTGTCCATTTTCATCATCTTTTTGGGTAACTTTTCTTGAGCTTTTATGAGATGAAACTACCCAAATTTCCAGTGCTGCCTCTAAGGGATTTTCAAAGCATGTAAATGACCTAAACATAACAATTTATACAGTCCATATAAAATAATTTCAATATTGTGTAGGGCTGGTTAAATAACAGTTAAATGCCCATAGTGCCTGTTGGGGCACTTATTAAAATGTTCAACTATATTCTGGTATATTAAATACTGTGTAAGTTTAAATATATGTCTTTGAATTAATTCCTTTGAAGGCAACCCACGACTCAAACTATCAAAAAAAGTTAACTCTGATGGGAAAAGAAAAACTATCATTTATGAAGTGGAAGGTTTTCCAAGGCCTGAGGTCCAGTGTACCAGTATGAGCAATGGATTATTCCTAAACAAAGTATGTTATTGCTTATATTATTTTGAATATTGAACATTTGTTCTTGGGAAAACATATATTTATCTCTGATGGTCTTAAACTTGTAATTCATCCAGAAGTTTCTAGTATGTATAATGTGTAATCCTTAAGTGATCGTACAAAGCGCCTCAAGCAGTATTTTTATATTCTTTAGAATGAGCAATAGTCCTTAATCCTTAGTAGCCTTTAAGAAAGGGGAAAAACAATGTTAAAGACCACTCAAGTGAGAAATGTTGGGATTTTAAACCAGATTCCTAATTTTAGGCCCACCTAGACAAATTGAAATGTTTTTTCCAATTCAGCTATTTTGTTCTGTAACTTGAAATTCCCTTTTAATTCACTTGTGTTAACAATTAACATTTTGATAAATAGTGGGAAGTATGTTGATTAAATACATACATAAGCATAATAAATCTGTGGGGAAAAAAAAAAACACATGAAAATTGTCCATAGAAAAAAATAAAACACAGTTATACATACACTCAAGGAAGTTGTTCACATGGAAAAATATGCACATATCGTAGTATCTAGTTGGACAAGTTAAACTATAGTTTAAACTATTTTGGCCTTAATGTTGCATTTCACTTCTGTTCCCTCTTTCAGGAATAAAACCCTAAGTAAATCCAATGTTTCATCACACACCCTCAGACAGGGGAGCATTAACAACCACGCTTTTCACATTGGTGCCAATCAATCTTGATAATAAAGCACTACCAACCGATACATCTGGCATTTAAAGTGTTAAAAATAATTGCCAATAGCTTGCTGATGAGGAGAGACAGTAAATTCTCTGCACAGGCAGAGGGAGAGGAAACACAAATAAAGGGAATAAACAGCTTCCAGCCAATCCCAGGCAAAGCAGACCACAGTAAATGGAAGAGGGGCCAATAGAAAGAAAGATTGGCCGCAGGCCACTTTTTGTTTAGCAATGAACTAGTATACTTAAAACAGAGCAAAATAATTATTTATTTATACTGTAAAAATGCTTCATATTCACATGCAACAATTTGCATTGTGTTTTTTTTTTTTTTTTTTAAATTCTTTATTTTTTATTGTGCACAGTATAACAGATCGTCCTGCCTTGTCACAATAACATAAGCAGGAACGTGCAGAATCCATAATGAAACAGGTTACATGAAAGTTTGAACATTTAAATCAATTGCCGTGTTTCGTTTTGCTGAGTCGGCACATTTTATAGTAAGATTAATATACATTTGAGGCAGCCACACACATTATGACTAAGTTACAGGTGTAAAATGCAATTGGAATGATGCACTATGGAAAAGTCATGCTAATAGTGCTAATTTAACATGCTAGTTTTGCATTGCTTGGGGTACAGGCACAATTCGGTATTAACCCTGTCAATAATAAGGCTGAACGTAACTTATGAGGTGCTACTATGAGGCTAATCTATACATAGGTTTATAGTTACGATGCTGTAGGTTGTTGCTGTGTGGTGAATGCTTAAACGTTCGCGTCTGTATGAGAGACATGGTGGGAGCCCGGCTGTGTACTTTGGCATACGAGTAGTGACAAAGAGGATCAGAACATGGCGCAGGCACCAGGTTACTGGAGAGGCAAGCAACAAAACCGCTGAGCGCTTACTGTGTATATGACACTCGTCTCACATTTTTAATTTAAATACATGGCATTGCTTTTCCTTGAGATTCCAACATTTATGCTTATGCTATGTTTATATCTGCTTAGATTCTCGCATTAATAAAAGAAAAATCAAGGTGAGCCTGACCGGCGAGACGAGTCAAAGGAGAGACACAGAATGAGGGGTATACAATAGCATTAGGTTACCAACTTTGTGGGTCAGACTCAGCTGCAGGAAAAAAATAAATAAAATTACAGGTCGTGGGTGAGTTGTTTGAGGCATGTAAACTGCTGGTTCTGTTAGTGTAGTAAGAGAGTCCGTTTGTAGGTGAAGTATAGTCAGCAGGGCTCTCTGTTGCTGCCGTTCCATAGCCCCCATTTACCCTATGCCTTGCTTCAACAGAGCATAGTCCCTATTGCAGCCGGTGTGTGCCCGGTTTTGAGTGACCAGTAAGGGGCCATGCGTTTCAGGTGCTCTTGGTTGGTGCCCACCTCCGTGCTGCAGAGGGTTTCGGAGGCCTTTGCTGTTTGCGTGCCCTCCAAGCCGGGCCCTTCATTGCGGGTTCTTGCTGCTGCTTATTCCTAAGCTTGGGAGGGGCACTGTGTATGGTCCGCCACCTAAGTAGAGCTTCTTCCCCTGATAGCGTTGCTGACTTTAGGGTGTTTAGGTTCTGCGGTGTTCTTCTCTTCGTTACCCTGCATGGGTAAGGTGCCTGCCCGTTTCTCCGCCACTTTCTTGCAGTTTTGGGTCTCTTCGGGTATGCCGACTTTCGCTGTGGGTCGGGCAGTGAATGGCATGGTGAGGAGCTTAAGGTTGATGTCTGCTGGATTCCCTGTGGTAGTCTGCATTCCAGCTTCCACCAGAAATTTATGAATATTTGCTCCAAGCTGGACACAGGGGCTCTTTGTTCCACCTGGCTGCTGACAAGCCGCGTGGTCGCCGCCATCTTTGGCGAGTCTCTTGGCCCTCCGATGGGTTTCTTTGTGCCTGCCATGGCTGGGAGGACTCCCAGTAGTGGACCGGGATCACCCCCATCGGTCCATAGGGGGGGGGTTGCGGGGTACTCGCGTGTGGCGCTCAGCTCTCGGGGCCGCTCCAGACTGGGAACTCGGCCGCCGCTCCCCGCCATTGCGCTCCCGGCCGCATGCCTCCGCGGGTAAATCCTGTTGCCTGTTGTCCGTTCACGGTCCGCATCACCGGTTCACCGTGTGGACTGAGTGCCAGGTCGTCGCTTAAGGTTAGTGTGTGCCGTTTCATGAGGTTTGGAGGTGCCTTTTTAGCGTTTTTTTTTCTCAGCTTAGTCAGGAGCTTCAGTTAGGCACGTCTTCCCTCCATGGCAGTCAGGCCCCGCCCCAGTGCATTGTGGTTTTATATTGTTTAAAATATCTGTAATATCTATTCATGCTCATAAATAAGAGATAAATGGTTAATTTACACATTTTCACATTTGCAATCTAAACCATACTAGACATGCATATTATTCTATGTGGGCATTTTCCCACAAGGGCAATTTTCTGTGTGCTCATTTATGACAGTGTTTTTTTGGCTTTGTTTTTCTGATCACCTCTGATAACTTATACTTTGTCCCATTACATATACCATCTCCCATTAATTTGCATATCCTTGATTCTTCAGCAGACTGAATTTTGACAATACATAATTTGTGAAAAGTTCATAAATCTTTTCTAAAAGGCAGACATCTGTGGCTTTCAATAATACATACTATACAAGGAATATAACATTTTTAATATATTTCTCATTCTATAGACAGATGAACGACCACTGGGAAATGCAAAGTATTCAGCTGAAATTATCATCTCCCCAGAAGAGAATGTCACTATAGTCTGCACTGCTGAAAACAGACTTGGAAGAGAAATCCGTTCTCTGAATGTATCAGCCAGTAAGTTATTAAGAATTTCACTGTGAAGTTCTATATGAAGACTCCTGCAACATGTTTGTTTTTTTTTCCACCAAATTTTAGCCATTGCACTACGCATTCGCATTGTTTTGCACATCAGTCTATACCCATTGCCAAAGTCAGCATTTGTTGTTGCAATTATTTCCACGTCTGTCTTTGACAGTACTGCTAAAGGCACTGCTATATTCGTATGCTGCTATTCTCGTACAGTACTTGCCACATATGTTGCCATATTTCATGTCGTGAATGTAGTATAAAAGAATAATTCTGAATGTAGAAGAATGGTATGAAGCTACATTTTGTTTTGGATGGGAAACCTGAAGAGAACTTGTAAGGCTGAGTGACTGTGGAATAATTGGGCATGCCTGTTAATAGAAAGTATATATATAAATGGGTAAAAGCAAATATTTCAAGCAAAGCTGTTACTTCTCTGTAGGTGACATTTTTACGTTCCTCTGGTACAGAGCAATAGAAACGTACCTTCCTCAGCTGCACTTCTGCTGTCTGGGAAACTTTGCTTGAGTATACTCAAACACTATATATATATTTTTTTATTTTTTTTACATTGCCATAGGAAAAAAGAGCAGCATACGTACACCAATAACACTTTAACAAATGGGATCTTGTCTAGTGGGCCTCATTTGCTTTTGCTCGGTTCACAGCTGAATCCACCGTAAAGTTTAGATGCCAGATGAAGCATGCCCAGTATGGGCAACGGCAAGTGTGATGTAAACCTATTTTATGGCATCGCTAACCAGTCATGCTTAAGAAACCTTAAGAACTGTTAAGTGGGTCATACCTATTAGTACAATATGTCATGGTAAGTTTCTCACTGTCGCGTCCTTTAAAAGCTGCTTCAACTACTTGATACTTTAAAAAAAATTTTTTTTATAAATTATAAACTACAATACTATGGAGGTTTATAGTTAAAAGCCTCTGAAAAAAGCATAATATAATATTAAACAGGAGTGTGAAGGGACCCAAACTAACCATACTTATACTTTAAGGGATATTATAGGCATCAAAACAACTTTAGTTTATTGCAGCAGCTTTGCAGTATAGATGTCACTGCAGTCTCACTGCTCGGTTCTCTGCCATCTAGGAGTTAGATCACTTTTGTTTCTGTTTATGCAGGCATAGCCACACCTTTACCTGGCTGTGACTCGAACAGCCTGCACGGAAAAAAAAGGTTTAATTTTCAATCAGAATTAACTTTCTTTAAAAGTTTTTTCATGCTCTGTAAACTTGAATTGAATTTTAATTACATACAGAAGGCATCTGCAGGGTCTAGCAAGCTATTAACAGAGATAAGAAATTCTAGATTAAACAGAATTAGCAATAATGGAAGTATAAACATTAGATGCCTTTTTACATGAAGGAAGGGTGTATGATTTACATGCAGGGAGGTGTGACAAGGGCTGCATAAACAGCTTCAACTCCCAAATGGCTGAGAACTGAGCAATGAGACTGCAGCGGCATGATCTATACACCAAAATTACTTCATTAAGCTAAAGTTGTTGTGATGCCTGCAGTGTCTTTTTAACATTGTCATCACATAGTGGAGGATTCTTCTATGAAGATTGGGTCACTATTTGACAACTATATTAAATCCAATTATTATATTAAATTAAAATTTTCTATTATTTAACTTTCACTATGGGCTGAGTAATTTTTACTGTTTTAAGGTTAAAGGCACATTCTGATGGTGAAGGTGACTTTCAAACATCATCAAAAAAAATATTTTTTTTTAATTTCGCCTCTCAATTTTTTTATTTCAGTCTACATCCCAGACCGAGATGAGCCTAATGGTAAAAGTGGTAAGTACTAGTGCAAGGAGTTTCTTCCCTCAATAGCTTCCTCATGGCAAAATAAAATTTATATGCAAAACAAAGATCTACACTTTTTTATCTTTCTGTTGCATTTAACTCTTAAACCCTTGCTCTTTTGAACTAAAGAGATATGAGATCACTTTATAAGGCGGACTATGATATATGTATAGGCGAAAGAAACTTTGTTAATAATACTATATATTAATGTATAATCGGCATACTATGGCAATAAATCTGTAAACAGGAATGTATGTGAAAGACGGTTAGTATGTGTCTGCACTGCAAGTGTAACATAAAGCAAGATTCTTGTCATCCTCCATATTTCGCTTCATAAATGTGCAATCATAAATGTGAAAAAAATCTGAGCAAGCTTTGATTTCTGTCTTTTCAGTCCAATTATGTTGTATATAAATGTTAAATATATATTTCATTTGTTGCAATTTTTTTTTTTTTTTTGCAGAGGACAATAACGACAATGCAAAACTCATTATTGGAATTGTTGTAGGCCTGCTCCTAGCTGCACTTGTTGCAGGATTAGCTTACTGGATATACATGAAGAAATCAAGGTATATCCAAGTCCATTTAAATTCATTCTGTTTTACATTAACCAATAAAACCAATTGAATGTTGTGTACTGCAATAATGTTACAAATATCATTTAAGTAACTGTGTAAGCAAGTTTTATACATTTTTCATAAATGTTAAACTCTGGCTAATATTAATAAAGTATCATTTGTATCCGTTATGCATTATATAATTACCCCCAAATAGTTGTGAAATTACTGGCAATGTTGTAAGATCTTTGTATGGTGGGCATTTGAGATTATCAATAGTTGAAAGATCTGTTCAAGATCTGATCTGTCAAATCACAAAATGTTAGTACATTTATTGCATTATGTATGTAACTGTCTTGTATGTAGTTTTGTTCCGAATAATAGTAACACGAAAGTGCTATTAGAAGTAATTGCATTTAATCATATAACTGGAATTTGGAAAACTTTCCATTTAAACATTTTACCATTTAATAGAAGTTGACTCTAATAATAGCTATAATGTTGCCAATAACATAAGATAACTGCACTGTTTTAAGAATGTTGTACAATAAATTGCTGAAAAGTAGAAACATGAAAAGTAGAATTGAAGTGTTTTCAGTTTATCTACACTTAAAGGACCACTCTAGGCACCCAGACCACTTCAGCTTAATGAAGTGGTCTGGGTGCCAGGTCCTTCTAGGGTTAACCCATTTTTTTTTTTATAAACATAGCAGTTTCTGAGAAACTGCTATGTTTATGAATGGGTTAAGCCTTCCCCCATCCCCTCTAGCGGCTGTCTCATTGACAGCCACTAGAGGCGCTTGCGTGCTTCTCACTGTGATTTTCACAGTGAGAGCACGCAAGCGTCCATAGGAAAGCATTGTAAATGCTTTCCTATGTGACCGGCTGAATGCGCGTGCAGCTCTTGCCGCGCGTGTGCATTCAGCGGGGCGGAACGGAGGAGGATCGGAGGAGGAGAGCTCTCCGCCCAGCGCTGGAAAAAGGTAAGTTTTTACCCCTTTCCCCCTTCCAGAGCCAGGCGGGAGGGGGTCCCTGAGGGTGGTGGCACCCTCAGGGCACTATAGTTCCAGGAAAACGAGTATGTTTTCCTGGCACTATAGTGGTCCTTTAAAGTAACACTCCAAGCTCCAAAACTACAGTGCATTGTAGTGGTTATGATTTCAAGAGTACCCTGGTGCCCTTCCATTGTTAGTAGTAAAGCCGGTCGGAAGCTTGTGTTTAAGATCTTCTGTTGGCTCTCCTGAGCGAATATGATTTAACTTCTTGCAGTTGTAGGGGGGAGGGGTGCCAGTGCCCTCCCAAAACCACTACATGTCACTGTAGTGTTCCTCTGATAGCTATGCTGCTGTGTTATTTAAAAAAAAATATTTAAGTGTTTTCAAAATACATAGCTCTTTGTGCAGTTGTGTGATTTGCCTTAGTACTGGTATCATGGGTAAGCTTATAGACAAACATCCTTATTGAAACCCCAAATGTTATGTTTTTAGGACTTTATATATTTAAGGTATGTGAAAAATGGGCAATGGTTTTTGGGCTCTATGCTGACTTGTTTGCAAGTGTCCATTTAAATAATGTGTTGGCTATTTTGCTTGCATCTGGTAGACATAATAAAAGATATGAGATTTCTTTTAGAAGCTTTTAAGGCGGTCTTAGATTTTCTATATTCTGATTCTGTGATTTATCATGATTACCGTTTGTATAGGAATCCTGTTACCGGTATATTTAATTTTCAATTGTTCTTTCGTCTTTTCTTTGTTTTTTGTTTTGTTTTTTGGCAGTTGATTGTTTAACTTTTTTTTCCTTTAAGGATTCTTGTATTCTATGACAGTTGCACTTTACATAAAATTAAATCTCTCTCTCTCCCTCCCTCTCTAAATAGATAGATAGATATAGTAACCATTCAAGCAGGCCTCCCAACCTTTCCAATTTTGGCAGGACAATTCCAATGTTCTGGTTTTGTCCTGCATTTGTTCCCTGGTGTGCAACTTTTGGGGACAACAGTGCTCGCTGTATGCCCACTGTGTGTGGGCTGGCCTCCTTGATTGTCAGGCAACCTGACATGTTTTCACACAAGGTTGACTTTGTCTGGACCTATCCCTATTTCTAGAAACACATCACTAGCTTGCCCCCTTTTAACCCCTTTTACCTCTCCTACCTGATTTCCGCATCACAGGATGCTGACGTTGAGAGTAATGCATTCTATGTAATTTGCTCATTGTAGTGTGACCTAGATTTTCTAACACTATTTAAACCTTTCATAGCAAACCAAAGATACGTTTTATCTTTTTTGTGACAAAAGCAAAAGTAAAAATTTAGATATCACATTATTTGGATAGCATGGCATTTTCAGTGATGTATATCCCCATTGCTGTACCAGATGGCATTCTATTAAAAGATATTTACTCTGATAAGATTATACTGTCCACCGTAAAATGTATCTTTTATGATGCCTTTTCAGACTGATCTATAAGATTATTCATTAATAACAATACAAGTGTTAGGATAGCTGCTTTTTTAACTGCAACCTGATAGAAAAATAACAATGGAATATTAAAAAAGGATCATAGTAGACAGCCAAGAGATGATTCATAATTCTACAAAAGAGGTTTGGTACAAAAATAAAATTTTAGGAGCCGTAGCTACCAAAGGTGGGGATTTGTTCAACATTTGTAGAAAGACTGACAGCAATCACATTATATTTATAACCTGTTTCTCAAAATATAGAGGTACATTTAAAAGATGAGTGGCAGGAGCTAGTGAAGCTAAAAAAAATAAAATCTGTTTGATACAGTAGTTGCCTGCCAATGCTATATTCATATTAGAGTGAGCTATTCTAATTTTTCAGCTGGCATGTACTTGAGGTTTAATATTGTGTTTTGCAAATAACAAAATAATGAGAAAGGGGTTAATAATGGAATGGTCTGGTGTCTCACTGATAACCCAGCAGCCTTTTTCATAGACTGCCTGCTGTACTGGCTGCTCAAGCTCAAATCCTTCTTAGCTCTATGGATTGCAGCCTGTGAAAAGAATCACATAGCAGCAGGCAAGTGTCCACAAAACTGCACTCAATCTAGCCAAAGTCAGCAGCACACATGAATTCAAAGCAATTACCTTTTTGACTTCTAATAATATGTCTAGTAAAATTCCTTATGGTGACTGCATGCATACCTTCAAGTTTTTTTGTTGTTTTCTTTTTTGTATTATTAATTTTATTACTATAAAATGTAGATTGAGAAGTATAGTATTGTCTGATGACCATGTTTTATAAAAAATATTTTTTTTTTATTTACCATTTTTGCCTTTTGTAAATAAAATTTACAGTTGTCTTTGTTGATGTGGTGCAGATATATAGATATAGATATAGATATAGATATATAGATATATATATAAAATTTTTATTTATTTTTTTTCCCTCAAAAAACACTTGTCAAGTCACAATCAGGGTGCATATTGCAAAATAGGAGAAATAGAAACATAACATATAGCAATGATTTTTTTTTTTTCACACCTCACAATTACATATTGGTTAAATATAGGTGATAAACATTTTTAAAGCCTGAGGAGGGACACTTCCACTTTAAAAGGTCACTCCAACCTGCTTTTAGAAGTGGTCATGGTGGCAGGAGTCTTTGTTTTAAACGCTACACATAAAGAGATATTGACACCTTTGTACAGGTGGATAGTTGCACCTCTGGCACACATAAATTAGGCAGGGCCCCGGGCTACCTAATGTCAATTGTGTGCCAAAATTAAGTTTCATCAGTATGCACAGTGTGCTGGTAACAGACGTAATGCGCTTCTCCCTAGTAGAGCTGCCAACAAAGGGTCCTCCCATTGTGCGCTCCCTCCGCAAATCACTGCATTGATAGAAATAAGTTTTTATTAAAAAAACAAAACAAAAAAAAAACCTCTCCCTTCATTGATAGGAATAAGATTTAAAAATTTATTTTGCATTATGAAAAACAATGAGCACAACATCTTTCTGTCAAAGGTGTTTTTTTTACATTTCGTAAAGGAATGCCAATTAAAGGGTCACCAGAACAACTACAACTTAATGAAGCAGTTCTTATGATCATGCCCCTGCAGTCTCACTGTTCAATGCTATACCATTTAGGAGTTAGAGACACTATAGTCACCAGAACAACTACAGCTTATTGTATTTGTTCTGGTGAGTATGATCATTCCCTTTAGGCTTTTTGCAGTAAACACTGTTTGTTTTTTTGAGAAAGGGCAGTGTTTACATAACATCCTTTGGGTTCCTCCACTGACCACTCATTATATGGCTAGGTGCTTCCTGGAGCAGTTCTGCACAGTGTCTCCACCCTCTGCATGGAGACACAGAACCTTCCTCATAGAGATGTATTGCTTCAGTGAATCTCTATGAGGATATGCTGATTGGCCAAGGCTGTGCTTGACTTGTGCTGGCTCTGCCCCCGATCTGCCTACTTGGCAGTCGCAGCCAATCCAATGCTTTCCTATGGGATGATGCTTTTCCACTTCTGATGATGTCAGCCAAACAGGCAGGTCAGGGGCACAGCCAGCAGCAGCAGACTGGAATAAAAGTAAAATTTTACTATAGAGGGGCAAGAGGAACAGGGGGACTAGATGGTGTTTTTAACACCATAGGATCAGAAATAGGTTTATGTCCCTGACCCTATAGTGTTCCTTTAAATCACTTTGTTTATGCAGCCCTAGTCACACATCCATGCATGTGACCGAATAGCCTTCCTAAACACAAATTCTTTTTTAATTTGTAATTTCCTGTCTCCTGCTCTTATAGCTTGTAATTAAAATTAAATTTACAGAGCAGGAGCTAAAAACATTTTTAAGTTCTACCTGATTGAAAATGAAACCGTTTTCATCCAGGCTGTGTTAGTCACAACCATTGTAGGTGTGGCTAAAAATAATATTTAACTCCTAAATGGTAGTAAATTGAGCAGTGAAATGTGGACTAATCTATACATAAAAACTGCTTAATTAAGCTAAAGTTGTTATAGTGACAATAGTGTCCTTTTAAGAACATTTCTGGAAATTTGTGGTGTATAGACAAAGTGAGAGAAGCACAAATGTAATTGGTCAGCACTGTTATGGAGCGTCATGTTATGGAATGAGCATTGTTGATACGGTTATAGAGTTTATCCGTAATAAAATGAAACTGCCTCTGAATAAACATTCCTCCTCTATAATAAGGCTCACTTAAATAGGAAAAGTACAAAATTACTTATTAGATCTAAACTTCCCACATGCCAGTGGAATTGTAATAGTGTTTGAGCATTTATAACTATTCAAGTACAATTTAATGCCACATAAATGGCAACAGCTAAAGTAAATGGTAATCTTTTTAAAGTAGGATTAGCGAACACATATTAATACCTCTTCTATTATTTAAAGCCATCATTAAAATAAATATATATTCTTGTAGATTTGTAACATTAAGTTGTATTCGAAATGATAAATATCATAAGGAATGTTTATTAAAAAGACTCTAACCACCAGAGCTTATTGTGATGGTTATAGTGAAGAAAGTCTTTGGACCATAAGTACCACAATATGGACTTCTGCTGTCGTTGGTATAACATGAGAACTTAAGTGACTATAAAGACGTAGTATTCTTGTTAAGAATGAGAGAAAGTATGCAGCAAAGAACGCAAAGTAAAGAGAAATGAAAGTGAGGATAGGGTTTAGAAATGAAATATGTATTGTAAAACATTTCAGCCAACACATAGATTTTCTCATTAGTCAACCTGTGTAGATTGAAAATGTAAATGCTTTGAGAGCGAGTGTGTGTGTGTGCCTTCATGTTGGTCTGTGTGTGTCTGTCTGTCTTTCAGTCTGCACCCTGATCACCACTATGACACATAGACAGTAATATATTTTATTTTTTTCCCGGTTATGTTCTTATTTACTTTTCTTTGTAAAATTTTATAAACTTCATTAAAAAAAATAAATTGCAAAGTCAGTTCAAAAATGCTTAGCTATGACCGTTAGTGCTACCATTTTAACTAGTCACGCTACAGTAATTCCTCACAAGCTCACTTGCCTCCCATCCGCAGACAGGGTTCAGATAATCATAGGTATCCGTTTTTGACTCAATAATTTGTGTCTGAGACCACTATTAAGTTTATGAAGAACAGGTACATGGATTTGTGCTTCTGTACATACATATCCAAAGCTCCTAATTGTGCATACTGGTCTGGTCTCCAGTCTCCTCTTTCCAATCTCTTAAGACCCTTAGTTGATGGGAGCTAGTTGCTACTGGGCTCATCCGTGGCCCAAAGTAATAAATCAAAGATAGGCTCAAATACCTTAGATTTTAGGTTGACTTTTATTAAGGCATAAGGTAAATTATCATTCAGTCAGAGTTCGGTTGACCAGAGTTAAGGAGCAAAAGAACCTGCCACCGTATTGCAAAATATTACAAATACATATTAGGTTTATATTTTTCCTAACAAAGTTTTCCACCATGCACAGGTCTATCTGAGAAGTATATGTTTAAGCGTATGGACTATGTATCTGAAAAAGACTGGCTTAATAATGTCTATCTACATGTGTCAAAGCAGTAATTTTGACATTGTTTCTCAGGGACTCCATAAATGAATCTAGAAGAAAGTGCATTTTTGTGTGAATGTTTTCTCATGTTTCTTAATGTGATTTGTCATTCCTTTAAAAACACCTCGGAGGAATGTATTCTTTTTGGTCCTTGGAGTCTCCCACTAGTTTATTTTTACATGTAGTATTATTTATCTCATGCCCCTAATTCTAGAGCTTTTCATTTAAATGCACTGTTATATGGCTCAGAGATAAAATTGATGTATACAGTGCTCTGTTTTCAAACATTGATATCCAATCTTTTTAAGATTGTCTTCAAATTGATTCAGTGGATATGATCAAGGGAGCAGATTTTTATTTTATTTATTTCTAATTTTTTCGAAGTGCAAATGTGTGTCTGCAAGACACATTAAATTAAGAAAATAGTAAGAGTTGTTTTTTTATGTAAAATGTACTTTTATAAAATATTGGCTATTCTGTCTTTGTAATTTAATTGATGACATTCTACACGTCAAACTCCTTTCTAAAATAGGCACAAACTACTACAAAACCACTCATTGAGACTGCAGTATTCCAACCCTAAAAGTATAGACGTTGCATAGTAACGGATTGTTATTGATTAGTTGAAATGATGATCATCTAACCCCCAAAGTACAATTATTCTGCTTAATAGAATAGGTAGTGTGCTAAAATTAGTTTTCTTCTGTTGCATTAGAGTGCACTGATACTGAGCAACTAATCTCTCACGCCTTTAATTCAAATTAGTAGCAGTGGAAAGTCATTTTATTAACCGTTTTTTAATGCGTTTGTTTGCAGCTCAGCGTCAAAGCATGTAGGAAAAGAACTAGGCAACACTGAAGAAAACAAAAAGCTGGAAGAAAACAACCACAAATCAGAAGCTTAAGAAAGTGTACAGGTTGCAGAGTACTTAAGGTGGGCTTGTAGTAAATGTTTCAATATTCAGTAAGCTCCTTTCACAAACTTGTCCTTGCAAATCAAGATATAGTTGGTCTTCCTAGTCCTAGTTGAAAAAGCTTTAAATTTCACATTGCGGGTGCTTAACGAAGATGCAGAATATATGTATTTTTCAAAGCGAAGTGGTTTTTTGGGGTTTTTTTTTAACAGCAGCTAAAACTTGCCTTTGACATGTGTTAATGTTTTAATTACATTTACAGATCTGTCTATAGATTACATATGCATTGGCAAGGTAATGGCAAACTAGAAGGTCGCCCACCAAGAATGGGTGAATCTATGAACTAGTGAAGAAATGTAGCGGGGGTTGATTAGAGCTTTGAAGTTAAATTAATATTTTGGATTGAATCCTATAAGGTACAGTAGTGGTTTACAGAGGAAGGATGGAAGAGAAATTGGCAGTATTATTCATTAGACTGTAGGGCGGGAGTATGGTTTCTGATGAGACTAATTAGGAGAGATTTACAGTTGTCAATGCGAGAAATTTCAAGAGCATGAACTTCCAGCATCTTTCTCAGGAAAGTGGTGGATGTGGGCAATGTTTTTTTTAATATAGGTTTTACGAGAATTGTATCCATTCTATTACTTTAATTTCAGGTGAGCATTGCCAATGACGCCTAAAGACAGGGACTACATTTAGCATGTAACTGTGCCAATACTTTTAAGGAGACTCTGCTCCTAGTGTCTACCTGAACCAACTCTCCCTACTAAAGTTATAAATAAATAAACACCTAAAAATCAATAACCATAGTGGTAACAAAAATAAAAATGTGCTACCAAGTGCAGAGATTAAAGAAAAAGAAAGTACTCGACGCGCGTTTCGGCGTGTCCAAAACGCCATTGTCAGGATGCTCCTGACAACGGCGTTTTGAATACGCCGAAACGCGCGTCGAACGCTTTCTTTTTCTTTAATCTCTGCACTTGGTAGCACTTTTTTATTTTTGTTACCACTATGGAGCCTCCTGACGATGTTGTTTTGATCACGCCGAAACGCACGTTGAGCGTTTTCTTTTTGTTTAATCTCTGCACTTGGTAGCACTTTTTTATTTTTGTTACCACTATGGTTATTGATTTTTAGGTGTGTATTTATTTATAACTTTAGTAGGGAGAGTTAGTTCAGGTAGACACTAGTGGTTAGACCACGGTGTAAAGGTAACTTTTAGGGTGAATTCAGAGATTTATTGATTTATTTTTTGTGTGAGGCTTTTCATCTGCGTTTAGACCTGATTACCCGGTCCCTTGTTCTTTGGGGACCCTGTGCCTCTTATCTCTCCCTAACCTCGTTTACACTACCTTCCTGTCAGTCGGACACTAGGGGAACTGGAACTTAGATGCTAGCTAGTACTCCAGACAATTGATCCCCTGGGCACCGTTTAGTAGATCTCCCCTTTTTTCAAGTTATACTTTTTGCTTGCATATCCCTTTTTATCCTTTTTATCCTCATTTCTTATATAGTGGAGCTCTCCTAATGTTGGTTTCCCCTTGTGGGACTCTACACATCACCTACTCCTATTACCTACATATTTTGGAGCTCCCTATTAGGTGGTTACAGTGGTGCAGCTAATGAGCCCTTGACTTGTATCCAGACTCCTGACCTGCACTCTGTTTACTTTATTTCTCTATTTTGTGTTTCATTGTTTATTGTATTTTTCCCAGACATTAAATAATCTGTTTGGTCTATGTAATTGTTACTTTTCGGTTACCTCTCACCGCAGTGCCAGACATTCAAAAACATTTATGACTTCTGACTTTATTAAGTAATTATGTGTGTCCCTCTTTTCCTTTGGTAATCCTTTTTTAGTTGATTTAAGGTGTAAAATGTATAATAACATTAATCATTTGTATATTGTAAAAAAAAATAAAAAAATTGTGTTTTGTATTCATAGGGAAATCATAATGACCAGTTTGAAGCATGAATGTGGATTGTAATAATGGATTATGCGAAGAAACTGCGACTATTCATGGTTCAAGTATTACAAAATTTGTACCAAGTTGTCACAGGATTACAAGGAAATTATCCCTGCAAAGGATCAACAAAAACTGTTCCTACAGCCATGATGATAGCTTACCATGTTGTGTTCTGTTATTTTTTTATGTAAATGTCTGCACTGAAAATTTGTTTTGTTTGCCTTTTATGTAAATTTTTTTACGTAGCTATTTTTATACACTGTAAGGCTTTGTTCTGGGAGTTGCTGTTAATCGGATGTATAGCATAATGTTATTATTTTTATTACACTATTTGATGCACAGGTATGTTTCACATCTGTTTGCTATCAGTGCAAAAGGAATTAATTGCAATGTAAAGGCTGGTTCACAATCATTCAAAGAACGGCTTCAAATAATCAACATTAATTCAATAATTAAGTTAGTTGAGATCTGACTCCTTGGTGCAGAATGGGTTATAACAATATTTAACAGCATAGTGTTTGCCCACCCCCCACCCCTTTTTTTTTTTTTTTTTTTTTTTACAAATGCATCAAAAAGAAATGTGCTTTCATATTTTAATAATTTTAAAAAAGGACTGGAATTTAGTTGTATTTGTTATTCACAGCCTTACAGCTTGTTTTTTTTTTTTTTTGGGGGGGGTTATAATACATTAAAAATATATTTGTGTAAAATATATATATATATATATTACACACACCACACACATATATAGTTTCAGCTGTCACTAAAAAAGATGCTTTTTGTGCCCAGTGGATTTTTTCCCCATATAATTTATATTGCATACTGTTACTTGTATACATATTAATTCTTTTTTATGGTTATTTTTGCTTATTGCAAATATTCTGTCAATTATAATTTAGCTGTAAAATGGCTTTCATAACTTTTACTTTATAATTTATGTGTTTTCAGTGAGACCACTTTATGTAAGTTACCACTAAAAAAAGTTTTTTTGTTTTTTTTTGTGTATTCATATTTTGACTATATTTAGCCATATCTTAAATTATGTCAGGCAGCAAGTTATAATGTTGCTAAATGCTTCTTTTACAAAATCTTGATTTTTACAATATTTTATAAGTGGGTATGCTGCTACAAAGTTTTGAAGCATTGGCAGCTGCTAATTCTTTTCTAGCTGTTAACATTTTAAGGAACTAGTAGAAGATGCACCCCAGTTCTAAGAGTTTTACTGATTCCCCCATTCTTTATATTGCATACAGATGATTAAATGGGAGAAAGACACCAAGTAATTTATTTTTGCATTAGAAATAAGAGCCTTCAAGTTAGAACTGGCTGTATATCCCCTTGCTTTGCAGACAACAAGAGGATAAGCACTGGAAAGAGACTTTAAAAATGAGCTTTTCTGCCCTATTTTAGTTTCAACCCATACAACCTTAGAGAGCCAATGTTCACATTTGGCAATTCACTTAGCTTGCAGCATAACGCAATTTGGTGCTCCAAACTTTAAGTTGTTTTGTTGTTATGGCAACTGCTTCGCAGTGCGTTGCAGAATTGGGTTTAAACTGTTTATTTTAATCTTGTATTAAACCACTACAGATAATGAATGCACCTTCATATCCCTTTGTGTTAACTGGTACATAATTTATCAACCATTATATCAACAATAAAATACCCAAGTATTTTTGTTACATATTCAGTTTGCAACTTTATAAATTGTAGACTCTTCAATATTCCTAAAATGTTGTTATTAAAAAATGATTGAGAACTGTAATGTGAGAAAATGCAGAGAAGGATTTTTTTTGATCTTCTGCAAAACAAATACTGTGTTTACTACAAAAAAGTCAATGTTTGTGGTGGTCTCAGGAATTGCAAAGCAGAAATGTTACGTGACTGTCACAGATCACTTTGGATTTAAAAAAAAAAAATGATTTTCTTTTTGTAAGTGTGTTTTCATTTGTCTTTCTGCTCTTTTATTTACTGACTGCAGGTATGAATAATGAATATGCCACACAAAAAAAGGTTTCTATAATGCTGACTTTCTACAGGGTACAGGAGCTTAAATTCAATCAAGTCATACTCTGATATAATTTAATAGTGCAAGAGTAATGTAAGTGCAAACATGTCTGTCAACTAAGCCAAGATATGGTATAAAATATACCTATTAGTCGAGTGCTATATGGGTATAACCTGTGCAAGGGGTTTTACTAACCGTAAAATACATAAAAAAAAGACGGACAAGAATAGTGAAGATGGTCAAAAAGCCACAATAGATTACAGATAAGGCTAAAAAACACTCACATGTAACGGAGCCTGTGAAGATTCTTAAGGCTTCAGGTGACTTGTAAAAGGGTGGGTCACTAAAGTGAATCATGCAATCGGCCCTGACCAGAGGGAGTGGACATCCCCAGAAAGGGGGCAGGTCTGCTCAAAGAGTTGGAAGGTTAGCCTGGCGTGAATAGAAACTGGTTAACGAAGGGAGTAATATGCAAAGTGCTCTGAGCTTGGTACAAATGTGTCAAATAGTGCACTCGCTCTGAGCTTTTTGTGTCTATCCCTTAATACTCACTTGTCCACTTCTCTCATTTCCTTCTTACTAGCAGGCAGTCTGGGACAGAGAAAAAGTGGATGTCGTGAGTGTAGAAGAAAGGGGACACGCCAGAGTTTTAGAAATACAGAAATAGCAAGAGCATTTGCACAGTGTGCAAAGTTATCTTTATCTTAAATTATTTCATTGTCAGCCAGTCCACTCACATTTTGTTCTCCTACATCCTTCTTGTGTTTCTATACTTAATTTCCGTGGCACAAAGCAAGAGCATGTGAAGAGTAGTAGGAAAAGAAATTTTTTTTTTTTTTCATTATCAATAGGCCTATTCTATGAGCAAGAGCTTGGTGCTTCAGCTCCCTCAGACCCTATGTTAAGCTGGCCCTGTAAACATCCCAAACTTAAACCGTTTGTTCACCAACAAGGTTATTCACTAAATTTGTAAATTGAATTTGAAAGGAAAAAACAGAGGCAAAAAGAGCTAATCTGGAGCAATTCTCCAACTCTATTTATGCCTTGGTTTTGCCATTTGGATTTATTTAGAAAAAAAATGCAGAATTTTGTGAATTGCAGTAAATGAGTAAAATAGTGCATTTAAAAAAAATTTTTTTAAATTCTTCTGCACTGCAATAGTTGGAGCATGCTATTTCAGCTTAAATTTTGCATTATAAAACAAAGTACATTAAAGCAGATGTTAATGTTTTTTGGATATTTTTGGTCATTGTTTAAATACACTTTTTCATTTCTTTATGTGGCCTGTTTATGCCTTGCTCTAAATAAATTGACGGCCAACAAATGGCAAAACCTCATCTAAGCTACAAATGTTCTATCAAGGAAAGTAATCCGAAACCTTTTTTCATTTGTATTTTAATATAATTTAATCCCCACAAACATGTAGTATCTCGTAGTTTTAGTGCAGTTAGCCATTTTAAAGTGATTGTCATTGTAGGTTCACTTCAAGCCGTAACATCTTCTTATGTAAAGTACATGCAATTTATCATAGTAATGACATGTTAACTAAATATATCCTCCAGCAACTTGCTCTGCATGGGAACAATCTCCAAGCAGGGTGCATCATCCCAATGATATGGCTGCCAGCTTATCGGTGTCCCAAAAGTGTAAACTGTCATTCTGCTTGAGAAATAACAACTGTTCTCTAGGCAAAAAGCAGGAGAACTGCTAGTATGAACGTCTTCCTTCTCTACCTTGTCACTCGTTTGTCAACATAGGTCTGCCATAGGACTTATGTGCAGTGGAAATTTGTGTAGGTTAAATCACTTTGTCAGAAAGTAAGGAAAATTTTAAGGAAGACAAAATTTCTTGCACCGAAAAAAAGATATGGGCAAAAGGGCATGGGAATGTTCCAATCAGTGTACTGAAAATCACATACACATATACATAATATTAGTATTATGCAGTAATTTTTTTATTTTTTTTTCCTCTGTCGGTCATTTCTCACATGATCTGTGAAGTGAAATAAACATGTTGTGGCTGTCCCCTAGCCATTAGTCATATCATTTTTTTCACACCGCGGGTGGAACTCTAAATCAAATGAACATGCTAATCCATTGCGTGAGTGATTAGTCTATATGGTGGTTTTGAAATCCTTCATTTGGATGATCACTCACTCGGCCAAAATTCAGATGAGTAGCAGTCCATAACCAACTCTACCATTGGCAAACTATCTATATATCAGAAATGAATGACCGGTAAGGGATCAGTTTTGTTTTATAATTATTATTGTTAATTACAATTTATATGTTTGCCAGCAATTATGCCAGCACAATGTGTAGATGGGATTATATGTTTTTTTAATCTAATTTAAATGTGTGCATCACGAAATGTACACTTTAGCTCTTGCTGTCTGAACAGTTTCTCTGGTTTTAAAGCCATGTGTTATGATGGGAATTCAGATCTAAAGCAGGTGTAAGGTTCTAATACATTTTTATGCCAGAATTTTGCACGGTAACCATGTTTGGGGCAGATGTGTCCATTTAATAATTAAAAAGAAAAATTAAAAAAAATCTATAAAATGGGACCAGGTATTGTAATACTAAATTATACACATAGAAAAATCATGCATATCAGGGTATTGCTTTATTTATTGTAGCAGGTGTCCAGTAGCCATTGGCTATTGAAATAAGAAACATTGTATGAAAATTGCAGCTATAAATATTAATTGAATGGATAAGGAATGGTCAAATGTACATTTTGTAAACTATTTTGTCTAGGCAGTAGTTGCCAATGTTATATATCTACTGCAGTATATTAAACAAATGAATACTTTCAATTAAACCTTCCTCTGTATAAAATACTAGGATGATTTGTTACATTGAAGCAGCTAATTGTATCATTGCCACTACAAGTGTTGAAAGAACTTGATTAAGATCAATATTCAAGCCAAAGGAAAGTGGGGGAAAAAACCAAACCAAAGTAATTTGTGGTGCATGGCTTTATTATTAGTTTGTTAATGTACATATTGTAACTTTTTAGTATTTTGTTATACGGAACTAAAACTTACAATCTTGTTTAAAAATAAAATAAAAATAAAGATAAAACATAAGAACAAGTATTCTTAAGCATAAATATTCTTCATTTGACATATGCAACACAAGTGTTGTAATATATTATCCCTTCAGGATCATCAAGAAAAAACCCAATGGATTTGCTAAGCCCAGATTCAGAATGTGTTGGCTAAGCAATGGAAAGAAAGCAGAAGTGTTTCAGCTTAACTCCTATTTTATTCCCTTTTGTGCTGCCAGATTGTTTATTAATTTAATTACATACATTTATAATATAACTAGAAATGATTGTCTTGTTATTTTAAAAGGAAAATTAGAATGGTATTTATTCAGATTGCAAACACTGAAAGTGTTTTGAGAGGTTTCAAGCCTAAACAAATGTATATTAGTGAGACCCATTTTAATGTTGATAAATATAAACAGTTACTGCAAATCAAACCATTATCACTGCTGAGTGAACATCTGGAATGAAGCGCATTGATAACAGATTGCTGGGTTTTATGTTATTTTATAAAACAAGTTTGGAGTTGACAAATATTAGTATAATTTAGATCTCGAAAACAATGCAATCCTAAAATTAAGTGCATTAACAGTTGTTGTACTCAATAAGTAATGAAGTGGCGTAGTATTTAAAGTGCAAATAATTTAAAATATGGGTAAAAAAATCAATTCTTTGTCACTATTAAAAAAATAAATAAATAAATAACATCGGTGCTGAAACCCATTAAAGATCTTGGCAAACAAATCTATTTCAAAACAAACAAAAAATTGTGCACAAAAACAAGTTTCGTATAAATATTAATAATACATAAATAATCCCAAATTGTAGATGTTGTGTATATCATTGTGCACATATGAAATCTGAAAAACCGTGAAATAGCAATGTGCCAACAGATAGTTGGAAATATAACTAGTGATCTATACAAATCATGTATAAATTTTATAAAAATAAAAAAAAAATAGCATATAATATATACTTGCTAAATATTACTTGTAGTTCAGAGTAATCCACCGAAAAGAAAGCAAAAAAAAAACCAAAAAACCCCAAAACAGTCCAATATTTTAAGGTCTTTATATATACAGAAGTGAACAAACAGTACGTGGATATACACTCACAAGTATAGAGTGGATAGAGTACCACTTAGGGCTATTCAGCTCTGGGTGGATCAGCTTCTTGTGAACGTGGGGTCCAATGAGTATAAGCTGAAGGACTCTCCATCATCAGCCCTTCCTTTTTCTTTTATTACAATCTTTTTTTTTCTTTTTTTACTTCTAGTGAATTAATTAAAACAAAGAATGTATAGAACTTTTTAAGTTCTCATTGTTTTGACCGAGATTGAGTCCTACGGTCTACTTGTAAGCTTTGCTTAACTTCAGTGTTCAGCAGAGCTACTTCCAGATTGGCAGTGGCACAACATGTATCGCCCCGCCTCTCTGGGCTTTTCCAGGCATGAAGTAAGTACCACCAATGTCTGTATTTATAAGTCCATGAAAAGAGACAGAGAAGAAATTTATAAATTAGACTATCCGGGGGCGTGGCTTGGCCTGGCCAAATTACAGGATGGACAGTTTCTGAGAGTGCTAGCTAGTGGATTAGAAAGTGTCAAATATATCAGTAACCCTTCAGCAATAAAAGTAAATCATAATGATTATAAATGAACAGAAAAAAAATGACTTCTGCTACAAACTCTGTAGAGAAAATGTGGGAAGGTACCTACTAAGACCACAACCATCCAGTTATTTAATGTCAGCTGATAAACTCCCTGATCCCCCCCCACTATCTGCGGAACATATCTTGGAGATATGCAATCAACCTAATCGAACGTGTAAAGTCATTGGAAGCACAAGAGATTTGCGAACGTAAAAAATATTGTACTTTGAAGATTGGAGTTGCCGAAAAAAAACTTACTTCATGGTATTTCTGATATGATTTTAATGAATGAACTGGCTGACTGCTTAAACGAAATCATTCAGTTGATCGGACCGAATTCAACAAATTCAGATCTGACCATTGAGCAGATCCACAGGCTCCCGAAGCCAAATTTAGCTCCAAAGGATGTTATAGCCAGGATTCACTTTTGTAATGTAAAATAATAATTCTTAACAGCTTTCAGATGCATTCAATTAGTTCAAACTTAAAAATTTAATTCCCACATATAAAAATATTTCATGGTTTCTCTCTTTTGATGAGACGTAGAGAATTTCTGCCATTTACCACGGAACTACAAAGTGCAATATTAAATATTGATGGCAATTTCCGGTCAAAATTCTATTCTGCTATAATAGACAAAATATTACTATAATTTCACCGGAAGAATGTATAGATTTCTTAAATACAAATCACTTGGAGGGTCATCAAATTCCGCAGACTCCACAACCACCACAGAAGATAGGCAGAAAGGGTGCGATGACACAATAGGAATCTGAAGTTATGTTACAATATAGTTAAAGTTTGTCTTTACAAAATGTTTGTTAATTAACAGTGACTTATTGTATAATATAAGAAAATTCGTTTGGAATTTATTTTTGTTTGTTTTACTCATCGGTAAATCCAGCATCCTGCAAAAATGTTCGATTGACCTTGTCAATGATTTTACCTTATTAGATCTGGAATTCTTGTTTGTTTTTTAGTTGGTAGTACATATATTTTAAACTGGATACATTTTACTGTTTAATTTGAGATTTTTCTCATTCTACTTTGGGTAATTGAACATTCCTTTCAAAGTACTCCCCCCAAAGTACCCCCCCCATACACAGCAGCCCTACCCCCACACACAGCACCCCCACAACACAGACAGCACCCTTACCCCCCACAGCACAGTTCCCCTACCACCCACACAGCACCCCATCCCTCCCACACCCAGCATCCCTCCCCTCCCCCACACCCAGCTTCCCTCCCCTTCACCCAGCATCCCTCCCCACCCCTACCCCCACGCACACAGCAGCCCTACCCCCACACACAGCAGCCCTACCCCAGACAGCACCCCCACCCCACACACAGTACTCCTACTCCCCACACAGAGTACCCCTACCCCCACACACAGCATCCCTCCTCCACCCAGCATCCCTCCCCACCCCTATCCCCCCATACACCGCCATACCCCCCACACACAGCATCCCTACCCCCTCACACAGCAGCCCTATCCCCCCACACAGCACCCCCACAACACACACAGTACCCCTAGCCCCCACAGCACCCCTCACACACACACAGCAACCCTCAGACACACATAGCACCCCCCACACAAACACATACACTACACCCCTCAATGCAGTATGTGTGTGTATTCAGCTGTCTGTGCGTGTATTCAGCAATCTGTGTGTGTGTGTACTCAGCAGTGTGTGTATTCAGCGGACTGTGTGTGTATGTATTCAGCAGTCTGTGTGTGTGTACTCAGCAGTCTGTCTATGTGTATGCATCAGTCTCTGTATTCAGCAGTCTTGTGTGTGTGTATTCAGTAGACTGTGTGTATGTATTCAGCAGTCTGTGTGTGTATGTGTTGCATTTGTTGGAGATACTAATAAATATAAAAGGGGTTAAAGTAGCAAAAAGAAAAAATCAAATTGAAAAAAATCTGATTGCTGTGACCGGGAGATAGTCACTGCCACTTATAGATTTAAAATTCTTATAAAATGTGCAGAAGTATTAAATCTGCTAACCAGTATTATACAGTAAATGAAAGTAACAGAAATAATGCAATCTACAATGTATCCAGTCTCAATAATATTAGATCGTATCAACATAAAAAAGATTAATAGTGATTGCAATCCTTTGTATATAACGCTATGAATCAGCGAAAACAGTCCTAATAGTGCTTAAAAAACTGTCTGCTCCTATATAAGGCTAGCACTCCCCTCTATTGAAACAGAGGGGAAAGATAGCCACTGGGAGCACAATATTATTCTAGTGACACACTAATATTAGCATGTACTAGTGTGATACATAAATGGTATAACTCTGTCCACAAAATAGAGAAATGTAGAAATGTGTAAAACTTTTCTACACATAGATCCAATCTTATAGCTGACACTGTTATGCCTCCACCCCCAGCCGTTGGTCTTTATTGTAAGATAGCAAAGAGTGTGTCATTTAAAAATATCGGATTTATTATCAAATTGATTAAAATCATATAAAAAAACGAAAGTTCTTACACAGATGGTGCAAAAGTGTGGGAACCTTTATCAGGGTCTTATCACCCTCAGGCTCACTCTTCTGTTGTTTTCTGTCTGTTAGAAGCCGGCTTGCAGACAGCTGCATAGTCCTGTGGATCCAGTCGCTGAAGGTCAGACTTGCCACGTGCGTTCCACTTCGGTTCACTTTGCGTTCCAATCTGTGTGTGTGAGATGCAGCCTTACGCGTTTCGTGACTATCAGTCACTTCATCAGAGGAATGCATTTTGCAGCCAGAGCTGGGTATTTATACACTTATAGGTATATGGGTCCTATTATAACCCCTTTGTTGCCTTAACACATTTTATACATAAAGTGCTTCATCATATAGAATAATAGAACGATAAAAAATAGTAAAAATTAAGAAAAGGAAAAAAGAAGAAAATAATGAGAGATAAAGAAGATTATGAGAAAGGGATACAAAGAAATTGGCACAAATCAAGACAAGGGCGCAATCCGAACCATACACCACAATATAGAAGGAATATGACTCCACCTTCACAACAGGAAAATAGAAATAACGAAAGGAGATCAAAATATTCATCTTATCCCACTTGGGAAAAAAATAGAAATGTCCACACAAAACCCATTACACCAAGAGGCAGATACAATACGTATAGGAACAAACAGAAGGTGAATACAAGAGAAAGAACTCCCCACAATGAAAGGAGGGGTATTCGTGTCTAGAGAGATCTCCGCCATGAACCTAGAGATCAACAACAGAAATTACCCATAAGAGATAAACCTATGGAATTTCACACCCAACAGAAATCTCAGATATCTTTTTTAGGAGATCTCCTAGAGAAAAGGGAAGAAACAAGAACTGCATTAAAGAAAACCTGGAGAGAAAGGAGGGATCCTCCATGGTCTCCAGTAGAAAGAAAGAGACCGAGAAGAGAAGAAGAGGAAGAGCAAAGAAGAGATTAAATCAACCAAGAGAAGAACAACAGACAACCAGTGTATTTAATCTATCTAAGCATATACTAGATAAGAGTGAAATGTCAATACTTCAAAAAGGGCTGAAGTTTGTTCCGAACTCACAAAACCAGAAATGTAATATGTTTATTGATGTTCACAAGTTTATAAGAAAACTTACAGTCAAACGTATCTTCCTAGAAAATGAATTCTCATCTCAAAAGATAGAAGAAGATTATATGCACACTAGTCTCCATCCCAAATCCACATTCTACCCACAACATGTGAAAAGTGAAAACATAAGAGTATTTGAAAGGATGGTCGACAAGGATCTCAGATCTATGAAAATTGACACCAATCCAAAAGACAATCTCACAAAGAAAGAAAGGAAAGCTTTAAAGTCTCTAATGCAAGATAAACAAATAACTATCAAATCAGCAGATAAAGGAGGGGGAGTAGTCATAGTGGTCAGCCAAGATTATGACAAAGAAAATAGAAGACTCCTAAGTGACACAGAAACTTATGTAAAACTGAAGCAGAATCCTAGTCAGGAATTTATGGATGAACTTGTGGAACTATTGAATGTAGGTAAAGAGCGAGGAATCCTGAATAAGAGAGAATCCGATTACATCTTATGTAAACACCCAAGACTGGCAGTCTTTTATCATCTACCAAAAATCCACAAAAGGCTAACTGATCCTCCAGGTAGACCGATTATTTCAGGAATTGGTTCCCTGACTTCAAATCTTTCTGAATATGTGTACCAGTTTTTACAACCGGTAGTTAGTAAACTAAGATCCTACCTCAGAGATACCACTCAAATCATACAAATTTTGAAGAATATTCAATGGAAAGAGGACTTTCTTCTAGTAACAGCAGACGTAACATCTCTATACACTATAATAGAACATCTACAAGGTTGCGAAGCCATACAATATAATCTGGCTGTACATTCAGAGCTAGAAAACGACCAAATAAGCTATCTGATAGAATGTATAGTATTTATTCTAAGCCATAACTTCTTTTGCTGAGAAGGTGTTTTTTACCTCCAAATAGAGGGTATTGCCATGGGTACCAGGTTTGCACCAAGCTATGCAAATCTCTTCATGGGAAAATGGGAAGATGAATTTATCTGGAACAACTCCCCAGCAGTAGCAAACCTGGTCCTATGGCAGAGATACATAGATGATTGTATCTTCATCTGGAAAGGTGACTTGACATCCTTGGAGCAATTTGAAAAATACCTTAATTTTAATCCATACAATTTGCAATTCACGTTCCAACTTTCAAAAGAAAAAGTGGAGTTTCTGGATTTAGAGATTTACATCAAAGAAGACATAATCCACACAAAAACTTTCAAAACAACAGTAGACTGTAACAGCTTCATACCCTTCGACAGCTACCATAGGAAAACATGGCTAAAAAATATTCCATTTAGTCAATTCAGATTAGATGAAATTGCTCAGAAATGGAAATATGTAAATCTCAAATGGAAGAAATGAAGAAACAGTTTTTAGAGAAAGGGTATGCGTCAGATATAGTAGAGGATGCTTTAAAAAGAGCAATAGAAATTCCTAGAGAAAAGACTCTAGTAAATAGAATTAAGGAATCCCAGAACAGTATGGAAACCCCAACTTTTTTTACACAATATCGTAATCAATCTTCACAACTTAGGAAAATTCTCAATAAACATTGGAAAATTCTAAGAGAGGATCCCCTGCTAGACCAAATTTTACGAGACAAACCCAAGATAATTTATTCTAGGGCTCCAAACTTGAAAACCATGATTGCTCCTACTTTGAAGGAAGAAAAGAGAAAATCTTCAGTAGGAATAGAGAAAGGATTCCGAAAATGTGGTAAATGCATGGGATGTAGGAATAATATAATGCAAACATCCCATATTCATGAGTTCAAACATCAAACAACTGGAGAAATTTTTAAAATAAGAGAATATCTAAATTGTAACACAAGTGGAGTCATATATCTTTTAACATGTCCTTGTGGAAGGCACTATATTGGTAGAACAAAGCGACCATTGAAAACTATAATAGCTGAACATATCAGGAATATTAAGAAAAGTCTCCCAACGCATAACTTATCAAGACATTTCAAGCAACCCAGATGGATTACAATTTATGGCCATTGAAAAAAATGTATCTACATTGGAGAGTAGGGAATTTGGAAAAATCTTTGGACAGAGCCAAACAAAGTGGATATTCCAACTGGACACTTTAGAACCGAAAGGGTTGAATGTAGATTTCGAGTTGAATGCATTTCTATAAAGACCTTCCCCCCTTTTTCCTTTTTTTTTTTTTTTTGTCCTCCTCTTCTTCCTCTTTATGGATAAGTGCAGAAATTTTGATCTGATATATATGACAACAACATATCTTTTTATGTAACGCTCAATTGATAACTTTCAATATTTTAGAGATAAAATATTTTTATATAAGAAGCATTTTAATATAAAGTATTTTAATATAAAGTATTTTATAGGATCATGTCATAATTGTGAATATCCAGGTCACATATGTATCAAGTATAACTATGGTAACACACAGAGAGCAACAATTCTTATTTCATTTTATTAATTTTACTTTCATTATTCCTATACTAATACTGTTTGATATATTGAGATTTTGTAAGAAGATTTTCTACATAAGTCAATTTTCTTCTTTTTTATATCTTTACATTTTAGTCTTTGTATTTTGTATCAAAAATTCTTTTTACTATGACTTTTATTATTACTATTTTTTATCGTTCTATTATTCTATATGATGAAGCACTTTATGTATAAAATGTGTTAAGGCAACAAAGGGGTTAATAGGACCCATATACCTATAAGTGTATAAATACCCAGCTCTGGCTGCAAGATGCATTCCTCTGATGAAGTGACTGATAGTCACGTAACGCGTAAGGCTGCATCTCACACAAACAGATTGGAACGCAAAGTGAACCGAAGTGGAACGCACGTGGCAAGTCTGACCTTCAGCGGCTGGATCCACAGGACTATGCAGCTGTCTGCAAGCCGGCTTCCAACAGACAGAAAACAACAGAAGAGTGAGCCTGAGGGTGATAAGACTCCGATAAATGTTCCCACACTTTTGCACCATCTGTGTAGGAACTTTCGTTTTTTATATGATTTTAATCAATTTGATAATAAATCCGATATTTTTAAATGACACACTCTTTGCTATCTTACTATAAAGACCAACGGCTGGGGTTGGAGGAATAACAGTGTCAGCTATAAGATTGGATCTATGTGTAGAAAAGTTTTACACATTTCTACATTTCTCTATTTTGTGGACAGAGTTATACCATTTATGTATCACACTAGTACATGCTAATAATAGTGTGTCACTAGAATAATATTGTGCTCCCAGTGGCTATCTTTCCCCTCTGTTTCAATAGAGGGGAGTGCTAGCCTTATATAGGAGCAGACAGTTTTTTAAGGACTATAAGGACTGTTTTCGCTGATTCATAGAGTTATATACAAAGGATTGCGATCACTATTAATCTCTTTTATGTTGATACGATCTAATATTATTGAGACTGGATACATTGTAGATTGCATTATTTCTGTTACTTTCATTTACTGTATAATACTGGTTAGCAGATTTAATACTTCTGCACATTTTATAAGAATTTTAAATCTATAAGTGGCAGTGACTATCTCCCGGTCACAGCAATCAGATTTTTTTCAATTTGATTTTTTCATTTTGAATTTTTTCTTTTTGCTACTTTTACCAATTTTTCAGTCTTAAGGTGTGGACTGATATACTGGGATTTGAGGAGTCATCTGCTGAGACCATTACTTAATCCTTCCCACTTTATCAGAAAGAAAGCAATTCCTTTTCTGGTGATTTTATACTTTTCTACTAATAAATATAAGCTTAATTTTATCTATTTATATCATTATTTAAAATTTGTATCATTGAACTCTCTGTTGTTGTGTTCTTTTAAAACAAAAGTTGTTAATTAGTTCGGACAACAGTACGAGTTGTTTTTTTCTAAACTTAAACATCAGTCTTGAGGTTTAATTGCCATGTTGGCACTTTAAGGAAAAAAAAGTTGTCATGTATTGCGGTTTGGGCACTCGGGCTCAAAAAGGTTCGCCATCACTGTATTAGAAGATAGGATATTTTTTAATTTCCCTTTCAAGGGATTTTTTGATGTGTGTGTGTATATATATATATATATATATATATATATATACATATATATATATATATATACAGGTGATACTGGAAAAATTAGAATATCGTGCAAAAGTTAATTTATTTCAGTAATGCAACGTAAAAGGGGAAACTAATATTTGAGATAGACGCATTACATGCAAAGCAAGATAGTTCAAGCCGTGATTTGTCAGAAGTGCGATGATTATGGCTTACAGCCCATGAAAACCCCCAAAAAGTCTTCAAGCAAGACGAAACGCGTAGACTTATCCTTTTACCCTCATTCAAGTTCCAGCTTTTATTTTATTTTTCGTGATCTGGATTACAGCATTCTGACTTACTCCCTGCCGAAAACCGACCATTTTTCACATATCGGGTGGGTGTGGACCGGTTGCTCCTCTACCCGGCTTCTGGTGCGGCGAACAGGGTAAGTAAACTGAGATACTCCCAGAGCTTTTTCAGGCTTGGCAAATTTCTTTAGCAGGGCCATGATAGCTGGAAGGGTTTAAGAGCTCCATGTCCCATCCTCCCGATTGAATCACTCACGCATGCATTCACTTTTTATTTTTAAACTCTGAGAATTCCGTTTTTAAAAGAATAAAGAGGTGAGTGAAAAGTAGTGAGACCCAAGTGCAGGCAAGCCTCTGTGTGAAGGTCACTCCAACCCTAATTGCAAAATACAAAAACTAAAAAGTACAGGGCGCCACAGCCACTTTGCTGGTAATACGATAAATGGGGGTTTAAAAAGGAATAAAGTGATTAGGCAAAAAACGCTAGATTTATTGATAAAAACATATAAACAATCTCAGCACAAAATATGTGCAATATATAAAGAATATAAAAGCCACAATAGGCTAAGGACCCATAAGTATAGCAGCTCAATATAACTTGGTACCGTGCTAAGTCAAAAAGTGCAAATGCTTGCGTGCAAAGCAAACAGAGTGAGAGAACATAAAGCCAATCACTAATATAGGTGAACTACACTAATATAGCACAAGCAATATATGTAACCAGTGTACATGTAAATGAGAAACCGCTGATACCAAATTGCAGGGTCCCAGGTTGTGCTCAACGCATTTCGTCTGTGCGACTTCCTCAGGAGCTTCTTCTTTCTTCCAATCTTCTCTCCTTTTTTAATCCGTCGGTCCGTCCAGCCACTTCCGTAATCGTGCATGAAAAGGGCATAAAAGCTGTACAAAATGTTTTAATTATTGACCCCGAGATGAATTTGGAACAAGCGTCTTTTATCTTAGACCTTAACAGGTTCATCCTGTTCCACAATTTGTTTTGGTTTGAAGGGTTATATTACCTTCAAACATGTGGGATAGCGATGGCACCAGGTTCGCACCGAGTTATACCAATTTTTTTGTGACAGATTGGGAATCCAAAATATTTGACGTAATAATCCATTCGGTGCAAGCCTGGTGCAGTGGAGGAGATATATAAACGATGTTTTAATTATTTGGAAAGGGGGTAGGAGTCTTTTAGCTGAATTTTTTACTTATATTAATTCGAATACGTATGGTCTGAGATTCACGGAAGAGATTCACGATACATGTATCAATTTTTAGATCTCACTTTGTTTGTAAAAGAAGGGAAAATCCATAGTAAGACCTTTTTAAAACCAATGGATAGAAATGGTTTTATTGAGTTCTCAAGTTGTCACCATCGTAAGTGGTTAACTAATATCCCTAAGGGACAACATATGAGGATTTTTAGAAATTGCACAGAGAAAGAGGATTTTAAAGAACAGGTTCATATTCTAAATAAGAAATTTTCAGATAGAAACTACCCCAGAGAACTTTTACTCAATACACAGAGAGAGGCAGAGAGTCTTCAGAGAAAAGACCTTCTAACAAACACTAACAAAAATAAGAAGGATGCGAAGAACTGTTCAGAATTTGCCTTTTTAACAAAGTTCAATAATAAAGCTAATTTAATAGAGAAATCGATCTGTAAAAACTGGCCAATCTTGTTACAAGATAAATATTTTAAAAAGATTTTACCAAAGAAACCTAAAGTAATATAATAGAGACCTAATAATTTAAGGAATATTTTAGCCCCTAGTATTTTACCTAAGAAAGAGGTTGTTAAGGAGAGAGCTAATTTTTTATCGAAGAAACCCAAAGGTTTTTTTAGATGTGAAAGGTGCAGTACATGCAAATTCCAGAAAAACAGGGTTACTGGATTTTGCAGTACGGTGACAAAAGAAACCTTTAAAATTAAGCACTTTATTAATTGCCAAAGCAGGTTTGTGGTATAAATGTTACAGTGCAAATGTGGTGTCCAATATGTAGGACTTACTATTAGAAAACTACACGTAAGATTATTAGAATATTTTAGTGGAATTAAGAATAAGAACCTGAAGCATAGTGTACCTAAACATTGCAATGCCTGTAGAGAGTTTGATTTTAAAGATTTTATTTGCATTGGGATCGATATGATTATACCACACTGGAGGGGTGGGGATATTGAAAAGATGTTAGCGATGAGGGAGACAGAGTGGATATATAAAATGAAATCCTCTGTCCCCTCAGGACTTAAAACTGATTTGGATATATTGGCTTTATACTAATCCCTTTCTCTTTTTTATCTCTTATTATTATTTTTTATTTTATTTTATTGTATTTTAGCTTTTATCTGGATTGTTTTTTATTGATTTTTCCTCCTGTTAATTTTAATATATTTCTTAATATATGTTATTTATAAGCATTTTTTATGAATATTTAGATGCTCTATGCCTCCATTTTTAAATACCATTTGTTTACAAGTATGTACCACATTATGGTCCTCGAAACTTACATATTTACAAATTTGCTATTGTGCAACTATATATATGTATTATACTCGATTTTGTGATTGATATACCCCTTTTGTTGATATTTATATCTCTCAAGTCCACTGATGTATGGTTAGACTGTTACTATTATGTATAGATAACCATGAATTTATGGGCTTTATGTATACCTATATTGTGTATTTGAAATATAAATGGATTTATTTTCATACAACATTTTTTCCTTCATTCAGTTATATTCATTTATACATTTTTATATTTATATTTGAATACTTTTTTTTATTTATCTCTTACCTATTTTTCATTTATTTTTTACCCCACCAGTCCTATTTATATTTATATCTAGGCTGATAGTAATTGATGTTAGGGGTTAGCTGGGAGTTAGGTAGGTCAGTGCACACAGACCGCATTAAGTATGAATGCTTTTTGATGAAGGGCGTTCACAATGCGGATGTGTATAGGACCAATAAAGTTTTTTTGCATTCCAGCGTGGTCGCGCATGCGCGGATTGGTCACGCGTGCCTCATGACGTATGTCGACGCGCGTGACGAGACGTGCCCATGCGCAATTACTGAAGTGGCTGGACGGACCAGAGGACCGGCGGATTTAAAAAGGAGAGAAGATTGGAAGAAAGAAGAAGCTCCTGAGGAAGTCGCACAGACGAAACGCGTTGAGCACAACCTGGGACCCTGCAATTTGATATCAGCGGTTTCTCATTTACATGTACACTGGTTACATATATTGCTTGTGCAGTATTTGTGTTTGGCTGAGTGTAGTTCACCTATATTAGTGATTGGCTTTATGCTCTCTCACATTGTTTGCTTTGCACTCTAGCATTTGCACTTTTTGCCTTAGCACAGTACCATGTTATATTGAACTGCTATACTTATGGGTCCTTAGCCTATTGTGGCTTTTATATTCTTTATATATTGCACATATTTTGTGCTGAGATTGTTTATATGTTTTTATCAATAAATCTTGCTGTTTTTGTCTAATCACTTTATTCCTTTTTAACCCCCCATTTATAGTATTACCAGCATAGTGACTGTGGCACCCTGTACTTAAAAGGCTGATTATATTTATTATTATTATTATGATTATTTTTTATATACTTTTTTGTTCCTACAAATTTATTTTGTTCCGTGACCTATTCCATACCTCTCCAATGAAGGGGCCACTCATTGGAGATATTTAGACATTTTTCCCGGAATTGGAATTCCTTAGATATTGTTTTCTACCTCTTTGTCCAATAAAAGTCTTTTACATATCATTGTTGGTATATTCTATATATATGTTTGTACATTCTAGCTGGGTATTCTTTTCATTTACCTCCTAGCAAGATATTCCTATACCTCACATTGCCAGTATCTAAGTTATTACACGGTATCTTTTGTCATACAGATTAATAGATACTTATCCTTTTATATACTGACTTAGTATTAGACATTTATAGAACTTACGAAGTGGTAATTTTTTATATGTGATTACTTACTTGAGATTATTTGATCTCTTTTTGGCTGGAACTGATTTTGAGTTCATTGGAGCCCTCACAAATACATTTGTTTTATTTGTTTCTACAAAGAATTATAAAAGTAAACAATTAGATTCAAGTTGGGGGGGAAAAGACTACACCTACTATTCTACTACTTATAACATGTATTCCCAAACAGACAGCTTCTTGACAGGTGAAGATACTATTCCACGCTATGTTTTGGACATTAATTGGTCAGGTCATGCTACTATTACATTACACTTAGAGGAATCCCTCCAATCAAGCTCAAATAGATGGATACTTAAAGCGGCGCTGTCATGCCGAACTTGCCTTTCTTTAATTAATTCCTCTTCTCTTCCTCTGTAAGGATCTGTTCTTTATTTCTTCCTGTCTGCTCTAGTTTTCTTTAACATACAAGACTAAGTATTGACTTCTTTGTCTTATGGAGGTTTCCTGCGCTTTGACCAGCGGAAGAGCCAACTATTGCCTTAAACTGCAACCCTGCTGTCTCCCCAATAATCACACGGGAACCTCCTAAAATAGTGACTAGTGGACACCTAATAAAAACAGGTTTTCATTTTTCTCTGGATAAGGATAGTGCAGACACACACTAACAACTTACAGATACATAGACACATAAACTGACTGACATACTGACACACACAAATACATACATTGACAGACATTATGACACACACACATACACTGACAGACATACTGACACACACAGACCCAAACACTAATAGACGTACTGATAAACACACAGGTGCATTCACTGACAGACATAGATACAAACACTGACAGACATACTGACATATACACAGGCTACACAGGTACATACACTGACAGACATACTGACACACACACACACACACACACACACACACACACACACATATACATACACTGATACACACAGAGCCATACTGACACACACACAGACATGCTGAAACACACACACATACTGACACACACACATATTGACACATACAGAGACATACTGAAACACACACACACACAGACATACTGACACACATGTAAAAACATTTTTAAACCCACCCTCCAGTTTACTACCTTTTGCTGGAGGGTGGCTTCCCTGCTCTTTCTTGCGCAGCTGCTCTCTTTGTGGGAGGAAGTGACTTGTGGCAGTCACTTTCTCCCACCAGGGCTCCTTAGAGTGCAGGGCCCAAATAAATTGTTGAGGGTAATCATGCGGGGGGGACAGGTTATGGAGAAATCCCCACCCAGCTCCGCTGGCCCCCCTCATGCTGCAGCCGCCCGAGCGCTCTGCAGCTTTGCCCAGGCTGGTGCGTCCAGGAGGACGCACCGCCTGGGTGCAGCATGAGGAGAGGGGCTGACAGGAGGGAAGCGCTCAGCGCTCCCTCCTGTCACTCCCTCACTGTAGCGTGGCCGAGCCCTGTATGGTCCGAGGGTACAGGGAGCATATATAGTCAGTGTGCACTTCCTTTTAGTCCGACCAGGTACAGGAAACAAAAGCTCCCTGTACCCGCGGACCATACAGGGCTCGGCCACGCTACAACAGAGGTAGGGGAGGGTGGGGGGAGGAAGAAATTGACAGGGGATGGAGGGAGGGGAAGGAAGAAGAAATTGAAGGTGGGAGGAAGAAATTGACAGGGGGAGGGAGTGGGATGAAGAAATTGAAGGGGGGAGGAAGAAATTGACAGGGGGAGGGAAGGAGGAAGAAACTGGACAGGGGAGGGAAGGGAGGAAGAAACTGAAGGGGAGGAAGAAAGGACGGGGAGGGAGGAGGAGGAAGAAATTGAAGGGGAGGAAGAAATTGACAGGGGGAGGGAGGGGGGAGGAAGAAACTGAAGGGGGAGGAATAGAAGGAGGAAGAAATTGACAGGGGAGGGAGGGGTGGAAGAAATTGAAGGGAGGGGAGGAAGAAATTGACGGGAGGAAGAAATTGACAGGGTGGGAGAAAGAAACTGACAGGGATGGAGGTGGGAGGAAGAAATTGACAAGGATGGGGGAGGAAGAAATTGACAGGGAGGGAATTGACAGGAGAGGGAGGAGGAGGAAGAAATGAGGGGAGGAAGAAATTGACAGGGGGGAGGGAGGGGGAGGAAGAAACTAAAGGAGGAATAAATGAAGGGGGGAGGAAGAAATTGACAGGGGGGAGGGAGGGGTGGAAGAAATTGAAGGGAGGGAGGAAGAAATTGACGGGGGAGGAAGAAATTGACGGGGTGGGAGAAAGAAATTGACAGGGATGGAGGTGCGAGGAAGAAATTGAAAAGGATGGGGGGAGGAAGAAATTGACAGGGAGGGGAATTGACAGGGGAGGGACGGGGAATGAGAGTGAGGGGGGGGAGAAGAGAGTGACAACGGGGGGAGAAGAGAGTGACAAGGGAGGGGGTAGAAGAGAGTGACAAGGGAGGGGGAGAAGAGAGTGACAAGGGAGGGGAGGAGAAGAATGTGACAAGGGAGGAAGGGGGGAGAAGAATGTGACAAGAGAGGGAGAGGGAGGAGAAGAGAGTGACAAGTGAGGGAGGGGGAGAGATTGACATCCATCACACATACACAATCACACACAATGCACCCCTTACACACAAAGACAATGCATCCCTTGCACACAGAAAAACACACAATGTATTACACACACAATGAATTAGACACACACACACAAGCAATGCAACCCTTACACACAATGCATCCCTTACACACACAATGCATTCCTTACACACACTCAATGCACCCCTTACACACACTCAATGCACCCCTTACACACGCACACACCGCATCCCGTACATACACAGAAACACACCTTGCAGCCCTTACACATACAAACACAGAGTCACACAATGCATCCCTTGCACACAGAAAAACACACAATGTATTACACACACAATGAATTAGACACACACACAAGCAATGCAACCCTTACACACAATGCATCCCTTACACACACAATGCATTCCTTACACACACTCAATGCACCCCTTACACACACTCAATGCACCCCTTACACACGCACACACCGCATCCCGTACATACACAGAAACACACCTTGCAGCCCTTACACATACAAACACAGATTCACACAATGCATTCCTTACACACATATCAGGACATCCCCTACACACTCCACCCAGTGGCGGATCCAGGGGGGGGGGCAATGAGGCAATTGCCCCCCCCCCGAGAAATCTGCCTGTCTCCCTCTCCTGCCAGCAGCACATGCAGAGATCTTCCTCCCCGGTCCGCAGGCACTGTGCTTACAGCCGGCAGGGGAGGGAGAGGGAGGGAGAGAGGACCCGGGAGCTCAGGCTGCAGCTCCTCCGGGTCCTCCTCTCGCGAGATTTGAAGCGTTGCCGCGGTTACCACGGCAACGCTCCAAATCTCGCGAGAGTGAACTCTAGCCCTGGAGCGCGGGCTAGAGTTCACTCTCACCACCTGACCACCAATGAATCCCCCACCGGACCACCAGGGATCGAAATATGTCCCCCCTCCTCCCCAGTAAAGGTAAGAAGGGAAGGGGGACATAGCATATTTATTTAAATTAAATTAAAAAAATATATATTATAAAAAAAAAAAAAGCCACACACACACACATTGCCCCCAATACTGCCCCCCCATTCACACAAACTGCCCCCATACACACATACTGCCCCCCATACACACATACTGCCCCCATACACACACATACTGCCCCCATACACACACACTGTCCCCCATACACACACACTACCCCCATACACACACACCACTGCCCCCATACACACACATACCGTCCCCACATACACACACACCGCCCCATACACACATACCCCCCCATACACACACACCACCCCAACATACACACACCGCCCCCATACACACACACGCCCCCATACACACACACACACTGCCCCCATACACACACATACAGTCCCCACATACACACATACTGCCCCACATACACACATCCCCACACACACACCCCCCATACACACACACACACCGCCCCCCATACACACACAACCGCCACCTATACACACAAACCCCCCCTATACACACAAAATGCCCCCATACACACGCACGCCCCCACATACACACACTGTCTCCCCATACACAGATACTGCCCCCATACACACACACACTGCCATACACACACATACATACACACACACTGCCCCCATACACACAAACTGCCCCCATCCACACAAACTGCCCCCACACAAACCCCATTCACAAAACTGCCCCTATACACACATATACCACCCCCCCATACACACACATACTGCCCCCATACACACATACTGCCCCCATACACACACATACTGCCCCCATACACACACATCACACACACATACTCCCCCCCACACACACACACCGTCCACATACACACATACCGCCCCACATACACACATCCCCACATACACACACTGCCCCCATACACACACATACACCGCCCCCATACACACACACTGCCCGCCATACACACAAACTGCCCCCTATACACACAAAATGCCCCTCATACACACAAAATGCCCCCACATACACACACTGCCCCCCATACACACACACACTGCCCCTATACACACAAACACACGCTGCTCCCCCATACACACATACTGCCCCCCATACACACACACTGCAACTGTTACACACACATACTGTCCCACACATACACTGCATCCCTGACATACACTGCCACCCTCACTCACACACTACAACCTTCACACACACACACACTGCACCCCTTACACATTGCACCACTCACACACACCACTGCTCCTATGCCCTACTACAGCCCCATTCCCAGCAGATCTCAGGTAAGTTGTCAAACTGTTCTTAAATGGTTTGACTACTTACTGTGGGAGGGGGTCCCGGCACTATTGACACCATAACCACTACACTGAGCTGTAGTGGTTATTGTGTCTGGATTATTTCTTTAAATAATCTACAAGTGCCCCTCCCGAGATCAGGCTCTGGATCCGCCACTGACTCCACCCCCTGTGAACAATTGGTGGAACATGAAGGTGGACCCTGGGACCCAGACCTTGAGCTGTGTAAAGGTCCCCCAAAAAATGGAGCTGCTTCCCTTTCTCCCAGAACATTGATTTTTGTGACCACAGTTACAAACAGCCTCCAGAGAGCCTGTTCTACACCAGACCAGTGGAGCCAGACTGCAGCTAGAGCCCATCATCATCCTCATCTGGTTGTAAGTAGGCAATCTAGCATATTATTCGTGGCACTAATCTCTAATTTACCTCACATTAAAGAAACACTATAGTTCCCAGAACCACTGCAGCTTAATGGTGTCTATAGCCTGTCCCTGCAGGCCTTTTAATGTAAACACGGCGGCACTCTAGCACTGGCGTTAGGTAACATGGCAGATCATATGGGTGGAGCATTGTAATGTCACATGGGGAGGGGGCAGCAAACTTTAATATTGCCTAGGTTGGCAAAAATCCTTGCACCGGCACTGGCCGGGTGTCATGTGACTACCCACTAGAGGTATTCCTCAGCAGACGAAATAGGGGGCGCGGCATCAGGAGGATCCCAGCGCTGTATCCGGGTAAGTAAAAACCCTTCCCTGTAGTGACCCTTTAATGTTATTATTTAATAATTTATATAGCAATTGGATGGCGCACTCTACATGCAATCTTAACAAGAGTGCAAGTGCAGAGTAAATAATAAAAGTATTGATCAGGGCCGTCTTTATCACGGAGCAGCTGCCCGGGCCCATTTACTCCTGGGGGGCCCATGGAAGCTGCCCTGTGGGCCCCGCTACCCTCCATGGGTGAAGGAACCCAAAAAAATCTGGGGGGGATAGCATTTTTACTCGCCGCGTATATTCTTATTCCGTAAACTAGGAGTTGTTTATCCCATTGTACAGCGCTACGGAATTTGCAGTTGCTATATAAATGATTAAATAATAACATTAAAGGGTCACTACAAGGAAGGGATTTTACTTACCTGGATACAGCACCGGGATCCTCCTGATGCCGCGCCCCCTATTTAGTCAAAATGACGTCAAAAGCAGGGAGCAATAAAGCGCTTCTATTCAGCTTTGCCGCACATGCGCAGATACTTCATAGGGCGGCATTCATGCCCCTCTCCTCATGCTGCACCTGGGCTGTGCGCCCTCCTGGACGCATTAGCCCGGGCAAAGCTGCAGCCGCCTGAGGCTCTCTACAGAGCTCTCGGGCGGCTGCAGCATGAGGGGGCCGGCGGAGCTGGGGGGGATTTCTCCATAACCTGTCCCCCCCGCATGATTTGCTGGGGGGGATGTGTCCCCCCTGCATGATTTGCTGGGGGGGATGCATCCCCCCCATCTCCCCTGGTTCCTACGCCCATGTGTATCTGTATGTAGTCTGTGTGTGTCAGTATGTCTGTCGTTGTATGCGCATCAGTATGTCTATCAGTGTATGTGTGTGTGTCATTATGTCTGTCAATGTATGTATTTGTGTGTGTCAGTATGTCACTTAGTTTATATGTCTGTGAATCTGTATGTGTCTGTGTATCTGTAATTAGTCAGTGTGTCTATCTGTGTATTTGCATGTGTCTCAGTGTGTCTGAGCACCAAAATTATATATAAACACACATTCAAAAAACAACACTTCACATAAATGAACGCTTGAATCCAAACTCCAACACCACATACAAACACATTCAAACAAACATGCTTCATACAAAAACATGCTTACATACAAACAGTGCAAAATGCAACCCTGCAAGCATGAGAAATTGTTAGAACCCCACCTGTCAATGCATTGTTAGAGTTGCATGACAGATAGGGTTATATCTTTTGTCCAACCTTGCAATTGTTGGGCCAAATAAAATTATTGCACCAGGGATCTTTATAGATCCACTGCGTTGGGGGGGAGGACGTGATTGCATGTAAAGGATTGGGGGGCACGGTCTATGGGGGCCATAGCAAATGCTTGCTCAGGGTTCAATCATTATTAAAGACGGCCCTGGTATTGATACCTAATCAGGTTTAGTTTTCCACAAATGGCTCAAGGAATAAATAAACTTGATATAGAGTAGTACAGTCAAAGAAAAAATAATATTTTATAAATATTATAAGGAGATATATTCACATCCCACTCACATTTATTAGAGCCTGTATGGACTGGCTCAAGTAAAAATGCTTATGAAGTGGTGATGGTTTTTTAAAATCGCCAAACTGGCAGATGACCTCTCTCTAAACAAATGCAAATGGAAAGGCCCCAGATTAAATTCAAGCATGTAGTTTATTAAACCATAAATAAGTAAAATCTTACATGGAAGCACAGTCTTCAGCCAGAAAGTCCTTGTGCAACACAACGCTTTTCGATCTCTAATGGAGTCTTCATCAGGTGTAATACTATCCCACAGTTCTATTTGAACATTTATATCCCTCTAAATTACCTCTGAACTTTGTACACATGTGAAAAAGAGCCCTCCCATCTTTCCCATATATGGTCCGTGCTGTATGTACATTCCGCCACCTCTAACATGACGAAACTTCCGGCTGGGACCATAGTCAGTCCCACATAATATCGGTATGTGAAATATGACGGAGCGCTCAGTTTCCTATAATGCGCTTCTGCCAACATCCAAAATGGTGTCTCAGGAACTTCCTCTGACGTACTTCCGCTTGGCGTCCTCCATATTTTCATTATACGTGCCTCAGCATGAATTCAAAGGGAAGTCCATGTCATGGCTCCCTGTGATTATGTCGGCGTGGCCACACTGAAACATAGAGGCTATGCCGACAGAAAAATCATATACTTACCTTGGTCGCGGCAAACAGCTGCCAGACCTCCTTCTATCCCGGTGCCCTGCAAGTACGGCGTTCCTAGAGACGCTGGATACTGCAGTTCTGGTTTTAATAAGAGACTTACCTCCGCCCACATCAATGATGGCGCCAACGTGCGTGCGACGTCATGTCATAGACACGCATGGATGTTTTGGAGTCAGAGGTATAAGACAGCTTAAGGAGAGTTATTTAAACCCAAATTACCTTTTTGTTAGTGCCCTGTCATGGTTTCCACTAGCTGGTTATCTGGGAGTGTGTTCCTGATTGCGTTTTTCTGGTATTTTGACTTTGGCTTCATTTTGACTTCCCTGATTTCTGGTATTCTTGACTTCTGTCTTTCCTCATCGTTGTGTCTCTTTCTGTGTCCCTCACCTCAGCAAGTATTTTGACTATTCTCAGGTACGTTAATTCTGGCCATTCTAAGCATGATTATTGCACAGGTGTGCCTTAGGCTGACCACAATAAAAGACCACTCTAAAATGTGCAGTTTTATCACACAGCACAATGCCACAGATGTTGCAAGTTTTAAAGGAGCGTGCAATTGGCATGCTGACAGCAGGAATGTCCACCAGAGCTCCTGCCGGTGCATTGACTGTTCATTTCTCTACCATAAGCCGTCTCCAAAGGCATTTCAGAGAATTTTGCAGTACATCCAACTGGCCTCCCAACCGCAGACCACACCAGCCCAGAACCTCCACATACTCCAGCATCTTCACCTCCTGAGACCTAGTCTGAGACCAGCCACCCGGAAAGCTGCAACAAGCTGAATAACCAAAGAATTTCTGCACAAACTGTCAGAAACCATCTCAGGGAAGCTCATCTGCATGCTCGTTGTCCTCATTGGGTCTCAACATGACTGCAGTTCTTCATCGTAACCGACTTAAGTGGGCAAATGCTCACATTCAATGGCGTCTGGCACTTCGGAGAGGTGTTCTCTTCATGGAAGAATCTCAGTTTAACTGTACAGGGCAGATGGCAGACAGCATGTATGGTGTTGTGTGTGGTGTTGCTGATGTCAACGTTGTGAATCGAGTGGCTCATGGTGGGGGTGGATGGTATGGGCAGGCATATGTTATGGGCAATGAACACTGCATTGGTGCATTTTATTGATGGCATTTTGAATGCACTGAGATACCGTGACGAGATACTGAGGCTCATTGTTGTGTCATGTTGCAAGGGTCTGTACTAGACGTGCATTCATTTTCGTAAGAATACGATTTTGTCTGAAAATTCAGTTTTTTTCATATTCGTTTATTAAAACATAAACGAAAGCCCTACAAACGAAATATAAATGAAACGAAAGGGCAAATGTCGAATGCATTACCTTTTTGTTTAATTTTGTTTGTCTGATAGACTTTGTGCAGCAGGGGAATTGACCCCCACAGCACCGAGAAATAACAGTGCACATGCGCAAAAAAACTGTTGCGTCTGGGTTGTACGGGTGCCTGATGGCTAGAATTGGTGGTGCAGACTTTTTTTCCGACCAGCCCTGCCAAAAACACTTCTGCTGTGAGATCCATGAAACAAGATGTTTACTCGTTTACTGAGCTCCTTTAAGAAGACCTCGCCTAGCAATTTATCCTGTGCCAGCTTGTCCCCCAATTCCACAAGTTTTTCGTCAATACAAAACAGTGCTGCACGGCGTCTCTCAGACGACAATGCCACATTAGTATTACCAAGGAAGCAAAAGCACCATTGTACCCATTCCCTATTATCCCTTGCCCATTCACACACCATGTCGGAATCAAAATTGTCCGCCCGAGAAAAGGCATTGTTGGCCAACTCCATGACTCTAGACAATGCTCCTATGACATCGAGGAGCTTGTCCTGTGCCCCTTTGAATCCGTATTCCACGCCACCTTATCAAGCAGTGTTGGATGAGGGCACTCAGATCTCATGCGCTTCCATACCTCTTCATCCAGGGTTTTTCAGAGCCAGAAATGCTTGAACTTGGCAAGATGTTCAGGAGGTGCCCATTCCTCAGAGCGAGGGTGCTGGATGTTCCAAGGGTTGAACATCTGGAGGCCAGAGGCATCCAAGAAGAATTCACAGTCGTCATGCGCCACATGTGCCTCACTAGTTATGGCTTTCTCACTGTGGGGCTCACCCAGTAACATTTCCCATGTGAAAGTTGGGTCAGACCTGGACTCCGAGTCCCAATCGTCGTCATCTGGTTTCGGACGCTTCCGCTTGACACTCGTCCAGCACCAAGAGTGCTTGTAGACGTTCCTGTTCCTCGTCTGAGTAGGAGAGTTGCACTGGCCTGTGGATTGTACGTTTAAAGGACTTCCTGCATTTGGCAGGTGCCTTGCCTTTGGCCTTTTTAGCCTTAGAGCTTTCGGCTTTCCGGTGGTGTTTAGGTACTTTTAATACACTCGTTGTGGAAACTAAATGAACAGGCTTTGAATTCAGCCTCCGAGTTCTAAACATAGGGACTCATTTTAAAAGAAATAAGAGTAATATAGAAAGAGGAATAACACATATAGCCAGAAGTTAAATTAACTAAACCAAAATATTCCAAAATATTTGTCATTGAGTTGCCATTCTCCAAAGCAAACCTAATATGATCACATTTCTCCACATACCATGGTGGCAAAACCTATTGCAATTTGAAAGTGTGAAAAAGAGCTTCCAAGGTAATACTTTATTTCACTTATTTGTCGACTCTTTAAATAAAGAATGATGATGATTTGACAATGAGATAGTAATTAAAAATAGCTCCATACTCTTTTGACACATTTCAGATAGAGCATATTTAGCCTGGGAAGTAGGAAACCTTTTTCTTAAATCTGTCAGACTGTTTTAGTGGGATTGCAGGTTTCTCTCATCCTCTAATAGCTTCCACTGAGTCATGAAAAGGGCTTTGCTGGGAGCTTATCACTTTAGACTCTAGATTTACAATGTTCCTGAGTATTTGAAGAATCTAAAACCTGTAAAGTGTGTAAGATCTCTATAAGAACCTGTGGCTTAGAAAGCGATTCTAAATAGGTATCATCTGACTGCATTTCCCTCTCAGAGGAAATTTTACCCTCGGATTTCTCCAAGTAGGAACAGCAAAAAAAACTTCCTAAGAAGACTATCTACTAAAATAGTTTTAGTTAAATTCCCAGTAAACAATGTACCCACCTAGTGTGGAGTGTGAAACCCTAAAAGACTGCAAGAGCAAACTTAATAAACAGCCTAACAAGGGCCCACCTTCTATCACCTATAATCAATGTTTTTTGACATTAGGCTAGTTATTTCACAACAACTATCAGAGTCATCAAAATACAATTTTTTAATTTTTTTTTACAGAAAACCTTTTTCTGCCAGCGTTATTATCTTATAAATGGGTCTAAACAATGCTATTTCAAAGTTTACAACTAATTTTAGTGCTTTTCAGGGGTTTTCAATGACATCACAGAAAAGTGCATTGAAGATGTAAATGGGCGATAGCAGAGATGTACTAATGGGGGGAAAGGGTTATACTTGGAATCCAGATCAGATTCCTTTTGGGCAGGGCCGGACTGGGGATTCCAAAGCAGCCCTGGAAAAAAAAATCTATGCCAGCCCCATAAGTCATTGCGCCTTATATTGTCGCATGTTATATGTAAGTCTATGTCTTGCCACCTTAGATGATTGATATATATATACAGACACACATTACATGACATACACAGACACACACACACCACGACACAGAGAGACCGTGACACAGACACACACACACCGTGACACAGACAGACACACATTACATGACACAGACAGACACACATTACATGACACAGACACACACATACACACCATGACACAGACAGATCGTGACACAGACACACATTACATGACAGACACACACACAATGACATAGACAGACGCACACACCATGACAGACTGACGCAGACACCATGACAGACACACACACACACCATGACACAGACGCACACACCATGACAGACTGATGCAGACACCATGACAGACAGACACACACACCATGACACAGACGCACACACCATGACAGACAGATATACACACACACACCATGACACAGACACACACACACACAATGACACAGACAGACACACACAATGACACACACATACAATGACACAGACACACACACACCATGACAGACACACACACAAATGACACAGACACACACACATACACTCACAGTGACATAATTTCTACCTGTGTGCTGGCATGGGGAGTTCTGATGGCGGCCACAGGGTTTGCTGGCTGCTCTGGCCGCAGGGGGAGCTGGCTCTTCTGGCGGCCGCAGAGGGAGCTCCTTTGGCGGCCGCAGGGGGGAGCTGGCTGTTCTGTCTCTGCTCCCCCTCCCCAGTGCACTACAAAGAGACCGGGGCCGGAGTATTACGTCATATTCTGGCCCCGGTCTCATTAAGCGGCGCGCAGGGAAGGGGGAGCAGAGACAGAACAGCCAGCTCCCCCCTGCGGCCTCCAGAACAGCCAGCAAACCCTGCGGCCGCCGAAAGAGCTCCCTCTGCGGCCGCAGGTGAGCCGGCTGCCTGCCCGGCCCCAGGTGCCGACGGCCCACCGGGAAATTTCCCGGTATCCCAGTGGGCCAGTCCGGCCCTGCTTTTGGGTTGAACACACCACCTTATAGGTGCCCCTTTGCAGGTGGCAACAGGAGAGCATAACTCAGAGGGAGTTTCTGGAGACAGTTTAAGCAGTAAGTATTGCAGTTAACTTCTTCATCTCCCATTTTAAAATTAGTGTAGGACCCACACATATTAGGGTACTGTGAAGTATTGGTGGGCTTAACACAATATGGCCATATGGTGTAAATGAATCCACATGTATATTTGCTAAGATAGGTGATTTTAAGTAGTCTTGTAAAATTTAAATCAGATTTATTTTTGTGTGTATGTGGGCTGTTCCTTAATCTGTATTATGCATAAATAAGGGTATTTACGGCAACACAACTACTGAGAAATGCATGTTCTGTGTGTACCCCCAATTTCCTCTTTTTGTACTGATGCTGGAGCAGGGATGTGACTTCCCCCAGCATCAATACTGAGCAAAGAGAACCTGGGAAATAAATATAGAGACTAATCCCAGCAGCACCCCACTGGAGCCTAGGGATGAGATTCCTCTTCAGCTTTCGTTCTTAAGGGAGTCTGGTGGACCTCACTGTGAACCCCTCATAAATGACATAAAATAAAAATGAGTCTGTGTGTTTGTGTCTGTGTGTATTTATGAATGTGTGTTTGGGTGTATGTGTGTGTGTGCGTATGTGTCCATGTGTGTTTGCATATAAACCTGTGTATATGTATATTAATGTATGTGTATGTGTTTGTGTCAGTATATGAATAAAATAATTGAATGTGAATTAATGTAAGCATTTGTGAATATGAATGTCTATGTATGTGAATGTGTATGTGTACATGAATGTGAGTATTTATGCACAAATTCCATTAAAAAAAGGGGGTTGGGTGCAAATAAAATATACAGTATAGGTTTGGTGTGCCAAAATACATTCTCAATCGAGGTGCCAATTAAACTAGGTGTGCCTCTTGGTGATGAATGTGTTTAAACAAATATTGCAGATATTGTGTACAAATGTATTTCTTTTGTTAATGATTTTGTTAGCTATATTTTGTTACAGTGCTTATTTGTTCTGGAGTAACTGATTAAAAATAAATTGTTTATGCATCAAGTCAAAGGAGGTGTTGGTGGTACTCATTGTACAAATATTTTGGTTGTAGTTTTTTGTTATAAAACTGCTTTAAAGAACTTTGAAGTGTTGTAAGTGTTGCTAGCTCCTCTTTGGTAAGACTGTAATCACCAAAATTTAAGTGCTTAAAGCGGCACTGTCCGATCCGTACATCATTTAGACCATGGGTTGTCAACCTGGTCCCTACCGCCCACTAGTGCGTGTTTCAGGATTCCAGGTGGGCGGTAGGGATTTTCTAATTTTGAGAGACCGGGCGGTCGGGTGCGAGCCGGTGGTACCCCTGCGACCAGTTACCGCCATCACCATTTGCGGCCCCGGCCCGCGCGACAAACCGCCGGGGCCGCATATGGAGGGTTCCATCGGGTGGCCCATGCTGTCAGGGCCACCCGATGGATGTGGATTGTAAGGGGGCCCGGTCAGCACTGGGCGCTTTAACAGCGTGACAGGGCCCCCTGTGACTACATCATCGAGCTGGGAGGAAGTGACTGCATGTCACTCCTCCCAGCTAACACTGAAAGCCGCGCGGGAGGAAGACCAAGGAGTCAGAGTGGAAACTCTGGCTCCCATCCACCTGAGCCACCACTGGACCCCAGGGAAAGTCACGCTCCTGCACCTTAAAGGTAGGAAACAGGAGGGTGACTAAAATATTTTGTGTATATTTGTGTATGCGTCTTTGTATGTATGTCTTGTGTGTGTGTGTGTGTCTGTATGTATGTCTGTCTGTAAGTATGTCTGTCTGTATGTGTGTGTGTGTCTTTGTATGTATGTGTTGTTGTGTATGTGTCTATGTATGTGTGTCGTATGTATGTGTATCTGTCTGTGTGTATGTGCCTTTGTATATATGTCTTATGTGTGTCTGTATGCATGTGTGTGTGTGTCTGTATGCTTGTCTGTTTCTGTCTGTTTGTATGTATGTGTCTTGTGTGTGTGTCTGTATGTGTGTGTGCCTGTCTGTCCGTATGTGTGTATTTATGTGTGTGTGTGTCTGTATGCATGTCTGTGTGTGTCTGTATGCTTGTCTGTTTGTATGTATGTGTCTTGTGTGTGTCTGTATGTATGTGTGTGCCTGTCTGTCTGTATGTGTGTATGTATGTGTGTGTGTGTGTGTGTCTGTATGTATGTATGTGTGCCTGTCTGTTATTGCGGGCTATAGTAAGTAATAGTAAGTGGGATACCTAGCTCAGCCTTCCTGTTGGGCATTGCTATAAGGAAGGCTGAAAAAAAATTTAAAAAAGGGGGAGAAAGGTGGGGAGTGGAATTGAGGAGGGAGAGGAGGGGAGCTGATGCACAGATGAGAAATCATATTATGTGCAAACAGAGAAGTCATCTTAATATCACCGAAAGAGGAGACCTTCGTTTGTTCCTTACGAAAATTGAACCAGATATCAAATATTTAGTCTTGCAGCATCAACCTCAAGGATCTCATTAATCACGAGTAAAGGTAATTTCGATTTAGTTTATTGTTTTCTCATTAAACTCTATAAAGTTAACAACATTATAAACGTGCATTAAGTAGAAATAAAAAGATAAATGTACGTACATTTATTTTTTTTAAAACACCCTCCTTTCTAAAAAATATTCCGCACTTGCGCGAAAACTGGTGTGCGGTAAGGAAATTTTTTCAACCAAAAAGATGCATTAGTGGGTGGTAGGTAGAAAAGGGTTGACTACCACTGATTTAGACAGAATGCCGGCGAAACTACCAAATTGCATCGGTTTCTCCATTCGTGTTAGGCAGTGGCGTACTAAGGGGGGGGCGGGGGGGGCGGTCCGCCCCGGGTGCCAGCCGGGTGGGGGGTGCCATGGCCAGCCGGGTGGGGGGTGCCATGGCCAGCCCCCCGCCCCCCCCATGCTGCAGCCGCCCGAGCGCTCTGTATAGAGCCTCAGGCGGCTGCAGCTTTGCCCGGGCGGTGCGTCCATGAGGGCGGACCGCACCGCCCGGGCGCAGCCTGAGGAGAGGCTGACAGGAGGGAGCGCTCCTGTCAGCTCCCTCACTGCAGCATGGTCCGACGGGTACAGAGAGCAGCTGTCTCCTGTACCCGGCCGGACTAACAGGAAGGGAACACTGAGTGTGCACTTCCTGTTAGTCCGGCCGGGTACAGGAAACAAAAGCTCCCTGTACCCGCCGGCTATACTGGGATCGGCCACGCTACAGGGAGGTAGGTGAGAAAGAAATAAGGGGGGGTGAGAGAGGGGTGAGAAAAAGAAATAAGGGGGGGGTGAGAGAGAGATAAGGGGGGTGAGAGAGAAATTAGGAGGGGGGTGAGAAAAAGGAACAAGTGGGGGGTGAGAAAAGAAATGGCAAGGAGAAAGAGAACAAGGGGGTGGAGAAAGAGAAATAAGCAAGTGAGAAAGAAATAAGGGGGTGAGAAAGAGAAACAGGGGTGAGAGAAAATAGGGGGTGAGAGAGAAATAAGGGGGTGAGAGAGAACAGGTGGGGTGAGAAAGAGAAAAGGGGTGAGAGAAAATAGGAGGGGGGTGAGAAAGAGAAATAAGGGGGGGTGAGAAAGAAGGGGGGGTGAGAGAAAATAGGAGGGGGGGTGAGAGAGAAATAAGGGGGGGTGAGAGAGAAATAAGGGGGGGTGAGAAAGATAAATAAGGGGGGTGAGAAAGAGAAATAAGGGGGGGTGAGAAAGAGAAAAGGGGGGATGGGTGAGAAAGAGAAATTGGGAGGAGGAGAAGGAAATTGGAGCGGGAGGAGAGATTGACATTCATCAAAAACACACAGACACACATACACAAGCAATGCAACCGTTACACACAATGCATCCCTTACACACACAGAAACACACAATGCATTCATTACACACACTCAATGCACCCCTTACACACATTCAATGCATCCCATACATACACAGAAACACACCTTGCAGTCCTTACACATACAAACACAATTTCACACAATGCATTCCTTACACACATATCAGGACATCCCCTACACACTCCACCCCCTGTGAACAAACTCATTGGTGGAACATGAAGGTGGACCCTGGGACCCAGACCTTGATCTGTGTAAAGGACCCCCAAAAAATGGAGCTGCTTCCCGTTCTCCCAGAACATTGATTTTTGTGACCACAGTTACAAACCGCCTCCAGAGAGCCTGTTCTGCACCAGACCAGTGGAGCCAGACTGCAGCTAGAGCCCATCATCATCCTCATCTGGTTGTAAGTAGGCAATCTTGTATATTATTCGTGGCACTAAGCTCTAATTTACCTCACATTAAAGAAACACTATAGTCCCCAAAACCACTTCAGCTTAATATAGTGGTTCTGGTGTCTATAGCCTGTCCCTGCAGGCCTTTTAATGTAAACACGGCGGCACTGCAGCACTGGCGTTAGTTAACATGGCAAATCATATGGTTGGGGCATTGTGATGTCACATGGGGGGCGGCAAACTTTACTTTTGCCTAGGGCGGCAAAAATCCTTGTACCGGCCCTGGCTGGAGGGGGCTGTGTGAGCTGTGGCCGCACAGTGTCCCATGGTAGTTAGGGTGCCGTGCGGCCAGTACAGCTCACTCAAGCAAACAGCTGATAAACTGGCCGCACGGAGGAAATGTGTATGTGTGACTGTCTGTCTGTAACTGAGTGTGTGACTGTCTGTCTGTAACTGAGTGTGTGACTGTCTGCCTGTAAATGTGTGTGTAGGGCTGCAGGGATTTTGTAGAAGGGGTGGGGGTTTTGTATTGGGACAGGAGTCTTTATAAGGGGGGATAAGCAGGGGATTTGTGGAAGGGGGTTGCGGGGGTTTTGTAGATGGGGCAGTACAGGATTTGTAGAAGGGGCAGGACAGAGGTTTTGTAGGAGGGGCAGGGCAGGACAAGGGTTTTGTAGGAGGGGCTGACAGCGGTTTTGCAAAGTTTACAAATTGTAAAAATAAAAGAAATAAAACCTTTAACATTTTTACAGGTTTTTTGGGGGGAGGGGGGTGGGTGCCAAGCACAGGATCCGCACCGGGTGCCAAATGCTCTAGGTACGCCCCTGGTGTTAGGACGTAATTCGGTAGTTTCACCGGTGTTCTGTCTAAATGACAGGACATTCGGGAAAAGTGAAAGGAGGCTTTGTGGGAACACGGAGGAAAGGTGAGAATTGTGGGGAAATTGCTCTGACCACCGGAAATGAAGCACATTTTGCTCCTCCGCTGGTCAAAAATGGTCAGGCCTAGGAAATCTCCATAAGACAAATAGTCCCTACTTTGTCTTATGTTTTAAAGAAAACTAAAGCAGACAGGAAGTAATGAAGAACAGATCCTGAGAGAGGGAGAAAACAGGAATCGATTAAAGAAAGGTAAGTTCGCCATGACAGTGCCGCTTTAATGTAAAGTATAGAGCCCATTCTCACACACCTAATAATGGTAAAAGTACTGTCAAAAAGTATCAGAATCAGTCTCAATGTTCAATAGCAGTTGTCAACATGATTAATATTTTGGGTAAATGATTGTTCTAGCATACAGAATATAAAAATTCCTTAGATCTGTTATATAGTGGTACATCAGTCCCTCAGTAAGACAATGTGAGCTAGGAGAAATCTGAGCATGCTGTGAAAACAAATTTATCATACAGTTCTCAGAAAACCTTCTCAGATAATGCAACACAAATAATATGCTTTAAAAACGCACCCTACAAGTGCTGTCTTCTAAATCGTCTATAACATAATCCTCTTTTAGATCCTCATGTGGACTAAACTTGTTCTTAGATGCACCAAGGGAATGAAACTGAGGACAGAATTGGGAAATACTCATGCCATTGTACAGAACACTGGTGAGACCTCACTTGGAATATTGTACGCAGTATCCAGCTACTAACCTAGTTCATGGAAAATGTACCAGGAAAGGTTAAGGGATCTTAACATGCATAGCTTGGAGGAGAGACGAGACAGGGGGGATATGATAGAAACATTTAAATACATAAAGGGAATCAACACAGTAAGGGAGGAGACTATATTTAAAAGAAGAAAAACTACCACAAGAGGAAATAGTGTTAAATTAGAGGGGCAAAGGTTTTAAAAAAAATATATCGGGAAGTATTACTTTACTGAGAGGGTAGTGGATGAAGTGGTAGAGGTTAATACAGTGAAGGCGTTTAGTCTTTCCTAGCTATAAAATAAGGCTAGGGACTAATGAAAGTATTTACACAATTGGGCAGACTAGGTGGTCCAAATGGTTCTTATCTGCCGTCACATTCTATGTTTCTAATTGAAGGAGACATGATTTCAAAATTAATCTTAGCAATATAGACAGCAATCTATTCAACCCGAGATCTAAATACTGTGCTGCATTAAAATGCTGTGAATCTATGTATAAAATAGAGATTGGCATTAAAAAGGAAATATGGTTAAAGTTTGCACTGGAAGTTACTGCTGTAACCCTTCTGAACTACAGAGCTTGGTAATAACTGCCATTTAAAAATAGCAACTTTAACAGTTACAGTACAAAATATCAAAAACCCATATCATTACTCAGTAAGAAAAACATGCACTCTGTGCTAACCAGCAGCACAGCCCTGTATGTAACAAAGAGATATTGCTGCACACTGATATGCAAGCATAGCATGGCACAAAGTAAACCTACTCATTAATGGCTATCAAATAGGGGCTGAAGAACCCTGTTCACTCATAAATGTTTTATCACATTAGCTCCAGGAAAATAATTTCCAAAATGATGGCCTATAAAAACACTCCCTCATAGACTGTGACTGACTGCATTACGATTCTCATAAGTTGTGATTCTTAAAGGGTATGCAACATAATACACACAGTATATCATAATCTTAGTCACAGGGGTACTAGCCTTGATATTTGATATATTTTTGATATACTGTATATTTTATATTGATTCTTTATGTGTTCACTGGGTGATGGTTTAGGTATTGTTCGTATATGCACTTTGAGTGTATTACTTATCTAATACGTCTCTTAGCATTTACATTCTATGCATTCAGCATTCAGAATTTGCAGTTTGTGCCAATCTTGTGGCAATTTAAATTTCAATAAAGGTATAACATTATTGAGTGCGGTATAATTTTTTGTTATTTGTAATAGACACAGTAATCTGACAAACTGAAAGGCTTTACAGAATAAAAGGCTGGGATCAATAAATTATTTCCCCATTAAGTGGTCAGAAATTCGAAGTAACATTATGGTTTAGTAAACAGAGTTCAATGAAGATATTTTCCTATGTGTTTACTAGGAGGAGAGGTATTGTGAGGAGAAGTTAGCACTTCACATTTGAGTTCCACATTAATAAAATATGCACTTGTCATACAGCTTTACTGATAAAATAGGCAGGATAAAGACGATTTGAGATTAGGATATCCAAAGTATAGAACATATTTCCAGTGAATACATTTTGTTAATTTCACAATGAGGATATAAAGAGAATTACAAGATATAGTTTGTATCAGGGGCGTACCTAGAGCATTTGGCACCCGGGGCGGGTCCTCTGCTTGGCACCCCCTTGCCCCCATGCCCCGCCCCCAGCGCCAGTTTGGCCCCGCCTCCAATTTTGCTTAGCTCCGCCCCACTTTTCCTCCGTGCGGACAGTTTATCAGCTGTTTGCTTGTGTGAGCTGTACTGGCCGCACGGCACCCTAACTAGCCACAGCTCACACAGCCCCCTCCAGCCAGGGCCGGTGCAAGGATTTTTGCCACCCTAGGCAAAAGTAAAGTTTGCCGCCCCCCCATGTGACATCACAATGCCCCACCCATCCGATTTGCCCTGTTATCTAACGCCAGTGCTGCAGTGCCGCCGTGTTTACATTAAAAGGCCTGCAGGGACAGGCTATAAACATCAGAACCACTACATTAAGCTGCAGTGGTTCTGGGGACTATAGTGTTTCTTTAATGTGAGGTAAATTAGAGATTAGTGTCACTAATAAAATACTAGATTGCCTACTTACAACCAGATGAGGATGATGACGGGCTCTAGCTGCAGTCTGGCTCCACTGGTCTGGTGTAGAACAGGCTCTCTGGAGGCGGTTTGTAACTGTGGTCACAAAAATCAATGTTCTGGGAGAACGGGAAGCAGCTCCATTTTTTGGGGGCCCTTTACACAGCTCAAGGTCTGGGTCCCTGGGTCCACCTTCATGTTCCACCAATGAGTTTGTCCACAGGGGGTGGAGTGTGTAGGGGATGTCCTGATATGTGTGTAAGGAATGCATTGTGTGAATCTGTGTTTGTATGTGTAAGGGCTGCAAGGTGTGTTTCTGTGTATGTACGAGATGCATTGAGTGTGTGTAAGGGGTGCCTTGAGTGTGTGTAATGAATGCATTGTGTGTAACGGTTGCATTGCTTGTGTATGTGTGTCTGTGTGTGTAATGCATTGTGTGTTTTTCTGTGTGATGAATGTCAATCTCTCCCCCCTCCAATTTCCTTCTCTCTCCCCCCTCCCAATTTTTCTTTATCCCCCTCTCCCAATCTTTCTTTATCCCCCCCTCCAATTTCCTTCCTCATCCCAATTTCCTTCTCCTCCTTCCGAATTTCTTTCTTTATCCCCCCTCTCCAATTTCCTTCCCCCTCCCAATCTCTCCTTATCCCTCAATCTCTCCTTATTCCCCCATCTCTCCTTATCCCCATCTCTCCTATTCCCCCATCTCTCCTTATCCCCATCTCCTTCCCCATCTATCTCTCTCCTTATTCCCCATCTCTCCTTATTACCCCATCTCTCCTTATTACCCCATCTCTCTCCTATCTCTCCTTATTACCCCCATCTCTCTTATTCCACCCCATCTCTCCTTATTACACCCCATCTCTCCTTATTACCCCCATCTTTCCTTATTGCACCCCCCATCACTCCTTATTCCACACCCCCATCTCTCCTTATTTCACACCCCCCATCTCTCCTTATTCCATATTCCACACCCCCCATCTCTCCTTATTCCACACCCCCCATCTCTCCTTATTCTCTCCTATTCCTTATTAGCCCAGAGCACTGATCTCTGCTGAGCTTGCTGCCTTCAGAACTTTAAGTATTTAAATTACAGTAATTCACTGAAGATATATTACTTGGTTGTTTTATGGAGGTAAGTGGGCTGGGTGGTTGGAGGGGGGATGATTAGGGAGGGGTGGCTGGAGAAAGGGGTGAGGGGTTAGTACTGTTCTATCCCTATCTGCACATTGTTTAAAAAAAAAAGTAATCTGTAAAATGCAAAGTATTTGTGTCACGCTTTTTAAATTTTTAGAATAACGATGCAACCATTTTATTTCATAGATTTGTGCTAATTTCTGTGATAGATTGTGTAATAGATTGCCTTAGAAGAAATAAATGCCTTAGTAGAAATAAATGCCTTAGGGGTGTGTGAGCTGTGCAGCCGCACAGGGCGCCAAGGACCAGGGGGCCCCATGTGGCTGACACAGCTCACACACGGCCGGCTGACAGGAGTGCAGGGGAGCTAAAACAGGTACCCGGTGGAGGATTTCCTTATTCTCCACCCGGTTCTATAATTTTTTTTAAATTGCAGCAGCGGGGGCGGGGCTTATCACAAGGTGAAGGCGGGGCTAATACCTACCCGAAGCCCCTGCACAGGAAGAGGGAAGAAGGATGGAAGGAGCCCCTGCTTCCCCAACAACCAACTGCATCCACTCCCCCTTCCAGCTATAATGGAAAGAGGTAAGTCTGTATGTCTCTGTGTGTGTGTGACTGTGACTGCCTCCCTGTGTGTGACTGTTTGTCTGTGTGTCTGCCTGCCTGTGTGTGTCTCAAAATAATCTTTGTTTTTAATGTTTTATAGCCAAACAAGGTCTATATAGCCTATCATATTGTATATTTACTAAGAAAATTTTGTTTTTATATGTTTAAATTTGACTGTTTATAACTAAGATTCTGATTGTCTGTTCCTAATTTTGGCGCCAATTTCAAAGATTTGAACTACTATTTAAAGCTTTCTTGCCAGGTATCAGGTCCTTATTCCATACTGATAAAGCCGTATTGGCGAAATGCGTTTGTGGATATTTTATATTGTGTATTTTATATATGAAAGATTATTTGGTCACTTTTTACTTGTGCCATTTATCTTTTTATACACTTTAGATAGTTTTTTTTACCTGGCATTTTTATTACCCTGGACTCCAAGTAATTCTAGGTGAGGATCATACCACCAGCACTATCTTCAAGGAGCAGTTGGTCTGCTCCTCCCTTGTGAGTACCATTTTATATATTTTATTTCCATTATTTTATCCAGTGAGCACTATTGGTTGGCTCTTTTTATTTGAGTGTCGAACATACCATTGACGGAGGAAGTTTACCCCATATCCCATAAGCGGGAATTGTACCGCTGTACGCCTTTAACACTAGAGCTAGCTATAGCTCTTGTACATGTGAGTTTTATACCAGTCTTTTATATTTTATTTATTTTATTACTGGACTTATTGCACTATTTGGTTCTCTATTTGTTTTATCTCTTGCATATAAGTGGATCTACACGGATGAGAACAGCGAGGACATTGTTCCTGACCAAGCACCTTATAGACTCTGTGACTCCAATAAGAGCATTTTAGATAAGATTCTTTTTATTTGGACTATCTGTTATTATTGTTTTATATAAAGTCTCTCTGGCGCAGCACTTATTTCCCATATTTTCTTCTTTTGTCATACTTTAAGGGTGTTTGAGGGATTCCCTTATAGGGTTGCTGCCCATTTGTTATTTAGCGCTTACTCTTTTTTCTTTTCTTTGTTGTGTGTGACTGCCTGCCTGTGTGTGTGTGTATGTGTGAGACTGCCTGCCTGTGTGTGTGTTTGGGTGTGTGTGTGTGTGTGTGACTGTCTGCCTGCCTGTTTGTGTGACTGCCTGCCTGTGTGTCTGCATGCCTGTGTGTGTGTGACTGTCTGGCTGCCTGCGTGTGTGGGACTGTCTGCCTGCCTGTTTGTGTGTGACTCTGTGTGACTGCCTGCCTGTGTGTGTGTGACTGTCTGACTGCCTGTGTGTGACTGTTTGCTTGTGTGTGTGTGTGTGTGTGTGTGTGTGACTGCCTGCCGGTATGTGTTTGACTGCCTGCCTGTGTGTGACTGTTTGCCTGTTTTTGTGACTGCCTGCCTGTGTGTGTGTGTGTGTGTGAGACTGTCTGCCTGCCTGTGTGGGTGTGTGTGACTGTCTGCCTGCCTGTGTGTGTGACTGTCTGCCTGACTGCCTGTGTGTGACCGTTTGCCTGTGTGTGTGTGACTGCCTGCATGTGTGTGACTGTCTGCCTGCCTGTGTGACTGTCTGTCTGTGTGACTGCACTGCATGTGTGTGTGACTGACTGCCTGTGTGTGTTTGTGACTGTCTGTCTGTGTGTGTGTGACTGTCTGCCTGCCTGTGTGTGTGTGACTTTCTGCCTGTGTGACAGTCTGCCTGTGTGTGTGTGACTGTCTGACTGTGTGTGACTCCATTGTGTGTGTCGCTGTAGCTGTGCCATTGTGTGTGCCTGTATGCGTGACTATCTGCCTTTAACTGTGTGTATGTGTGCCTATCGGCGTGTGTCTGCATGCCTGTAACCGAGTGTGTATGACTGTCTGCCTGTGACTGTGTGTGTGACTGTCTGCCTGTAACTGTTTGTGATTGTGTGCCTGTAACTGTATGTGACTGTCTGCCTTTAACTGTGTGTTTGGCTCTGTGACTGTCTGCCTGTAACTGAGCATGTGTGACTGTCTGCCTGTAACTGTGTGTGTGTGTGACTGTCTGCCTGCAACTGAGCGTGTCTGACTGCCTGCCTGTAACTGAGCATGTCGGATGGTCTGGTTGTAACTGTGTGACTGTCTGCCTGTGCCTGTGTGTGTGACTGTATACAGGCAACTTGTTGGGGAGGGGGGCGCCATGAAAACTTTTCGCACAGGGCATCTAATGGCCTAAGGCCGGCCCTGAATGTATTAAATTAAATGGCTGTGTCATTATTCTAAAAATTAAAAAAGGACAACTTCTGACACAAATATTTTGTAATTTATAGATTAATTTTATATATTTTTTATACATATACAAAGTAATCTGCAAAGTACAAAATGTTTGTGTCAGAAGTTGTGCTAAAAATCAAGCTAGGAATGTGCATAGTTTTTTTTTTTCTTTTATCATTTTGAGAATAATGATACAGACATTTTATTTCATACATTTGAGATGATTCTTTTTTCCCTCTATATTCAAGGGGCACTATAGTCACCAGAACCACAACAGCTAAACATAGTAGTTCTGGTGTCTAAAGCATGTCTCTGCAGGCTTTTTAATGTAAACACTGCCTTTTTAGAAAAAGGCAGTATTTACACATTACTGCCTAGGAATACCTCTAGTGGCCACTCATTAGACGGCGACTAAAGGTGTCTATGGTCACGATATACCAATGTTAGAACACTCCCCCTTACGCACTAATATCACGTATGACGTCACCGCACGCATTACGTCAATGCGCATGCGCACATGGGACCAATCATTTCCGGGCTCGGGAACACGCATGGGCTCGATCACACACATTTGGTAAGTCACTAATTTGTTATGATATATATTGATGCACTGTAAGTTTTGTCATTGATCTTGATAAAGACCCAGGAGGGTCGAAACGTTGATTGTACACTTTAATACAATCCACAAGGAGTGCTCCATTTATTTCCTATTTACATATGGGCTGGAGGCACCCGGGTTGTTTCTGTCAAAAAGATTTTTCGTCAATGGTGAGTGCCTGAGTCGTGACCTTATATATATATATATATATTAGGTTTTTTAGTGGTTGCTACTTCTAAGTGTGTGATTGGAGATATTCTGGAACGTTTTACAGAATCTTCAACTGTCTAAGATTTTGCTAAGAGTTTTCTTTTTTACTGTTACAGGTAAGATTCATCTATAGGAAAAGGTTACTGATTGCTCAAGGTTTGATTTCCTGTTGGTAATTGGTAAAGCATTTGATTAGCAAGGTGTTTGCTATTGATTGTTGGTTAATTAGTGTTTGTTTGCAAATAAGCATAGGCCTACCCAGGTGTTAAACATTCCTAGTGGGTGGTGCTTTTAGGAGTTATGTAAGGGTTGTAGTCATTAGCTTGGCTAATATAGCTTGGTTGCTTCATCTAAGTGCTGCTTCAAAGTGTATGATTGGAGATATTCTGGAGAAAAACTGGAGGTTATCTGAGGTATACAGGAGGACAAAAAAAAAAAAAGTTTTGTTTGATTTATATTATTCACCTCATTAAAATGGCAGACTTAATTCAGTGTAATAGTTTTTATGCATTTGTTTCACGTTCCACTTTTTGGAGATTTGGATGCTGTCTAATCTGTAGACAGTTCTCTATATTGCAGCAGGAGATTGTATTTTTAAAGTCTGAGATTTGTAAATTATCTGATAAACAAACTCATGCTGGAACTGCTGCAAAGCCACTGCCACAGATATGTACTAGGAATGGCAGATGGATTACTGTAGGATCTGGTAGATTAGAATTGTGGATAAAAGGCATATTGCACTGTCTGTTGCTCTACATAATTCTTTTTCAGCACTTTTAGAATGTAATGGTGTTATGGAGACAGGCTCAGACACCAAGTGTAATGGTGTTATGGAGACAAGCTCTGGCACTGAGTGTAGTGGTGTTGTGGAGACAAGCTCAGGCACTGAAGGTAGTGTTGCTATGGAGACAGGCTCAGGCACTGAGTGTAGTGGTGTTGTGGAGACCGACTCAGGCACTGAGTGTAGTGGTGTTGTGGAGACCGGCTCAGGTACCGAGTGTAGTGGTATTGGGGAGACATTCTCAGGAACCGAGTGTAGTGGAATTTGGAGACAGGCTTGGAGACTATGGTGAGGCCTAATAGAAAGCAGTTGTTGGGGGATTCTATCATAATAGGTGTGGACAGTGATGTATCTATCGCGAGGCAAACAAGGCATTTGCCTTGGGTGGCACCTTGCAGGGGGCAACAAAAAAAGCCACCACCAAATGCCCAGGCAGATCCCTTGTTTGCCTCTTGTCCTGGGGGGCTCAAGAGCTGGCCACTTTTGAACCCCCCCCCCCCTGGAAGTGGGCGTCGGGCAGCGAAGGAGCATGCTCACCTGAGCTCTTCCTACTCAGCTCACTCACGTGCCGCTTAATGAAGCCAGGAGCCGGAATATGATGTCACTCCGGCTCCCGGCATCAATAAGCGGTGCGCGATGGAGCTAAGAAGGAAAATCAGAGCTCCCTCGCCACCTACTCAGCCTGTCCCCTACTTGCCCGCCCCCTACCTGCCCGCCCAGCAGCCCCACTGGACCACAGGTAATTAATCCACTCCAGCTCTCCCAGGGAAGCTGAGTAGATTTAAATTAAAATTAAAAAAATAATAATAATTTCTGAGTGTTGGGGGAAATGTGTGTGTCTGTATGTGTGTATGTGTGTGTGTCTAAGTGAATGTGTGTGTGTGTCTGTAAGTGTGTGTGTCTAAGTGAATGTGTGTGTGTTTCTGTAAGTGTGTGTGTGTTTGTCAGTGTATGTGTCTGTCAGGGAGTTTGTATGAGTCGGTCAGTGAGTGCGTGTATCTGTCAGTGAGTGCGTGCGTCTGTCAGTAAGTGCATCTGTCAGTGAGTGCGTCTGTCAGTGCGTGCATCTGTCAGAGTGTGCGTCTGTCAGTGAGTGTGAGTCTGTCAGTGTGTGTCCGATTAATAGTGTGTGTCTGTCTATCAGTGTGTGTATGTCATTGTTTATCAGTGTATATAAGAGTGTGTGTCTATCAGTGAGTGTGCGTCTGTCAGTCAAAGTGTGGCCTTGACAGGAAGGGGTGGGGAAAATTTAAATTAGGTAAGGTATGTCTTTTTGCTGATGGTACTAAGATATGTAACAGGGTTAAAGTTCCAGGAGGGATAAGCCAAATGACAAATGATTTAGGTAAACTAGAAAAATGGTCAGAGTTGTAGCAACTGACATTTAATGTGGATAAGTGCAAGATAATACATCTTGGACGCAAAAACCCAATGGCAGAGTACAGAATATTTGATAGAGTCTTAACCTCAACATCTGAGGAAAGGGATTAAGGGGTACCGTATATACTCGAGTATAAGCCGACCCGAATATAAGCCGAGGCCCCTAATTTTACAACAAAAAACTGGGAAAACGTATTGACTCAAGTATAAGACTAGGGTGGGAAATGCAGCAGCTACTGGTAAATTTCTAAATAAAATTAGATCCTAAAAAAATTATATTAATTGAATATTTATTTACAGTGTGTGTATATGATGAATGCAGTGTGTGTGTGTATGAGCGCAGTGTGTGTGTATGAGTGCAGTGTGTGTGTATGAATGCAGTGTGTGTATGAGTGGTGTGTGTGTATGAATGCGGTGTGTGTGTATGAATGCGGTGTTTGTGTATGAGTGCAGTGTGTGTGTATGAGTACAGTGTGTGTATGAGTGCAGTGTGTGTGTATGAATGCAGTGTGTGTGTATGAGTGCAGTGTGTGTATATGAATGCAGTGTGTGTGTATGAATGCAGTGTGTGTGTGTGATGCAGAGTGTGTGTATGAATGCAGTGTGTGTGTATGAATGCAGTGTGTGTGTATGAGTACAGTGTGTGTATGAGTACAGTGTGTGTGTATGAATGCAGAGTGTGTGTATGAATGCAGTGTGTGTGTATGAGTGCAGTGTGTGTGTATGAATGCAGTGTGTGTGTATGAGTGCAGTGTGTGTGTATGAGTACAGTGTGTGTGTATGAATGCAGTGTGTGTGTATGAGTACAGTGTGTGTGTATGAATGCAGTGTGTGTGTATGAGTACAGTGTGTGTGTATGAATGCAGTGTGTGTGTATGAGTACAGTGTGTGTGTATGAATGCAGTGTGTGTGTATGAGTACAGTGTGTGTGTATGAGTACAGTGTGTGTGTATGAATGCAGTGTGTGTGTATGAGTACAGTGTGTGTGTATGAATGCAGTGTGTGTGTATGAGTGCAGTGTGTGTGTATGAGTACAGTGTGTGTGTATGAATGCAGTGTGTGTGTGATCCAGTGTGTATGTGTGTGTTGCAGAGCCTTGGTGGGGGGGGGGGGGCATTTTTATAAAAAAAATGTATTATTATTTAATTTTTTTTGTTATATTATTATTTTTTTTAATTATTTTTTTATTATTATTTTTATTATTATATTATTAATTTATTTATTTTTCGTCCCCCCTCCCTGCTTGATACATGGCAGGGAGGGGGGCTCTCCTTCCCTGGTGGTCCAGTGGCATTGGCAGTTCAGTGGGGGGGAGGAGGGGGACTGGCAGAGCTGTTACTTACCTCTCCTGCAGCTCCTGTCAGCTCTCTCCTCCTCCGCGCTGGTCCGTGCAGCTCTTCTGTCAGCTCACACTGTAAGTCTCGCGAGAGCCGCACTATGACCCCGCGGCTCTCGCGAGACTTACACTGGGAGCTGACCGAGGTGCTGACCGGACCGGCGCGGAGGAGGAGAGAGCTGGCAGGAGCTGCAGGTGAGGTAAGTAACAGCTCTGCCAGCCCCCAGTCTGTATTATGGCAATGTAAGTTGCCATAATACAGACAGTGACTCGAGTATAAGCCGAGTTGGGGTTTTTCAGCACAAAAAATGTGCCGAAAAACTCGGCTTATACTCGAGTATATACGGTAATTATTTCTGATGACTTAAAGGGACACTCCAGGCACCCAGACCACTTCTGCAAATTGGAGTGGTCTGGGTGCCAACTTCCACTACTCTTAACCCTGCAGGTGTAATTATTGCAATTTTTTATAAACTGCAATAATTACCTTGCAGGGTTAACTCCACCTCTAGTGGATGTCTACTAGACAGCCACTAGAGAGCACTTCCTGGTTTCTAGCACAGGAAATCTGTGCTAGAGCGTCGCTGGACGTCCTCACGCTGTGTGAGGACCTCCAGCGTCGCTCATTTCCCCATAGGAAAGCATTTTCAATGGATTTTCAATGCTTTCCTATGGGGAGCGCTAATGCGCATGCGCGGCATTGCCGCGCATGCACATTAGTTCTCCCTGGCCGGTGGGCAGGATCAGTCTTGCCCACCGGCCGACGCAATCAGAGGGAGGAGCGGCGCGGAGGAAGAAACAGTGACGTGGGACATCGTCACTGCCTCAGGTAAGTTACTGAAGGGATATCTCCAGAAGGATATTGATACTTTAGAGAGAGTTCAGAGAATGGCTACTAAACTGGTTCATGGATTGCAGTATAAAACTTACAAGGAAAGGTTAAAGGAACTTAACATGTATAGCTTGGAGGAAAGACGAGACGGGGGGGATATGATAGAAACATTTAAATACATAAAGGGAATCAACACAGTAAAGGATATTTAAAGTATATTTAAAAGAAGAAAAACTACCACAACAAGAGGACATAGTCTTAAATTAGAGGGGCAAAAGTTTAAAAATAATATCAGGAAATATTACTTTACTGAGAGGGTAGTGGATGAATGGAATAGCCTTCCAGCTGAAGTGGTAGAGGTTAACTCAGTAGAGGAGTTTAAGCATGCATGTGATAGGCATAAGGCTATCCCAACTATTATTATTATTATTATGTTATTATTATGTTATTATTTATATAGTGCCATCAAATTCCGCAGCGCTTTACAATGGGCGGACGAACAGACATGTAGTTAACCAGACAAGTTGGACACACAGGAACAGATGGGTTGAGGGCCCTGCTCAATGAGCTTACATGCTAGAGGGAGTGGGGTAAAGTGACACCAAAAGTTAAGGATAGTATTAGACTAGTGACAGTCGGGAGCTATTAATTGATATGCTTTTATGAAGAAGTGGGTTTTTAATGATTTTTTCGAAGGAGTAGAGACTGGGTGAGCATCTAATGGAGGAGGGAAGTGAGTTCCACAGGAACGGTGCAGCCCTCGAGAAGTACTGAAGGCGAGCATCAGAGGTAGAAGTACGGACAGAAGTCTTTAGCAGATCTTAAGGGCCTAGATGGCACATACATACTTGTGTATTAGGGAGGATAGATAGGTGGGAACAGCATTATGTAGAGATTTGAAAGCAAGAACTATAAGATAAGGCTAGGAACTAATGAAAGTATTTCGAAAATTAGGCAGACTAGATGGCCGAATGGTTCTTATCTGCCGTCACATTCTATGTTTCTATGATTTAATGGTAGAAGTTATTGTTAACCCCCTCCCAGCACAAGTTTTGACCCCTGTATATTATTCCTAGAGTGGCCACAACTGAGATATTGTCATAACTTAATGTGTGGTGTGGCCATGCTGCTTGATAATATTTGATACCTGAGAACTAGGGGAAGGCTTATAGCTTATGCGACTTTTACAGATTTCTAACATTCAATGCCATTCTTTACAAAGATATTAAGTGCAAGATTGTTTCATTACCACTCCCTACCATCTCCTTACCACCTCATTGTATTAACCCCTTCTCCCATTTCCTTAACCGCATTTTATTAACACTTCTCACATCTCAGGGTTCCAGAACTTCCAGAACATGGTTTCATTCCCAGTCAGTGGCAATGTTCCTGGTGTTAAATGAACACTCCAAACACTTAAAGCACTTTAGCTTACTTAAGTGCTTTATACATGAAGAGTGTGTGCTCTTTTTTTCATTTTACGAGTGATTTGCTTTAGTGTAAATTTCAATAGAAATTGGCACTCTCATATATCAACCATGTTACAACTCCCTTCTGTCAATCAGAAAATAAGCCCTGTTACTTCCTGGTAGTTTAGCTGAGTGGAGCTACACTCAAAAAGCAGCTAATTTCCCAGAGCACCTGCTCTACAAAGACTTCTTATTGAGCGGCAGTTAGAAGATTGTATTTGGACTGTCACAGAAAGTCTGGGCTGGGGAAAAAGTGGAAAGCTTGCACATGCAAAGGAAAGGTTTTTTTACTGTAAGAACAATCAGGATGTGGAATTCTCTGCCTGAAGAAGTGGTTTTATCAGAGTCCATACAGATGTTCAAACGGCTACTAGATGCATACTTGCAAGAACAGAATATTCAAGGATATAATCTTTCAATGTAGGGTAATAACTGCTTGATCCAAGGATAAATCTGACTGCCATTCTGGGGTCAAGAAGGAATTTTTTTCCTAGCTTGTTGCAAAATTGTGCTTCAAACTGGGATTTTTTGCCTTCTTTTGGATCAACAGCAAAAAAACAAATGTGAGGTAGGCTGAACTTGATGGACGCAAGTCTCTTTTCAGCTATATAACTATGTAACTATGTAACTATGCTGGGGACTGAAACATAGAAACATAGAATGTGACGGCAGATAAAAACCATTCGGCCCATCTAGTCTGCCCAATTTTCTAAATAGACTGGAGTTTTGAAGCTTTTGCAAGCTAGTTTTTAGATAAACCACAAATGAAACAAGTACATAATTAAATTTCATGGTGCAGGGGTGAGGGGTGGATACTGGTATACTGAATAGTGATTTCTTTTTACATTTAATTTTGTCAGTGATGTGTCCAAGTATATCAGCTAAAAGGTTCAAAATATATAGAAACCAAAATGTTTTCATTTTGAAAGCCAAGGTTCATTAAGGTTTTTGGCACTTACAGGGAAATAACAGACAGCACCTTCCTAGTAATGAAAAAATTGTATCTAAAAGATATTTGAAAATGTACCTCAGTGTTCTATCTGCAACACATGCACATGCCGTTAAAAAAAACTATTGATTTTATAACAAGACACGGAGGCTCATATTGCATATCCCTTTCTTTACTGTCCACCAATAGCAGCAAAGAATACAAACAGAATGAAAAAATAATGAACATACAGTAACATAGGCCCCTCCCCGCTCAGGTCTCAGTATAATAGGCAGCACTTCCCTTCCATTTCCCTCTTTCTTTGCTGCTCCGATACAAAGATAAGTACATGTCACATCTTCTCTCTGATTACTTGTTTATTACCTGCTATTGATCTGATTATTGATATCCTTGCATTACACTGTATAGGTTTATCTGTTATTGATTCTTTTATTGTCTTCTATTTTATTTATTAGAGATTTTTATGATTTGTTTTTCTCTGCTTGTTTGATGCTACACATCTGTGTGTTTTTTCTGTTTACCCAGGGTCCAGACCTCCCCTGTTATATATTTAGTTTATTACCCTTTTTTTCAATTGACCCTGTCCTTGTGACTTTTCCTTGTGCCTTTCCTTGTGTTTTTCCTTATCTCCATCTTGCTGTTTCCTCTCCCTGTCCATTGGCGCCCTTTTGCGCCCGTTCTCCACTGTGTTCGACTGTGTTTTGTGCACGAATTAAGCCCGTTCAGCTGATTCATCACGAACACATGCTGTTCACTTTTTCCTGGCAAACAGCACCATTCGCCTGTTTGCCGCGTTTGACTAATTTTTGCACAAACTACTCGTTTGTCTGTTTTTTCCACTCTTCCTTATATTAGTCTATCTATTTCCACAAATTTGTTTCTTTTCTACCGAACGTTCGGTTCTTTAACTTAGCGAATCTTCACTGTATTTTGCCGTGAATCTCGTGAGATTGCCGGCGGCCATTTTCTGACTTCCTGTCTTCCTCCCTACCTTGTGTGTGCATGTGCCACTGGTCTGGGCCCTGGTGAGATCGCTCTTGTACCAATTGCTTTCAGTTTTGGGTGACTTCACCCATACTATTCTTATATCTAATTAGGGATTAGGTCCTGTTTATTCTCCGTTATGCCTAAACCCTGACTACCTTCTGGATCCCCACCCTCTGGGGAGACTGATGCCCCATTTAATTTGGGTGAGACTCCTGTCACCTCGGGCACTCCACCCACCCTGGTAGACAGAACCACCCACCCTGAAGGGGCACAATTCTTAGCGCTGCAGCCAGGGCTGGACTGGGGATTCCAAAGCAGCCCTGGAAAAAAAAAATCTATGCCAGCCCCATAAGTCATTGCGCCTTATATTCTCACATGTTATATGTAAGTCTATGTCTTGCCACCCTAGATGATTGATATATATATATATATATATATATATATTGCTTTTTCCAATGTAAAATATTGGTCCTTTCAGAGTAAAATTTTTAATTATACAGTAAGCATACTCACATGCAGACACAGACAATCTCACTGACACAAGCTGATTGATACACAGCCTCATAGACAAACAATCTCACTGATATACATAAGGTCATTGACATAAACACAAGCTCACTCAGTAGCAGGCACACACACACACACACACACACACACACACAAGCAGGCCCACTCACTAGCATGTGCGCGCACACACACAGCTTAATGTAGTGGCTCTGGTGTCTATAGCCTGTCCCTGCAGGCTTTTCAATGTAAACACTGACTTTTTAGAGAAAATGCAGTGTTTACATTGCTTCCTAGTGACAGACACTCAGACGGTCACTAGAGGTGCTTCCTGTGTCAGTGCGGATTTGCTGAGATCATCAAGCTTGATAATCTCAGCCGTAGAGGCAGGGCCAGTCGACGGGAGACCAGCACGATGTGGGGGAAAAAAAGGTGAGTAAAAACACACATACACACACACATACCATGACAGACACACACCATGACACAGACAGACCGTTACACAGACACACACACACACACACACACCGTGACACAGACAGAAACACAGACACACCATGACAGAGACACACACACACACCATGACACAGAGACACACACATACCATGGCAGACACACACACACCATGACAGACACATACCTTAAAAAAGACACACACACCTTGACACACACACACACCATAACACAGACAGACCGTGACACAGACACACACACACCGTGACACAGACACACATTACATGACACACACAGACACACACACCACGACACAGAGAGACCGTGACACAGACACACACCGTGACACAGACACACACACACCGTGAAACAGACAGACACACATTACATGACACAGACAGACACACACCATGACACAGACAGACCGTGACACAGACACACATTACATGACAGACACACACACACAATGACACAGACAAATGCACACACCATGACAGACTGACGCAGACACCATGACAGACAGACACACACCATAACACAGACGCACACACCATGACAGACTGATGCAGACATCATGACAGACAGACACACACACCATGACACAGACACATACACACCGTGACACAGACAGACACACACACACACAATGACACAGACACTTACACACCATGACAGACACACACACAAATGACACAGACACACACATATACACTCACAGTGACATAATTTCTACCTGTGTGCTGGCATGGGGAGTTCTGATGGCAGCCGCAGGGTTTGCTGGCTGTTCTGGCCGCCACAGAGGAAGCTCCTTTGGCGACCGCAGGGGGGAGCTGGCTGTTCTGTCTCTGCTCCCCCTCCCCAGCGCACTACAAAGAGACCGGGGCCAGAATATGACGTCATATTCCGGCCCCGGTCTCATTAAGCGGAGCGCAGGGGAGGGGGAGCAGAGACAGAACAGCCAGCTCCCCCCTGTGGCCGCCAAAGGAGCTCCCTCTGCGGCGGCCAGAACAGCCAGCAAACCCTGCGGCCCACCGGGAAATTTCCCGGTATCCCAGTGGGCCAGTCCGGCCCTGGCTACAGCGCTCCGTGACAGACGCCATTATGGCAGCCATGGGATCCATGTCATCTACCCTCTCCCATACTATTTCTCAAGCCCTATTGCCACGTCCTTCAGACGAGCATTTCTCGGGCTCCATGACGCCACTATCGCTTCCTGCTGTGGAATCGCCGGGAGAGGTACCCAGAAAGGCTACCCATAAGTCCAAACATCCCTCTGCCTCCAGAAACTCTATGACTGGCATACCTACGGTCGCCCCTGAAAGCGTGTCCCATCCACGCAAAAGAGCCTTTTCGTGCCAGGCAGAACGGGCGCGGCTATGGAAATGTGCCAGAGCACAGTTAGAGAGGGACTCCGACTCAGATATCAGGTCAGGTGAGCAGGCTAAGATTGAATCGGACAGTGACTCTGATATGGATGCCGCAGATATGCGCTTTGACCTCCTTCCCTCTGCTCAGGCAGAGACGTCCGGAGGTAATGCAGGGACTAGGCTCCCCGAGGGTGTGGGGTCCGCCCTCGTGACCTACACCATCCGAGGTCGGCAGAGTGGCTCCCGGCCGACCACGTTGCCACGTACCTTGAGAATTGGGTACGGCGCCCTCTTAGCAAAGCGGCATGTAACAAATTGAGGGCGGAGTGTCCCTGGCCTGTGATGCCCAATAAAGCATGAGGTAGACCCTGAGGTAGACCCCAAAATGACTTAGTTCCTCACTAAACTGGGCTGGAACCCCCTTAAGGGGCTAGAATCTGACTTGAAATCTTGCCAGGATAAAAACCTGGATATTTTCGGCCCTCTGGCCAAATTGTTTGACTTGGCGGAAGACGCCAGAGCGGGGAACCGCATAGTTGACCCTGATGACCTACGTGGTTGGGTCTAGAGAGCAATTTGTATTGCCGGGAGCGTTAACACCTCCCTCTCTATAGAATGGCGTAAAGCCATCTTGCTTAAAATTGAACCACAGCTGGCCAATCAAGAAGCTGGTAAGGATGCCCAAGGCTTACTCTTCGGCGATTCCTTTATTAAAGACTTAGGGCGTTTCGTTGGGGCATTTACAGCCCTTGACAAGGCCCAGGCCTCCATGAGACGGCTATTCCAGGGGCAGGTCTCCACCAGGGCCGGCAGATTCAGGAGCCGTCTGTCTGGCCGTACCTACTTCCAATCCCGTGGCACGGGTCGAGGCTCCTTCCAGCAACGTGCTAACTAATACCCGTCACACTTTCTTCCTGTCACGCGGATGCCAGTGGCGAACCAGAGGTTTCCGGGGCAACTCCAGTTCCAGACGACCTCGTATTTCTTCTCATGTTTGTGTAGGGGGCAGACTCCAACATTTTTTCCCAGCTTGGTCACTAATTACCTCAGACCCTTGGATGCTGACCACTGTACGGAGTTTCCAGATAGAACTAGTGGGGCACATTGTACACATTCCCCCTCCTTAACCAATCTGCTTCTCACTCTTGGATCGCAGATTGATCGACGAAGAACTCTCCACCCTCCTTGTCAAAGGGGCTATAGAACGGGCACCTCTCAACCCCGCAGGTGTCATAAGCTGGTGGAAAAGAAGGATGGTCAAATGAGGCCGGTCATAAATCTGCGCCCCCTCAATGCCATGGTTCGGTACCGCCATTTCAAGATGGAGGGTATTCACCTGCTACGAAATCTTATCCTACACGGAGACTGGCTAGCAAAACTAGATCTCAAAGACGCGTACCTGACTGTACCCATTGCGGTGACATCCCAAGACCTCCTGCGCTTCCATTGGCAGCATGATATTTGGCAATTTACCTTCCTGCCCTTTGGCCTCTCTTCAGCACTGTGGTGCTTCACAAAACTGCTGTGACCTGCGATGGCCTGGTTGCGCAGTCGGGGGGTTTGTCTAATCATATACCTAGACGACATCCTTCTCATGGCTCAGGAGTGCCCCACTCTCCTTACACACTTAGGGTTGGCCATATACCTCCTTTCTTGCTTGGGATTCATTATCAACTGGGAAAAGTCATGCCTGACCCCCGCCACGCGCATGGAATTCCTAGGGTTCCTCATGGACTCGGGGGAGGCTACGCTGAGCCTGCCGATGACCAAGATTCGATCCATCCGCCCCAGCTCACCTTGAGACAGATTGCACGGCTCGTCGGCCTACTGGCCTCATCTATACAGGCAGTATTTCCGGGCCCGCTCCACTACAGAGCGCTACAGCGCCTGAAAATAGCGCACCTAAGGGCCGGTGCATCCTACACGGATCTGGTTACCCTGGACAGCGAAACGAAGGACGAATTACGATGGTGGATCCTAAACCTGTCCACTTGGAACGGCAAAACGATCTTCGGCTCGCTGCCAGAATTCACCATCGACTCCGATGCGAGCCTCCATGGCTGGGGGGCCCATTGTGAGGGGGTTTCGACAGGAGGCAGGTGGTTGGAATCGAAATCCCGGCTACACATCAACGCACTGGAGCTCCTGGCAGGCTCCTTCACCATCCGCAGTTTTGCGAGGGACCGGGCCCTGGCATGCATCCGCCTCCGCATGGACAATGTCTCAGCAGTGAGATATGTCAACCACCTAGGCGGTACACAGTCTGCGGTGTTGGCCAGATTGGCAAAAGACTTTTGGGAGTTTTGCCTGGAACAGAACCTGATGGTTTACGCGGAATACTTACCTGGCCTGCACAACGTTCAAGCGGACTGGGAGTCACGATAGCTTTCAGACACCAGCGACTGGAGATTGGACACGGATGTTTCACAAACTGCTGCTGCACCCGATGGGACGATGTCACCCCCTCCTGTTGGAAGGCTCCCTTCCGCTCCTGGCGTGGCGGATCTCCAGGGACCCTGGGAGATCCAGGGAATTTTGGAAATGACTAGACGACTGTTGGCAGAAGTGTGGGCTCCCGGCACTAGATGGGCAAATGGGTCAGCTTGGCGAGCTTGGGCTGGCTGGTGCTTGGCTAGGGATGCGGATCCCATTTAAGCTCCTGTAACCATGGTCCTGCAATTTCTGACTTCCCTCTTCGAAGCGGGGAAGGCTTACCGGACTATCAACCTCTACCGGTCTGCCATCTCTTTGACTCATCAAGGATTTGACGGATGTCCCGCGGGGCAACACCCCTTAGCGTGCCGACTCCTCAAGGGCTCTCGATTCTCCCGACCACCCAGGCCTCGCTACTCCACGACCTGAGATGTCTCCGTTGTATTGTCTTTTCTCTCATCTTGGCCGGCTAACTCCGCACTCTCCTTAAAACAATTATTAGCCAAGTTAGTTTGCCTGCTCTGCTTTGTCTCATGCAAGAGGGTCTTGGACGTCAGAGCTCTAGACTTTGACGCCAGGTCATACACCCCAGATGGGGTAACGTTCAACATCAGTCGACGAACTAAGACGTCTATCAAATCGGTGTCCTACCTGAGTTTCCTTACCTCTCCGGCATTGTGTCAAGTGGCTAGCCCACGCGAATATGAAGATCGCACCAAACTCCACCGTACCGCTGTTTCTCCACAGCTGTTTCTATCCTTTCGTCCTCCTTTCCACCCGGTATCTAGCACCACATTGGCACGCTGGGTGAAGTGGTTATTGTCTCAGGCGGGCATTAATACCACAGTCTTTGGCGCCCATTTGGTCCGGGGGGCCTCGGCCTCTTCGAAAATGACTGCAGCTGCACGTCTGGAGGATCTCATGAGGACGGCCGATTGGTCAAGGGAATCTACTTTCCGGGAATTTTACTTTCGACTGGCCCGCATACGTTTGCTGCAGTAGTGGACCAGCTTTAAACTTGCAATATGAGCCTCCGTGTCTTGTTATAAAATTGCATGATTTTGCTATTACATGACGAAAAGTCATGATTTTATTAAAGACACCCATGTTATATTTCTTATGTTATGTTTTTCTTTCCCACCCAGTTTGTTGTATGTTTTGACGAGTTACATTGAATGGTTTGGTATGGTAAGTGGGGCCGTGTGACACTTTTTGTCATGTAATAGCAAAATCATACAATTGTTAAGTGCGTCTGGCTCACAGTGTGTTGTTACTTTTTTTTACTTTACATCCTACATTATCCTAGGGCTTGCAGCCTATTCATCACCCTGTTCCCTGAAGTTAAGATACAATGAACTAACACCTCCTGAACCTGTACCTGTGTTCTTGCTTGTTTTCTGGACCTTTGCATCCCTGTTACCATTCTTAAGCTCTTCTATTTGTTTATAATGCACAATCTAAGTTATATGAATATTTTCCTTTAGCTGCAACTTCAATACTCCAAATGCTGGAGACTGGAGTTTTGAAACTTTATATAAGAAATCAATGCTTTTCCTATGGTATTTTTCAAGATGCTGGACGTCCTCATGCATAGCATGATGACATTAAGTGTCGTTCCACAGAAACCCTGTGGAAATTGCATGAAGTGACACTAGTGGTTGTCTGGTAGACATTGCAATTTCTCAAAAACTGAAGTGTTTTACATTTCAGGGTTAAGCAAACCAATCAGATGAAGTGGCCTGGAAACCTATTGTATCCCTTTAATCAGAAAATATCAGGAACTATAAAAAAGACAAATCGATTCAAGCTCCTGTGAATAGCACACAAAATAGCTGCTGAAAACTCCTGCATCAGACCCTTTTCTCAACACACGCATAAAGTATATACAGGGCTGGCGCTTCCTATAAGGCGAACTAGGCAGCTGCCTAGGACACCATATAGGAGGGGGCACCTTGCGCCCCCATCGCCGGCCCTTTAAATGCCACAGCCCCCTGAGCACTCTATAGAGAGCGCTCAGGCGGCTGCCGCAGTGCCTCACCTCCCCTTCCCTGTAGCGTGGCTGAGACCGGACTGACTGACAGGAAGTGTGCACTTCCTGTCAGTCCGGCCGGGTCGCGGACCGGAGAGGAGCTTGGCCATGCTACAGGGAAGGGGAGGTGAGGAGAAGAAGATTACAGGGAGGGGGGGAGAATATTAGAGGGGGGGGGAGTTGAGAAGATTGGAGGGAGTGGAGAAGAATAGAGGGGGCGAAGATTAGAGGGAGGGAGAAGATTACGGGAGGGAGTGGAGAAGATTACAGGGGGAGTGGAGAAGATTGGAGGGAGGGAGAAGTAGAAGATTACAGGAGGGAGGGGCAGAGGAGAGCAAGACCACTAAGGGGGAGACGAGACCACTAATGGAAAGTCGGGAGAAAAGGAGACCACTAAGGGGGGGGGGGGGAGAGGAGAGACCACTGAGGGGCAGGGGAGATCTCTAAGGGATGGAAGGGAGAGCTCAATAGGACAGGGGGCAGGACAGGGAGCTCTTTCACACTACGCACACACACATACAATGCATCCCTATAAACACAGAAACACAACATGCTTCCCTTACACACAGAGAAACACACAATGCGTCCATTACACACACACACACACACACAATGCAACCCTTACACATAAAGACAATGCATCCTTTGCACATATACACAGAAACACACAATGCATCCCTTACACACATGCAAACACACACTGCTTCTCTTACACACACACAGAAACACAATGCATCTCTTACACACACTCAACACACCCCTTACAGACACACACACTGCATCCCTTACATACACAGAAACACACTTTGCATCCCTTATGCATACAAACACAGATTCACACAATGCATCCCTTACACACAACAAGAAACACACAATTCATCCCTTATACACAAACACACACTGATTTATATCCCTTACACAAAAACACACTGCTTCCTCTACACACAAAACACTGCATCACCTACACAAACTGGTTTCCCTATACACTACATTCCATAAGCACACATTAGATCCTCTACAGTAACACATAACACATCCCCTACACACTCCACTCCCTGTGAGCGAACTCATGGGTGGAACATGTAGGTGGACTTATAGTTGGGCCTTATGGGCATACCTATATGCCCTGGGGCCCAGACCTTGAGCTGTGTAAGGGGCCCCAAAAAATTGAGCTGCTTCCTGTTCTCCCAGAAGATTGAATTTTGTGACCACAGTTACAAACAGCCTCCAGAGATTCTGTTCTACACCAGACCAGTGGAGCCAGACTGCAGCCAGAGCCCATCACCATCCTCATCTGATTGTAAGTAGGCAATCTAGTATATTATTAGTGACACTAATCTCTAATTTACCTCACATTAAAGGGACACTATAGTCCCCAGAACCACTGCATCTTAATAAAGTGGTTCTGGTGTGTATAGTTTGTCCCTGCAGGCTTTTTAATGTAAACACACACTGTGTGCAGCACTGGTGTTAGTTCATATGGCAGATCATATGGGTGGGGCATTGCGATGTCACTGGGGGGTGGGTGCGGCAAATCTCTCTTTTGCCTAGGGCGGCAAAAATCCTTGAAAAGAAAACCAGAGGGGGAGGGGGCCTGACCGCCTTGCTGACCTGGCACATGTCACTGTAGCTCTTGCTGAAATCTCGCTGAAATCTCACTAAAATCGGCAGAAACCATGGCCATACCACTGACAATCGAGAGAAAAAGTCCGCTAATTGCACAGGAAACGGTTGCCACCACCATGGACTATGAGATCGGGAGTTTTGGGGCCCCTGCAGTACGAAACTTTGGAGCCTGCGGCCTACTCGGGAGAGACGCGGTGCAGACAGCCACTGCACTGCTGGCAAGCTTGGCTATAATGCCAAAGCCCCGTGACACGTCTCACAGGCCACGCCCCCCATGGCCCGGGGGGTTAGCCCAGCCCACACAGGAGGGAGCCGAAGCTCAGAAACATACGGCGCCTGGGCACATGTACCCTTCCAACAACATGGCAGTCTCAAGGCCCACATCGAGTGCGACCACACTCACCGCCCACAGGCAACAGTGCAATCAGATGCACCTCACCTCCACTCATGGGACTCTTGCTGTGAAATTCATTCAACACTCAGTGGAGTAATCTTGGAGCCGAGGAACTGGAGTAATCTTGGAACCGAGGGCACAAGTGGTCAGCTCATGCAGAGCCTGGGGCTGGCAGAGTGGCACCTTCTGGACCCATCCTCACATCAGGACTCAGCTCACGCTACAAACAGGTTGGAGGCAGGAAAACCACAAGCTTGGGGGACCCAGCAAGCCTGACAGAATACCATCTCCAGCAAATCAGCGGAGCTAAGCCCGAGGGGCAGCGTGACTTTCCCAAAGTGAATCTAGCGGTGTTTATTACACTGCTTTTCAGTTATACATTTTTTCATTAAGTTTAAAGGACCACTCTAGGCACCCAGACCACTTCAGCTTAATGAAGTGGTCTGGGTGCCAGGTCCTTCTAGGGTTAACCCATTTTTTTATAAACATAGCAGTTTCAGAGAAACTGCTATGTTTATGAATGGGTTAAGCCTTCCCCCTAATCTTCTAGTGGCTGTCTCATTGACAGCCACTAGAGGCGCTTGCGTGCTTCTCACTGTGATTTTCACAGTGAGAGCACGCAAGCGTCCATAGGAAAGCATTGTAAATGCTTTCCTATGCGACGGGCTGAATGCGCGCGCAGCTCTTGCCGCGCGTGCGCATTCAGCCGGAGGAGAGAGAAGAGAGGAGGGAGGAGAGCTCCCCGCCCAGCGCTGGAAAAAGGTAAGTTTTTAACCCTTTCCCCTTCCCAGAGCCGGGCGGGAGGGGGTCCCTGAGGGTGGGGGCACCCTCAGGGCACTATAGTGCCAGGAAAACGAGTATGTTTTCCTGGCACTATAGTGGTCCTTTAACTCACTCAAAAGCATTGCCTTACCTACGATTTGCTTCTATTTTACCTAAGCTATGTCTCTCGAAACTAAAATGTCAGAATATGTACCATGTTTTAAAGTAATGATTACTTACCCATTCACTGACATACCCTGCATAAGCATGTTCTATTAATTTTAAAATAGTGCAGTACCATCTCTAGACATGATCCCATCAGCGTATAACTACCACTACACGTCTAAGCTTGTTCATGTAAAAAATAAATACATTTAAAGCAGCATTTAATTTGCTCAGTATGGCTTTTCGCTGCTCATGTGCACCTGCTTTCTAATGTTTTGATATGGGGAAACTATGGATTGGTTGAGATAATATTGATAATCTCAGCCAAGGAGATGGAGCGTCAGGATGGAAAATGGTGCAGCAAGGGTTGAAAGCTCCCTGTCTCTGTGTTTCCATTTTACTTATTGTTTTTTTTTAATTATTATATTATTGTTCCTTTATTTTTATTAGGCATCCTATTTGTTTATAGAAGGGTAGGAGTCATTTAGTATTTAGCAAAAATGAAATCAGGCAAAGTGATTACTTAATATAATTTTATTTATTTTATTTTATTTGATTTAACATATGTAGTAATCACTTTAACGTTTTGATTAGGATAAATTTATGAGGATCGATGCAAAATGTGGATCTATGATATATACTTACTTACCGATTTCAAATGCTAAGTGCCAATTTAAGAGCATCTATTTATAACAAGTTCTATGGACTGAAGCAGCCTCTGAGGAAGAGATCTTTTGTTCACGAAACGCATATAAGGCAGAAAAGGACGTGTTTGTGAATGAGAAGAGAGACTCCATTTCACCTGGCCGAGCTTGGTAAGTGGTACTGAGAGGTGAACCCATTTCTCCAATAGGCTGGAAACTTTGCATGAAATTAGTCTTTTGTAGAATCACTATATCAGCCCCAGGAGACTTATAATTTATGTTAGCTTTTAGACGAAAAGGAACCTTTAACATTGTGTCTGATCTTAAGAGTCACAAAGTCCGTGGAGGTTGAAGAGTGTCACCATACCTTGCCGGCCATTGGGTAGAGTGGAGAATAGAAGAGGGAGGCAGGTGAGTGCTGGAGAGAAGGCTAGAAAGGAGAAAAGAGAGGATACAAAGAGGACAGATTCAAAATGAAAGGGTATAAAGGGGAGAAAAAGAGTGAAATGACAGAGAGCACCCTGCAGAAAAGGGTGTTATGCTAGATTCCATTGAGAAGGAAAGGACAGTACAAAAGGGGATAGGGAAGCGGAGAGAAGACCTGAAGAGTTTTAGGACACCAAGCACAATGGATAGGAGACTTCCCAGTGAAGCCATCGATGAGACTTGGGAGTGAGAGGCTAGCCAGATGGATTCTGCAGCATTTAGTTTATATAAGACAGACATTTTGTAGTTTTTTTCTGTGGACTTTATGCAATGAATTAACAAACATGTTTAGTCATTTTTTCCCACTGATGGACAAAAAATGTGCATAAAATGTTACAAAAAGGGATTATGTAGGGCTTTGTAAGAGTCTACCTTCTAGTTTATTACATCTGTTTTAAAAGACCCTCAAAAGTGTTATTAAGCATTGTTTTAAGTGTTATTAAGCATTAGACGTATGTGTTTATTTATGTATTTATTTTAGATAAGAAGGTTCTTTGTTAAAGTGGAATTTTGCTAAACCAATTTTGCTGTGGTAATGGGTGCTTGAGCTGAGTTTGTGACAGAACCATTTCTTTTTTTTTTTTTTTTTTTTTATTGTCTTTTTATTATCAGATTTTCCACCATAAATACATTTTACAAAAGAGTAATTAAAATACATTCATCCACATAAAAACAAATAAAAAAAAAAAAGAAAAGACAAAAAAACAAAAAAAAAAACTATCCACCACCCCACGAGAGTTCTACAGACTTCCAACTTTTTCCAACTTTTTCAAATGACATTCCTTTTACAGTTGTAATAATTTTTTCTCCCATTTTTCCCATAGGCTCAAATCATCCTTCAAAAGTTTGCAATGATCTTTCTCCATTTTTAGTTGGTAAACCAACTGAATTGTTATTAATTTTATGTTAAAGGGGATATCTCCCTTCCAATTTCTTGCTATTATTATTTTACATGCCATTAGACAATGAATAATTAAAAATTGATTTATTTTATTCAATTTTGGCCATTTATAATGTAATAACATTACTTCAGGTTTTAAAGGCATTTTGACATCACACAGTGTATGAATGATAATTTGAGCCCACTGCCATATAACAATCACTTGTTTACATGACCACCACATATGAATATAATTTCCCTTTTCCTCCCTGCATTTCCAACATTTAATGTCCCTTGATACATCAAATTTAGCTATTTTTGTTGGCGTCATATACCATTGATTAACCAGCTTAAAATGTGTTTCTATCAATACAAAGGAGTGGACATATTTGTTAATTTTTTGTGCCATACATAGCCATTCAAATAATTCAATATTTATTTTTAATTCAGTGTTCCATTTTTTAATGGCAGTGGGCAGAACAGAATCATCCATTAAATCCAACAATCTAACACATCTGGAAAACAATTGCTTTGTCTTATTCTGATGTAAGATTGTTTTTAAAATATCATACATCTTACCTTCTTTTACTAACTCAACTTTCTCCAAGTAATGTTTTACTCTATAATAAGTAAAAATATCTTTGTCAGAGAACTTAAATTCCTCAACTAACTTTTTATAAGATTTAATTTTATTTCCTTCAAATAGATCCTCCAGAACCATTTCTAATAAATTTCTGAAAATCTTAAGTGGGTGTGGTTGTCATATTTTATATAAAAGGTTAATAGTGATGTTAAATTGTAGTTATCGAAAATGGTAGCAATAGAGAAGGAAATTAACTACATACATTCTTAGAGAGTGAATGTTTTCACAAATGTAATGCAGAAGAGTCCTTTCCCCTGGATAAAAACGATCTTACAGACTTGTGGAGTAAGACAATTTACAATAATGGACTAGAATGAGAGCTATGTACACTGTAGGTTGTAGCTGTTACCAGCTGTTAACAAATGGGACCAATGAGTCAGCTGGAAAATTACAACAATGAATCATTGAAATATAAAGCCTAAATTCAGAAATGTATGTACTGTCCTTTGGGTGTAGTATTGGAGTATACTAATTTCATTCACTACACGTTCATATTTGATGCTGTGAGAATATAATTTGAATATGCTTCTGTTGTATTATTAACTTCTTTGATACTGGTTATTGACCCCAAAGGAGGAATTTAAGAAAAGAGTTGCCATAGCTATTATTGTAGAATATTGCACCCCAGCAGGACATTACATTTGTGGTGTTTTGTAGTTTTTGTAGTTTTTTGTTGTTAAATTGGAGTATTGATATTTGTAGATATTTCACAGAACTATACATATATATGTCAACTCTAACATACTGAAACCTAGACTTGGAGATTTGTTTCTGACCAAGGTAAAATTCAGCCGAATTTGGGCCAATTGGGTGTTCAGCAAAAATTCTGAATTCTGAACCATCACGTACCAGAATCTCAGGGAAGATGACTTGTGGAAACCCAAACATGTGTTGTCCAATTCTTGATTCTGGGTGACACTCCTGGCACCAGCAAAAAGGGTGTGAAATGGAGAAAAGGCAGTTTGCTTACTTTTTGGGTATTGGTAAAAAAGCAGCTTAGTTTGTTATGATGGACAAAATGCCTGTCAAATTATGTGAAATCTACTGTTCAATCAAGAAGCAGCAAAAAAAAAAAAATCGTTGATGGTTAGTGGTCAGCTTTTAAATGTTGATTTGATTTACAGATCAAGTGTAGTGACCTAAATAGCGGGGGATGCAGAGCAGTAAGTCAACCATAACCAAAATACCCCAAATAACAATTCTAGGAATAAATCCAGGAGCTTTTCTTTTTTCTTTTTTTATATTTCTCTTTTATTATCTTTATTATAAGAGAAGAAACAAAGGAATAAATATTAGTTCATTTTATTATTATTATTTTATCCTTCATTTTATCTCTCATTGCATTCCATTTTACTTATTATCTTTACTATATTATTGTTCTGATATTTTTATAAAGCATCTCATTTGTTTATAGTAGAGTAGGAGTCATTTAGTATTTAGAGAAAGTTAGATGGGGCAAAGTGATTACTTAATATAATTTTATTTATTCTACTTTATTTGATTTAAACACTGGTATTAACCACTTTAACTTTTTGATTAGGATAAATTTATGAGGATCCATGCAAAATGTGGGTCTATGATGTATAATTATTTACCAATTTCAAATGCTAAGTGCCAATTTAAGAGCATCTATTTATAACATGTTCCATGGACCGAAGTAGCGTCTGAGGAAGTGATCCTTTGTTCACGAAATGTGCCTAAGGCAGCTGCTTCGGACAAGAGATTGAAATCGAGATCTATAAGTGGAACGCAGACCGGGAATGAACTGGGGCAACCAATTAACATCATCTATGGCTGAGTTCAACAAAATGCTATATATGAGTGTTTTTAATTCTTCAATATAATAAACGTGAAGACTTTATAGATGTCACGGACAGATAGGATCCAACAAGCAAAGACAAGGACAGCAAATACCAAAAGAACAGAAAGTTTAATACTGGACCTTAGAATGGCCGGATTAAACACCAGTAGAATAGTACAAGACAAGCAGAGGTCAGGGATACAGAAGACAGAATAAACGTTAGGAATAGCCAAAGGTCAAGGACAATAGAGCGGAGAATAGTCAAAGATAAGACAAGGTCAAAATGCCAGAAATACAAGAAATACGAACTCGCTCTCGGATGAACCAAACAAATGGAAACCATGACAGGGCATCAAACAATAGGACTAGAGAGTTTAAATAGCCCAGGAAGGGCTCTAAGTGGTTACTGGGACCTGGTGATGCCAGCATGTCCGCGTCTCCAGCGTCCAAAACGGAGAGCCTACCTTTAGATTGCAACCTTTGGAAGTGGTTGGCGTTCATGGGAACGCCAGCATGATTCCCTCCCATGTAGCGTGGAGACTGGAGGGAGATCCAGCAAGAGGTAAGTTTATTTTTTATTTTTAGCGTATATCTGCGCTGATTGGGTGCGGACATGCTGTCACGCCGACCAAATGCAGGCTCGCGACTGCACTGACGAGAGGTGGGCACACGGTCTCCCCTTGATCGGTAGATGACAATAGAGAGCACTATGTCTTTCTCTCTATCTGTTGTACTCAATTGTTTTATCCAAGTTCTTATGTAGAGAGCTAGGGAGTTTTTATTTGGAAGAGCTATTGTGGAAGCATGTATTTTAATAAGTGGGTTTTACACAATTGTAAGTACTAAAATGCATGTAGATTTACTTATTTTAACTGTATTATGCACACATTTGGATGTGTATTATGGATTAATATATTAACTTCAATTCTCATTGTGAGAGTAAAAGCAACTAGAGATTAATTGTGGTATATTTTTATGGACTTAATTTTTTGCTGCATGCAAATTGTATTTTCATTTTTATCTAGATTTTAAAAGTTTAATTTTACTGTTGAACATCACTAAAAACTAGCCCCTGGTTTTACTCCTAGAATTGCTATCTGGGTTATTTTGTTTACTGTTATCCCTACACCTGTTTCAGAGCATTATATAATAGACAATCCCCATTCCCTAGCTGTTTGTCCCTCTAGAGGCTGTCCTCTATTTTCATTTTTTTTTTCTTCAATAAAACAACACTACTTACAAGCAGGATTCTTGTAGGCACTGACTTTAGGTACTGTTTTGTCATTATTCCTAGTGTGAGACTATGATACCAATACACAGTTGTTATTAAAAATAAAAAATAATTGTTACATAGTTACATAGCTGAAAATAGACTTGTGTCCATCAAGTTCAGCCTTCCTCACATTTGTTTTTTGCTGTTGATCCAAAAGAAGGCAAAAAAAACAGTTTGAAGCACAATTTTGCAACAAGCTAGGAAAAAAAATTTCTTCTTGACCCCAGAATGGCAGTCAGAATTATCCTTGGATCAAGCAGTTATTACCCTACATTGAAAGATTATATCCTGTGGTGACTAGGGGTCCCAAGCCCTTAGTCACCCCCCTACCCAAATAAAACTATCCTCTACCTATCCCCCTCACCCTAAAAATAGTGAGGGGAGAATAAAATAACTAACCTGTAAACAAAAATTAAACTTACCATTTGACGTCTTCTTTTTTCTAAAATCTTAATTTTTCAGCCCCAAAAAAGGCCAAAGAAAAAGCCATCATACCCGTTGAACTTAAAATAAAATAAAAAACCTGAGTGCAAAAAAAATCCAGACGAAAAAGAAAAAACCCGACGCTAAAAAAGTTAATACAACTTCACCCATGGAAGGCTCCGCGCAGACTGAGCTCTGCAGGGCGGGGAAGGCTTATAAAACCTTGCCCCATCCTGCAATTAAGCTAAGAACACTTCCAAAGAACTTTCCCATGCTGTGTAAAATGACACAGAGCACTCTGATTGGGTGGCTTGAAATCACAGTGCTCGACGGGTATGATGGGCTAGCTGTGATTTGGATACACTGGATACCAAATGCATGCAGGCAATTGCTGCAGAATTTTGACCATAGCTTCAGTAAATATGAGAATTGCTATTGCAGTCAGCATAAAGCAACATGTGCAAAGACACAACAAGTCTTCAGAAGAAGAAAGTACAAGGGAAGGTAGCAGGTCAACTGGTTCTGTATGTGGTTATTCTGTGTAACCAGGGCCGGCGCGTCCATAAGGCGGCACAGGCGGCCGCCTTAGGGCGCACGGGCTCTGGGGGCGCAATATTTCAGTGACCGGCAGGAGGGAAGCTCTCCCTCCTGCCCGGCCACCATCTCGACCCCCGGCGCGGCAGTGCTGTGAACAGGCGCGGCGAGGGAGCTCTAATCTCCACCCTCTGCTCCCTCGCGCGCTGCCTGCTGATACCGCGGGAGCCGGAATATGACGTCATCAACCCGGCTCCCGCGGCATCAGTAGGCAGCCCGCAAGGGAGCAGAGGGTGGAGATTAGAGCTCCCTCGCCGCGCCTGTTCACAGCACTGCCGCACGCCTCCCAGCAGCCCCAGGGACCGATCCATAATCCACACCAGCTCTCCAGGTAGAGAGGCTGGGTGGAAAATATGTATTTATAAAATAATTAGTGAATGCATGTGATGTGTGTCTGTGAGTGACTGTGTGTGTGTGTGTCTGTGAGTGACTGTGTGTGTGTCTGTGAGTGACAGTGTGTGTGTCTGTGAGTGACAGTGTGTGTGTCTGTGAGTGACAGTGTGTGTGTCTGTGAGTGACAGTGTGTGTCTGTGTGTGTGTGTCTGTGAGTGACAGTGTGTGTGTCTGTGAGTGACAGTGTGTGTCTGTGAGTGACTGTGTGTGTGTTTCTGTGAGTGACAGTGTGTGTGTCTGTGAGTGACAGTGTGTGTGAGTGACAAAGTGTGTGTGTCTGTGAGTGACAGTCTGTGAGTGTAAGTGACAAAGTGTGTGTAAGTGACAAAGTGTGTGTGTCTGTGAGTGACAGTGTGTGTGAGTGACAGTGTGTGTGTGTGTGAGTGACAGTGTGTGTGTCTGTGAGTGATTGTATGAGTGTGTGTGCGAGTGTATGAGTGTGTCTGTCTGTCAAATCAGTGAGAGTATGTTTGTCATTGAGTCTGTGTGTGACTATCAGTGTGTCTGTCAATGAGTGTCAATCAGTGTGGGTCTGTCAGTGTCAATGAATGAGTGTGTGTCAGATCAATGAGTCTGTGTCTGTCAGTGACGTCTGTGTGTTTGTCATTGAGTGTGTGACTGTCAGTGTGTACAGAGTGTAGCGGAGCAGAGCGCGGTACAGGAACTTCTGTTTCCTGTACCTGGCCAAACTGACAGGAGGTGCTCACAGAGAGAGCACTCCCTGTCAGTCCGGCCGGGTACAGAAAACTGAAGCTCCTTTAGGGAATCTGCTCCACTCGGCAATGCAACAATAGAGGTAGGAGGCACACCAGGAAGGGGAGTGTGACCACTAAAGGGGTGTGGGGTGCACCAAGGGACAGGGAGGGAATGGGAGAGAAACACCAAGAGACAGGGAAAAGAGGGGGGAGGGGAGAAGAACACTAAGGGGAAGGGAAGGGACTACTAATGGTCAGGGAGGGGAGAGGGGCTGGTTAAGAGGCACATAGGTGAAGATGTTTTTTTTCGGGGGGGGTGCGGGGGGGCGGAAAAAGGCATCTTCGCCTATGTACCTAAAAATCCAAGCACCGGCCCTGTGTGTAACCAACTGCCACCATCAGAACCGATGTTGAGCCTAGTGCCACTAGAAGACAGAAACAGACAGACTCCTAGTTCTTGATGTTGGATTTCATGCCAGACGCATGTCAAAACAGCAAGCTAACAAAATCACCCACATGATTGCCCAGCTGATTGATATAGGGAGAGCATCCTTTTCCAGACTTGAAAGGGAACCTTCTTAGCAGCTTATACAGGCACTTGCATCACAATATGTACTTCACTCGCAATTCACTTTCAGCAGCTAAATAGTCCCACCACTGAATCTTTCCTGTGTGCAACTACTTAACCCCTTAAGGACCAAACTTCTGGAATAAAAGGGAATCATGATATGTCACACATGTCATGTGTCCTTAAGGGGTTAAAGGGACACTCCAGGCACCCAGACCACTTCTGCCCATTGTAGTGGTCTGGGTGCCAACTCCCACCACCCTTAACCCTGCAAGTGTAATTATTGCAGTTTTTATAAACTGCAATAATTACCTTGCAGGGTTAAGTCCTCCTCTAGTGGCTGTCTATCATGTTCTTAGAACACAAAAAGTGCTTAAAACGACGCTGGGCATCCCCACACTATGCATGAGGACCTCCAGCATCGCCGGAATCCCCGTAGGAAAGCAATAATGCTTTCCTATGGGAAGGTCTAATGTGCATGGCCATTGCCGCGCATGCGCATTAGGTCTCCCCAGCTGGCTGACGTTGGCGGGTGAGGAGCGAGGGTGGAGTTTGATCCAGCGCCGAGGGACATCGGCGCTGGATTCAGGTAGGTCACTGAAGGGGTTTTAACCCCTTCAGCAACATGGGATGGGGCTAGGAGGGAGAGGGGCACTGCAGAGTGCCAGGATGGGGCACTGCAGGGTGCCAGGAAAATGGATATGTTTTTCTTGCACTGGAGTGTCCCTTTAAACCATACATGAGCATTGCAGGAGAAGAAAAAGGAGAATCAGCAGTGAGGTGGAGACTCCCTCCTAGTGAATTGTCAAGACACTTGACACCTGAGTGAATATTATTTTTCCTTTGTAAGCATGCCCTCTAGATACTGAATAATGGACCACAAAACACAGTCATGCTCAAAAGTTGTCATACCCTGGCAGAATTTTTAAAAATTCTGCCTTGATTTTAAAAATAAGCCTTAACTGCTCCAATGCTACAAAAAAGTCAGGTTACAATATGCCCAACAACACTTTGAAACGCCTCACAGCTTCTGGCACACTGTAATTTGAAGTGGCGAGACCAAAATAGAGCTTTATGGTCACAACCATAAGTGCTATGTTTGGAGAGGGGTCAACAAGGCCTGTAGTAAAAAGAATACCATCCCCGATGTGAACTATGGCGGTGGCTCACTGGTGTTTGGGGGTGGGGTGAGCTCTAAAAGTGCAGGGAATCTTGTGAAAATTGATGGCAAGATGAATTCAGCATGTTATCAGAAAATACTGGCACTGGCATTCAATTAGCATTCTTCTGCATAAAGGCTGCGCATGGGATTCTCTTTGACTTTCCAACATGACAATGACCCTAAGCACAAGGCTCAAGTTGACCCTCCAGTGGTTATAGCAGAAAAAGGTGAAGGTTCTGGAGTGGCCATCACAGTCTCCAAACCTTAATATCATTGAGTCACTCTGGGGAGATCTCAAATCTGTGGTTCAAGACGACCAACAACTTTGCATGTACTGTAAGCATTGTGCCAAGACGAATGGGCAGCTTTACCACCTACAAGAATTAAGAGTCTCATAGACCACTATTACAAAAGAATGCACGCTGTCATTGATGCTAAAGGGGGCAATATACAATATTAAGAACTAAGGGTATGCATAATTTTAAACAGGGGTCATTGAATTTTTTTCTTTGTTGCCATGTTTTGCTTTATGATTGTGAGAATAGGACCTGCCAAAGATGGGGTACATTGACGTTGTGGCAGGCTTATGCAATGTATGATCATATAATGTAACTAAATCCCCATTATTTTTTGCCTAGATTAGGTGTTTTTAAAAAAACCTTTAGAAAAAACTTTAAAAAAAACTAATAAAATCTGTCAACATTGAAGATGCTGTTTAGTAGTGAGGAGAGTGTGCTGGATCTTGTGTATTGTTTATTGTTTTATGATTGTGCCATTAAGTTAAATATAAATCCTATATTTTCTTTAAAAATTGTACATATTTTATCAATTCTCCACGGGTATGCAATCTTTTGGGCACAACTGCAATATATCAAAACCAGGATGCCTCAGCATGACTTTATTAAATAATGTGCCAACAAGGAGTCCTGTAGTTGGCTAAGACAGCGTTTAATACCAGAACGAAATGGAATGCGGTAAGGTTGTTCTCCGGTTAATTAAAAATAATAGTTATAAACCACTATATACTATATATATATTATTTAGTAATGGTAATAGTTGTATTTAAAAAACACCTCACCTAGTCAAAAAACAATGGGGGTTTAGTTACAACCACAACACAACGTCAATGTACCCCATTCTTGGCAGGTCCTACTCTAGCAGCCTCTTGGTTTCATTTATATACTATAGTATACTTGTGTAAGGGGCAAATAGCCGTATATGGAGTATGATAGTTCCAGCATAAGCATGGGCATCCGCAGGAATTTTTCCAGGGGGGGGCATAATTGTAATGACATCCATGCTTGGCCCCTTTTTGACAGTGTCATGAAAGCGAAGAGGCATAGTCATTTTCACATAAAGCCAGGGTGAATAGCTTTTTTACAACTATGGTGTCAGGAATATATGTTTGTATTCCTGACACTATAGTGTTCCTTTAATCAAATTAAAGGAACATTCTGGTCACCATAACAACTACATGAAAATGCTATGATGCAAGGAGGCCCCTGGGCGCTCTCTTTCCTGTATGGGGTGAAACCACTCTCAAATGGTTTACCCCCAAAGGTTTCCTCCAGTTCCAGATCTCCAGGTCGCTCAGTGGTATTCAGCTTCTTAAATGAAGTGTCAGGAAGTGCAGACTGACGTCAGGCATGGGTGCCGCTGATTGGCTAGAGTGGTCAGCTGACGCTCTAAGCTAATCGCTAGTTCCCGATTCATAAAAATGTTTTACATTTTCATAAATGGGGAGCTACTGATTGGTTTAGAGTAGCAGCTGACCCTCTAGCCAATCAGTGGCACCCCTACCCAGCAGCCTTCTGTGTTTCCTGACACTCAGTAAATTAAAGTAAACACATTAACACTGATATTTTTTTTTACCAATCTCATTTTCTTCTCCTTCATTTGACACAGTCTTCTTTTTCTTCTGAGGCTCCTTCTGCAGAGGCGGCTCTAGACTTTATGAGGCCTTAGGCGAAACTCAAACATGAGACCCTACTAACATAAAAAGGGAAAAAAATAGAGCTGCAATACATGCACACTGTCACATATACACAGTGATGCACAGTTTACCTGTGTATGTGCCTGACAGTGTGTCTGACGGAGAGTATCCTTGTGTGTGTGTGTGTGAATGTATGTCACTGTGAGCATGTTTGCGTTTTTGTCTGGTACCCTATGTGTATGGGGTAGCTGCTTGAAGAGGGGGGTGATGGTGAGAGGGAGAGGCGGGTGATGGTGAGTGGAAGAGGCGGGTGGGTAATGCTGAGGGTGGGAGTGATGGTGAGGGGGCGTAATGCTGAGGGAGGGGGTGATGGTGACGGAGGGGGTAATGCTGCTGAGGGAGGGGGTGATGGGGCAATGCTATGTGTGGTGAGGGGGTGATGCTGAGGGAGGGAGTGATGGTGAGGGGGGGTAATGCTGAGGGTGGTGATGCTGAGGAGGGGTAATGCTGAGAGTGGTCGGGGTTATAATGAAGGGTGATGCTGAGGGTGGTGATAGAGTGAGGGTGATGTGAGTGGGTGATGCTGAGGGAGAGGGGGTGATAGTGAGGGGGATGAGGGGGGTGATAGTGAGGGGAGGGTGATGCTGAGGGTGGTGGGGGGTGATGCTGAGGGTGGTGAGGAGGGGTGATAGTGAGGGGGGGTGATGCTGAGGGTGGTAATAGTGAGGGGGTAATGCTGAGGGTGGTGAGGGGGGGTGATGCTGGAGGGTGGTGAGGGGATTATAGTGAAGGGGGTGACAGCTGAGGGTGGTGGAGGGGGGGTGGGGATAGTGTGAGGGGGGGGTGATAGCAGGGATGATGCTGAGGGGCGAGGAAAGTGATAGCAGTGAGGGGGGTGATGCTGAGGGTGGTGAGGGGGGTGATAGTGAGGGGGGGTGATAGGAGGGGGTGATGCTGAGGGTGGTGAGGGTGGTGATAGTGAGGGGGTGATAGTGAGGGGGTGATAGTGAAGAGGTGATGCAGAGGGTGGTGAGGGGGGTGATAGTGAGGGGGTGATGCAGAGGGTGGTGGGGGGGTAATAGTGCCCCCCATCCCTCACTTACCTGCTCTGTAGGCTGCCCCCCATCCCTCACTCACCTGCTCTGTAGGCTGCCTCTGTGCTGCTCCCCTGCGGTTTCAGTCATGAGCGAGAGGCAGGGATAAGCTGTAGCTTCCTGCCTTTTAACATTCACAGTGCCACCTACTGGCCGGCGCCGGTATTGCAGTGTATTCTCACACAAACCAAAAATAGCAGCACAAGCTGAAAAATCCAGGGGGGGGGGGCAAGTGCCCCCTGCGGACGCCCATGAGCATAAGCGTAGGATAGTATAAAGGGAGCAAGTTGGTTATGGTGTGCCGAGACCGACGATACGGTAGGCCTGTAAATAAAGAGGGCCCACCAAGGAGTAAGAAAGTAAAGTAAATGGAAAGAAAAGTGTTGAAATGAGGAGTGGGTGGGAGGGTCATTCTGATGCTGCGATATGGAGTCAGGTAAGGGGTGTCCCTTATATAGGGGACTGAATTAATTTAAGCCCCTTTCACAAATACAGGCCAAAGAGCCTTAATACTTGTTTTCGGGGCAAATAGCCGTATATGGAGTAAGGTTCCAGCATAAGCGTAGGATAGTATAAAGGGAGCAAGTCGGTTGGGGTGTGCCGAGACCGACGATACGGTAGGCCTGTAAATAAAGAGGGCAAAAATGAATAATCAAAGATTTAATACAGTCAACAAATATATACAAATTAGCCAGACATTTCCTTAAATGCATTACGGTATTTAATTCCTGGAAGTATTTTGAAGGTAGGAATCTAGGACCGCAACTGGACACCATTTGTTGTGGGTAGGATAGTATGTTATTTCTACTGTTGGTGCGTGTTGACTCGTTTCGGAATGTGGTAGAGCCAAGAGGTAATGATTTATGTGTTTACATACGTGGGATCGTTGAAGACAAAGATCTATCTGAGTGGTGGTGATGGTAGATATATATATATGTATATATTGTGATCCTTATCAGCAGGTAGCACGGTCCTCTAGGGCAAAAACATGCACAGTCCTTGTAATTGCATATACTCCAGGCACTTTATTTGTAAGTTCACACAGGATACAGCAGTAAATGAAAACATAAATGTAACAGAAAACCCTATAAACAAAAACCTAGCTCGTCTGAGCACTAACTGACATTAGGTTCCCTATCTCTCAGGGTTAAACTAAACAAAACAATATTGCACCAACCTTATTAGATAGCAACACTCTGCTAGCTAGCCTGTTGCTTTCCTTTCTGCACTCCCAGTGCTCCAAGCCAGCCTTGCCCTGATTGCTTTCCTTTCTGCACTCCCAGTGCTCCAAGCCAGCCTTGCCCTGACTGCTTTCCTTTCTGCACTCCCAGTGCTCCAAGCCAGCCTTGACTGCTTCCTCCTGCACTCCCAGTGCTCCAAGCCAGCCTTGACTGCTTCCTTTCTGCACTCCCAGTGCCTAGTCTCCTTGACTCTCTATCTGGAGAGAACAGCCTCTCTCCCACCTGCTTCCTGGGAGGAAGCCAGCAATCCCTCTCCTTTTCCTGCCTAGCCGGGAGGGGTTTATTTCCACTGCAACAGCTCATTAACTGCAGCTGAGCAGTGGGTTGGAGACGGTCCAAAAAACCCTGTCCTGGATCTATGTCTCCCCAGAAAACCACTAAACTGTGGAGTGGAGCATTGGCCCACCCTTCTCTCCAAATGCTCCACCCCAGAGGCCCATAACTAAACAATGCTTTGTGTTGTGCAACACACAAACTACACGTACTTCCCCTGGGGTTAAAAGGCCTATCTGCCTTCACTTTATCACAATATGTATCTCATTTGATCTTGAGAAAGGTCCCAGAGAGGACCGCAACGTTGATCTGCTCGTTTACTATATGGAATAATGAACTTCATAAAAGAAAGACCGTGAGTGCAGCCCATATGTTTATCTATTTTTTTTATATATATATATATATATATATATATATATATATATTACCATGAGATCAATATCAATAGTATAGTTTTAAGCAATGTCAATATGCATCTAGCATTCTAAAAGCATATTTATATATGCAGTCTACAGATATATAAATAGATACATTAAGCAAGTAGCAGTAATACTTTATTGAAGCAAAAAATATGGGAAAATATTACATTAAAATGTATTCCTGTAGCTAAGGTAACATCCAATAAAGTAATTTATTTGTATAACTATATTTCATTGAATCGGTACTGCCTGGTTTTGAAGGATATCTTTATGTTAAATATTTTCTATATAAACTATTTTAAATTTAAATCATCTCAATCCCATGGCTATAATGCCTACGGATGATGCTTCTTTACATCTCTTCCAGAAGATTCCATATTTTCTTTCCATCATAAATCTTTGCTACCATCTTTATTTTCTCTTATTTCATCACATCCTTCCCACTTTGTAATAGTTATTCACAGGATAGATTGAATTTAATTTGGCTACTTGAAATTGATTTATTTCTGGCAATTGATTACCGATTTTCCCAGTCCAAATAACATTTTGAGATACAAATCAGTGATGTATTTCAACTCAGGTAATTGAGTCCAGTCACTGCTTGTCTTAGTTCATTCCTGAGTAGATCATTCACAATTGAACTCAGCGAGTGAAGTCAGGTGAGGACAAGTTCTATGTTAGGACTAAGCATCTTGTTTCGAACTTTGAGCAGAATTCTGGGCCCGTATTTTTTTTAGATGGTTTAGAAAGATTTTATTCTTTTGATTCCCATATCTTAAGCTATTTTTATCAGTCCTATAATCCTTGTCATATAATCACTATATGCTCTGCTTTTTTTTTAATGTTTTTATGTTCCTTGTACAATTTGTATCTTACTATATTTAGTATTTTTTTTTGCCATTTTATTTCACCTCGATGGCAGTTGAAGTGAAGCTTTGCATCTTTACTACTGTAACACAATCACCATGCACTCAAATTTAACAGCTACTGAGGGATTGCAAGTCCTACTTAGATAATTAACATGGTCTCACAGTGCACAATGGGAATTGTGGTCTTCATAACTTTTTCTTGTTAAGCAGACCAGATGTATACACTAATATAATGCTGTAGGGGAGAGGCAAATGTAAACGTCTCTGTTGGTTTTATTAATTGCATAGTGGGATATTTTCAAGGCTCTGATGTCTGGTTGTAATCTGCCATGCTCATTGGAGCCAGCAGTCATGTGTGATTGCTTCTGCACAGGGAGCACGGTTATGTAGTGACATCCATTATATATATAACTTTCCTTGCCAAGTCCTGAGAGTTGTCTCTTTCTCTCCCGTATGAAATCTGGGTGGAAAAAAACCAAACTATTAAACAATAATAGCACATTGTATGTTATAATATGCAGAAATATACACACAAGTCCATTCATATGAATAATTTTCAAATTCATTATAATATGTTTCACTTTTAAACTTTTCTGATTTAATTGCTATTTTAAAATAATTGCAACTGAATACAATTTGAAAGGTGCCCTTTTCAGTTGGACTATTCTTGGCATGTTACCATGAATTCCTTCCAAGCCTTGTTTATATGCTGTTATCTGGAATATTTTACTTTGTTTAGTTTCCATTATAAAAAGGTATATGCTGTTATATTTATTTAAATACCAAGGTTAAACACTCTATTTCTGCTGCAGCTTGTTTAAAGTTTTGTTTCTAGAAGTATATAAATACAGTCAAAACTAAAGTTATGAAAACAGTGTGAAACGTGTAGATATCATATACAATAATCATTTATATCCAGCCTTTCTTAGCAAATGTTCTTTAACGTTCACTTTCCAGAAGTGATCAAAAGGTCAAACTGGGAACCTTTTAACCTTTTTTTTGTTTTGTTTTTTTTCTTGACAACGAAATTTAAGTTTAGTTATTATAAAAAAAAACATTATGCTATTCTTCAGTGTCGACCTGCACAGCGCGTCATGAATCTCAGATGGATCTGGGACGAACATCATTTAGCTTTATTAATATACTGTTTAAAATAATTACCTATTAAAATGAACACTGGCATAAAGCATGCTTCCCATACACAAATCGCTAGGGAAATCCAAAGGCTTAAATAAACATGTCATGATAGGCTTTATTTTATCTTATTTATAATCCAATCTGGTTTACAGAGAAGGGAACAGGAGGTTTTAAAATAGTGCCTCCAGACATTTTTTGTACAGGTTTTCTAGATTTTTATACTACACAGTTCAGTTGGTTGGCAATATATCAAAGGTACATTCAAGACTGGAGCTTAAGCATTAATTCTATAGTTTAGCACTAGAAAACAATATTTTAATACTAGCTTGTACAGCTGGCACTTCACAGCTCTATATAGTTGGCCAACTGTTATCCAATCAATGTTCTCTATATGAACATTAAACAGGGTAAGTTGTCCCATAAAAAAAACACAAGGGGAGTAGCACTGAGCACATTTGAGATACATACAAGAACTTTCCTATCGTCAATGTTAATATTCCCTATGATATTACACATCTTGAATACAGGGGAGGGGTGGATGTACTGCCTAAAGTAGTCTGCTACTACTATAAAATAAAGAGGAAGAACTTAATTCTTTGGATTTTACCTGCACAATTTCTGAGTTTATTTACATTTCTTGCATCAACTGGACACATTCTAGCATGCTTATTTGTTGTATGTATGTTTAAGTATTTTAAAGGACCTAAGAACTCCTTTTTGAGAAATTAATTTTTGGTATATATTTGTTTTTTAATAGTAGCTTGTTTAACCCCTTAAGAGCACATGACATGTGTGACATGTCATGATTCCCTTTTATTCCAGAAGTTTGGTCCTTAAGGGGTTAAAAAAAATCAAACAGAAACAGTAGCACAGAGTAATACTATATGTATTTTCATTTCTATATGTTATTTTAAGATGGTAAGCCTTTAATTTAGAATATTTATATTTAATAGATAGGGCCTTATTATATACAATTTATTATGCTTCTTTTGTGTGCTAATCTGGAACAGAACGAATATAAAACAAGCATATAGTAGTATTTGTAAATATCAGTGGCATGTGTGGAAGTCTTCTTGACAGAACCTCATTGTACAAATTCATTATAACTTAGAATTGATACATATGTATATATATATATATATATATATATATTAACTTTTTACATGTAGGATTTCACACAGACTGACATGGAGATATTCCTATTTATGTGATTGTTTGTTGTGATATACGTAGTCAAATTATTAACCATATGCACTTTGTGTTTGTTAAAGGAGCACTATAGGGTCAGGAACACAAACATGAATTATTGACCCTATAGTGTTAAAATCACAATCTAGCCCACTTGGGCCCCTCATGACTCCCTAAAAATAGCACAATCGTACTTGTATTCAAGTCTGGAGCTGCTAGTTCTGGCTCTGTTTCATTTAGACCTGCCCACTGCCTGCTGACATCAGCAGAAGTGGTGGCGTGATCCAATCACAATGCTTCCCCATAGGATTGGCTGAGACTGACAAAATGGCAGATCAGGGGCAGAGCCAGCGGGATTCAAACACAGCCCTGGCCAATCAGCATCTCCTCATAGAGATGAATTTAATCAATGAATTGCTATGAGGAATGTTTAGTGTCTGCATGCAGAGGGAGGAGATACTGAATGTTTGGATGCATTTTAGGCAGCCTTGACCCAGGAAAGATCTCTAACAGCCTTCTGAGGAGTGGCCAGTGAAGTTATCACTAGGCTGAAATGTAAACACAGCATTTTCTCTGAAAAGACCGTGTTTACAGCAAAAAGCCTGAAGGTAATGATTCTACTCACCAGAACAAATTCAATAAACTGTAGTTGTTCTCGTGACTATAGTGTCCCTTTAAATTTCTTTACCATTGTCACGATACCGTACTTTGATCCTACGTGCCCGCGTAGATGTACTCCAGCTGCCGACTCCTCCCAGTACCGGCATAGTTTGGCGGCCGCTTGCCACTCTAAACACGCCCCCTTTTATTACACAGTGCAAGCTCACGTCAATGCCGGAAAATTTAAATTATTCAATGCCCCCTGACATTTAAGGGGCGTAGATTTAAAGCAAAAGACGCTCTCCTATAAAAGAGCACCGTTTGTGTTGGTTCTGTGCCCTATTGTGGTTCACTTGTTGTTCCCTCTAGTGCTATATAGTTTCCTGAAAGTGTTCTCTAGTATTCATTGACTTGGCTTGCATTTTTGGACTATTCTGCTTTCTGGTATCCTGACTCAGTTCATTTTCTCTTTTATTCTGTTTTCTGGCTTCCTGACTCGGCTATTCCAAATCGTTATCCTGATCTCTGGTTTTCCTAAGACTTTGGCTATTCTTTGACTATTCCCTCGCTATCCACATTAAACCCGGCCATTTTTAGGGTTGCATTCTGCATGTTATCACTTTGTCATGACAACCATTCTTCTCCATGTGGAGTAATATGCAATATATAAATCATTGGACATTTTATCATCCAGGGTTATCATAGCCAGGATTAAGACCACTTTTAAGATGTCCGACGGAGCAGCAGGGAAGTGATGTGATGCTGGAGACAGCTTATGGTAGAGAAATGAACATTCAACTCACATGCAACAGCTCTGGTGAACATTCCTGCAGTCAGCATGCCAATTGCATGCTCCCTGAAGACTTGTGACATCTGTGGCATTGTGCAGTGTGATTAAATTGCACATTTTAGAGTGGCCTTTTATTGTGGCCAGCCCAAGACACACCTGTACAATAATCATGCTGTCTAATCAGCATCTTGATATGCCACACCTGTGAGGTGGATGGATTATCTCGGCAAAGGAGAAGTGCTCACTAACACAGATTTAGACAGATTTGTGAGCAATATTTGAGAGAAATAGGCCTTTTGTGTACATAGAAAAAGTCTTAGATCTTTGAGTTCAGCTCATGATAAATTGGGGTAAAAACAAGTGTTGCGTTTATAATTTTGTTCAGTGTATATTTGGAAGAGGGATGAAACTTAATTTGTTACTTTTTAAATTTATTTGAATTGTAATAACTGGGGTATCAAGTTGACTAACTAGTTTAGGAAGGTATCAGTTGTTTTTTTAGACCTAAATATTTATGTTGAAGACGGAACATTAAATACTTGTAGTTTAAAAAAAAAAAAAGATGGATGTCAACAGCTATGTTCAAGAAAGCAGTTGTCATTTCTCCACCTGGCTGTTAAACGCTCCCAAGGCCCAGCTTTTAAGGATAAAGTGCAATTGTACAGACGACATAACATTTCATGAACAGTCACATCTAAGTAATTTTAAAGAGAAGGAATATGAGGAAAAATGACTAAAAGATGCTTATGATAAAGTAGTAAACTGATATAAAAATGAACTGATAGAGTATAATGTAAGGGCTAATACCTTAAGTGACCAACAACTGAATTTCACATGTGATTTTAATTGTAAAAGTGATCAATTTAGAAAAATAATTACCAAATATTGTCCCATTTTAAAAAGCGATGCTGTTTTCAATACATTTCTTCCAGAGAAACCCATAATAACATAGAGGGAAGAAAAAGCTTGAGAAGCAGTGTGATGCATAATTATATACCCCCCAAAACAGTTAATTATTATTTTATTATTTATATAGCGTCAGCAAATTCTGTTGCTCTGTGCAATGGGTGGACTAACAGACACGGAATTGTAATCAGACAAGTGGATGCACAGGAACAGACAGGATGAGAGCTTACATTCAAGGGAGTGGAGTATAGTGACACATATGGTAAAAGTAGGGGTAACGAAGTAGGTTGCTAGAAAAGTATTCACTGAGGGCTTAGTAAGTTATTTGTGACAGTTGCAGGACAGGAGTCAGGGTGTGGGCATGAAAACAGTGTAATTGATACGCTTCCTGAAGAAGTAAGTGCTCAATGATTTTTTGAAGGAATGGAGACTGGGTGAAAGTGAAACGGAGGTGGGAAGGGAGTTCCACAGAAAAGGTGCAGCCCTGGAGAAGTCTTGAAGGCGAGCATCAGAGGTGCGAGTACAGACAGAGGTTAGACGTAGTTCTTCGGCAGAGCGCAAGGGCATAGGATTCTTTTGTATTTGGTATGATAGGTTGGTTGGACCAGCATTATGTAGCATTAATAACCAGTTTTTCAAGGAATCCCATGGCTTTTATGGTTGTAGCACATGTGGAGATTGTTGGAATTCAAAGAAAAAAAAAAGATTAAAGGACCACTATAGTGCCAGGAAAACAAACTCGTTTTCCTGGCACTATGGTATTAATAGGTTCCCCCCACCCTCATGGTCCCCCTTCTGCTGGGCTCTAGAATGAGGAAGGGGTTAAACACTTACCTTTCTCCAGCGCCGGGCTCCCTCGCACAAGCGCACATTCAGTCAGTCCATAGGAAAGCACAGTGAAAATCACAGTGAGAAGCGCAGAAGCGCCTCTAGCGGCTGTCAATGAGACAGCCACTAGAGGCTGGATTAACCCATATGTAAAATAGCAGTTTCTCTGAAACTGCTATGTTTACAGCAGGCAGGGTTAACCTTAGATGGACCTGGCACCGAGACCACTTCATTAAGCTGAAGTGGTCTGGGTGCCTATAGTGGTCCTTTAGTAAAGAAATTCATTCATCCTCAAGATAGCAAAAGGGTTTTTAAAATTAAACACATGTTAACTTGCTATTCGAATAGAGTGGTATATCTGATCACATGTCCATGCAGCCTGGCTTATGCAAGAAGAACTACAAGGGCTTTACAATATAAATACAGGAACACATAAGATCAAAAATGGATTTGAGAAACATAGTGTGTTTGCACATTTCAAATATAAACATAATAGTGATCCCCACCACCTAAGAAAATTGGGCAAATAGAGATGCAATGGATATTTTGTTTAAACATAATGCAGCCACAATGAGGATTTTGAGCTGTGTCATTTTTTAGGGAGATTAACCATATGCACTTTGTGCTTGTTATATTTGTTTTACCATTCTGCTCCATGTGGAGTAGTATGCAATATAGAAATCGCTGGACATTTTATCATCCAGGATTATCATAGCCAGGACTTTGCCCAATTTCAAGATGGCCGCCGGACCAGCAGGGAAGTGATGTGACACTTGGATCACCTTGTCACTTCCGGGATATGGACAGCCAACATCGGACATCAGATCATCAATGCATTCTTGATGGAGAAGTTGCGTGAAACTACATGTAGTGTGCATGATGCCACAAGAAGGGGAGTGATTAATAAGAATGCTAAGTTGTTTGGCACGCTCCCCCAGACCCGCGTTCAGAATTGGTTAGGTCACGAACGCGGCAACCAATTGGGACACAGACATGGAAATTTAAGGTACACAGTACAGCTAGGAATTTACAGATTGAGAAAAATGCTTTAACAAGGTGAAACATGTTTCGGACCAAGAAGACCATCAGGCTTCTCTTTGTATGTTTATTATTAGTTTTTATCTTAATCTGTTTTAAACAGTACTTTAATAAATGTAATTATACATATACTAAGGTGTCCAGTGGATTCTCTTCTGCTATCGCTGTGTAACGAAAGGTAGTAGCCCTCTTAAAGGCACATCTACTACAATGCCTAGAGTCAGGTTTTAGGCTCTTTTTAAAGTGAAAAGTCAACTCCACACTGCACTTATAAAATTGTATCCTGGATTTATTGTACTAGAAAATGATATCGTCTTTTGTAGTTGGATTCATGTCACAAAACGGTGGCAATATGGTTACCAGACCTGGACTGGCCATCAGACAAACAGGTCAAATTTGCACGTTGGGCCACAATGGCCAAGGGCCATGGCCAGCAGGGGAGATCTCCCCTGCCGGACAGTACAGGGCCAGTGCTATCCCACACACTGCACCACTCACAAACTGCCCCCCTACACATTAGAAAGCATCCACAAAGATATTTAGGATTACCTCTTGAGGTGGGTTTGGGCCGAACAGCGCCAAACGTTCCCGAATCTCCCGAATCTGTTCGGCATCCTCCGTGAGAACTGAAGAGTTCGCCACGGCCAAGTTCTCTCGATCCAGCTCCATTAGTTCGCTGATCAAAATCCTTTTTGCTTTGCTCCTAGGGCTTCCAATAACTCCTTCAAGTTAGTACTCTTAAGTTGAGCATACCCGATCTCCATCTGTCATCCAGCTGGCGAGTTCTGACTTTAGATTAGAGCTCCAGGGAAAGGGACCATCCCACTTCTGCCACCAGATGTGGTGGACCGCCAGTATATCGCCACCACAGACTTCCTTTCCTAAAATAACGTAGCTCTTTCACTCATGAGTAAGTAAATATCGCTGGTATTGCCTTTCACCTCACACATTAGTCGAGATTGAATGCTGGGAGTAGATCTCTTTAATACAGGCAAGCACTCTCCATTTATACATACAGTAAACTCCTCCCTGTTCCTGAGAGATAATTGAGTCAGGAAACTTACAACTCAATTATCTCCCAGGTACAGAAAAATATAAAAAAATTTAACATCCCAAAAGTACCTCCAAAATACATACAAAGGGACACTATAGTCACCACAACAATTCACAGCTTATTGTAGTTGTTCTGGTTAGTATCATCTTTGCCTTCAGGCATGTTTACATTGCCCCTGATTCAATGCATCTCTATGAAGAAGTGCTGATTGACCAAAACAGCATTTGGCCCCACCCCCAACTGGGCCGGCACCCAAGGACATCGGCGAGTGGAGAGGGGGGATTTTACAGTGAGGGAACCTATAGTGCCAGAAAAACAAGTTTGTTTTCCTGGCACTATAGTTTTCTTTTTGATGCTGTAAAGAGTATGATGAACAGTATTTGTCACATATACATAAAAACAAGTAAGTTGTTGCTTTCAAGGGTAATGAAGCAAAACAAACTAAGGTAACAAAAGGAAGATAAGGAAGGATAATGTATGTTCATTCATTTTAAGTAATGGTATACATCATGAATACCCTGGACATAAGCGTTATGCTTGATGGTGCAGAAATCCAAGATATGTGACCCAAGTCTATAAAGATATGCAATAGGGAGAATAAGTTTCCGCATATGATGGTATCCAATGTAAATTGTTATTTGTTGTGATTACCCTAGAGTTTGTAAGATATGTACTAGGGATAAGAATTTCTGGGTAATAAACCCAATGTTAGTTGAAGATGTTTACTATGGAAGGTGGATTGGGCAGAACAAATGTTTGGGTAACATTTAGTCACTTCTATCTTTATGTTAAAATTTATTACATTAATAACTCAAAACAATAAATAAGCGTGTGATGATAATTAATTAAAATTATTCCTTCCAAGTTCTTTTTAACTAAAACATTCTCCTATTGAATGAAAAGTTTGTTACTATAGAATAGTATTTTACTGGGAACGTTAATTTTGTCAACAAAAACAAATAGATCTGATTTATTTCTAAAACAATAAGTATTGTCAACAGCATGAACATTATTTAACCCCTTAAGGACACATGCCATGTGTGACATGTCATGATTCCCTTTTATTCCAGAAGTTTGGTCCTTAAGGGGTTAAAGAATCATTTGAGTACTTCAGGGTTGACAATAACAATACATTTGAATGTTTACAAGCTATTATGAATCTTATAGGTAGAGTTTGTATAGTTCAGGTAGAGAGCCTACTGAATATACAAATTGAATATTCTGGTTTTATTTAACCATCGCTAGGTGGTATTAATAGTATAGGAATCAAGTAATATGTGTATTAGCTTTATTAATTCAGTACTACCATTTCTTGAGAATAAAAAAACTCTGTTATATGTGTCTGTATTAGTTACAATATATTTACAAAGTCATACAGTGCCTTGCAAAAGTATTCACCCCCTTGGCATTTTTTTTGTGTTTTGTTGTCTTACAACCTGGAAATAACATGGAATGTTTGAGGATTTGCATAACTTAATTTACAGAACATGACCACAACTTTGAAGATGTTTATTTTTTATTTTTTATTGTGAATCAAACAACAAATAGGACAAAATAACAGAAAAAGTCAATGTGCATAACTATTCACCCCCCTTAAGTCAATACTTTGTAGAGCCACCTTTTACGGCAATCACAGCTTCAAGTCGCTTTGGATAAGTCTCTATGAGCTTGTTACATCTTACCACTGGGATTTTTGCCCATTCCTCCTTGCAAAACTGCTCCAGCTCCTTCAAGTTGGATGGTTTGCGCTTATGAACAGCAATCTTTAAGTCTGACCACATATTTTCTATTGGATTGAGGTCTGGGCTTTGACTAGGCGATTCCTACACATTTACATGTTTCCCCTTAAACCACTCAAGTGTTGCTTTAACAGTGTGTTTGGGGTCATTGTCCTGCTGGAAGGTGAACCTCTGTCCTAGCCTCAAATCACGCACAGAGTGGTACAGGTTTTGCTCAAGAATATCCCTGTATTTAGCGCCATCCATCTTTCCCTTAACTCTGGCTGCTTAAAAACATCTTGAGGTTCATGTTTGGAGCAGTGCTGTAGCATCCAGGGCTAAGGTGAGTGTAACATTATGCGGAGATAGCCAGAGAGGGACATGAGAAGGTAGGGATGGATGAGAGTTCAGAACAGACATCAGCTGCAAGTTGCTGGTGGTCAATAGAATTCAGGTTAGTTCTGAGTTGAGGTAGGCTGGGCTCAGAATTTTGGCTGAGGGGGCTCTCAAGAACAAATGATAAGAGGTGGTGATCTGAGAGAGGAATGGAGTAGTACGGAACAAAGAGACTTCTTGAAGTGTACCTTTTAAATCGGGTTGGAATTGTTTGCCTAGTATTGCTGGTTATCTATTGCAAGCTAATTTAAACCTGAACTAGAAAAATAAAATATTGTATAATTCATATTTGAGTCATACTTCTATCAAAAAAGGTGGACAGACTTTTTTACTGTGTCTTGTTTTTTTTTGTTTTTTTTTTATGAAATGTATTAATTCTAACAAATGTAACAAAACAACAATCTTAAAAATAAATAAACAGTTGTACAGTATACAAGAAAAATAGAATTTTCACCTCAAAGGAGAAAAACATACAGGTGGATTGGCGCTAGATAGTACAGAACAGCAACTACCCCCAGTGTCTAAAATCACTCAAAGACACTAACAAATAGTGAAATAACAATATACAATATGGGGGGGGTGCAAACAAGAAGAAAACAAAAATACTTATACTGAATAGTCGTGAGTCTTGAAATTAATCTGAAAGATATAACGGCATATACATAGCATAATACTGTATATATACAAATATAATGTATATCAGAGGTAATGGGTCACTCACGATATATAGAGCCTAGGATAGCAGGCTCTAGCTGTAATCACTTTTGAAAAATCTGCTTTTTCAGGCTATACACACGATCTTCCTGTAATATCTTATGTCCTCTCCCAGATGCATAAAAGATGGATGCCGAACAGGGATAAATGAAGTTAAAAAGTATTTTACTCAAATAAAAGCAGATAGTGAAAAAACCGCGGTAAATAAAATATAACATAAAATCGAGCACTAACGCGTTTCGTCCTTCAGTCTTTGTCAAAGTGCATAAACTGAACTTCTCTCAGCGTGTTTTTAAATACATCTTCCGGAAGTTCGATTTCCCGCCCGGTGTTCCTCCATATTGTACTTCCGTTTATGGCGTCATGACGCGTGTACCGTCTTTGCGTAATTTCCTGTATGTCCGTCTTAGGTATTCCGGAAGTAACAATTCAAACAACTCGGGAAACACCATGTTGATGGCGGGCAAAATGTCCATAATAATAAGAAAAACAATAATAATACAACTTATGAATAAATACTTAAAAACATAATAAAAATAGATGCATGTATTGAGGCAAACAGTGACACCAATACATCACGAGGAGTTCCAAAAAATAATTAGAAACATATAAATAATAAACCATACTCTTACATATAAAAAAATAGTACATAAATAAAATCTATAAAAGTGCTGCCATCTCAAAGTCCACGTTGAGACCACCAGGAGACAAGGTGTCTAAATTAAAGATCCACCTCATCTCACAGCGGCTCAGCATGGACTCGACCTGGCCACCCCTCCAGTGGGTTCTAATCAATTGTATGCCATGGAAGATAAGTCCAGTAGGATCTCCTCCGTGGACTTTCATAAAAGGAAATGAAACATTATGTTTCAGGAAGCCTTTTTTTATATTGTAAATATGTTCACGTATCCTTGTCTTTAGAGATCTTGAGGTTTTTCCAACATATTGAAATCCACAAGTACACGTGAGCATATATACCACATTTTTCGAGTGGCAGGTAATCAGAGAAGCAATCTTAAAAATAGGAGATCCCACTCTCGGTTTAAAATTTCTTAGGTTTGTTTTTAAGGTTCCTACACCCCATACAATCTCCACAATAATAAAAACCTTTGTTATTATCTCTATATATATTTTAAAAATTACCATTGTCCTTAGGTTTATCTAAATAACTGGAGGTTAAAATTTGCCTGAGGTTTTTGGCACCCCTAAATACTACTTTGGGTTTACTTCCAATATATGGTAAAATTTCCACATCTAGTTGTAGGATGTGCCAATTTTTATTAAGAACTTTTCTTAGTTCTTTATGTTCATTATTATAATTAAAAATCATGGGAATTGTTTCATCTTTATTATTTTTGTCCTTAGATTTACACACTAAAAGAGTTTGCTTATCCATATCTCTCACTGTATTAATTTCTTCTTCTAATATTTTAGAGTGATAACCTAAGAGAAGCAAAGAGAAGCAAATAAAAATGTTTAACTTTCTAGATTTCTGTTATTAATGAAGAACACATATGTCCTCCTCTAATAGCAATACCATTTTACATTCTAGTACTATTGTTATCATTTATTTGTATAATGTCAATAAAATCCACAAAATTAGATATACAGTGCAAAGGAAATAACAACGTTTAACAACGTTTAGGATTACAGGCAGAAACAAACCACCGTATTCAGAGCTTTTCGTCAAACTTTGTGTTAAGACAATTTCTCGAATTTGATAATCTAGAATTAGCTGTATTCCAGCACACGTTAAATTAAGCTGACTGCAGAACATTCCGAGTGTTGCATAAGCAGCATAAATTCTATAATAAGTTGAAATGAGTAATTTAATCAAAGTAATTTTCAAAAGCCTTGCACGCATTTGTAAATGTCCTCAGTATCTGCATTTCTGCTTAATTGAGCCATAAAAGTATTTAAAGTTCAAATAACTTAGCTAAGTACTTGCAGTAATTATTGCATGCAAATATGTTTACAGCATTCTTAGAACTCAAGTCTCCAGAAACTGAGAGATGACTTCAGCTTTTTAGTAAACACTTAAAATCTCTAAAGCTCTTCTGTTCCACTAAAATTGCTCCAAGGGGAAAAATATTGGAACAGACCATTTTTAAAGAGAGAAAAAGCAGAGTAGCGTAGAAAACTAAAGGTTGTGGTTGACTAGTAAGGTTAATAGCTTGCTGTAACATTTACAGTTTTCCACCTCACTGCGTTAGACATACTGCAAACTCTAAGTAACATGAGATTAGAACTGACTGCTTGGCAATCTAAATTTTTGCCACTTTTCACCTGGGTTCAGGAATGTAGAAGAACTCAAGTTCCCTTGGGTAGGTGTTGTGCATAAAGGTTTAAAAAGTTATTACCTTTCATTTTATCAGCAGTATTACTGAACTGAGACTCCTCTTTCCCTTTTCTAACATACTTACGCATTTGCTCAGTTTTCTAGGCATACAGTGACAGTTCAGCACAGCTTGCTAAATAGATATTGTTTTCCAAGCACGTCACAGTCAAAAGAATACCTGTTTGGAAAAAAAATTACCTCTTTGTGATGCCCCTATAGAAATCCATTTTTGTAATGAGATCATTTGTTAGTTGGTTTATATAAGTAAGTTTAAATCAATAAAAAAAAACAGATATATGACAATATAATTGAATGCTCTTACAAACAGGATATTCCTTATTAACATGGGTTACATCAGTGGTTCCCAAACTTTTTAGGTTCAAGGCGCCCTTAGTATTTCAATATTTTTCCAAGGCACCCCAAGTCAAAATTTCTAGGTTGTATATCTGTACAGCGCTGCAGCATTTACTGGCGCTATAGTGTAATGTACAGTGTTGGTGTTTAAATGGGTGCTTGTATATAGTTTTAGTGTTTTAATACAGGGGTGTCTTTGTATATCATGTTTGCATTTGATTGCAGGGGTGTGTTTGTATGTTATGCTGGTGTATGACTGCTTGGATATATGCACATACACTGCTACATACATACATATTATAGTATATAATAGTATATACATACTTACACAGATATACAAACACAAGTTAATATAGACACAACACATACACACATATAGATACACACCAACACATCCACACACTGACACATACACACACCTTAACACACGCATACACCAACATATACACACGCACGCACCCTGACACACACAAACATTGATACATGGACACACCATGATACAGATACACACACTGACAAAAAAAAACACACTGAACATACACAGATGCATATCCTGACACACAGATGTGTGCACACACACAGACACACACACTGACACAGAAGTACACTGACATATACACACACACACACAAATGCACACCCTGACATGCACACACACACACACACACACACACAGATGCACAACCTGACACACACGCAGATGCATAACCTGATACACACAGATGCACAACCTCACACACACATATGCACACCCTGACACACACAGATGCACACCCTGACACATTTGCACTCCTACTCACACACACAGATGCACACCCTGACGCACACAGATACATATCCTGACACACACACACACACTCATACACACACACAAACACACACATACTATTTGTGTTGGCTTACCATATGTGTCCAGGAGGGTGGCTTGAAGTACTGGCCGTGCCGCTGCTGGTGGGAGTAAGGGGGATGGAACAGCTCTGGAGTGCTCCTCTCCCCTCATGCTGTGGCTGCCTCCTCTCCCTCCCACTCTGTCTCCTTGCATGATATTGGGAGGAAGTGAAAGGCTGTCACCTCCTTCAGGCCAGCTAACATTACAGGGGCTCGTTAAATCAGTTTAATTGTAGATATTGTTCATAAACTTATCCCCACACTAAGATCTGATGATTTCTATAGAATCCCGTGTAAGTCTAAATTCCAATATAGTGCAAGGAAGGCAAAGTCCCTGGTGCTATACTTGGTTTTGCTCAACTAAATGGTTACAACAGAAAAGAAATTGGCTTTGATGTTCAGGTATGCACAAATGTGGGACAGGTAGATAGGTACTTGTAAATATATAAATAAAAGTCATTTTGTTTTGTATCCTCCAACACAGGCAAAAAAAATATGAAATCAGAGACTTCATTAATTGATATACAAAATGAGTAATCTGTTTTTTTTAACTAGGAATAGGTTGGCCAAACTTGATGTGAATTAAAAGTTAGAACAGCTGAACATGTCTACAGTATTAGATTAGAAGAAGAAAGACAAGCTACAGTGTCAAGGCAATGTAACGTATGTATGAGGATATTTGTTTTTCATATTTGTTTCAAATAATAAAGAAATATAGATTGGACCTAGAGGTGGAAATCTACAAAAAAAATACTTATTGAAAAACATAATGTATAAGACCTTCACCTTATAGGCTGAAGCCCATAATGGTCTCCATTTGGACATGGACCTCCAAATGGAGACATTTAAAAAAAAACTGATAAATCAGGGATATGTTGGTTTGTTAACTGCTTTTTACTGCAATTTGGTTTTATTATTTTTTATAATTGCTGATTGGAGATATAATAATACTGCTCTAAGATGTTCCCCGACTGTACTCAACAACTTTACACGTAACTATAATAACTTTTTAGTACCTGAAATGGTGTTTCATTTTCGATCTGCAAGTCTGAAATATAATTTAGAGGGGACTTAAAAATGAGAAAGAAGAATCACAATTTACACATTTTTTATTGGTATAAATGTCATATGTGGTAAAGAAAGAAAGAAAAGAAAAGAAAATTGCATTTTTTTTCTCTTGAGTTGTTACATTGTATTTATATGAACAATATTTTCTGGTTAATAAATCCTGCTACAACAATCCTGTGTTTATTGTACGATTTCTTGCAGACTGCGCTGTATACAGTACAGAAAAGAAAAAATGTAAATGTATTAGACTTTTAATTTCATCAGTGTATATTAACAGTATTTGTATACAATGTTGAACTTTATATTGCAATGTTTGGTATCTCATTATTTGTCGGTCAGAATTGCATTATTCTCTTTTGCAGAGATCCAGACATGTGAGGTTAACTTTTTGATCTCAATGAGAAGATGATGGGCCCTGATCAATAAGCTTTCCATTTTAGTCTTACCATGGAGTTTGCTTCTCTTAAGCTTAAAGGCATTTAGTCTTATTCTGAATGGTGTGGTTTTCTGATATTTGGGAATCATAAATCAATTTTTTAACCACGAGGTCTACCATCCATTATTTGTACTGAGAGGTAAATTTGTATTTTATTTCATTGCTCTGGTTTTGGTGGGTATTAGTTATCCTAGTCCTGGGGGAGTATTTAATTCTCTATACTACCCAGTAATCCCCATAACATATCCCTGGAAAGTTGAATCTTAGTGACCTTCTTATTAGGTTGTTGGGATGTGTGAGCTACATATATGTATATAAATATAAGTATATAAATACACACACACACAAAGCGTGTTTATGATAATTAAATGGACATTATAGTCACCAAAACAACTTTAGCTTAATGAAGCAGTTTTGGTGTATAGATCATGCCCCTGCAGTCTCACTGCTAAATTCTCTGCCATTTAGGAGTAAGATCACTTTGTTTTTACACCCTAGCCACACCTCCCTGCATTGAACTTACATAGCTTTTATAACACTTCCTGTAAAGAGTAATCTAATGTGTACACTTTTTTGCCAATTCTGTTTAATTTAGAATGTATTATCTCGTGCTCTGTTAAGAGCTTGCTATACCCTGCAGAAACCTTCTGTGGGTAATTAAATTTCAATTTACAGGGAAGGGGATAAAAACCTTTTTAATAAGTTATATCTGATTAACATTAAACCATTTGTTTTTTGTGAGTCACAGCCAGGATAGGTGTGGTTATGGCTGCATAAACAGAAACAAAGGTGATTTAACTCCGAAATGGCAGAGAATTGAGCAGTGACGCTACAGTGATTTTTTTTTAATTACATGATTTATACACCAAAACTGCTTTATTATTGCAAAAGTTGTGTTGGTGACCATAAGGTCCCTTTAAGTTAATTTAGCTGGGAAGAGGGCCCCTGCTTTGTAATAGCATTGGTGTGTTGTTTTTTTTAATGTTGAGAAAGAATCATTTTATAGATCGAAAACACATTCAGTTTTTCTTTAGTTTTGTGGAGGTTTGTTTCTCCTTTAGTTCAGGTTTATGGACTGTGTTTTACTTTTTGACTTTATGCACATATCTGGTCTGATTATGCCTTGTGTACTATTTCCTAAATAAACCAACACAAGCAAGAAATTGTTCCCCGTGTATTTATTGGATACTATTTGAGTGCTGTTTGATGCATTGCCGTTTTTGGATCACATGCGTAATTAGGTTAGAATGGAGGGAAAGAAGAGTCTCAGTTCAGTAATACTGCTGATAAAATGAAACCTTTATGCACAACACCTACCCAGGGGAGCTTATATTATATTCAATTTTGCCAGCAAACACAACAGCAAACACAACACTGTTTCATTTGTTATGATTGTCTTTCTTCAGGCATACAAGTTAGTGGAGATAAAAAATCACTACCAAACAAGTTTAAATTCACAATTTACTACATAAATCAGATGAACTATTACAATTACCATTTGTGTTTGTTTATTTATTTATACAATTTCAGGATATTTTGCAGTGTTGATATGAGGTTTGTGAAAAATGCTTTTAGTATGTCATGTCAATTAATTAATTGAGGAAGGACAGCAATGAATTACTGAGCTTGGCCGAAAAGTAAAAGGGCTTAGGGAAAACTGTGCACAAAACAGGGAATTGTGGAGAATAGGCAAGGGAATTGGCATGTGTCAACTGAGTTGACAAGAAAACTGCACATGTAGAATAAAATAATTAAAGTGGAAAATCTCTTGATCTAAGCTTTTTTTCCATCTTGGCTATTTTGCCTTAACTTTTCAAATTCCCAGTTTAGTGAATTATTTTTAGGTATTATTTTCATATATCTTCCACATTTCCATGGGGCTAATAAACACATTGATATTAAAATATGCAAGTTATCTGCAGAATGTGTCTGGATTACAAGGTCTCTATTTGGTATCTACGCTATTTAGACTATTTAAATAAATTTGGAATAGCAGACACATGCAAAGGATTGGCCTGCAGTTGTGGGGGGGAGGGGGTGGCATAGTCCTCTATTTAAAACCACTACTCCTTCGGTCTCGTTCGTACCTTAGCTTTGCATGACGCCTCTCTATTTCGTTTGTTTTTGTTCACTTTTGTATTTTCTTCATGAAAGCCCCTTTGGTCGAACTGTGCTTTTGTGCTGTTCCTCTCCTTGTGGGTTTGGTTTGTGTGTTTTAGTTTGTCCCCTAGTGGTGGTTTTTGTTATCGCTCGCAAAAAAAAAAATACTACTTTTAACGTACAGGTTCTCATCACTTAATAAATAGAAAAAAAACAAAAATCCTTACAGTGGTTTATAATTTCTGGGGTTAGGGTGTTCTTCCTTTGGTTGTTTTTTCTTACTCATCTGGTGTTTTGTTCCTGCTTTCTCTCATGCTCCTCTGGTTTTCTGTTCGCTGCTTTGCTCTTTCATGTTCAGGTTTGGGTTTCCTTTTACCCCCATGGCTTTGTCTAATCTGTGTTCTTTTTCAGGTTTAGTACGCTACTTCGCTGGGCTGCGTTTTTGCCCTCCTTATTTCTCGTGCTACTCTACCTCCCTGAAGGTACATTTTCTGTGTTTCTTTTCTGTTCTGGGGTCAACGCTCTGGCCTATACAGGCCCCGGGTGGCCATACACCAATTAGCATTCTATTACCTATTTCCAGGCACTCTCTGTACGGCCTGACCACCTGGTCTCCGACGTGCTTACTCCGCACTCCAGATACGGTCTGCCTTACGTTGCTGCCTCATACCCCCACTACGATTTCGTTACACGTTCCCCAGGTATGTCCTGTCTCGCACTTCACTACCCCTCCTAGTCTAGAAGCGGCTGGCTGTCAGGGTCTTAGGCATCCAATAGTGGTAATCTACCCTGGTTTTCTTCGCCTTAGGTTAGTGGTACCGCAATGCCAACACAATGCCTCATACACTGAGGTACTACGCCCCTGGGGTCAAATCATAGTTAGGACCTCACCTGTCACTCCCATTCTATCTTTTGTTACACGTCACCAAGAGCCCTACACCCCGCCACAATGTTTGGTGGCCACGTTACCCCCTCACGCCAAAGCATAGATAGAGCCTCTTTCGCCGCTTGGCACCTAACAGGGCCTCACCTGTCACCAACCTAGTTTAATTGTTTCGCTGCCTTGTGGCACTAGCTAGCTAGCCAGCTCACAGTGGTCCTACATCTACATTGGTCCTTTTTCTTCCTCTAATTTGTCGCTTCTTTCTTTTTAGCATGGCTCAAATACCAGAAGGTGTCGAGATTCAGCTACACCTACCTCCTTCAGATCCTGGTCTATTTCTTGCCTCACGGCGGAACTTCGGAGACATCAGATCCCATTCCCAGCATCCGCTAGGAAAGATGAACTGTTCAAATTGCTGTATACCTCCTTAGCCCATGCGGACGCAAGAGAAGGTCCAAGTGGTGCTGACCTCTCTGATGTGCACTCCATGTTTTCTTCCCTCGTGGCATCCATGGGGCAGATCAACCAGAGGTTGGACAGACTGGAAACTGCCCCTCGGGCTGAGTCGCCGGCCAGTCTTCCCGCTCCAGTTCTGGAGGAACCATCCGTGGCTAGCCAGGGTAATTTGTTGTATAGTGTTGATACCCCTCTGGATGTCGACCCAGTTCACATGGTTCAGGCCAATATTAAGAAGGATATCTTGGATGGCAAGGACGTAAACCTATGGGGATTTGTCAGTCATGATCAAGGCCCGGGACACTCTGTCCCAGAGTTTGTTCTGGCGTTTGGGCTATTCAGAGATGTTTTGTGCTTGGTCTACCCTGCTATGAGGCAGGAGTTGGACCTTTACATGCACAAGCTGGTGGACTTGGGCTACAAATACGGCGGTACATCCTTTTATGACTACCACAAGTCCTTCTCCGCCAAGGTGTCTGCAACTTTCACTCAGTTTGGTGCCAGGTTGAATTGGAGTAAACTGGACACAGAACTGTTCTGCAGACACTTCGTGGGTTTAAGGACCACAGCTTGTGCTGTTTGCTCCTCCATATCACATTCCACGAACCTTTGTCCCAATACGGTCGAGGTCTCTTCTGGCCTTGTTGGTCCATCCCCTTCTGACAAGGTCATCAAGGACAAACTGGGTCACCCCATACTCTTCCTGGGGAAGTCACAGGTCTGTAATAATTTTAATGCTGGTACCTGTAGTTTTAGCGCATGTAGGCTTCTGCACGTTTGTTCCAAGTGCTTCTGGGCTCATGCAAAAACTATATGCCCTAATAAATTGTATCCCAAACCCTACTTGACCTCTGTTAATATGTCCGCCTTATCAGCCATGTTGTCTTCTCACCCATCTAGGCACTTGGTTGATTTCTTAGTCTCTGGTTTTTCCAAGGGTTTTCATACAAGCATCATACATATGCTGTCAGGTATCTTTGAGTGTAAAAACCTGCAATAAACACTGGCACACCCAGAGGTGGTTGATTCTCTCATATGACAGGAGGTCGCAGGGGGCTTCCTTTTAGGTCCTTTCCAAGCTCCACCTTTTACTTCATGGAGGACTAACCCTATTGGTATTGTGACCGGTAAGATCTCCATGAAACAGAGGTTTATAGCTGATCTCTCCGTCACCTAATTTGGCAGCAAATCCTAGTTTGAATTCCCTCATTCCATCCGAGGAATTTTCGCTACAATATTTCACGATTGGCAATGCCATTTCGGCCATCCTTAAAGCTGGGGTGGGCGCTTGGCTTAGTAAAATGGATATTGTCAATGCTTTTAAGCTTTTGACCAATAAACCCTACTCTCTGGCATTTGCACGATGTTAAATGGTATAATTTTTTTTTCCCGCTTACTTTCGGTTTGAAAAGTAGCCCGAAACATCTTTGCAGAGACCCCGTGTTGGTTACTCCTTAATGTTAATAGGTGTCCCGCAGTCATCCACTACCTGGACGACTTCCTTATGATTGAGGAGAACACATCTCCCTCCCCCGTTCTGGAGGAAGCCATTGCCCTTTTCGAGTTATTGGATGTACTGGTATCTCCCAACAAAACGGAAGGTCCAGACACCTTCATTACTTTTCTGGGTATTCAGCTTGATTCTGTTACCATGCAGGCCAGTCTGCCCAAAGAAAAGATAGGTATATTCGCACCAGGTCTTGCTGCCGGAGGGAATTACAATCTTTGCTGGGGTCCTTGAATTTTGCACTGAGGATTATCCCTCAGGGTAGGGCATTTATATCTCGGCTGACTTCCCTGTTTCCCGATCTATCTCATGATGAGAGCCGGATCACACTCGATGACCAAGCCACAGCGGATCTGCTCATGTGGAGGAGGTTCTTGCTCTCCTGGAACGGGAAAAGTATGTTCCTTCCTGAAATTTCAGAGGCATCACCCACGATATGGATGGATGCGGCAGCCACTACTGGCTTCTCTGCCATTTACGGTTCTGAATGGCTTTGAGCATTGAGGGTTTTTCCACTTCCTCTGCTCTTTTTAAAATTTACCTGATTGTTGCAGCAGTTGTGGCTTGTGGTTGGGTGTGGTCATGTAGTCCGGTTCACTGTTTCTCAGACAACCAGGCCACGTGCCACATCATTCATAAAGGGCGTTCTTCATCTCTTGTTATTATGAGGTTCCTCGGGAAATTGACACGGTTGGCGGCTAGTCATCATTTCTTTCTGACCTGTATTCATGTACTGGGTGTTACGAATATTGCTGCTGACAGGCTGTCTCGATTTCAATTTCAGGCCTTCCACACAGCTCAGCCTACGGCCTCCCCCATTGCCACTGCCGACCTTCAGGAGCTGATCATGGACTGACTGCCTTGTTGTCTCACGGCTGTCACCTTGCCCAACTGTCTCTTTCTGCTAACACATGCAGGGCTTATGACAGGGCTTTCTCCTTGTTTAAGAGGTTTTTATTAGAATATGATGTTACTGACTCTTTTACTATGTCGACTGTGTGGTATGTTTTGCTTCCTTTTACCAGCTCAAACTTGCACTATCCAATAGTACCATCAAACACAAACATAGCTTCATGTCTTCATACCAGATCAAATCCATACTTAGAGGCATTCAGAAAACCGGACACGCCCCAACACATAGAAGATTACCCATTGATAGCCAATTATTTCATTCTCTTTCAGACCCATTAGATGCTGGTCCTTTTGATCCTCGCACCGTCCCAGTAATTAAAACTGCAATATACCTGGATTTCTACGGCTTTCTTAGACCCCGAAAATTAACCACAACTACCACGACCAACCTACAATATTGTCTCAGGAGGTCTCACCTAGCTAACTTGAGAGACTATTATGTACTTACCCTTCCACACACTAATACAACACAGGATGGACAAAACGTTAACATAACTTATTATCTGACACATAACAAATGGTGCCCGGTTAAGATCCTAGATTCCTTTTTACTGACTCTTAATATCCAAGCCTCCCAACCACTGTTAATTTTACATGGGGCGGTCCTTACTACAACTAAATTCATGACTTACATCAGATCATTAATCACGAGGCTAGGTCTTAACCCATCTGACTATTCTGGCCACTCTTTCAGTGTAGGGTCTACTTCCTAAGCCTCTAGCAAGAACATACCTGTACATATAATCAAAACACTAGGTTGTTGGAGGTCCTCCGCATACTCCCTGTACATACCACGACCGGTACAAGAACTCAGACTTTTTATACTATGTTCATGTAATTTATGCTCTTCCCTTCATTGATTGTAATAAATTCTAGCCTATATCTGTTTTTGCCCTCTTTATTTACAGACCTACCGCTACATCGGTTACAGCACACCACAACCGACTTTTCCTCTTTTCCTCTACACTTTGCTACACCCTGTTACTCTCCTTACATTCTTGATTTGGCTTTTATGCCCCTAACACAATTGCAAAGGCTTGGCCTGCAGTTGTGGGAGGGACATGGCCCTCTATTTAAACCCACTACTCACCTCCCTCTGGCTCGTTCGTACCTTAGTGTTGCATGACTCCAGCCTCCTCTCCCTTTTTATACCTTTTCTTTACACCTTATTGGGTGAGCCCTTTTTATTTACAGGCCTACCGCTACATTGGTTCCGGCACACCAGAACCGACTTTTCCTCTTCTTACACTTTGCTTCACCTTGTAAGTCTTCTTACACTCTTGATTTGGCTTTTATGCCCCTAACACAAATATAGAGATTAAAAAAATATGCTAAAAGCGACACAGTCACCATCTGTAGAATTTGCAAATACCCCCAATGATGATATGGCTGCTGGTATCTAATGGCAGGCAGGGAGTGACAGGTAAAGGCACTAGGGGAGGGAGGGTTTAGTGGCAGGTAAAGGCAGAGGCAGGTAAAGGCACTGGGAGTACTTCCGCGCCAGGAGCCAATATCACTGCTGTACTCTCAAGCCTGTCACACACGGTAGCTCTGACCAGAGTTTAGAAAAGTCAGGCGGAGGAAATATATTTAGACAAAGTAGTCCCTACTTTGTCGCTACAAATCTTGTGAATAGGTTGGAATTTCAGTGAAATTCCAACAGAGTCAAAATAAGTATTTCATAAAGATTCTCTTTTTTTTTTTTTGCAGGAGGATAGGGGGAGGGGGGAGAATTTGACACTGTTGGTTTAACATTTATCAAAATTCTTTGAAATCAGGCATTCCAAACAACTTTTGAATTATAAAATGACCAATTTGTAAATAAACAGCTACAACACTAGTTTGTCCTCGGAGTGCCCACTTCCTTGGCGTTGTGGTTAAGCACAGAGGACATTTGTATATCATTGATTTATAGCACTAATTTGGATAGAAGGTGTGCCCTATTTATTTGGTTTAAATATATAAACGTGAGTGATAAAAATGACAGCTTGCAGTGCCAATTAGGGGTAGCACTTACCTAATTCTTACGTGAATCAGTAAAGCAGCAACTAAGATTCCATTGTTTAAACTGTTAAAAAATATATAAAACGATACCAAAATATGGATAAATAAATGTGTGGAATTGTCCAGACTAAGGCACATTTCACTTTGGGCCAGCACAAGATGAGCAATATACCTTTTGAAATACATGTTGACTACATTTGTCTAAGGCTACTGTACCATTTGTGGCTTTTCTGTTCTATTTTCTTTTCAGAGGTACTCATGGAAGCAAGCCAAGAGATGCAGTGTACCTCCTTAACGGCACATTTTCTATCCAGATTAGAGAGGGTATATAGGTTCTATCTAATATGAGTGCAGAGAATGAACAATTTACATAGAATATGAATCTTATAATTGTACTGAGTTGCACTAGATTTGGTCTTTTTCTCTTTTCTATGTTTGGGTCCATCTAATTATATATGCCTTTCATTTGTTGAGGGCTTTTATTCTAGTATATTATTATTCAAGGACCACTACATATTGATTTTTTTTTTAAATTAATTACTGTTAAGTAAAAATACCCCAAATGAATCCATTCATGCATTTTCATGCATGTATTCATTGAGGGTATATTTTAAAAGAGCTTGCAAAAGCTGCTGTTCTTATGGACAGCAGCCATTGCAAGCCCACCCCATTTCACTGGAAGAGACTAATACTATCCTCACGAGAAATAAACCTATCAGAGTCTTCTCATAAAAATCTGCACTTTTTAAAACTGGGGTTAAAAGAGGATACTCCTCGCCCACAAAGCATTTCAGCAAGCTGAAGTGCTTTATGGGTGTGGAATGGTACTTTAAGTGCTCTACTTTTAATTGCAGTGTTATTTTATCACTTCAATTTGTATATTTAGAAAAAATAAAAAGATATGCTAACAAGTAGATCTAAGTGGTTGGAGCCATTTTGCTTATATTATATTTTATGCTTATGGTATTCATCATCAGGAAATTTACAAACAAAATGCCTGCAAATCACAGATTCGGATCGTCTGCTGACATTACTTGTTCTCTTGTGTTATTTTAATTACCACAACTTTCACCTAGATTTTCAAAAATAGTGATGTTTTTGAAAAATATCCACATTGAAATTCAAGTCTCGATTAAAGTTATACTTCCTATAGCTCACTTAGATGAAAGCAAATATTTTTCTATTTGCATTGTTGTAAATGCCATTCTAGAGAGCTCTGACTCTATGCGTTACAGTCCTGTAGTTTATCACTACCGATCTTTAGGCATGCAAATTGATTGCTATGATATAAAGAATGTATTATTTAACATGGATGCAAGTATGCATTTAAGGGTTGAGGATATGTGTATCTGTCCTCCATATCTGAAGTAGATCAGTTTGGAGAATGCTGCAGATGCACTTTACATTCCACTTCCTATGACCCCTGAATGGGTATTGTAAAGATACTGAAAGCACTTTGTGGCTGATGCAGTCATGGCTATTGATGATAATGCACTCATTATTAAATCTGAAGCAACAAGCATAGTCTCCGAAGAATCATATTGTAGATTAGTCCATAACAGATGACATCCCTGATAATTGCCACAATTTTGTAAAGAAAAAAACATCACAGCATGGTATTAACATCCTTATTAATATGTAATGCATTGTGTATCATTTAAAGTTTACATGAAAATCATGGAGTTAATCGACTAACATAGCAACTTTCATTTACACAATAAATTGGTTAAACTTTCTAGTGATTGATGAGTTATGTGGAAGTTATTTTGTATTTGCCAAAGTCTGTGTAGCAAAGTTATTTGACCTGCTTGTATCTAGAAGAGATTTGATGACGAATGACATGTTTCAACACACAGAGATAGAATCTAATAATAGCCATGTCCCTTTCTCACACATTTCTCTATTTTATCTATTGGTCTATATTTATTTTTATAAAACAGATTCAGCCAAGCTAACAAGCTAATAATCTTGATCCACAAGTCAGTTATCATTTCCTTGTTCTGAATCTGTAACGTGAACTGGTATTTTGACAAGACAACTTATTATCTTACTCCTTTGCTGTCTCAACTGGCACCAAAGAACGGTATGTATGCTAAGATTAAAGATTAGACAGACAGGTACATCTATCCACATACTTGCCTTGTCAATCAATGTTGGGGTATTGCCCTATGACATAATACAATGACATATAATGATATCCAGCAACTTTGAAGTTACAAGACAAAGGTTATTGTGCTCATTGTTAGAGTTTTCATTTATCACATATTACCGGGATACTGGTTATTAATCTTATTTGATTGGAACCCATACTGTGTACATGGCAGTAGCTTGCTGACTTATTCTTCAGTTTTAAAATTACCTCTTTGGTCAATCCTTCAACTATTTTGTAATATATTATACAATTTGTTCTACAAAATTCCGTAATTTTCCTATATCTAAGGGGGTTGACAATTTCTTAATAATTCTTATATCAAAGTTTTTTTTTTTTTTATCCTATTAGCAAAGGCAGTGCGGCTGAAGTAACAAAAGGATTGTGGCCAGTTGCCTAAGACCCTATATAGTTAATGTACTAGTTTAATCCTCTGGAAACTTATGCCTTGTTTCCACTGAGCAGTAGGGTTCGGGTCGCTACGGTTCGGAAGGGTTAGAATGGTCCAGCCTATTCAGGTGAGCGTTTCCACTGCAAGACGGATCGCCAGGGAGCATGCAGGGTTTAGACCAAATGCCTAGCGTGTCATTTGTCGTGAGCATTGACGTTTTCATGGACTATATACAGTGACGCCAGTAGCTCCGGCTTAACTGTACTGTACCATTTCCTATAGATCTTCATCTGAAGGGTGCCCAGGAATGGCGCAGTTTGGTTCGGTTGTATGGGCCACTTTCATAATGGAAACACTCAAAATAGCATACCAGACTTTACCAACCCGAAGCGCTCAGTGGAAACAGGCATTAGTGAAATAGCATGAAGATCCAATTTAGCATCATTAACACAGGCTACACCTCTAGAGGGGCCAGCAATATCCCCCTGTTCTTTGATACATACAAATATGAATGTATGTTATTCTGCCACAAAGTAAATTGTTAGCTCTATTTAAACTGTATGTCTATGTACCTTTACCTCTGTATCCTATCTGTCACCTAATACTCAGGATCAGTCTTAGCTCGTCATGTTCCACCAAATCACTATTATTGAGTATAATTTAATGGAAAGGAGAAAATATTTCCCATTTATTTTTCAATTCTAAAAGTTACATACAAAATACCTGCATTAAGTCAAAAGTAGGTTTATGAGTAAATAAACAATGTTTATGCTAATTCATTACTCATTATTTTAGACATTAAAAAAATATATACAAATACTCACAGACACAATTAAACATTTGTACATACACACACAGTCAGACAGGCATGATAAAGGCTATTTATGAGTTAATATGTTGTGTCTCCAGTATACCTGCTAGTTTCAGAAGAACCACCACCTCATGCTTTTGTGGAAACCCATACATTCACAGACACACTCAGACAATAACAAACACTCCAACATAAGCATGCACTCAAGCCACTCATGCAAACATTTTCTAAAGAAAACTATAACATTCTGTGAGACTTGAAATTGCTGTTTAGTGAATGAGCGAGTGTGCTGGATTGTGTATGTTGTATGCATTAGCCCCAGCAGCACCCTATAATGTATGTTCAGGTGAGTGCAACCTCTTGGTTTCAAATATATATTTAAAAGTCCAGGCCAACTCCCCGGTTTTGCACCATCAGAGTCCCATGAGGAAGCATTTCCCAAGTAAGTGGATTAATCTCAAAAGAGCAGGTATTAGGCTGGTAGAGTAGGACCTGCCAAGAATGGAGTACATTGATGTTGTGACAGCCTTATGCAATATATGATCATATACTGTAACTGAACACCAATTATTTTTTGCCTAGGTGAGGTGTTTTTAAATAAAGCTATTACATTCTGTGAGATGTGAAATTGCTGTTTAGCGAATAAGCAAGTGCGCTGGATCTTGTATCTTCCTTGGCTGACATAATAAGATGTGATGATCTCAGCCAATCACAATGCTTTCCCATAGGAAAGCATTGGATTGCCTGAGATTGTGAATTTTGATGATCTCAGCCAAGGAGGTGGGCCGGGGGGCAGTGCCAAATGCCGTCATGGCTAATCAGCATCTCCTCATAGAGATGCATTGAATCAATGCATTTTTATGAGAAAGGCTCAGTGTCTCAATGCAGAGGGTGGAAAAACACTTTGTGCAGCACTGCCCTAGGAGGCATCTCTAGTAGCCATCTGAGGAGTGCACCACTGGAGGTGTTGCTAGGCTGGAATGTAAACACTGCATTTTCTCACAAAGACAGTGTTTAAAGCAAAAAGCCTGCAGGGACATGCTATGCTCACCAAAACAACTACAATAAGCTGCAGTTGTTCTGGTGTCTATAGTGTCATATTAATATTTTAATTGAGATATTCCAGTTAGGATGTAAAATATTTTAATTGATATAGTCCAGTTAGGATGTAAACCTAAAATACTGTTTCTGATTATTGTTTAACACTTCTTATAATGAGATAATGGAAAATTTATTCATACTTACCGTAATTTTCTTTTCCTGGTCATATGCCATGGCAGCACAACATTGGGTAGCTCCTCCCTATCCCCATTGGACAGGAATAATAATTAAGCCGTATAAGTACCACCTCCTACCCCTCCTTCCCCAGTCATGTTTTCCAGCAATAGCCCGGGTGGGACCCTTGTGCTGCCATGGCATATGACCAGGAAAAGAAAATTACGGTAAGTATGAATAAATTTTCCATTTTCCTGGCCATATCCATGGCAGCACAACATTGGGTAATACCCAAGCAATAAACCAGGGAGGGAAAGAGACACAGACTCCAAAATTTTGAATGCAAAGTGTATTAACACCACAACAGGTGAAAAAATATAAATCAGGTATCGGATACAGACAGAACTGATTTAGCAAATTGATCAGATATACCTGCTCTAACATCAATTTGGTAGCTCTTAATGAAAGTGTTAGAGGAAGACCATGTAGCTGCTTTACAAATGAGTTCAGGAGAAACATTAGCAGCAGCTGCCCAGGAAGATGAGAGAGCCCTTAAGACCCACAGGGACCGGATATCCAGCAGATTGATAAGCCAAAATAATAGCTGCTACTATCCACCTGCTAATGGTAGATTTGGGAGCTTGTGAGCCCTTTTTACAGCCGCCATGAAGGACGAAAAGACTGTGAGAAGTACGCCAAGCAGAAATCCTATTAATATATATCTGGAGGCATCTTACTAGATCCAGAGAAGATAGGTTAGTAGCATTCTCCATTTCTAGGGAGTCAGACCTCAGAGATGGAAGAACAATATCCTCGTTGATGTGAAAGGAGGAGGTGACTTTAGGTCGAAATTCGGGAACCGTACGGAGGACAACTCTGTCTTTGTGAAAGACCGTAAAAGGCTCCTTAATGGATAGAGCGTGGAGCTCAGAAACCCTCCTGCCGGAAGCTAGGGCAATCAGCAAAGCAGTCTTAATAGAGAGAGCATGAAGAGGAACTGTCTCAAATGGTTCAAAAGGTTCCAACTTTAAGGCATTCAAGACCAAAGGGAGATTCCAAGATAGAACAAATGGTTTAATAGGAGGTTTTATCTGAAGGACTCCTTTGATGAATCTGATGACCTCCGCGTCCAGTGCCCATCGATGATTGGTTAGAGCGGACAAGGCTGAGACGTGCACCTTGAGAGTGTTATAGCTCAGCCCTTTAGTAAGCCCAGACTGCAGAAACTCCAAAATATTAGAGGAGGAAGGATCTTGAATATTAAAGTTCCTGTGAAGGGCCCAGTCAGAGAAAACTTCCCACACTCTATAATAAGTGGCCGAAGTGGAATGCTTACGTGCCTTCAGCATAGTGCCTATAACGTCCTGGGAGAATCCTTTACTCAAAAGCCGGTTCCTTTCAGTCTCCAAGCCATGAGATTGAGAGAGACCAGATTTGGATGAAACACAGGACCTTGGAACAGAAGATCCGGAGTTCTGGGGAGTGGGAGAGGAGGTTCCACCAAAAGACTTTGAAGCAGAGGAAACCAGGGTCTTCGAGGCCAATAAGGCGCAATCAGGATGAGAGACACCTGCTCTGTTCTCATCTTCCTCAGAAGCGGGAGAATTAGTGGAAATGGGGGAAAAGCATAGCCCATCCTGAACCTCCAGGGGCTTGATAAAGCATCCCTCCCCAGTGCTAGGTGGTCGTCTTCTTTCGTGAAGAAAAGCTCTACTTTCCTGTTGGCCCGAGTGGCTAGAAGGTCTACTTGAGGGAGACCCCATTTGTCCACAATCAAGCGGAATACTCTGTCCGAGAGGCACCATTCCCCCGGATCTATCCTGGATCTGCTGAGAAAATCCGCCAGATGATTCAGTTTCCCTGGTAGATGGATGGCAGTAAGGCCCGCCAGGTTTCTCTGAGTCCACCACATCAGGCGATTCATGATTTCCATCATCTTGCAGCTCCTGGTACCCCCTTGGCTTCTGATGAAAAATCAATTGCTAGACGCATATCTCTTAGGTCCTCCACAATGGAAGAACGGCTTCTGCCACTCCTGATGTCCCCTTCCAGTTCCTGTATCCAAACCTTCATAGCTCTTGTAACTGACGTGAGAGCAACAGCAGGGTGGAGACTCGTGCCTGAGGCTACATAGGATTTGGAAAGGTAGTATTCCATCTTACGATCCATAGGATCCCTGAAGGAACCTGCATCGTCTACAGGAAGGGTAGTGTGCTTGGCTAGTCTGACCACTGCAGCATCAACTTTAGGTGGAAAATCCCATGTTTCAGCATCTTTGGAATGAAACGGATATAATCTGGAGAACTTCCCTTTTGCAGATGATCTCCGGTCAGACCTGGACCATTCTTCTTTAATAAGGTCACTAATTGTGGCATGCACAGGGAAAGCCGCTCTTTTTCTTCTAAGATCAGAGAAATAGCGGTTAGATGTAGATGGTTCCTCCTCTGAGGGTTCTTTCAAGGTAAGGGTTTCTCTGACCCGGGCAATTAAATGATCCACCTCCGCAGGTACCAGGAAGTCAGGATCAGGGATAGCATCCTCCTCCGAGGAAAAAGCTAGGTCTCTCAGAGAAGCTGAATCCATTAACTCTTCTTCAGAGTTTCCTGGAGATAAATCTGAGGGCTCAGAATATCTAGGTCGCTTGTGGGTCTTACCACCCTCTCTTATGCCCTGGGCAACTGCATGCTTGATAAGCTGCATAAAGTCCGGTGTTGAATGAGAAGGGCCAGCAGCTGCTGAGAGACAATCTGAACAGAGACGTTTCCCTTCTATGGCTCTGTTATCACAGGATATACACAGCGTCCTTTTGGGCGACTTCCCCTTGGACGATCCTGAAGTCTTTGTACTTTTAGCACTGAAATACAACAAACGTGCTCATTAGTACATTACCTCTCTTTTTTTTTTTTTTTTTTAAAAGGATGGCTTACCTATATTGCTTAGATTGTGACCTATTGTGATGAGAAGAATCCGATTCCCTGGATCCTGAGCGAGAATCCATCTATAAGGAATAGATGGAACAGCGAAACTAATACCAAGAAGAAATATATATAAAAAATAAAATAGGAGAAAAACTTACTTCGATGCTTGAGAAGGAAAAAGGAACCTGGAAAGGCGAAGAACCAACAGAATGGTGCAGAAAAAACTTTCCTGGAGGAAGAAACTCAACCTACCCCGAAAAAAGAGGTCTGGCGCTTTAAGAAGGGCATCTGACGTCATCGCGCATGCGCGAATTAGCGAAAAAACGCGCGAACGGCCCAAATGAATGGATTTTGCGCGCGAACGTGCTAATTCGTAAATCGCGTTCGCGCGCTTATTCAAACAAAGCCGCGCGAACGCTCAGAAACAACCGAACGCCGCGCATGCGTCCGGGAGCCCACGAATGCCGTGCAGGCGCCCGTGAGACTCCCGAACGCCGCGCAGGCGCACAGAAATTTCCCGAACGCCACGCAGGCGCCCTGGAACTCCTGAACGACGCGCAGGCGCACAGGAGCTCCCGAACGCCGTGCAGGCACTGCAGCTTCTGAGGGGGAACCCCAGCACAGAGAGATTACAGTTTCAATTACCTCTGTATCTTCAGAAGAATAATCTTACAGGTAGGAACCAAATCATGGAGACATTACCTTGATTCTGGGGGGAGAAAATCCAAGTCCGGAAACCAGCCATAATCCCATGTTATTCCACTTGCATTATTGCAAGAATTACAGGAAGGTAAAACCCCCGGTCACTAAAGGGGTTTTCTCCAGGGGGACACCTTTGCGCAGGGCCGTATACTGGAGACTTCCCAGGGGAGAGAGGGTGAATTCCCCAGGGGCTAGAGGAACTAATCCTCAGGTAAGCCATAAAGAAAATCTAATAGTCTGAAAAGACCGACATGTCCTAGGGATAGGACAGGAAAAAAAGACTGGGGAAGGAGGGGTAGGAGGTGGTACTTATACGGCTTAATTATTATTCCTGTCCAATGGGGATAGGGAGGAGCTACCCAATGTTGTGCTGCCATGGATATGGCCAGGAAAAAGAAATTATAAATTCGTTTGAGTATTGTACCCATGTTACATACCAAATTTCAAGCTGGAGAAGTTCTATAGAATATGTAAATATGAAATAAATATAAATAAAAATTATTTTCATAATATTTAACCATATACATTTCTAAAAAGAAAATAATATATATATATATATATATATATATATATATATATATATATATAGATGTATATCACAACGTAATACCACTCTCCCTGCAGTCTAACAGGCAGGGCTGTGGTGCCCTCCATAGGCTGTCTCCAACAGAACTTTAAATTGCTAATAGTATTTTATGTTTGTCTGGCTGAAATGTAATGAAGGGCAATAATAAAATAATGAAAGCAAAAAGAAGACTAGGATTTTTTTTATCTACGAAACTCAAGTACACATCTGTGTTGTTGTCCTGCCAAACAGGTAATGGTAAGGAATTAGTATCTAGGCTAAAAGGTATTTGTTTGTGAGGATGGGTAATTACTAGATTTGTGCAACTCCTGGGTCGTCTGAATTTAATAACTTTAAAACGACATATGGACGAATCACAAACGGACAATTGACGAACAATGAGTAAACGTTCTGTCCTTGATGCCAAAAAAAGATGATTGATGGAAAAAAGATAAGTGATGGCTAGAGGACAGACACTAAATGTTGATTTTATTCACAAATCAAGTGAGAAGTCACCAATAGAAGGAAAAAAAGAGTGAGCAGCAAAAATATCTAGATTTATGTATTATACATTCAATAAAATGAGGTATGTTGCAGACTTATCTAATGTATGATCATATACTGCAACAAAATCCCCATTATTCTTGCCTAAGTCCGTATTTTTTAAAACTATTATATTTTGGGAGAAATGAAGCTGGTGTTTAGTGTGTAGGTTAGTATACTGTATTTTGTATCAATTGGTCCCAGCAGCACACTTACAATGCATGCATATTTTTAGGTGAGTGCAGCCTTTGTGGTTTCATATATATATGCTCAGCTCCAGGCCTAATTTGAAAGCGTCCACTTGTGATTCTGCTACCTAAACCCCATTTGTGGGAACAAATTCCAGGTTGTGCCTCTTCCCTACCTTCTTTCCCTCACTTGTGACTTTCCCCTCATTCCTATATTGCAGCGGAAAAAGTCCCACAGCATGGTGGAATAAATATAACTTTTGATGCTGATAATGCAAGTCAAGATAACATTGCAGTACAATTGGATTAGTTATTTTTAATGACCATTATCTAATAATTGTATTATTTTTCTCACTAATGCTTTTGCAAAAAATGGTATACAATTTGCATCTGTTGTTCACCTCTATTTATAGCCTCCCAGAAATATTATGTATTAGAAGCTTTTTTGCAGGCCATACGCGCAGTTATTACTATCAATGATTTTGAAATTAAGAGACAGATGCAGTTTACTTGAGACTGCTCAGATTCAAGAACAATATTTCAACAAGTTACACAACGCATGGATATGGTTCATACTTTAACAAAGTGTATGTTGTTCTTTTATGGACTGGGGACGTGATTTTCATTTACATTTTGTATTTTCGGCTATACCTTGCTAAGGATCTGAAGCAATGAATGCAATATTCTAATCCAAATCCTACTGTATATATAATCATCTTTAATATATGAATCCTTTAATGAAGCAGTTTAAATTTAACTCCTTAAGGACCAGTGCCACCTGATGCTATAATAAAAATTCTTCCTATTCAAAAATGAAATGACCCACTCAATTAACGACTGCTGTGATCTAAAAAGCTGTCAAGGTTTAATTGGTATAAGATTCCATGCTGGCATGTAGGGACCAGATTGTGACAATAGCAAAGTGTAATACTTGTTCCTTGAGGAGTTAAAAAGCATTAAACTAAATTAAAATGATCTATTTAAAGCTTTAATGTGTTTTACATTTTAAAGTAATATAATCTTCTCAAATACTTTTTATTGAACTTTTGCAAATACATTTTTAAACAATAACCAAGGTAAGGAATACAGAATAAAAAAAGAAGGGAAGGGTTTTTCCATCCACAATAATACAAATATATAATGAACATAGAACACTATAAAAACATAAATACAAAATGCGTTATTACACAATTAAAGTAATAGCCAATAAATTTCAAAAATTTTTAATCCAAAGTTACATAAGCATTAAGCAAGAATATTGATATCAGCCATGCTCCCATTGTGCTTCTTAGACGTCATTACTCTGCGATATAAGATTGAGCATCTGTAGTCTCTATGGCAAGTCATTTATCACTTGATGAAGCAGGTCAGTTCCCACATTAGGTTACTAGATAAAAATGTACTTTCAGCTGCCACTTGCTCCATATGAAGAATGGGGCACTCTGCATATGCAACAGAGTATTGTCTTTTACTTTGGTTTTCATGGTAAAAGCAGGTATTTAATCAGCAATTAACAAAAAGGATAAAAATAGATCTATTAATAGATGTGTGATAAAACAGCACACATTATGAGGCTCCCAACAGCATAAATTAAAAAGCACATTTAGGTTTGTGTGTTAATATTGTCAAATGCCTTCTGCAACCTTTCAATTAATGACATGCCAAGGTTGTTAATCCTCACCATGATGACCTCTACGGGCTGTAAAAATAATACGTCTTGGTTTTCAGATAAAGCATAAAACTAATCTTAAATGCAGAAGTTTGGTAGTCAATGTACTGTGTTAAGGGAGTAGTTTCAATTACCACGAATAAAGGACATGGAAATGAATTAAACATTTTCATTTTCATCATCAATGTCATCCTTCAAGGCTATCTTCGTAAATAATTTCACTATATTTCACAGCTTCTTTTTTATTATCTCTCTCTGGAGTACTGCAACACAATAACTCCCCTTGAAAGGATCAATCTAAGGGAACAATTAACTCTCCAAAATATTAACCATGGTACATGAGAATGTCTGAGCTCATACAGTAATGATAGCATAGTAAACATGATTCAGAAACATCTTAAATGGAATCTGTCTCATAAATAATATTTGCCGTGTCAACATACAGCATAAAAGTAATATATGCATTTTTCTAGTTTGTAGACAAAATATTGATCAAGAGAAAAAGGCTGTGTTCCCTTTAAGAGTTCACCAGATGGCTAAAATGCAAGCTTTTTTTAAATACTTTTTTAATTGCACAATATATAATTTGGCAATTCTGCTAGCTCGGTGTTTAGATCTTTTGTTGTTGTTGTTGTTGTTATACATTCACATAGCTTATATGACATTTGGGAGTAGCTTACTAATGAGTGATATAAAATGCACTTTTTCGTAAAAACAAAGCATTAAATCAGTAGATTGAATCACATGAATTCTATTAAAACATGCCAAATTGTTTAGAACAAATAAATGGCATACCACCATGCATCTACCAAGTGTCATCAACATTCTCTTAGGGTTACTAAATGTGTAATATGTTCTGCTGAATAGGATAGGTACATTAGTAATACTTCATCTAGGGAGCATTTTTCAATCCAAAGCTTCTACTTACTCCCAAAAATGCAGTTTTGAATGATTAGACAAGTCAATTCCAATGGGATAAATATAAACTGATAATTGACCCCTCTGGGGATGCATGAGAACTGGACTGAGAGTAACAAGTACAACAATTAGCATTTTTTCTAGTGTACAATGCCTAGAAACAAATAATGTCCACCTATTTAAACCCACTCCTTTAAGAATTGCTATCATCTACCGCTCCCCCGGTTATCCTAGACTATTAATTGAGCACTTTTCTTCCTGGCTTCCCCACTTCCTCTCATCTAGCACTCCTTGCCTTATACTTGGGGATTTCAATATTCCAATCAATAACCCCAATTGCACTGATGCCTCTCGTCTGCTCTCTGTAACCTCCTTATTTGGCCTCACGCAATGGTCCAATCTAGCAACCCATACAGCAGGAAACACTCTTGATTTTGCCTTCACCAACCTCTGTACTGCCTCTAATCTCTCCAATATTCCCTTTCCTCTATCTGACCACCATCTGCTGACTTTTGACATTGGCATACCTAAGACCCAATTGACACCACCATCTGAACATCACTCTCACAGAAACCTCCAATGTCTTGACCTAGAGCATTTCTCCACTAATCTCCAAACTCTCCTTTTACCTATCTCAAACCTCACCTGTCCTAGTTCTGCAACCTCCTTCTACAATTCCACCCTCTCCTCTCAACTAGACATCATGGCACCTTGTACATTTAAACGCTGCAGGCCCCCCCAACAACAACCCTGGCACACCAAGCTCACTCGATACCTCCAAAAATGCTCCAGAACTGCTGAACGATGTTGGAGAAAGTCTCACTGTGCATCTGACTTTCTCCACTATAAATTTATGCTGAGCTCATACAGCTTGGCTCTTTCCTTTGCAAAAGTTAATTACTTCAATACCCTCATAACCACACTCTCCCGCAAACCCAAACGACTATTTCATACATTTAACTCTCTTCTTTGCCCTGCTGTTCCTCCTCCACCTACTAACTTGACTGCCTCAGACTTTGCAACTCACTTCACTGACAAGATCTCTACAATCAGAGAAGAGATAGCTCATCTTTCTTCTTCCCCTTACAATACTTCCCCTAACTTCACTCCCTCTTCTCTGCTCTAGTCCTCCCGCCCCATCACCTCCCTAGATCCAATTCCCTCGCATTTCATCCGTACTCTGTCTTCTTGTCTTTCTCCACCTCTCACTAAAATTCTCAATCTCTCTCCCTCCTCTGGTATATTTTTATTGCCCTTCAAACATGCAACTGTAACCCCAATTCTAAAGAAGCCCAATCTTGACCCTAACTCCCCATCCAACTATCGTCCTATCTCGCTACTGCCTTTTGCATGCAAGATCCTTGAAAAATTGTGTATGCGAGATTGACAGACTTCCTCGAGTCCAACTCTCTGGTAGACCCGCTTCAGTCTGGTTTCCACGCTAAGCACTCTGTGAAAACGGCACTGACCAAAGTATCCAATGATCTACTCACTGCAAAATCTCGTGGTCACTACTCTATCCTAATTCTCCTTGACCTGTCTACAGCTTTTGACACTGTCGATCATCAACAGTTTCTTCTCATCCTCCGCAATATCGGTCTACAAGATACTGCTCTCTCCTGGTGCTCCTCCTACCTCTCCCAGCGCTCTTTCAGTGTTTCTTTCTCTGGCTCTGCTTCTTCTCCCCAACTCCTCTCCGTTGGTGTCCTCCAAGGTTCAGTCCTTGGTCCCCTACTGTTCTGCATCTATACTGCCTCCCTTGGTAAACTCATTAGCTCCTTTGGCTTCCAATATCATTTCTATGCAGATGACCCGCAGATCTACCTGTCATCTCCTGATCTCTCCCCGTCCCTCTTGACTAGTGTCTCTGACTGCCTCTCTGCTGTTTCTAACTGGATGGCTGCCCACCTCCTTAAACTAAACTTGACCAAAACTGACATTCTGGTCTTTCCTCCTTCAAGTGTTGTTACTCCTGTGTCTGTCTCCCTCCAAGTCAACAGTACTACCATCAGCTCCACCACGTAGGCTCGCTGCTTAGGTGTCCTCTCCTTCAAGCCTCATGTTCAATCTATCGTCAAATCCTGTCATTTCCATCTCAAAAACATTGCGCGCATCCTCCCCTACTTAACGCCAGATGTGACTAATGTGTTGGTCCATTCCACTGTCCTTTCTCACCTTGACTACTGTAATCCGCTTCTCAGTGGTCTTATGTGCTCCCAACTAGCGCCGTTACAGTCCATAATGAATGCGACGGCGAGGCTCATCTTCCTGTCCGCCCGCACCTCCCATGCCTCACACTTCTGTCAGTCCCTACATTGGCTTCCTATTAAATATAGAGCTCAATTTAAAATTCTGGTTCTTGCTTTCAAATCTCTACATAATGCTGCTCCCACCTATCTATCCTCCCTTATACACAAGTATGTCCCGTCTAGGCCCTTACGATCTGCTGAAGACTTACGTCTATCTTCTGTCCGTACTCCCACCTCTGATGCTCGCCTTCAAGATTTCTCGAGGGCTGCACTGTTCCTGTGGAACTCGCTTCCCTCCTCCGTTAGATGCTTACCCAGTCTCCACTCCTTCAAAAAAATTGTTAAAAACCCACTTCTTCATAAAAGCGTATCAATTAAACTGTTAATAGCTCCTAACTGATTCCTCTTCTGCAACTGCCATTAGTCTAATACTATCCTTACCTTTTTGTGTCATTTTACCCCACTCCCTCTAGCATGTAAGCTCATTGAGCAGGGCCCTCAACCCCTCTGTTCCTGTGTGTCCAACTTGTCTGGTTACAACTACATGTCTGTTCGTCCACCCATTGTAAAGCGCTGCGGAATTTGACAGCGCTCTATAAATATAATAATAATAATAATAATAATAATTTGTTCTTGTTTAAGAGACGAAGTAAGATTATAGTTTTTTTTGGTGACTTGAAATAGTTTACTTCAAAGGATAATGGATGAGTAGAAAATGGTCCCCGTAATATTTTGTGTCATCTCCCATACCCCATTGAGCAAGTTGTGTGATCAAGCAGAGTTTGAGTGCACAGAGCATCTATAAAAAAGCAGCATACTCTATCGATCTCAGAATACCTGGAAATGTTAGACTTGCGTATTTGATTTCATCTAAACTGCAATTTATCCAAATTCCATAACTCCAAATTGCCATATAACCAAATCACATGACAAACAAAATGAAGAATAAATGAGCCATTTTGTTGCATTTTTCGGGGGGAAATAAGCAGTTTAGTTTTCACAGACAATGATGTTGGCTGTATATTCTGTACAATCAAGAAGTGGAAAACATACGACTGATGGTTAGGGGACAGCCATTAAAAATTTGTTTTATTCATAGAACAAGTAAGAAGTGACCAATAAAGGGTAAAGAGGAGGAGCATTCTAAAGTCTATATGCAGGATTCTTCAAGGCACTTTGACTTCAGTTATTGAGGAAGACAGAACAGCAGGCAGATAGAAAGCCTGTTTAATTGATCCAAGTCTGAGACTGGTGAGGTGGTTTGGTTACTGCTGTGCCTAGCTACTACCAGTGCCATTTACACAACTTTGAGTAAGAGCCTGGGTCACTAATCCTAGTTCCAGATTGACTAGGTTACTGCTGTGCCATCCCACTGCCAACTCCACATATACCAAGCAGATAAATAGGGATTAGTTAAATGTATTAGAAGCTTTATTTGAACGCCATACTCACATTTATTAATATCAATGATTTCTGCTCACTGGAGCAGATAGTAGCCTTACGGGAGCCAGACTTCATAAGTTATTCCCTAAAACTTCTGATTCCAAGTGGGCCTTGTTTGCAATTTAGGACAGCGGTTACGGAGGTGCCAATCTGTACACATACATAGCACTGACGTTTGGTCTACCTGTGCAGATGTGTGCAAGCTAGAGGGAGGGCCCCAATTGGGACCCTTGCTGCTGTTCCCTACAGGAGCAGGTATTACCCTTGTGAGAGGTGGTTTGGGTTGGCTGATTGGCAGAATGTCTGTAGAGGTGGACCGCCTGGCATCCTGATACTAATCCACCAACATAGTTGCTTTTTGGATGGACCGGACGACCCCGACCCAATCTTGGATTTCATGGGGGGGGACATAGTTAAATAATTGTTCAACTAGGATGACTTGGACCACCCTGCATCCAGTTCTTGACCTCTGGTGGCTCCACTCTGTGAAGGTTTGCCCTTCGGTGTTTCTCAGATCCCAAAATCATGGCCGATACACCTCCAAGGTAATGGCATACCGTGCTAAGAGCCTTTTTTTCTGTCAGGGTTTCTCTGTTGTTTTAAAGTGCAACCCTTTCTTTCACTGTGTCTGGGCGGTCCAGCTGTTTTTAATGAACAGCTCCATTTATTACTGTTACCACTGTTGCTCACCTGGTTGCTATTAGCCAGCCCTTTTTGCTAATTAATGCAGGCTTTTTAAACAGCAGATCTTAATACCTCCTTTCCTTTGCGTTTTTGCCAGTTTTCTAGAGCATTACCTGTGATTCCTGTGTTTACCTGGTTTGGCTAACTTCCCTTCTGGTTCATGACGTCTGGCCTTGTCCCTTACAATCTGAAATAAAAAAGGTCCTTTGTAAAATTCCCAATGAATTAAGAGGAACCTCTATTCTGCAACCATGGGTTCATGAAACTATCTATCTCCCACTCAAAGTTTGAATAAGTGACATTGGAAGAAGCTTGGCAGGCGTGGCAGTAACCTAAACCTTAGCATTGTTAAACTAGAATCAAGGACACAGGCTGTCTGCGATTCCCACAGATGCACAGCAATGGTGAAAGCAGGTAATCCTTGTTTGCATGTATGTCTCTGTCAATAGCTGAAGACAAAGTATTCAGAAGAACCATGCTTGGAAATCTAGTTGTTTTATTGCTCCTTCATTTCCCCCCTATATTGGTCACTTCTCACTTGATATGTGAAGGAAATGATCATTTAATGTCCGCCTCCCAATCTTCATTTTTTTTCCACATCTTGATTGGACAGGGAATGTAGCCCCCATTATTGTGCAGACCTCTTGTCCATCAGGGCAAACTAAAAATGTTTATTTCAAATAGATTTGCTTTGGCCGATACAAAATTTCCCTCTGAGCACAATCTTCGTCCTCTATATCACGTCCCTTTTTTTTTAGCATCACAGGTCAAATCGCAAATCCCAACTAATTCAAACCTTTTTAAGGAATCAACTAGCCATTTGCTCAGTTTTATGTTCATATGATTTGTAGATACAGACTTCAAACGAACAGCGTGTTGGCCCAATTTTGTCTGAATCTCAGTCTATAAAGAACACAAACCCACAAGCTAAGTGCAAAAATGAAAGTGTTGGGATATTATTATTAGTTAAGCTATACTTCCAGTATATCTCAGCAACAGCCATAAAACATATTAAGTGTACTAATTTAAGCTCACCTGCCAAAGTAGCCGAAAATAAGTTGCAAGTGGCAGAACAGAAATTTGTACTAGAAGCACTCAAAGCAAATCAATTGTAAAACAAGCCTTGAGAATTTTTAATACAGTTCAGTGATGATAATCAGGTGAACATAATCTCCTGCAAGGATATGCTTGTGATTCTTAAAATAGACACATGCAAACACAGATGATGTAAATATTTCAATCTGATTCAGTAAACACAAGTTACATAATGTAAGAAAAATCCAGCCACAATCTCTAATAGGCAAATATGCATATCTCTATTATAGAAAATTAAGTCATGAGATGAAAGTGGTAAATATGAAAATGTGTACTGTAAGCATGGGTTCATTAAGCAAAGACTTCAAAAGCCAGAGGATGATGGCATAAAGCTCACTTGTCAGTTGTCGATTAACTCTTTGCAAAAGGCAAATGACTTTCCTTCTACAGTTATGTATATGTTCCTTTATTGATCATTTCGTATTTTTTAATATGCCCAGTTGAGTTTCTCAGATATATATTTATATTTAAAAATTGGTTGCTCCTACCATTTTTACAAGACACTGAAGCATGCATCTAAGAGAACAATGAACATAAGTATTATCTTTTCAAAGGTAACAACTTTAAAAGGGTGTAGATGACCAGCTTCCTATTCAATGTAGCTGGCTTCTTATTCAGCCTCGTCTTTAAAATACATGACTTTAGGGTAATCTGGATTGCAATCTTCTGGCGTTGCAATGTTTATATCTGTAGATTTTGATATATATCCTTGTAATGTTTTAGCTGTAGTGCCATGCAGCAGACTCCAGGTTTTCTAAAAAAAAATAAAAAAATAGAAACACTTTTTTGTTCCTTAGTTTCCTTTTCAGATAGAAGAGGCAAAAACACACATGGACAAACAAAAGATCGTATCTGCAGCCACTGCATTGTAAACCAAATTGTGCAAATCATGTCCCAAACTCATCAGCTTGTAGGACATAGAGGAAGTGACTGAGCATGAATTCAGCCTTAAACATAACATTCTATCATAGATATCATGGTGAGTAAAACATTAAACATAAATGGATATAACCTTCAACGTAACCATGTGACATGTTCCATATAATAATAGATTGTGTCTCATGTAAATACATACATCTATCTGTTTATATCAATTAGCACCATAAGGGGTACATTGGCTGGTACTGTTCTAGTTCTACACAGATGGATGATCACATTTACCTTTTGGCTGTTTACTATGTAATGTGAAATGCTGATGGAAATCTCATTTAGAAGTACGGCAAGGTTATTTATTAGTAGAAGAAATTATGACATTTAACCATTAGACTTATGGCGCACAGAACTGGGTTTGAACATGTCACCTCTCTGAGTTGTGCCATAGCACTGCTACAGGAGCACCTTAAACATTTAATGATGACCAAGTATGCAGTTTTAAATTTTCTTAGAGAAAAATATAATGATAATATTTCTAGCATATCTTGTATTTATAAAGAATTATAAAAGGATAAAGGAAAGGGTCAGGTGTATAATTTTCTCTGTGACTCATGCCTCCTACAAGTAGAAACACAAAATTAGAAAATTACACATTAATTACATGAAAAGCCTCAATTCCAGCATCATCACAGAAAATTAGATTCACTTATATCAAATCATAGAATCAATGTACATTTCCCCCTCATTTTTCACATTCTATAAATATAAACATATAAAATGGTTACAATTCAAGTTTTTTTTTACTCTTGCAAAACACATCGAAAAAGAAAGTGTTTTTATCTCGGATTGGTGAAAATAAAATAAAATCATCAACAAGGCATGCGACCACGTTGGTCTGAAAAAATGCATTTTGTAGCCCGTTTATACATTTGCTGTCATTCTGCTCTGTATCTGCATTCATAATGCAAAGACGTGTGTAATTAGTCTCTCGTATTATAGAGGTGCCTCATCTCCTCCCACTGTGTAGCAGCTGGCTGGCTGCCTGTCTGCTTTTTACTTATTGATTTATGTGCAGCTGTGTCTCTTCCCCACTGACTGAGAAGACTCACAGTTTGATGATGATGTTGTGAAGTGGAAGCCGAACTGGATCACTGGGACTAATATCTACTTGAAACTTTAGAAAAATGCATTTGTTCTGCAGTTTCGAGTACTTTATAGAAATCCTGTATTAACTTTTGGATGTCTGGCAGACTGTGGGTGAATATAGGCAAAAATGATTGAATATCAGTTCTATGAGTTCTTGCATTCAAGTCAATGTTTAGTACATCTCTTCTCAGCTAGGAATACCTGTAATTGCGGTGATTCCACTGCGATTAATTTCACAGTCAAAGCACATGACTTATTTCCACATACCTCTATGTACAGTACCTCTTTGCAGCCCTGTTCGTGGTAACCCCGCTGCATACACCCACACAGACAAGAGGCAACTGTTCTGCTTCTAAATACATAGAAGGGATTTTATAAAGAGCCCCAATTCATAAACAGCTAATACCGCATAGCTTTCTAAAACACAGATCATTTGTAGAAACAATTTGTCTGTTGACCAAGTCTTTTGCTATTCAGCAAAGTGCTAGGATTATCGCATTTACTCTACAAGAGAACATGTGTAAAAATAATGCTCAGCTACAATCAATGCATTAATGCAGTATGTATTTTCAATCACCATTTTACTTATCTGCTAAACCTAAAATATGTTCAATAAGGGCTGTACAGATGAACAGTTAAGAGTGGCATACATATATCAGTATGCAGGTCAGGCTGCTGATATTGAATTGTTCCTTTTAGAATGTGCCTTAATGCAATGCATGGTGTTCTGTATGCTGTGCCACAACAACAATTGAGGTAGGGGATTTAGCAATGAGTAGATAACATGCTCAAATAATGTGATGTTCATTTTTATATATGCTCTGGTTTTGTACATGCACATTTTTTGAATGTATAAAACTGTTACCCCATCTTTAATACATTGGTGCCTTTTGTTCTTCCTTTTAGTGCGCCAAAAAATCTCTCTTTAAAAAAAATGTTATTCTTTATTTTTGTCAAGCACTAAGTCCGCAATACAGAACATCAAGGTTCAAACATTATACACAGTACTTGTAGTTCACATTTTGAAGCATAAACTAAGAAAAGCAACAACAACAAAAATTGAAATATAAAATATAAAGCACATTACAGTTGCAAAAGAACACTGCTGTGAACAGAGCTGTTTGGAACTAGGAATCAGAGGACTCCATGCTATGCCGCTGGTTTCAGCTGTCCACTGTGATGGTACCAATTACCGTGCCAAAGTGTCTTGAGTAATAATGAGAGAACAAACTAAAAGAAAAGAGAAAAGAATGTAGAAGAACTAATATGACCCTACTAGTTGAAATAATACTTGTATTGTTTGTGCCCTTAAGTATGAGAGCTACCTAGGTTAGATAGGCTAGCCTGACAACATGGACCCAATACCTTGTTCCACAGAGCAAGCAGCCATGACTCCAGTCCTCCCCTACAGCCCCATCTCCTCACATGCATCCCAATAGAGTTTGCAGGAATCTATGACCTGCAAACTTTCTTTGTCCTAGGGATGAGCATGGCCACCTAGCAAAGCTAGTGGGTATGTGGCAGCCTCCCAGAAAAATATTTTGCCACGCTAAAAACGCTTGTGCTGTGCTCCTGCACAGCAACATCATTTCTAGCCAATCAGGTTATCAGGACAGCCATGCGGCTCGCGGCAGCCCTCATCACCTCAGATTTTAAAATAGGGACACAGCGGATGGTTAACTCATTCAGAGACAAAGAACCCCCTAATGTAGGGTAGAAATCAATGTACAAAAACACAAATTACTAGTATATAATAAAAAGATAAAGAGTCACTAATGCCAATATAAAGGGGATAACAATGTTTTATTTTCTCAACTTAACAAGAAATTACACCTATGTAAAGGGTATAGAAACACAGTGAATAGACAGTATAATAAAGTAACAATAGAAAAATCAACATTTCTCAAGTACTGACAGTCAGGGCCGGATTAACATAGGGGCTGATGGAGCTGCAGCTCCAGGCCCAGGCCCAGGCCCATGGAATAGGCCCATTGATTTAAAAAAAAAAATTTTTTTTTTTTTTTTACATTTTTTTTTTCACACACTACTCTTAGGGATTCCACCTGGCTTTTATTTTATTGGCACAGCCAGTATTTGAGGCTGCCTGGCTGGTGCCAATATTGCAGTGATACTGGCAACACAAATGCTGGTATTTTTCTCAATATAAACAAGAGATTACTCTGCAATACCAGCACTGGCCAGTAGGGGTCGCTGTGTGTGGAGACAGGCAGGGATAGGAAGTTCCAGCATACCCCTCCCTCTATCTATACTCACTGATCTGCAGGGGTGCAGCTACAGAGAGTCCAGACAGCAACTCCCACCCTGCAGAGACAGCCTACAGCTCAGGGAAGTGAGGGATGGGGGAAAGGCTGCAAGAAGACATACACTGAGACACTAAGGGACATTGTGAGACATTATGGCAGACACTGAGACACCAAGGGACACTGGGATACATTATGGCAGACACTGAGACATTAAGGGACACTGGGAGACATTATGGCAGATACTGAAACACTAAGGGACATTGTGAGACATTATGGCAGACACTGAGACACCAAGGGACACTGGGATACATTATGGCAGACACTGAGACATTAAGAGACACTGGGAGACATTATGGCAGATACTGAAACACTAAGGGACATTGTGAGACATTATGGCAGACACTGAGACACTAAGGGACATTGGGAGACATTATGGCAGACACTGAGACACTAAGGGACATTGGGAGACATTATGGCAGACACAGACACTAAGGGACATTGGGAGACATTATGACACAGACACATGTCTCCCAGCCAGTGTCCCTGGTGTCTCAGTACCCCCTAGTCTCCCAGTGCCCCCAGTCTGCCAGTGCCTCCATGTCTCCCAGTGCCTCAAGTGTCACAATGTCCCCATGTCTCCAAGCTAGTGTCCCTAGTGGCCCTGGTGTCTCCTTGTCCCCATGTCTCCCAGTCCCCCCATGTATCAATGTCCCCATGTCCCCCAGCCAGTGTCTCTAGTGTCTGTGTCCCCATGTCTTCAAGTGTCCTCTATTTTCCCATTGTCCCCATGTGTCCCAGCCAGAGTCCCCTAGTCTCCCAGTGTCACTGGTGTCTCCGTGTCCCTAGGTCTCCCCGTCCCCAGGTCTCCTCTTCCTAGTGACATGGGGACCCTGGGATACATGGGGACACAGGGAGACATGGGGCATTGAGACACTGATACATAGGATCACTGGGAGACCTGGGGACACGACACTAGGGGACACTGGGAGACATGGGGCACTGAGACACTGATACATAGGAACACTGAGACCTGGAGGAATTGACACATGGGGGCATTGAGTCATGAGGGCACTGGGAGACATGGGGGCACTGGGAGGAATCCATCTATACAGCAGATTTAAACAAAGTAGTTTTTTGGTGATTTTACAGCATTTTCTCTTATGTCACTCCTTGTGATTTACATCATGTGATGTCACCCACACATATTTAATTATACAAATTAGTAAGGCTGGTATGTTTTTCCAAGAAAGGTGGCAACCCTAACTACTTTTCACAAACTCTTACTTAAGTATGGAAACTTAAGAGGGATGTATGGGAACAAAACTTGTGTGGACTGGCTGACGATGAATATAGTTAAAGGGACACTATAGTCACCAGAACAACTACAGCTTATTGAATTTGTTCTGGTGAGTAGAATCATTACCGTCAGGCTTTTTGCTGTAAACACTGTCTTTTCAGAGAAAATGCAGTCTTTACATTACATCCTAGTGATAACTTCACTGGCCACTCCTTAGATGACTGTTAGAGATCCTTCCTGGGTCATGGCTGCCTAAAATGCATCCAAACATTCAGTGTCTCCTCCCTCTGCATGCAGACACTGAACTTTCCTCATAGAGATTCATTAATTAAATTAATCTATATAAGGAGAGGCTGATTGGCCAGGGCTGTGTTTGAATCATGCTGGCTCTGACCCTGATGTGCCTTTTTGTCAGTCTCAGCCAATCCTATGGGGAAGCACTGTGATTGGATCAGGCCACCACTTCTAATGATGTCAGCAGACTGCTTGTTTTTATATGTCTAACAGCATGCAGAGTTACAGCTTCAGGCTTGAATATAGTAGGATTTTGCTATATTTATGGAGGCATGAGGGGCCCAGGGGGGCTAGATGGTGGTGTTAACACTATAGGGTCATGAATTCATGTTTGTGTTCCTGACCCTATAGTGATCCTTTAAGGTAATGCTGACTTTGGTCTCTCTAACACTGTGGCATGTTCCCTTTCTTCTACGCTCACTACGTTCAGCTTTTCTCTGTCCCAGACCATATACCAGGAGCTTCTGCCTGCTAGTAAGAAGGTAAGGAGACAAGTGGACAGCGAGTGCTAGGGGACAGTCCTTAGAAAGCGTTGAGTGAGCGCATCATTAGATGCATTTATGCCAAGCTCAGGGTGCAGTCTGCATAGTATGCCCTTAGTTGGCCAGCTGCATGATTGGCAGGCAGGCCTTCTAATTCTTTGAGCAGACATGTCCTCTTTTTGGGCATGTTCGCCCCTTTTGGCAGGTTACGTGATTTGTGTCAGTGGCACACCCTTTTACCATGCCCATTGACTTCCTGCTTGACTGGACACTGCTGTTAGGGGTTATGGATTTACTTGAAAGATGAAAACATAAATTAGAGAGAGATTAGCCTAGGGTATGTGTTTTCTTATAGCTGCTGTTTTCTTTCTCTCCAGCACCATCTCCATCAGATACATGACGCTTGGGAGTGTTTTACTGTTTTTGGTCGATATGATTCTGTAATTAGGCCCGTCATAATTGTCAGCACCAGGCCCACTGGGCTCTTAATCTGGCCCTGCTGACAGTTAATAGTAACATGTGAAAATGTAACAAAACAATCCTAGATCATAAAGGTGAAAAGGCAAACAGTCTCTGTGAGAAATATTGGGATAACTCATAAACAAAGAACTTCTGAAAGGATTTTTTTAAAGAGGCAATGTCATGGCCAAATCCTGTTTTTTTTTTTAAACCCCCTCCCAACTCCACTACATCTAATTGTCACCCTAGTCACCCCAAAATGCTCCTAAGCCCCCCATATTACCTATTTTTAAATCTTTATTTTCTGGCCAGACCTAGCTTCTGGGCGCCGCCATCTTTATGTGGGTAGATGAAGTCCCTGTTGGACACGTCATCTGACCACACTAGATAGCGCTGTGAAATTTCTGCGCATGCCCAGTTAAACACTTGGGCATGCGAACGGAAATTTCATTCATTCATTCGTCAGAAAGACGAATAAATGAATAGAAATTTCAAACGAATGAACAAAGACCTCTTCGTTCGTTCGGGTTATTACAATGAGTGAGCTACCGGCGCGCAGCTTCCTCCTTGTAATATGTAAACATCAAAGTGGCAGGGAGCCACTAAATAATTACACTTGCAGGGTTAAGGGTAGTGTGAGTTGGCACCCAGACGACTCCAATGGGCAGAAGTGGTCTGGGTGCCTGGAGTAACCCTTTAAGAGCTTTACAAAGATTGCATAGGCACTTTATTTTTACATGCACTTTAGGAAAGTTACTTGCACTTTATACATACTTAAAATGGTGATCAACGAGCTATAATGACCGTTTTGGTCTTTCTTTTTGTGTTTATACGCATGAGAACACAATGTACATAGGTGGAACGCATTTGGAATGCAAGTCACGCTTGAAGTGGAACGTAGACATTCTTGACGTCCCCGGAATGCACAGAAGTATGTGCGAGAGGGATTACATCATCAATACAAAAGCCAAAAGCTGAAATAGACGGATCAAAGACAGCTGAGAAGATCTTCCAATGGCGAATCAAGCATTTGATGAAAGGAACACCCACTGAACCACCAATGTACTCTCAGATAGTATGTCTATATATATGGACTGTGGGGGGAGGGATTTTAGGCACTTATTGTTTATTATACTGCATTCTGTAACTTTGTATTTGTATCTTTACTAAGTCCCTAAAGAAGTTCTAATTTTGGAACAAAGCGCGTAGGACTAAGTTTTATGTTTTATACTTTTATCTGTTTGGCAATCAATATAGTTTTTACTAATTGCCTGATCCCTGTTTTCTCTGACTCTGGAATACCAATAAGGTCACATGTAGGGTGCCTGCCCCAAAGCTATCGGGGCAGGCACTCTGCAGGCGACTTTTATTCCTACATTCTGTGAGTGCATTATCTCAGCATGTCATACACATTTTAAAGGATACTACACTATGTTATTTTGCTTTCTCATATTTTTTTTTAGGTTTACAGCTGGATCCCATTGTGCTATATTTTCTGCATATACTAGATCCCCATAATCAATGACTGGCATCAGAATTTGCTGTACAATCTTTTCCTTTACTGTAGGGCTTAAGCAGGATTTGTTTCTGTACAGGGCACCTAATTTTGGATAAAGTTTAGATGCAAGTTTTTCCATGTGGAGGCCAAAAGATAGATTAGGGTCTAATAACATACCCAAGTATTTGAAAGAGTGGACTGCGGTCCGTGTGCTCTTTGATTTTGTTTTGATGGATAGATGGGAATTGTGTAATTTGTATAATTTAAGTACTGTTCCAAAGATCATTGTGACAGTTTTGCCAGTGTTTAGGAAGTGTTTGTTTTTGTGATCCACTTTTCTACCTTTGTGAACTGGTCTTGGAGCACAAGCTCAAGCTGCTGTAGATCGGATTTGCTTGCATAGATTACTGTGTTGTCCACTTACATGTGTACATTTAAGGATTTGCAGACATTAGGCAGATCATTTATAAATATGGAAATAGTAGGGGGCAGAGAATGGAACCTTGGGGAACACCAAACGTGACTGGGAGAGGGAGTCGCTGTCAGAAATGGACACATATTGTGAATGATCTGATACATATGATTGAAACCAGGTTAGCGGATGTAACGGACCCCCAGGCATAAAAGGGTTAAACCGCCGTTTAGAAGATCTTCCCCTTACAGAGACACAGGCAGCTATTGTAGACACCAATCCACCAAACAGGAGAAGCATATGAATGCTCTTAAACATACGAATACTGTAAACAGCCGAATAGGAAAAACCATACGAATAGGTTTACACTCCTAGCAGTCGAACTGGAACAGTATACAATAAATCCCCCCAAGAACGAGACAAAGCTCCGTGTTGAGGGTCAAGCAGTGAACAGACAGAGCTGTGGGTTTATTGTTCTTATATACACATTAGTACCACCCACAGGGTTTTGGAAAACAAACAATAAACACGTACAATACACTCAGACACTCCCACACAAAATCCTCCCTGCCTGTGATACAATTACCTTACACAATGGGTAATATAATTATCACAGACAGAGACAGTTTTTCCACATTATTCATAACTTTAAAAGTATGCATCACATTCAGATAATTAACATTTTCAGAATCAGCATACTCCAAATACAAACATATGTCAAAATCATCCAAATTGGTCCATTGATTCAAAAGATAGATCGAAGTCCTTTGTGACCAAATTAAGCATGGCTTTTCTGCCCAAAATCAGTTCCACAGAGTCTTCTATCCTGGGGATAATTGGGAAGTAATCCAATTATCTCCAAGGACAGAGGCAAAACTCCATTAAGCACATGGCAGTAAAAAGACAGTAAAATACAATAAAATACACAAGGTTACATTTATTACATAAAATACAGACATGCAACATATCCCCAGATACATTATTACTGAATGGCGCTCAGACCACACACATACAGTTCAATCGCCATGGAGCCAAAGTCTTTTATTACACGAATAGGCTCCATGGCATAGCTATCTGGGTTAAATGAGTTCATTCAGTAAATACGAGAATCTACCGAACGCCAGGGCAGAAATACAGGAATAGACCTTTCTGCATAGGAAAATAAAGTATTTAAATGCCGGTCCATAGTCAAAAGGCAGAAGGGCAGGCAACCAGGCTCCTCCAATGCACAGTGGCGGGATTGGTCTCGTCACAGCGGACAATCACCAGTACCTGAGTTTTTGAGTTTGTACAGTAGAATGTCGTGGTCTACTGTGTCAAAGACCTTTGCAAAATCAAGAAAAATATCTCCAGTTAGGTCTCCTTGTTCCATGCCAGTTTGGATGTCATTGCAAACTTTTAAGAGGGCAGTTGTAGTGGAGTGATTTGGGCAAAAACCTGATTGATCAGGGGTCAGGTAGTTAGATTGTTGGTAATACTCACATATATATAAGTGTAAGCAAAGAAAACACAAACAACTTTAATTAAAAGGCTTTCCAAAACCTGAGAAAACCCCACTACCACCAGCCACTAAAAATAAACCTGGAGAGGGAGGGATGGGCACTTTGCAAAGTGGTTGTGCTCATTCTTAGGAGAAAGAAAGTTTGCAGGTCATAGATTCCTGCAAACTCTATTTTGTACCTCTGGAGGCATAACCACCTAGTAAAGCTAGTGGGTACAATAGCACACACCTGGTGGTAGTCCTTAGAAACCATAAATGTTCAACTTCAGAGGGTCTCTAGTAAAACCTAACAAAGGTCTTACTGGAAGACCATCTTCCAGCTTTAAGGATAATAGGAAGAGGAAGGCCTCTCGCTGCTGCTTTTGAAGCTGAAGCCCCTCTGATAGAATGATTCTTAAAAACTGTCACATCAATACCCGCTGCAGACATAGCAGACAGTATCCAACCCCTATTTGTGTTAAACTAAGCTGGCCGAAAAGGTTTCCTGGAAGTGATAAATAATTGTGTTAAGTCTTGTCTGAGTGGGGCAGAGAGATTTAAGTTTAACAAATTAACTTAAATAAACCTGGTTCAGCAGAATCCTGTACCAAATCTAGTTCTACAGGATCCGGGAAAATATGGGAAGTCTTTTGTCTCCTTTTAAGGATGACATGAAACCACTCTGGAGTTTGAGACAACCATTGTTTGACAATATCTATCTGTGTTAATTCTGAGCCCCTAGCTGCCAGCGCCAAAGCTAGAAGGGATGCTAATTGAATGGCCATCCATTTTAGGTCAATCTGGCCATTTTTCACAGAGTTAAGGTATTTTAATAAAAGATCCACATCCCAAGTGGAAGTGTATCTCGGAGTAAAAGGACGGCAAACCAAAAGTCCTTTTAACAACCTGAGGAAAATGGCATCTTGGGTCAGATTAGGGATTAGAAAATGTAATGCAGAAAATGTGTAAAACGTGACTCGAAAAATGTGACGGATAGAAAAGAGCAACAAAGTTTTTAGATCACTTTATTTTTCAATTACAACACTGCAGGTTTAGTTTATTTACTTACCTGTGAATGCGATATAAAATTTGTTGGTAAAACTTTCCGTCCATTTAAGGAGTGAATAAAAGAACATGTGAGATCTCCAAAAAAGAAAGTTGAGACACCCATCTCCAGACATCTGAGAGATTGCCACGTGGGTGACTCGAGATCTAGGATTTTGTGGATTAGAGTTAGTAAAGCATGCCCAGAGAAGAGCTGATTATGAAAGGGTCCTCAGACAGCGGGAATGTATGTGGATCTATAAATTAAAAACCCTCCAACCTTTAGGTTTAAATGAGGATATGTCCTTCTTACCTTTCATTTGAAATAGATCCAGCATCTGCTAATTTATGTGCATTATTTTGATCTATAGATCTAACACTGATCTTCTTCAACCACACAAGGTTGAAGTTTTTGATACTGTTCCCAGATTATACCTGTATATTATTGTCTATTTATATTTTGGATTTGGCTAACTCCAAATAGACAATTCTTCTATTTTTGAAGCTGTGTACAAGGATTTTGGCCAATCTAGAGTATGGACTCCTATTTATGGAATTCTAGTGTTCCAACCTTTGTTTTTTTTCTTTCTCTGTAGGCTGGTGGTTACATCAAGGTAATATTAAGGTATCCACATTATTAATAACTGCTGCATTATGAAATGGAATCAATTATTCTTAATCAAAAGATTAAAAAAAATATGGGTAGTGAGCAGCGTTTCTAAATTGATATATATGATGTTTAAATTAATTATATACTTTGGTTGACTCTAATACTATAAATGGTTGTTTAGAAGTATATGCATGGTGCTTTATAATTAGATAAAGAAAATTTGTTGCATTGTGAAATATTTGTAATCACCTTTAGTCAAAAGGACATATATATATACAGTATTATAGGAGTGGAGAGTTATCTGTAAAAATATACTTGGTGTTTAACAACTCTGAATCGCTTTCCATTGGGATTCTTTGTTTATACAATTGACCACTCTGTGTCTTAGTTAAGGAAACAGTTATTACAATACGATCTCTAATGTTTGATAAGATTGGAGAGTGATATGGTAGCTATTTTGTATCTTACTTGGCCCATTAGGATGGTCTCGACTAGAGTTGAGCGGGTTTGTACCGAACATTACGATTTTTGGCCCCCGGACCCGAACACGGACATTTCAGTGTATGTTTGGGTTCGAGTTTGGTGTTCGGCGATTTAATGACGCGTTTTGAAAAGCTGCAGGGCAGCCAATCAACAAGCGTTTGACTCGTGTGCCTTTAGAAGCCATCACAGCCATGCCTACTAATGGCATGGCTGTGATTGACCAGTGCAGCATGTGACCCAGCCTCTATATAAGCTGGTTACTTAGAATTAGTAAATTATGCCACCAGAGCGGTGGGTGGGGGCCCTAAATATCTAGTTTGCACTAGATATCTGAGCTCAGGGGTGGGGGCCACCCTCCCGGCCCCCACCCCTGAGCGGCAGGTGGGGGCCCTAAATATCAATAAGGGGAGGACTTATTGCCTCCCCCCCGGCCCCCACCCCTGAGTGGTGGGTGCCCTAAATAAAAATTTAACCTCCCCAGGTGACTAGGGGTCCCCAAATCCCTAGTTACCCCCCTCCCAAAAAAGAAGAAGGGAGGACAGTGACCCGACCTCTTTGACTACGCTAACAAAGTTATCTAAGTAGGTGTGGGTACAGCCTAAAGGTATTGTAGAAGTTGAAAACTCTTCTCCTACTGGCACCAAGATGGAAGTAACACAGCCACACATACCATCTCAGTGAAGAAAATGTTAATTGTAATTGAAATGTAATTATTAAAAAAAAGGATAACTAAATCTATGTTTAACCATATCATAGAAACAAATCAGCTAATGTTTGGAGAAAGAAACCATAACGAACCCAGAGCTCATTGTATGATTCCCAGTTGAAGCAGCTACGTGGACCAGTTTGGATGCATTGCACAAATGTGTACCTTGTTGGCGTACAACCTGTATCTGCCATTGTAGAGCTGGATAGCTTAATGAATCACAGCAAAAGAAGTAAGAGAATGTGATGTGTGCAAATCCAACACACTACCCTGGAACAAAAGTGTCACTGCTTATTTAGTTTATTCTCACTTTTGGTGGCATGTTGTTACTTTCTATGGTTTTCCTTTCAAATATTTTTTAATAAAGATTTTATATTTTAACATAAACATATGTAATACTTTTATAATGAACACATATAAAACACATTGTATATAAAGATACATATATCAAATATACGATAAGAGTAAAAACAAAACAAAAAATAGTTTATAGTAACTGTTGTTTGTTTGGTCTCATGTAATGATGGTTGGTTTGTTTGTTTGTTTTGCGTCATGTAATGCAGTGCTTTGTGGATGTCACTACTTGTAGAAAGATAAAGCAAACAACAGGAAAAAGCAGCTTTTAGATTACACCGATATCGAAAGAGTATGGAAAAAATATCTGGTCTAATCCTAAGTGAACAGCATTTTTCCATTGCATGTTCACTGCAGTGCACAAACATTAAATGTTTTATGGTGCTTGAGAAAGTCATACTGGGAGGCAGGGCAACCATTTGAAAATTTGCATCAAGCAGAAAAATGATGGCTATAACCCCTGCAGCGATGGCATAAACAGGCTGCACACATTACCCTGCTATTACCATGCACAGGCAGGCTTTAAACAGAAATCTCTACTTCTGTAAATTAGTATCATTTAGAATGCCAGTCTGCAATAACACCATCTAACCCAGTCGATGCAATTTTAACATAAACGCTCTGCTTTAACATATATAAAGAAAAACATTTAACTCTATAGGCATGTCTTTTATCTAGAATGCATGTATTAATATGTAATGTTGTAAAATAAAAATTACGAAAAAAATAAATTACAGGGTAATAGTGACAGTGTGCTTTTCACAGTGACAATCTGGTTTAATGGTGCTGCATTACGGTATTTATTTAATTCTCCTAGTATAATAATTAAATTGCAATCTTCTTTCGAATTGCCTGCACTAAGTAATTCTCAAAGGTAACATTTTTATTTTGCCTTCAAAACAGAGTGAGTCTCTCAGAGAGATAACAGTAGTACTACCTGTGACAATGTGTGTGAATTTAATAGTACTAATAACAGTGCGCCTGTCTTTTTTTTTTTTTCTTCTCCTGATTCTTGTCTCTGCTTTCAATTTTGTGTGCTTTATAGATTTTGGGTGTTTGATTTAATTAGGTTTTTTGTTTGTTTGTTTTTTTGTGGTGATAGGCTCAGAATGTCTATAGATAACAAAAAGTAAAAAGAAAAATACACCTATTGCTGTGTGATTGATTGATATTTTTTTTCCAGTGCTAGTAGTATGAAGTCAGAAGCACAACAAAAGTACTGTAGTGATAACTTCCAACACCTACAGACACCAGTTAATTCTGAAAATACCATACAAACAAAGGTAATGAAAACAAAATTGAGTGGACAATGGGTGTAAGAACACAAAATGAATATACTAATACAGTTAACATATGCCATAGGTAGAGTACTCAGCAAATTTAAGTTGGCTTAGGTATGATAACGTAACCCTTCATTTAGGACTTGCAAAACAAGGGACAATCATATATGATATAATAATACAACCTTGGCACTCTTTAATAGTTTAAAAAAACCAAAAACAAAAAAAACATCACACAAATATGCCAAATAAAATGTATTATTAAATTCACACATGCCACCGAAGTGACAATAAGAGTCCCAAAACAGGTCTCCGGGACCAAGTCCAGTGGTCAGTTCTGTAATCAGCAGCTGGTCTAGTAACTGGAAACAATGGAAGGGCTCCTAACTGGGCACCAATAAAGTCCACGAGTGCAGTAATATATAAGGTCCAAACTGCTCATCTGTGGTTCCCCCGACCCGAATTAGTCGACTTGACTTTATCAAGCAGAGCTTCACATTTAGAAAGACCACCTTTAAATATGCCTCCAATCAGGCCTAACACGCTCCAACAGCTCACATTCTGACCGGTGCTCTGACTCTCCACCAACAATATGGCTGCCTGGATCACATACAGCAAATCGTATGTTTGTGCATGTGCAGGAACTTAGCTGCATATAATTCTGCTGTCCCTTGCAAAAGATCATTTCCCAGGCAAAGATATATGCAGTAGGGGAGTAAGCAGGCATAATAGGGAGCAAAAAGTGTGGCAACAGAGCTAATATTACACAGTATCCCATTGGAGGCTATTATCACTAAAAATATGGTTGCCGGGATCCATCACAGCAAACTAAACGTCATGCATGCGCCTTAACTTCGAAAACTCCTTCGTGTTCAATATCAACCATCACATACCATGGCACAAAGAATGGGTTATCAATATAGGTCACCAACATCTCCCACCACATTAAAATATTGTACACTATTCTTCAAAATGCGTAATCTAATCATGTATTAAATGAATCATTGGTAAAAAAGGGTAATATCTCTTATGTTTACCTTTATTGTTTCTTCCCTCCCTTATTCCTCTGTCCAGCATCATTTTTCCCCTCCTGTTCCTCCTACTCTGTTTGTTTCTTCTCTCCCCTCCTTTACCCGGTTCCCTGCCCATTTTCAACTGAACGGAGGCCTTGCACGCACACACATACACAGACACACAAATACTGGCACACACATACAGATATACAGATACACACATTCACACACACGCACACATGCAAACCACCCCTCTTTACTCGGTGCTCTCCTCCTGCGCGGCTTTGTGTAAGCTGGGAGAAAGTGATGACTTCCTCCCAGCACTCTAATGTCATCATAAGATGCTTGATCGCGCGCTTAAAGCTCTGCAGCGCCAACCAGACCCCAGGAAATTCATTGCCATTGACATGGGAACTCTCAATGCGGCCCCCGCGGTTGTTCTGTGCAGCCGGGGACACACCACAATGCCAGTGGGCACCGCATTTGACACCGTGGTCGACAGGGCAGCCAGGCCCCCTGGAATGAAGGGCCCAGTCGCAGCTGCGACCCCTGCTACCGCGGTAGTTCCGCCACTGCATGTGAGTGTCATATATAGGTGATGGAAGTGCACTCAATCCTTCGTCTGGAATTCAGGGTCAGCTTGACAAAGGCCCTAAGGGGTTGAAACTTTGCTGTTTGGTTCCTTGTTCCAATAAAGATTGCCTATATTTTGGAATTCTTTGGAGTGCCTGGATTATTTTCTATATTCAACTGCATGTGAGTGTGACTGACATATGAAGTGTGGTAAGTAATATAGTTGATATGTAGGATTGCTGTTTTTGTGCTGTTTTAAAGCATACAGTAAGGGGGGGGGGGGAAGTATTTGATCCCCTACTGATTTTGATTGCCCACTGACAAAGAAATGATCAGTCTATAATTTTATTGGTTGGTGTATTTTAACAGTGAGAGACAGAATAGCAAAAAAAAAACTGCTACTCCTTAGTAGAGCTGCTTTGGTTGAAAATCTCCCTTGCTGTCCTTTATGCTTGGGTGGATGCAATGGGTGCTCAATAGCAGGATTCGAGTTGAGCCACATAATCTAGTAGTTTGCCACTCTATTTAATAAAGTTATTTATTTTACAGCCATTCCATTTAAACAGTTTTTAACTGGATGTCATGTTAATTGCAAATAAACATTTCCGGTCGTGGATTTTCCCTTCAGCCTATTGTCATGTGTGATTTAATTGGGGAGTTAGTATCAGGATGTTGGACCAGGAATAGTGGTTCAGTTGTTCCTTAAGGGGGGGGGGGGGAGAGCATGGATTGCAGGGACATAGGCTGTAATACGTTATGTAAAATTTACAAACACATGCTTCTTCTGGGCACTTTTGAAATTAAATTTAATATAATACTTATTATGACATGTAATCTGAAAAAGTACTCAGTGGTTTCCTGGTGCTACTGGATCTTTAGGGAAAGGCTCAAGTACTTAAACTGAGATCATACATAGATATGTTTTATTTTAAGAAGAAACAAAGCAGAATTCTGCACTTGTCTGTGACATTTGAAAGGGTTTTGTTATCATTATGTTGAAACATTGCAATAGCTTTTACTGGAGGATAAAGGCAGGATAGTTCCCTCCCTGTGAGACCAAATCTGGAACTTAGACTTTGAAAGTCATGCTAGATGGCATAAGTCGATAATAATTAAAGAAAATTTTAATAATAAATCAAGCAAATTATTTTATTTCACCTGCAAGATTTATTATCTCACGAAATTGACTAGCTGGGCACATTTATTGATGCAGTGATTTATAAACGGGAACATTTATATTGGACAGCCACATATAAGAGATGAACACTTGTATGAATATAGGCAGAAATCAATGAAAAATTTCTCTGTTCAATCTATAATGTGTCAGGAGCAGCACTGCCTTATGCGCTATCTTAGCTCTGCTAAGTCATACAGAACAAAACATTATAAAAACTAAATTAGAATGTTTTCAAAGTTTAACTTTTTTTTAAAGTAAATTACAAATCTTTAGTTGCTCTAGGACTTCATAATTTAAAGTGAACCTGTCATGTACGGTTCACTTTAACTGAACTCACCCAATATGCAATGAATATATAATTTCTCATAGAGATAAAGGATATATTCAATGGAAATAGTTTAGTTGTTAATGTCACTGACCTTTGACCCAGCCCCACCATGTACACAGCTTTGAATGGAGTTGCAATTTTACCACATGACAGGAGGCTATGTATTTTGCATAACTTTATTTACTAGACATGTGCACCAGTGAAATTTTTGTTTTGTACTCCCCTATTGTCACCCCCCAGTCCCACCTCCTTTTTTCCCTTCTACTACTTTCCTACCTCCTCCCCACTGCTAGATTGCCAGACCTTCATCAGAGGGCAGGCTACTTGGCGTAGGTTTCCTTCACAGGTGTAACATAGGTTGGTGTGGGTCTCTTTGGTATGGTGTATCCCTGTCATGTGAGCAGAGGCGTAACTAGCAACCACAGGGCCCTGGTGCGAAAATTGGCCTGGGGCTTCCCCATGCATCTCCCCCCACGCCCCTCCATTTGTATAATATAACACATACAGATACATACATGGACACACATGCACACAGAATGATACTTCTACGGATACAAACACTGACCAACATACAGATACACAGACACACTGACACAAATGTGGATACACAGACACACATACAGACAAAAAATCATACAGACACACATGCAGAAAAACAGATACACATACAGACAAACAGATACACATACATAAACACATGCAGACATAGATACACATAGAGACATACAGATAAACATGCAGAAACACATGCAGACAAACAGATACACATACAGACAGATACACATACAGACACACAAAATGTACAGTCACACATGTGGATACTCAGACAAACACAGACAGATACACATATAGACACGCATGCAGATACACAGACACACTTAATGACAAACATTCAGATACACATACAGACAAACAGATACCCATGCAGACAAACAGATATGCAGACAAAGAGATACACATACAGACACACATGCAGACAAATATATACACATACAGACCCACATGCAGACAAACAGATACACACACACACATACAGACACCCACATACAAACATACACCTACAGACATACAGACACACTCATACACACAGATATACTGATACACACATTCTCTCTCACACACAGACAGACATACAGACACTCACACACACACCCAGATATACTGATTCGGACATTCTCTCTCTCTCACACACACACACACACACACATGCAAACTGTTAAACAACCAGTGGCTGCCTTATGCTGATTGGAGTCAGAGCTCCCACTCTGACTCCATCCTTTCCTCCCGCGCAGCGCTCTGTTAGCTGGGAGGAGGTGACAGCTTCCTCCCAGCTCTGATGTCATCACTTGGGAGGAAATCCATTGCCATCGGGTGGCGCCAAGAGCATGGGCCACCCGCTGGGCCCCTACATGGTGGCCCTTGCGGTTTTTCTGTGCCTAGGAGGAGATTATAATGCTGCACTAGATCCCCATGTGGATAGACCGGGGTCAGTGGCAGGATCATACCCTCTTGTAGATATTGCTCACTGAAATCTCTTCTGAACACCTATAACCTTTATGATACCTGGAGGGTTCAGAACCTCAAAGTGCAGGACTACAACTTTTACTCATCCATGCTGGATATGTATTCAAGAATAGACAACTTTTCCTGTACTCTGGACTTAATTACTAGACTTCAGTATACTCACATAAATAAAATAATGTGGTGGGATCACGCTATTTTAGGAGTACATTTTACAGGTCTGGCAAGACCACACCTGGAGAATAAACTACTCCCTCCTATGGGATGCAGAAGTCACGCTGGTGATTTTTGCTGATTTACATGAGACCCCAGATGAGTCCAAAATGATAATGTGGGATGCAAGCTCCTGATACGAGGCCGATATGAATTTGCTTGGCCAAATCATAGCAGGGTGACCCCGCACCCCTTCCAGGATCTAATATATAATCACAATGGAAAAACTGCCTGCAGCCATCATCAAAAACAATAAGGGGCGTACCTAGAGCATTTGGCACCCGGGGAGGATCCTGCATTTGGAACTCCCCCCTCCCAAAAAAATAAAAATAAAACAACTGCACATTTTTTTAAATGTTTTTTTTATTTTTTATAATTTGCATAAATTTTTAACTTTGTAAAACCCCTGTCAGTTCCCCTGTCCCAATACAAAACCACTGCACCCTTTTATAAAATCCCTGCACCCCCACACACAGTCACATGCAGACAGTTACACATACAGTCAGTTAAAAGCAGTCACACACAGTCGTAGCCAGACAGTCACGCACACAGTTATAGGCAGTCACATATACAGTCTCACACACACACACACTGTCACAGGCACACAGTCACACATACAGTCACAGGCAGACAGTTGCACACAGTCAGTTAAAAGCAGTCACACACAGTCGTAGCCAGACAGTCACGCACACACACATTACAGGCATTCACATATACAGTCACACACACACACACACACACACACACACTGTCACAAGCAGACAGTCACACACACAGTTAAAGTCACAAACACGGGGGGCGGGGCCTGACAGGCGACCAGCACAGATGCCATCTCTGGAGCTCCTCGACCACATCAAAAACCGGGGATTTCTTTCAAACCCACCGGCACACTGACTTACCAGCTGCAGGAGACTGAGAGGCACACGCCGATGCCTTTTTTTCAGCAAACGGGTGCCAAACATAAACGCCGACCACCCAAGGCCTCCCACGCGTCCGGCCCAAAAATTGCACCGCACACCTCCGCAGTCTGGTGGGACCTAGACTGGCTCACACCAGAACCCCTACAAACACAGGCCCAAAGGCCCGAAGTAATGGGTAAAAAATCCCACAAATCCCAAGCGGCCACCTCACAAGCCATGCAGGACATTGGTGTGCTGCTACAACGCACACCAAGGCCCAGGGAGCAGGATCAGACTGAAACGGGGGCCCAGGACCTTAAAGAGACAGGAGGGGTGAGTGACACCACACAGGGGCCACCACCAACAGGGCTCCAGACAACACAAACCCCGAATAGCTAGGACCCTGCGACTAAGCAGGACATCGACAACCTTTTTAACCGCATCCAACAACTATTCGCGGCAGATATTGCCGCGGTGCGCACAGAAGTGCAGGCGGTAACGGCTCATGTCCAGGCAACAGATTCCACTGTAGCTGACCTATAAGAGCAGCTAACAGCATTAACAGATACAGTTAAACAGCTACAGGGGTCCCACACGTAAACCTCGCTGAGAATAGACAAAAGAGCACGCCAGAAAAATATCAAGATACGAGGTGTTGCAGAAACAGTCACCCCTGAAGAATTACCACACTTCATAAGGAGAATGGTGTTCAAATTACTCCCTGCAAAACAGGCCAAACAGTTCAAACACGACGGGGCCTACCGCATAGCTAGGTCCCACAGGGCGCCGAACACAGCTCACAGGGACATAATCTTATGCTGTGGTACGAGACAAGACAAGCATGCTCTATTGAAAGCAACATACAACAATGGACTTTGAGACTCACAAGATCTAGTTTTTCCAAGATCTTCATCGTTCCACACTAACATGGCGGAAAACGATGCAACCCATCACGCGAAAACTACAAGAAGCAGGCATATCATACAGATGGTCCACACCCAGATCCCTTACGGTATATATCAATGGCACGCAGCTGAAGGCAACCGACGTGGCGGAAGCCACCACCTTCCTAGCAGCAGTGGGCATCGATGACGCCACACAAGAGCAGAGAGCCAGAGACACTAACGGAACTTGGGACTTGGATAACATTACCCCGTTCACCCCACGGAACGGTCAGGTTGAAGGGACTTAAAGTGCCACCTTCTCTTAAGTTGCAGCACTATGGTTTTATTGTTTCGTATTTTGTACTATGCTTTCAATATTGTTTTTACCCGGTAACTGAAAAATTTCACATGATGATCGGACTGAAGCCCCAGAAATATCTGTGCACCTAGGTAGTTGCTCTCCTAGAGACGACATGTCTAACAACTGCTAGCCACCGACTAAACTACACTCACCCCCCCGACATCCACTAGGGTTAGGGACGTAGCATAACCTACACACGAAAGCACACGCTAACTCCACTAATAGACACCTTATATACTTATCTCCCATAGCGTTGCTAAAGGTGTGGGAACTTCATATATGAGAATAGAACATGCCATGCTTGTACATCGACAACTGATAGCACAAGAAGCTAATAAAAGGGTCACTTAGGCCCAACCGCAACAAGACAGGCCCCCGAAATCCGATTATGAACCCCTTACAAGGGCTCACACCTAGACGAACATGGACAGGAATGCCTGAGCCTTGAGACACGACTAAAAGTTTATTTGTTATATACAGATTAAAATACAAAAATCAGGTGTTAGCAATCTATATACAAGGAGCATTATTGGATATTCATGTGTGCCAAAAGTCATAACCATATCTTGCACCTTGTAATGTCATATAATGCATCACCTGCAAAAACAAAAACCACAAAAAATGTGTCGACTCAGCGTAATGGAACCGAGCAATAGTTTTGTATGTTTAACGCCTTATGTCATATGTTTCATTGTGAAAAATGCCTATTCCTGCATTTGTTTATTGCGACGATGCAGGAAGATTTGTTATCTCATGCACAACGAAAAAAGTAAAAATAAAATCTCACACACACACACACACAGTTACAGGCAGCATCACACAATCAAAGGCAGACAGTCACATGCACACAGTCACAGACAAACAATCACACACACACACGGTTAAAGGCAACATCACACAGTCTCACACACACATAGTCACATGCAGACAGTCACACACACACAGTTACAGTCCCACACACACATTTACAGGCAGCATTAAACAGTCACAGGCAGACAGTCACACGCACACAGTCAAAGACAGACCGTCACACACGGTTACAGGCAACATCACACAGTCACATGCAGACAGTCACAGTTATAGGCACACACAGTCAGTTACAGGTAGTCACACGCAGTAGTAGCCAGACAGTCACACACACACACACACACACACACACACTTACATTCAGATAGTCACATATACAGTCACACACACACAGAGTCACAGGCAGACAGTCACACACACACACAGTTACAGGCAGGCAGACAGCCTCACACACACACACACACACACACACATAGCCACAGGCAGACAGTCTCACACACACACACACACACACACACTCTTACTTACAGACAGTGTAGGCTGGAGGAGGACTTTCCTTCCGTGCGGCCAGTTCAGCTGGTAATTGCTTGTCTCTGCATGTGTGAGCACCCGGGGAAGACTGCCCCCCAACCCTCCTTAGTACACAACTTACCACATTAATGGAGGCTCATTCGGGCTCCCCCTACTTGCCTAATACACTTCTGCTCTTCTCAATTCATCTGCTTTCCCTTGCCCTCTGTCTTGACTATCTTCTCTCTACACTGACTTGAGACTAACAACATTCCACACTTGGGGGACCCCGTCTAGTTCTTGAATCACTTGAAACAGTTATCCTCCACTATATTTGCTTCTGATGTGCCTCCTTTGTCTTGTTAAGCAAAAAAAAAAAACCTCAATAAACATTTTAATAATAATAATAAAAAAAATCTAAACTGTTCCTCTCTCAACCCTTATCTCAGCCTACAAATTCACACACACACACACACACACACACACACACCATACACTATATACACACTGCATCTGCTACACACACTATAACACTATATACACACTACATCCCCAACACACACTGGGTAACCTATACATATACACTACATTCCTAAACACACAAATTACATCTGCTACAAACACACCACATTGAATGGCTGAAATCCTGGGTGAGTTCACAAAACTTTTTTTTACAGGACTTGGCAGGGAGCAAGTATTTCCTATCAATACAGTTATATTATTTTTTAATGGTTTAAGAGTGTTTAATCTGTTTATACTGAAACAATGAAAGCAGCAAAGGGAATAGGGTATGGGGGAGCTGAAGTATGTGTTGTAAGATTTAATCCTGACCCTGCTTCTAAGCTTGAGTCTGCAGCCTTCTCACTTTCAATGGAGGCTGTAAAATAGATATGTGAAAGCATACTTACGTGTTCCTATTTAGACAGGATAGTCCCTATTTTGGGTGCAAATCCATCTGCCACTCTTTTCCAGAAGTTCCATATTGTAGGTCTGCCTTAGTGTACACAGAGCCCCAAATCAATAATACTCACAATAATGAGTCTTTAAACTACTATAAATGTGTCTAGAAATGTCTATGTAAATAAAATATATTCTTTTTCTGTAGTTGCATTAACTACAAGTAAGTCTATCAAAATAACACAGAACAGTCCTACCTCTGGCCCCACCACTACCTACCCCCCTAACATTAAAGTGTCCTTCTTTGTCCATTTAAAATGTCAGAAGGTATGTGAAAGTGCCAATTCAAAAGTGGTCCATTAGGAATCACTACTCTGTTAGCGATTAGTGAACCTCATTTTTTGATCATTGCACTTTGATAAAGCTTCTTCGATTTAAGCTGGTAGAAAAGTCAAGGCATTGAGTCCTACTGTATTATAGTTATCCTCCGAAATCCCCAAATTTAAAAGTTCTTTCATATTTTTGAACATAAGAGTTAACTTCGTCTCTATCCTCCTTGATTTCTGATGGGTAATTTTATCAGAGAACATCTAAAAAAATACTTCAAGGCTGTAATCAGGCAGCAGTCAACGGTATTTTATGCAATGCATCTCTGAAGTATGTATTTTGTAGAGGTGTCCCTGATAAAATCAGCACTGTGGTCGTGATATTACACAGTAAAAAGGGTGAATCTCTCAAAACGCTGACCTGATCTGTTTTGTATGTTTGAATGTCATTCAGTTCTCAGTGGCACATCCTTCATATAATGATTGAGCAGCAAGAAAAAAAAAATACAATTCATATTACTTTCTATCTGTCACATATGGCTGAAAAGAAGAAATTATTTAGTTTGTTTTGATTTTTATAATAGTTTTATTCATCTTCTTCGTGGCTGAGACTTTTCTAAAATTCAAGTTCAAGACTGAGGCCATTTTGGCACTTTTACTTTGTGTTGTAACACTTTCTTTTTAAGTACACCCATAAATTTTGTATATTGTTTTCTAAAGGGCAATTTTGCTTTCTTCTGATACAATATATGTATCAATATTACAACATATAAATGAAAAATAGATTTCAAAAAATATTTAAACATTAGTTTTGCATATAGCAATTTCTACACAATAAATGCAACTAAACCAATAACACAAATAGATTCTCTATTATAAGTCCTGATTGTTAAAAGGTCTCATATGTCTATGATTAAATGTAATACTTGGAAGTTGTAGGACAAATATTGCAAGGAGTAAATTACTCTGGTGTACTCCTGATGAGCTCTGTGTCCTAATAGAGCGAAACGTGCATCAGGTGCTTGCACCTACTCCCTTCTCATTACTCTGCTGCACTGTTTCTGCCTTAGAGCACAATGAGACAGCAAATAAGTAGGGCAGGTTTAGCCTTTCACAGATATTGGGTGTTATATGAAGAGGCTTTATTGTGCCAACTCTCTTTTCTTTTTGACTGTCACCTAGAACCACCTAGTGGTAGATTTGCATAGAACAGACTTCATTGAAACAACTGCTGACCATTATTATTATTCAATTATTTATATAGCACCAGCAAATTCTGTAGCGCTGTACAATGGGTTGACCAACTGACATGTAATTGTAACCAGAGAAGATGGATGCACAGGAACAGAGGGGTTGAGGACCCTGCTCAATGAGCTTACATGATTGAGGGAGTGGGATATAGTGACACAAAGGGTTAAAATAGGGGTAATGAAGTAGGTTGCTAGAAAAGTATTCACTGAGGATTTTGTAGGTTATTTTTGAAAGTTGCAGGAGAGGAGTCATGGGTGGTGGGGGTGAACCTGCTAACAGTTTAATGGATATGCTATCCTGAAGAAGTAGGTTTTCACTTATTTTGTGAAGGGATGGAGACTTGGTGTAAGTCTAAGGAAGAAGGGAAGGGAGTTCCACAGAAAAGGTGCAGCCCTGGAGAAGTTTTGAAGGCAAGCATCGGAGGTGGGAGTATGGACAGAGGATAGACATTGGTCTTGAGCAGAGCGCAGGAGCCTAGACGGGACATACTTGTGTATTAGAGAAGTGGTTAGGGTGAGATGAAGTGGTTAGGGTGACTTTAGTGGTCTTTTAACTTGTGTAGGTGCCCTAAGTGGTCCTTTTAAGACTTGCAAAGTTTCATGGGAGTTGAAAGTCTGAAATAGCTGTGTATCTACCTTTTATTATTATAATTATTATTATTATGTTATTTATATAGCACCATCAAATTCCACAGCACTTTACAATGGGTGGAAGAACAGACATGTAGTTGTAACCAGACAAGTTGGACACACAGGAACAGAGGAGTTGAGGGCCCTGCTCAATGAGCTTACATGCTAGAGGGAGTGGGGTAAAATGACACAAAAAGGTAAGGATAGTATTAGACTAGTGACAGTTGCAGAAGAGGAATCAGTCGGGAGCTATTAACAGTTTAATTGATACGCTTTTTCGAAGAAGTGTTATTTTAATGATTTTTTGAAGGAGTGGAGACTGGGTAAGCATCTAACGAAGGAGGGAAGCAAGTTCCACAGGAACGGTGCAGCCCTTGAGAAATCTTGAAGGCGATCATCAGAGGTGGGAGTACAGACAGAAGATAGACGTAAGTATTCATCAAATCGTAAGGGCCTAGACAGGACATACTTGTGTATAAGAGAGGATAGGTAGGTGGGAGCAGCACTATGTAGCGATTTGAAAGCAAGAACCAGAATTTTAAATTGAGCTCTATATCTTACAGGAAGCCAGTTTAGGGACTGACAGAAGGGTGAGGCGTGGGAGGTGCGGGTAGACAGGAAGACGAGCCTCGCCCCCGCATTCATTATGGACTGTAACGGTGCAAGTTGAGAGCACGTAAGACCACTGAGAAGCGAATTACAGTAGTCAAGGCGAGAAAGGACAGTGGAATGGACCAGCACCTTAGTCGCATCTGGCATTAAGAAGGGGCGGATGCGCGCAATGTTTTTGAGATGGAAATGACAGGATTTGGAAATAGACTGAACATGAGACTTGAAGGAGAGGTCGGAGTCAAAGAGAACACCTAGGCAGCGAGCCTGTGTGGTGGAGCTGATGGTAGCACCGTTGACTTGGAGGGAGACAGACACAGGAGTAACAGTTTAAGGAAGTGGGCAGCCATCCAGTTAGAAACAGCAAAGATGCAGTCAGAGACACTAGTCAAGAGGGACGGGGAGAGATCAGGAGAAGACAGGTAGATTTGCGTGTCATCTGCATAGAAATGATATTGGAAGCCAAGGGAGCTAATGAGTTTACCAAGGGAGGCAGTATAGATGGAGAACAGTAGGGGACCAAGGACTGAACCTTAGGGGACAACAACAGAGAGGAGTTGGTGAGAAGAAGCAGAGGCAGAGAAAGAAACACCGAAAGAGCGCTCAACTCTGCACATTTTATAATGGTGTCTGCTACTTATTACTTATAACTGGAATCTCTCCACATCTGCCACGTGAACTCAGTTCAGTGCAAGGTTCCAGGACATTTCTTTATGCTTAGGCCATCCAAGGGTGCTACTTAGCTCTACCCATAGCCGAGACAATGGTCTAGCCCTGACTACTTACGACATTTCAGAAACTAAAAGAAATGCTGACTAGTTTAAGATTTTGTTTTCATCTCTGGGGAAAAAAAACCCACAAACATTTGAAATAGAATTTTACTTTGGAACGCATCATAAGCGTGCATTGATGTTAGATTTTTTTATGATCATCTATTACTGAAAATGCAATTTCTACAGAAGAAGAAAGAGAATTTGAGCATAACTGCTGTATAAAAGGCAATCTTTCAAACACCTTCAATATAAAACAGATGGTGAGAGTCAAATGAAATAATTTCATACAGATGTAATTCAGCTACTAATGCTTACACCTGGAATTTTATCTTGTTTCGTTAGTCCATAATATTCAATAAATCAATACAAATTTTACTCTGTTCCTTCAGTAAGGTTTTGATTAATTTTAAATACACTCATAAACATTTCACACATGAGCTCAGAATCATGCTATATTGACGGCTACTGGCTGGTGAGAAACAAGCTAAAATTGTCGTTTAATTTATTTATTTTTAGAAATTTCATGTCTGAAAAACCTTGCAACTTTTGAAAAAAAAAACTATTTGCAATTAGTGAGTAAGGCTTTTGTTGTTTTGAATTACTTTGAGTTTACTAAGTCCTACTGGTGAATTTGTGTAGAAAATGTATGTTCTTTTTAAGAAAGATCGTCAGATCTATGCCTTGGCATGTTATTGGTTCTCACACTAGACTTGTGCACGGTGAGAACATTTGGCTTTGTAGAACCAATTTTCCTAAAACCAAAAATTTTTATATAAAGTTTTATCAGGTTAGGAATTAACCATAATAATACAGGGAGTGCAGAATTATTAGGCAAGTTGTATTTTTGAGGATTAATTTTATTATTGAACAACAACCATGTTCTCAATGAACCCAAAAAACTCATTAATATCAAAGCTGAATATTTTTGGAAGTAGTTTTTAGTTTGTTTTTAGTTATAGCTATGTTAGGGGGATATCTGTGTGTGCAGGTGACTATTACTGTGCATAATTATTAGGCAACTTAACAAAAAACAAATATATACCCATTTCAATTATTTATTATTACCAGTGAAACCAATATAACATCTCAACATTCACAAATATACATTTCTGACATTCAAAAACAAAACAAAAACAAATCAGTGACCAATATAGCCACCTTTCTTTGCAAGGACACTCAAAAGCCTGCCATCCATGGATTCTGTCAGTGTTTTGATCTGTTCACCATCAACATTGCGTGCAGCAGCAACCACAGCCTCCCAGACACTGTTCAGAGAGGTGTACTGTTTTCCCTCCTTGTAAATCTCACATTTGATGATGGACCACAGGTTCTCAATGGGGTTCAGATCAGGTGAACAAGGAGGCCATGTCATTAGATTTTCTTCTTTATACCCTTTCTTGCCAGCCACGCTGTGGAGTACTTGGACGCGTGTGATGGAGCATTGTCCTGCATGAAAATCATGTTTTTCTTGAAGGATGCAGACTTCTTCCTGTACCACTGCTTGAAGAAGGTGTCTTCCAGGAACTGGCAGTAGGACTGGGAGTTGAGCTTGACTCCATCCTCAACCCGAAAAGGCCCCACAAGCTCATCTTTGATGATACCAGCCCAAACCAGTACTCCACCTCCACCTTGCTGGCGTCTGAGTCGGACTGGAGCTCTCTGCCCTTTACCAATCCAGCCACGGGCCCATCCATCTGGCCCATCAAGACTCACTCTCATTTCATCAGTCCATAAAACCTTAGAAAAATCAGTCTTGAGATATTTCTTGGCCCAGTCTTGACGTTTCAGCTTGTGTGTCTTGTTCAGTGGTGGTCGTCTTTCAGCCTTTCTTACCTTGGCCATGTCTCTGAGTATTGCACACCTTGTGCTTTTGGGCACTCCAGTGATGTTGCAGCTCTGAAATATGGCCAAACTGGTGGCAAGTGGCATCGTGGCAGCTGCACGCTTGACTTTTCTCAGTTCATGGGCAGTTATTTTGCGCCTTGGTTTTTCCACACGCTTCTTGCGACCCTGTTGACTATTTTGAATGAAACGCTTGATTGTTCGATGATCACGCTTCAGAAGCTTTGCAATTTTAAGAGTGCTGCATCCCTCTGCAAGATATCTCACTATTTTTGACTTTTCTGAGCCTGTCAAGTCCTTCTTTTGACCCATTTTGCCAAAGGAAAGGAAGTTGCCTAATAATTATGCACACCTGATATAGGGTGTTGATGTCATTAGACCACACCCCTTCTCATTACAGAGATGCACATCACCTAATATGTTTAATTGGTAGTAGGCTTTCGAGCCTATACAACTTGGAGTAAGACAACATGCATAAAGAGGATGATGTGGTCAAAATACTCATTTGCCTAATAATTCTGCACTCCCTGTAGAACACAAATAGAAGTAAATAGTAAAGCTCTAAAAAAAGGCTCTAGAAAGAACTGGGAACAGGCAGCACAAACCAAGAGTCTCTCTTTCTGGTAGAAAAAGCTGTGATATGCAGCAAAGATCGATGCAGCATGGTTTGGAAGCATGTGTGCCAGGTACCGGTAATAGTTTTATTTATCCTTGAGCCCTGCTTTTTCCTGCATGGAGAGTTTCATCTACACTGATCAGCCACAGCATTAAAACCACTGATGGGTGAAGTTAATAACATTGAGTATATCATTAGTGTGGCATCTGTGAAGGAGAATGATATATTAGACAGCAAGTGAACAGTCAGTTCTTGAGTTCCATGTGTTGGAAGCAGAAAAAAAAGGGCAGGCAAAAAGATCTATTGACTTTGACAAGAGCCAAATGGTGATGGCTAGACGACTGGTTAGCAGCATCTCCAAAATTGCTAGTCTTGTGGGGCGTCCCTGGTATGCAGTGGTTAGTACCTACCAAAAAGTGCAAGGAAGGACAACCAGGGTTATGGATGCCCAAACCTCATTGATGTACATGGGGAGCAAAGGCTCCATCTGTTCTGATCTACAGCAGCTCAAATTGCTGAAAAGTGTGATGTTGACCATGATAGAAAGGTGTCCAAGCACACAGTGCATTGTAGTTTGCTGTGTATGAGGTTGCGTAGCCACAGACTGGTCAGAGTGCCAGAGATGATCCCTGTCCACCACTAAAAGTGATTTTAAGCAGGTGGTTTTCATGTTGTGGCTGATTAGTGTATATAATATGGTGGGGATCTATGCTACCTGTGCCTTGTGCATTTAGCATTGAGCAATTCCATATTGATCAGCAAACTTAGTAGGATTCCTTTTTATTTCTGCAGTATACAGTATGTTTCTGCATTATTTTTTTACATATGACTGCTGAGTACAAAAGGATAAGGATCCAAGAGTGGAGATTGTACCACTTCACACTACCATAAGTGAGCCATTTTGGGATCACTAATAGGTGAGTGTATATACTTACTTTTATCCTGTTTTATATGGTTAAGAATTTACTTCAACACAGAGTACCTTTCTTTGTGTTTGTGTCTTACACGCCCTGAGGACCTACACCATTGGTAACTTATTGTCATCATCCACAAATGGGGATTGTACTGCTTATGCCTATTGTATGAGCTGATTGCAAGCTCTGAATATTGTAGGTGCATCTTATTACCCTTTTGACTGCTCACACTTTGTTCCCTTTTTTTTTACAAATGTTGTGCTCTACAGTCTGAGGTGCTGCATCCATATTTGCTGCATATTTACCATTTACCATATTTATCTTTTGACTGCATTGAAATTTTAATGAAATCACAATGCAGTCTTTGTGGTGAACATTTTATAGAGATTATTTTAGGGGGGGTAGAAGGGGGAGAGGGAGGTGACAGAGTCCATGGGTACTGATGTAGTACTGGAGTTGCTAAATGCAGGAAACCAGGAACATGGTTATTTACGAAAGTGAGAATTATCACCAATTCAAAGTGAATTGAAATTGAATTTCAAATGTAAGGACAAAATAGCTGCTGTGCTACCTGTTGGGCTTGTTTGGTCTAACACTTGAAATTATCTTTGCTTTGAATTTCTGACAATTCTCACTTTAGTGAATTACCCTGAAAATATTGACTATAATTTCAAGGAGGTAATAAGCACCTGGTTAATTTGTTCCTTCTTTTGTAAATAAGTAAACTGGATATGGCTCCTAACCTTCTCTTAGTCTAGGATAATGCTATGTCTATAAAATATGTAATTATCAAAGTAGAAGATTAGATTATTTTCTTAAGAATAAGCGTAGCTAGAAAAAAAGGCATAACTTGGAGATGCAAACCTGGAAATTGGAATGCAATGCTACGAAAAAGGATTATAGATACATGGAATAGAAGTGAAAAAAAAAAATTGGACAAAATTAATAATGACAGACCTTAAATATTACCCCTACATTAGTATAAGGGAGGTGTAAACATTATGCCCCCATTTGTCATGTGCTGTGGTGGCTGCTCACAGGTAATATAAACTAGTAACGCCGAATTGAAGACAATTGAAACGTGAACTGCAAATTTAAGCCAGACATAGCGGATTTGAAATAATTTTTCAAATGCAGCATAGATATTTTAGCCTTAATTCTGCAATTCTGTTCTCAATTTACTAGAATTCACAGTTTAATGAAGATCCTGTGTGTGCTTTCTTTTTTGCTGGTCTTATTAATGCAATATTCACTGTATATTAGTTTAACAGAGTTCTACAGCAATGAAATTTTCACATCACATCATCATTTACCTACCCCACCATTACTCTGTACTAGTGAACTTCTTTCCATATTGTCCCTTCCTAAAGAGTTGTCCTTCTTTCCATACTTACCTACTATCCTTCTCTCCTGATTCTCTCCGATACTTTTTGTCCTTCTATATTTATTTTACCACCAAGATTCTGCCCCTACACCTTTAACTTTCCTTATATTCTTTGCTCCAACTTCTGTCACACCTTCAACTTTCTTCATATTCTCCCATCACCTTCTGTCCCCTTTCTCATATTCTACCCAACTTAGCTTTTCTTCCTTTTCTGCAAGCCTGAACTTGTAGACTTACAAAGTACACGTTCAAGGGTACAAAGTACCCATTGTCCTGGTCTGCGAGGGGACACTTACTCTGGGTCCCCCACATCTGCCCTTCTGGGGATACAGATTTGTAAAAATGCCATCGGAATGTAAATATTATGTTCAGTGGTGTATCCTGGTTTTGTTTTGCCCTAGGCATGACAAAACTCAGGCTACCCCCCTCCAATTGGTCACAGCATGTCACATGGCCAAGCGATGGACAGCGGTAATGGAGCTTTTGTATCCTCTACCCAGTCTGACAGGAAGTGCTCACAGCGAGCTTCAAACAGCTTTCTATTAGACTGGGTAGGCTTTACAGGAGTTCCTCTTTTATGCTTAGTCATGCTACACAGGGGAAGGTGAGCAGACAGGAGGATGGAGGGAGACCACAATGTGATGGGGGCGAGAACACAAAGCGACAGAGCAGACAAAGAGGCACATAGAGGACTGAAGGGGCACAGAGACCCACAGAGGGGCTGGGGGATCAAAGAGACACACACAGTGGCGGAGGGAACAAAGAAACACACCGAGGGGGGAGATTCTGGGAGGGAAAAGAGATACACAAAGGAGTTGGGGGAGAAAAAGATTCACATGGGGTTAAAGGGAAACACATAAAGTTGTCAATTTTAGGTTTTCTTTTGGGGGGGCAAGATCTTGATCTTGGCTAGGGTGCAAAATAGCCTTACAATGGCCCAGATTGCAACCTACTTTTTTCCCCTTTTAAGATACCTGAAGAGGAATCACTTACACAAGAAAAAGAGAATTTAGCACCAATTAATATGGCCTACCCCTTCAAAATATCTATTCGGTCAGAAGGATCCATTCATTAAACAAAGTTAAGTTAACAAGTGGTTTGCAGTTTTATGTACTATATAAATTGACCTAGAAAGCTCTGAAAATGACTGTTTTACTTAGGCTAATTTTAAACATGTTTTCGCCTATATTTTTCAATTTATTTTTGGTATTTCAGCTCCTACTTTTGTAAGTTTTTCCCCCCTCCATTTTTTTTAATATGGCCTAATATTTTTCTTACTCTGAAATAAAATTCTCTTAAATATATTATCAAATCCTCTCTTACATCCTTCCTCCAACCGATATATATATATTATAATTCTTTCGTCTTCCCTCGTAGTTTTCATCCCTGCTATTCAATATGTATGTAATTCTGGAAATTTGATTTCATACTGAATGTATTAATCCTTGGGTGAGGTGTAATTAATTATCCCAATGTACAGCGCTACGGAATGTGATGGCGCTGTATAAATAATAAAATAATAATAATAATAATATAGTTAGTGTCATGACAATGCTTGCCTATTCCATTGATTTGTTAAATTGCCTGTCTACCTTTAAGTAATCAGAAATAAAGACTCATGGACAATTATATTAAATTGTTGTCAGTACAGTTCCAATAATACTAAATTGCACCTTTGGGGTTTTGTTTCCCAATCACGTTATTTTGTGCTCATATACATTAATAGATATATTATACTTAATGGTATGGTCATTGAGAATACACTGTTAAATTTCCCAAGTAAATATGCCAATTCAAATTTGCATTAGAAAATAACCTGTTACTAGTTTTCCCAACTCACTCTTATTTACATAATGCGGCACAATCACAGTACGAATGAAACAAGCTAAGGCAAGTTAATCAAAATAATTCTCATTATCTAACACATGAAACTACTTCTTATTATAGTAATATTTCTAGACGAGAAACCCTCACCAAATGAACCAGAAAAATCAATCAGCATGAAATGAGGATTGCTTTGAATTTATTAAAAATACGTGGGCATTATGTATCATTTACTCACTACGTTAATTAACTCCTATGAGATTGCTTTATCTTATAGAGAACATTTGATTTTGTTCTTCCTTTTGGTAAAAAAACATAGAAACTGGGAATCAGAAATATTATAAATAAGTCAGCTCTTCTGCCAAGAAACAAAAATGCTGGAAATGCAGGTTAATTAATCCAGATAACAAACATTAATGGTTAGTGAATTGAAAAAAAAGTAGGCATCGATATCCAAACTGCGTTTATAGTTGAGATGGAAAAGTTGTTTTAGACTTAGTGGCCCCAGACTGACAGATTGGTAGCCCTTTAAATCCACTTAAATCCACTAATATGCGTGTACTTTGTCTGTGACTGTGGTTAAATTTAAAAAGCACATTAGCTTTGCAGCCTATTCAACAATGTATTTCAAAGCATATGTTTGTATTCTTTAATTATTTTATGAGGTTTATTGTATCACATGTTGCTCACTTTTTTGTTTTGTCTTGGTCATTTACATAACATGGTATCAGTATTGCAGCTCCAATGTGCTTGCTGCATAATCACAAATGTATTCTTTAGAATTTTAAATTTTAAAAAAATATGCATCAAATTGTATTCATAAATGTGCCAGAAACAGAAGTCCCAACGTTCCCACCATATTAATATAAATATCGTGCATACATATTTAACTATTCCTCTGTTCTTTTATCCTTTTGGCATTGGTCTTGTATTAATTAGCTCAATGCCTCCTGCACTATCAAAGCAGGATTTGAAGGTTCTATCCTATTTAATAATTTTACCTGAATATACTTGACAAGCCGTTGAATAATGCTGCCAAAATATAGCCTGGTATATGTTGATAAAACTTCTGGGCCTCTCATGCAGAGCCAGATTTCCCTCTAAATTTGCCTGTAGGTATGGAATTCTCACTTATCCACCCCTCGCCAAATAAAATCTACTTCTTTGTTGCTTAATTCATAATTTGGAAAATTCATGATAATCCCAGTCTCTTTGACCAACTCTTGCTGTTCTTGTCTGAATACTAGACCTTTGTCATTTGTCATTATGCTGATGATAAATACATTTTTTAATAGAAAAGCATGGCAAACTACAACTTTTATGACTGTATTTACATTATATCCTTGATATGTTTATATTACACTTTTTTTGAAAAAGCTTGTACATTGGGAAGCCTGAAGCCCTCTAGCAATTGAGAAAATCTAAATCCTATTAACCTTGGCCAATTCATAGCATTTCAGCTTTGGTATGTACAGCAAATCTGCAATCTGAACCTTGAACTATTTGCTCTAACATCAAGCAGGTAACAGAACAAAGTAAATGCAAAATATGTTATGCTGTGAAAACTGTTTAACACAGTGCGTTCAAAGCCAACTAGTTTAGCATAAAAGTAATAAAAGTAAAGGAAAAAAAACACAACCCTTTCTAGAAAAAACACAGGTCCAAAACTGCTGCTAAGATACAGAACATAAATTGGTACCAGGAGAAGTGATATCACTCTCAGACACATTGCGTGCAAAGGCATTGATTTCTTTTATTTGAAAGAGTAAAATCCTACCTAACCCATCTATTAGGTTGGGAAATGTAAGAATTGTAAGACTTTGCAGGCCACACTGCTTTCAGCACCCTGAATAGCGTTTATTTAGCTCAGGCAACAATTTGATCTCACCAGCTGTAAAATAAATACAAATAAAATAGCACATTCAACCTACTCACTATACACGTGGTTTAATGCCATAAGGCATTACAAAAAGAAAGAAAAAGAAAAAGTTGGCAACGTGGGAAAACTGACATTATTGCGATTATTTTTAAAATTCACTCTGTAAAAAATAAATATACATAAATATATTATATTAAGTATATTTTAGTATATATGTAATTCCATACAAAAAGGCACTTTCAGAATTCACAAACAATAAATCTCTTTATCCCTTCAAAATTGCCGCTAACATATCAGTTCCTGTGGGCTAGGAGATTAAGCCACATATAATATGGTCTAAATATGGTTCCGTATGATGTCATAGGTGTTACACTGTAGTTCAACTGTCAATGACAGATGCTATATACTTATCGATCTACACGTTTTTGTGCTGGTGAGCTACTGAGCTCGTTGTGAGTACAAGCGAATTGAAAATAAAAATTAAAAACAACTGTCTGTAAATCTCTTTTTCCCCCAGTCCAAATAACATAGCGCTAAATATATGTCAGTTGGTGTAGACCAGCATGATTTTAGCATTTATAAATTTTTTATTTGATATATATATATATATATATATAAATATATAAAATACAAAAAGCTTCTGCACTCACGCTCCAGTGTCCCTTAATGGCCGGGTGCCAACCAGAATCAGCTTCAATATCCAAATAATCCAAGGGTATGGCTGCACTCACGTTTTAAAAGTCCAAAGTCCAAAGTTTAATCAAAAAACTATTAAAACATCACTTGATGTTTTAATTGTTTTTTCATTAAACTTTGGACTTTGGACTTTTAAAACGTGAGTGCAGCCATACCCTTGGATTATTTATATATATATATATATATATATATATATATATATAGAGAGAGAGAGAGAGAGAGAGAGAGAGAGAGAGAGAGAGAGAGAGAGAGAGAGAGAGAAAGAACAAATATGTAGTATTTTTACATTGTGTTCATTTGTTTTAAATCCAGAATGCCTAAATAGAAAAGATTGAGCAATTGGAAAGCTGATTTATGGTAATCTGCACAATTATCTAGATTTTATATTTTAGTGCATAATTAACACTTAGAACATGTTATTGTAATGCAAAAAAAATACAAACCTTTCATTCATTTAAACTCATTTGCAGTTATTCAAATACTCCAAATTGTGCTTTCATTGTAACAGCATCTACTTCTGGCAAACAAAACAAAATGGATTTAATATATTTTATAAAGAATTGAAAGTCTAGTAATCATTTAGAATTTGTGTTTTATAATTTAAATATATTTATTTTTGAATTACATACATAAAAAAATTTTGGGTTGTGAATGAAAAATACACATTTACACAGCCGATGCCTGTGGAAGGCCTGACACTGACACTCATGCACAGACATACACAGTCACTCACAGTTACATACACTCACTGACCAAAACACACACATTCAGTGACAGACACATTCACTGATAAAAACACATGATGTACATTCACTGACAGACACTCACTGACAGAAACACATGACACACACACTGACAGACATACACATTCACTGACAAACACACACACACACTCACTGTCAGACACACACAGACTGACACACATTCACTGCAGCCATACACACTCACTGACAGACACACATTTACAAACTTTGTTCACAAATAGGACTTTACATAGGACACGAGGTCATGCGTTTAGACTGGAAGAAAAAAGATTTAGTCTAAGGCAAAGGAAAGATTTTTTTACCGTAAGAACAATAAGGGTATGGAACTCTCTGCCTGAAGAAGTGGTTTTATCAGAGTCTGTGCAGATGTTTAAACAGCAGCTAGATGCATACTTGCAAAAACAGAATATTGAAGGATATAATTTTTCATGTAGGGTAATTGCTTCTCGATCCAAGGATAAATCTGACTGCCATTCTGGGGTCAAGAGGGATTTTTTTCCTATTTTGTTGCAAAATTGGAGTTGCTTCAAACTGGATGTTTTGCCTTCTTTTGGATCGACAGCAAAAAACAAATGTGAGGAAGGCTGAACTTGATGGACACATTTCTCTTTTCAGACTATGTAGCATATGAACACTGACTGACAGACATATATGCTCACTCACTGACACACCCACACCCACAGTGACAGACACACACACATTCACTGACAGACACACACACATACACACATTTACTGACAGGCACACATACACTCTCACTAACAGACACACACTCACTCACTGATGGACACATTCAGTGACAGACACACACCCACAGACACTAACTGACAGATACACATACACATTTACTGACAGACACAAACACTCTCAGTGACAGACACTCTCAGTGACAGACACACACTCTCAGTGACAGACATACACATTCACTGACAGACACACAAACACAATCCCTGCTTCCCATACATTACCTATTCTAAGTTCATAAACATTTTTTTTGCTTCCTTCATAGACTTTTTTTTTATTTTGCAATTGTATATACATTGCAAGTCTTTATTTCCTTAGTTTCCATTGCCACTGGGGAGGCTGTCCAATACAAAATACAGGGAAGAATAATGCTAGGAATTCAGCTTTGTAATCCTAGCAGTATAATATCCCTTTAAGAACCACTGACCTAGAATCCTATCATGGTAAACTCTTATAAACACCACTCAAACTACACAGGTGAAAATGAGGGTTAGAACACAATTTGGGTCTATCCAGACATAGCACACTTATTTTAAACAAATTTGAGTAGGTACCTATTACTACCAGACTTCTGGAGCCGTCACATATTGAGATAAAAATGGGATGAGAGACACTCTGACAATATATATCAGCTTACTATACATGCAAAACATGTATGTACTGAGAAGATAAGACAGAATAAAATTGGTGTAAATTTTGTTTAGCTTCATAAAAATTGTCATGGGCATGGATGGGCATGGAAGAGTGAAAACGTGACCTGAATACTTATGAGTAAAAGAATGCCTGGAGATTACATAGGGAAAGATGGAAAGCCAATTTCCAGGTTTGGAGGTCAGAAGAAGAAGGGATCTGCATTGTAGCGTGAAGAGAACATGATTTCTGGTGATTTAGTGTGGGAGTGAAAAGTAGAGATTGAATTTTTGTGAAAGATTTCATTTTTTTTGGGTGGGGAAGGGAGAAGGAAGACCAAATATTTGTGGCCTGTGAGAGGTGTAGGAACTCATTGTGAGGGTGTATTACTACAAATGGGTTTATAGCTATAACAGAACAAGGGGTGTAAATAAACTATTAGGAGGAAATGCATGTGTTTTAGCAGGTAAAGGGCAACACAAATCCTTAAAGGAACCCTATAGTGTCAGGAACAGAAAAGTGCATTCCTGACACTATAGGTTTAACCCCTTAAGTACACATGACATGTGTGACACGATTCCCTTTTATTCCAGAAGTTTGGTCCTTAAGGGGTTAAAAAAGTCATTTTGGTCAAATTTGTGAAATTAGTCAAATTTGACGATATCAGCCAACCCAATGTTATCCCATAGGAAAGCATTGGGAGTCTATCATGCATGTGTGGCAAAATGTTGAGCTGTGCCAATCAGCATCTCCTCATAACGTTGCATTGAACAAGTTAATCTCATGCAGAGCATGTAGACACTGAACATCAGTGATATACATTGTGCAGCACTGACCTAGATATCAATTTACATTAAAAAGCCTGCAGGGACATTAGGTAGACACCAAAACAACTACTTTAAGCTGTAGTTTTGACTATATCCCTTTAATGTAAAACTCCATGGAATGACATACTGACTAAAATACAATGTCACAACTGCACACTATGAGTCATCTTTGGGAACCTGCCAGACCCTGGGTGGATAAAGTGAGATTAGCAATGCATCTCTGCCAGCAAGTAAACAAGTTAATACTCCTTTACCTAGATAAACAATGGTGAATGATCAAAGCACAAAGTGGGCGATCAGACATAGCAAGGTCTAGGGAGGAAATCTTTTGTTATTTGATTCCATTGAATGTGCAAATATCTCAGTTCACTTCATGCAATTTTGTAAAGAATGAGGCACAGCTCAATACAACACCTTTCTAAGCACAAAATATATTTACCCACTGCATCTTCTGTGGGTAAGTTGAAAATGTGTTGGTTTTTAAAAGACATAATTCAAGTTTAGTTGAATGGCCTATTGTAATAAACATATCTGATCCTAATAACCATTCCATTAAAGGGTTACTCCAAGCACCTTAACACCTCAGTGATTTTTCTCTACATGCAGCATTTTGGTATGAAACACTGCACATACACGGTTTAACCACTTTCCTGCTGAAGGTGTAACTCCACATCAGACATGGGGACACCATTAGCCAGCCTAGAACAGAAGCTCCGGGCTGGCTAATATCAATTTGTGTATGTTGGGCTTTTATCATCAGAACGTAAGGCATGCTAGCATCAGGCATCCAATGTTGGCACAGTCACATGACACCCATTTCCTTCTCTGCCAACATCCTTACTTACATAGATTTATTGCTAAACAAATTTATTGTAGCATAAATACATTACTCTGAGTATTGTTGCTGTGGAGCACAGAACTTAATATTGTGTATTTGTATTTGCTTTTTGTTTAACACAGCCATGATACAATGGCTGCTGCCCACCCCATGTGTTCCCTATTAAGGGTTTATAAAAATTCCCCTCTCTGTCTCAGAGATTTTCACCTGAAGCTGTAGCAAGCAAGGTGAATTGTTAGTGTAGGATCCATGTAACAGGTTTGCCTTGACGTGGCAGGCAAGCCTATACTTAGAGGGATACTATAGTGCCAGGAATACAAAGCTGTATTCCTAGCACTATAGCCTCGCCCCCCCACCCCCTCCCGCCGAGGTGATGCCTCATGGGCATTAGACATCCCTATAGGAAAACACTGAATTAATGCTTGCCTATGGGAAAATAGCTGATGTGTGAAGATGTCAGTTACTTGATCAATAGTCCGTTAACATTAATGAAGCATCTCTAGTTGCTTTCTGGTAGACAGACTTAGTCCTGCAATTTAATTATTGCCAATTCTCCGTAACTGCAATGTTTTACATTGCAGCACTAAGTGCAATATGGGCATTGTACCCAGACAACTTCAATGAGCTGGGTGCCTATGGTGTCCTTTAAATGGCCATTGGAGTGATACAAAAAAAAAACCTCCAGTATTTGTAAATTTATTGTAGGATAAATACACATTACTTTGAGTATATTTGCTGTGGAGCTCTGTTATCAACTCAGACATACCAACAATATGGAGCTCCTAGAAAGAGGGACATTGGGATAGAATAGTGTGACAGAAGGGATTGTGCTAAAAATAGGGACTATCTATCTTAAATAGGGACACTTAGTAGGTATGGTATTTATTGAAGATGTTCAGGATAGTGTAGTCACAGAACAGGAAAAAATAAGATATTGTCACACAAATCGATCTGCAGATTGAATTTCATTAGATATTTACCAATGCCGTTTGCTGCACCAAAATATGTTTTACTCCGTTTTATCAGCAGCAACAATAATTACTACTCAGATATGCGTTCTCAAAGATTTACCATCCAATAATTACATGCAGCATAGTTTAAAGTATCTGTGGCTGTTTCTAATATTTCTAAATTAAACAACACAATTCAATGGACCACAAGTTCACAGAAATAACTGGAATCCATAGAAGACAAATACCTGTTTAGTATTCAAATTCAAATTGGAAACTAAAATCAATCACCGTGTATTATGGACAAGTATTATTATTAGCAAGAAAAAGATATAGGTGGCGCTTAGGAATATATAAGTGTGGTGCTTGTAGCGGAGGCCTGGTATTTCACAGGTTAACTCCACTAAAGATCCCAGTGAGGCTCAGGTATTATAAATCCATAAGGCAAGGTTTCCAGCAGGCAAAATAATCCAGCAATATCCCAACCTCAATCACAATGACTGGACGACACACAGCATCAGGAGCAGAACTAAACTTTTATTCACACAGTGGCCTTCTAAAGCATTCTCCCATGCAAGGGAGGGATTTACAGTCATTAGTACAGTCTAAAATCATATCTGAATAACCTCCCACACATCTCCTCCCCTTAGCCTGACTCATAATCCCCTTATACAGAACACAAATTCCCTGGGTTTCTGGATGTACCCCTAAACCTTTAAATATTACATCCCCTGGTAGCCCTGATCTGGGTGAGAGACATATCCAAAAATCACCCAGATCGGACCAGGGGTTCAGGAAATCTGTGGATGTATTAAAAAGACCGCCCGCACTGGAGGGAACAGCCGAAATTGGTTCCATGAGATGGGGCCCTGCAGTCGGTCACAAAAGAAGGGAATAAATGGCACGAAAGGCTTGTGCTATAGAGACTAAGGAGGGTTCGCATGAATCCCCTTGTTCGGGAGTTTCTTTCTACCAAATGGGTGGCCGTTCGGTAGTTTGGATACGAATTTAAGGGCAGTGTGGAGGTTTCAGCGGTGCTCGCCTAGCCAAGTGTCCGATTTGGGTTCCAGACACACAACGGCAAAACACCGCTGTTCGGGAGGTTTAAAATAGCCGCCGCCATGTGTTCGTTTCCCGAATGGCGGCCACCCCGCGAACAAAGGACCCACTGCACAGATTGCCAATTACCCGTTCGCAACATTGTTGCAACCGGTAATTGGAGGCACACTTCCTACTGGGGTGGTCTGACTGTTCGGTAGTTTCATTCTCATAATGACTGGAGTGAATCTACCGAACAATCAGACGAATGTTGCATACAGTTCCACATACATAGATACAATTTAACCGAATACAAAATAATAAATGTAGTTTTTAGGACAGCCCAATGCCATCAGCTACAGTGCTGCTAAGTTACCCAAGTATATTGTCACTTTATATACTTAAGAAAATATATAGTCCAGAGATACAAGGTGAAAGCCCACACAATTAAAGAGTCGTTACCTTAAATATACATTACACTTGATAAAAGACGGTGTGAATATTTCCTATACAAAGATAAAAATAAAACACAACATAGTGTAATCTGTATAAATATTTAGTGAGAAGAGGTTAGAACTCGAAACACTCACAATTTTTTGAGCCCATTAAAGTTGGCTCTGAACTTATAGAGCATGTATGTCTCCTTTATGGACATAGACAGTTTTTCTCCATTCGTTTGGTCCCACAGTTGGTAGAAAGTTAAAATCAGGAACTTCCAAGGTGGAGATAAATGTTTTAAAAAATGATTTATTATTGGTATATAAAAACAAACATAAAATGCACTTTCAACCACAGGAAAGGGTCTCCCTCAGGTGATGCTGAATATTACACTAAGGCAGGTATGTTATATATGTATATACATCAATTAAACAATAAGACATAATTGATCACACATGTTACATGGGATACACCCATTTCCATTTATGGTCTGGACCGTATATATAGGAAAAATATAGGTAAAGGATATTTTGGGGTTGGCAAAATATATATCCGGTCCAGACCATATATGGAAATGGTTGTATCCCGTGTAACATGTGTGATCAATTATGTCTTATCGTTTAATGTTTTTGATCTCATTACATAACTCACTGTTTTATGTGGGATCTATGCAGGGCCGGTGTAATGATTTTTGCTGCCCTATGCAAAAACATTATTTGCCGCCTTCCCTCCCATGTTGTGACATCACAAAGTCCTACTTATATGATCCGCCCATGTCATGACATCACATATGCCCAATCCCGGAGGGACTGCTTCTACAGCAGTCTGACTGTCTCGCCAGTATTAACGCTCTTTGCTGGGTCTGCCTGGGCAACTCATTTGCCTAGACTCAGTAAAGCCACCACATGTGCGCACAGGCATGCGCAGCCCATTTTATTAGGGTGTGCACCAGGAAATTCTTCCCCTATGTTATTTTTTTATTGTTATGTAATGTGAATATTTTTAAAAATGTTGAGTGGATGTATGGTGTGGGTGTGGGTGTGTGTGTTGTGTAGGGTGGCTGAAAGTGTTGTAGCTATGTGTGAAGTGTATGTTGTGGCTTTCTGTGCCTGATGTATAAGGCCATGTAATGTGTGTATAGCTGTCAGTGTCTGCGTGTGGGTAGCTGTGAGCGGTATGTGTGGCACTGTGAGAAGCTGTGAGTGATATGTTTGGGCTGCTGTGAGTGTTATGCATGACAATGTGTGACGTAGGAAGTAGTGGAATTTCGATTTAGTACAAAATGGGAAGGGAGATTCAAGTTAGCTCCCCCTCAGCCCAATATAACTGGGGGGTGGAGGAGTTTAGGTGCTGTTGTGAGGGTTTAAAGGCAGCAGTCAGGGTAAGGGGCTGTAGTGATGGATAGGGGCAGTAGTGAGTGTAGTGTGGTGTTAGGAGGTGTAGTGGGCAGTTAGAGGATTATATAAGGGGTTAAAAGCTGTAGTGGAGGGTTAAAGGCTGAAGTATGGGGATAGGGGTTCAAGTGGTAGTTTAGGACCTGCAATTGGGGGTCAGGGGCAGTAGTAGGGGATCACGGGCAGTAGTAGAAGGTAGGGACACTAGTAGGGGCAGTAGTAAGATGTTAGGATCTGTAGTGGGAGGTTAGGACCCAGAGTGGGGGATTAGGGTCAGTAATGGAGGGTTAGGACCTGTGGTGGGTGTTTAGGTGCATCAGTGGGTGGTTAGGAGCAATAGTAGAGGGTTAGAGGCAGTAGTGGGTGGTTGGGGGCATTAGTAGAGGGCTAGGGGCATTAGTAGGTGGTTAGGGGCAATAGTAGGAGTACTAGTGGGTGGTTAGTGGCATTAGTAGGGGGTGAAGTGCAGTTAGGGGTGTTTAGGGGCAATAGTAGGGGTAGTAGTGGGTGGTTATGGGCATTAGTAGGGGGTTAGGAGGCAATGATAGGGCGTAAGGGGCAGTATTGAGGGTTAGGACTTTAGGCGTTAAAAAGGAGGCCATGGGGAATGTTAAAAAAATACGCATATACATATATGTATTTTATATATTATTATTTTTTAAATGTTTCATCCCCCTCCCTGAGGCTTACCTTGGGCCAGGGAGGGGGACCTGGTTCCAAGTCTGTACTCCTGGTGGCTGGGGTGCTGCACAGCGAAGTGTAGGCGCTCCTGGTGCCTGCTTCTCTCTGCGCCGACACCGATACCGCGCCACTTCTACAAGCACCGCTTGAAGAGGCATGCATGGGGCGCCCCTTCAGAACGTGCGCCCTAGGCCGGTGCCTACTTTGCCTAGAGTTGGCGCCGGCCCTGGATCCATAGAGGGAGATTTAATCCCTTGTGATCAATCGCCAATTTAGTCTGGTAACCTGGATTACTTTTTTGAAAACCAAGCCATTATATGCTACTGGAGATTGCTGCTGCACACTAATGTCACCTCAACCGATGACCTAAGCCTTAAAAAGCCCTAGTAAGAATGACAATACAACAAACCTTAATTCAACATCTATAACACGAGAAATGCTTATCCATCACAAATTAATCTATGATTTATTTTTGACCCATCATGTCTCCCTACACAAAATTGATTCTTATAATTAAAGTGAACCTGCCCTGCCCAAAAAAAAACAAAAAACCACAACGATAAGGTCTGTTTCTTGAATATAATAATGTTTCATCCATAAATTATTGTAGCAAAATGACTACAAAGCATGTCCTTTAATTGCCTTCTTACTAAAGCTTTCCTGTCCCTTTAAAAAAAAAAAAAAAAAATACTTTTGAAATTATTATTTATATATTTAAAAAAACAGGTGGTTATTTTTTTTGAAGAGGATGAATGTTTACATTTTTAGCAATGCAAATTGTTTTGATTTAACAAACAGGCGAAACAAAGTTATCTTAAATATTCAAGGATATAAATGGCATAAAATAGCTAGAGTGTATAAGGACAAACTTTAAATCTGTCAATCTTTACAAAGCGTGAAGTGGAACAGGATATTTGTGGCTATCTGGACCATGAAGGAGAGGAGACGGTTTGCAATAAATGTCTACAGTTTAAATGACACCTTTTTAAAACTCCTTGTTGTGTTTTCTTTAAAGTTTTAGAGCAGTGAAATGTGACCTGTGTAATTTTTAGCGTGCTATGCATATTTGTATGACGCTGAGTCAATATTGTAAGCTGTTGACAGCACTGATATTCTGTTTTGGTTTGTGAGATAGAGGAGTCTACAAACTATGCTAACTTAAAAACTAACAAACCAGACAAAAAAACACTAAAAATAAAAACTTAAAAAGACATCCTAAACCTCTTCAGTACTTCAGCTTACTAAAGTACTTTCATAGGCGTGCGCAGCCTATTGCATTAGGGTGTGCACCCTAAAGCACAAGCACACGCCGCGTATATGTATGTATGTATATATATATATATATATATATATATACACTGCTGTGTGTGTGTGTGTGCTGTGCGAGGGTGCTGGTAGTGTGCTATGTGGGTGTTTGTGTGTGCGCTTGTGAGGGTGCTGTTAATGTACTGTGTGTGAGGGTACTGGTAGTGTGCTGTGTGTGTGTTTGTTAGTGTGCTGTGTGAGGGTGCTGTTTGTGTTTGTGAGGGTACTGTTAGTGTGCTGTGTGTGTGTGAGGGTGCTGTTTGTGTGCTGTATGTGTGTGGGTGCTGTATGTGTGTGTGGGTGCTGTATGTGTGTGTGGTGCTGTATGTGTGTGTGGGTGCTGTGTGTGTAGGTGCTGTGTGTGTGGGTGCTGTGTGTGTGTGGGTGCTGTATGTGTGCTGTATGTGTGTGTGCTGTGTGTGTGTGTGCTGTATGTGTGTGTGTGCTGTGTGTGTGTGTGTGTGCTGTGTGTGTGTGTGTGCTGTTTGTGTGTGTATGTGTGTGTGTGCTGTGTGTGCTGTATGTGTGTGTGTGTTGTATGTGTGAGTGTGTGATGTGTGTGGGTGCTGTGTGTGTGCTTTTTGTGTGCTGTATGTGTGTGGGTGCTGTGTGTGTGTGGGTGCTGTGTGTGTGCTGTATGTGTGTGGGTGCTGTGTGTGTGTGTTGTATGTGTGTGTGTGCTGTTTGTGTGCTGTATGTGTGTGTGTGTTGTGTGTTGTGCTGTGTGTGTATGTGTGCTGTGTGTGCGCTGCTTGTGTGTGTGCTGTATGTGTGTGTGCTGTATGTGTGTGTGTGCTGTTTGTGTGCTGTACGTGTGTGTGTGTGCTGTGTATGTGTGAGTGTGTGATGTGTGTGGGTGCTGTGTGTGTGCTTTTTGTGTGCTGTATGTGTGTGTGCTGTATGTGTGTGTGTGCTGTGTGTGTGTGGGTGCTGTGTGTGTGCTGTATGTGTGTGGGTGCTGTGTGTGTGTGTTGTATGTGTGTGTGTGCTGTTTGTGTGCTGTATGTGTGTGTGTGCTGTGTGTTGTGCTGTGTGTGTGTATGTGTGCTGTGTGTGCGCTGCTTGTGTGTGTGCTGTATGTGTGTGTGCTGTATGTGTGCTGTATGTGTGTGTGTGCTGTATGTGTGTGTGTGTGCTGTGTATGTGCTGTATGTGTGTGTGTGTGCTGTTTGGGTGATTTGTGGGGGTGGAGGTGGGGGCAGATTAGTTAATAAATATCCCCCCTCCCTTCTTACCTTATGTAGGGAGGGGGGACCGTGTTGTTGCCTTCCCTGGTGGTCCAGTGGAGGTGGGGGCAGATTGCTTAGTAGCCCCCCTCCCTTGTTACCTTATGCCAGGGAGGGTGGATCCTTTCTGCCTTCCCTGGTGGTCCTAGTGGTGAGAGTGAACTCTAGCCAGCGGGGCTAGAGTTCACTCTCGCGAGATCTCAGATCTCGCGAGAGGAACCCGGCGGAGCTGCTGGCAAGAGCTCCCCGGGTCCTCTCCTGCCTCCCTCCCTGCCTGTGGGTCAGTGGGGAGGGAGGCTGAGGGTCTCCCCCCTATCTGAGCGCCGGTTCTGCATGAGATCTCCCCTGCCGGTCTCAATACATAGGCGTGCCGCAGGGATTAGGGTGTGCCCAGGCACACCCGGCACACCCCGTGCGCACGCCTATGAGTACTTTATGTGTGGAGAGTGTGCCCATTTTTACAAAAATTTTAATAGTAATTTTATAAATTAACCTTGTCATGCCCCCCTAGCTGTCAATCAGGCAACCAGCTCTATTACTTCCTGGTAGTGTAGAATTAATTAAGCTAAACTCAAGAGGCAGCAATTGTCCAGAGCACCTGCCTGGCAAAGACTTCTCATTGACCTGCATTGGGAAGTCTGTGACTGGATAGCCACAGTTCTGCCGCTTTTGCAAGCTGTTTTTAAATAGAAACATAGAAACATAGAATGTGACAGCAGATAAGAAACATTCGGCCCATCTAGTCTGCCCAATTTTTTAAATACTTCCATTAGTCCCTGTCGTTATCTTATAGTTAGGATCGCCTTATGCATATGCCACGCATGTTTAAACTCCTTTACTGTTTCAACCTCTACCACTTCAGCTGGTTGGCTATTCCATGCATCCACTACCCTCTCAGTAAAGTAATACTTCCGGATATTAATTTTTTAACCTTTGCCCCTCTAATTTAAGACTATGTCCTCTTGTTGTGGTAGTTTTTCTTCTTTTAAATATAGTCTCCTCCTTTACTGTGTTGATTCCCTTTATGTATTTAAATGTTTCTATCATATCCCCTGTCTTGTCTTTCCTCCAAGCTATACATGTTAAGATCCTTTAACCTTTCCTGGTAAGTTTTATCCTGCAATCCATGAACCAGCTTAGTAGCCCTTCTCTGAACTCTCTCTAAAGTATCAATATCCTTCTGGAGATACGGTCTCCAGTACTGCGTACAATACTCCAAGTGAGGTCTCACCAGTGTTCTGTACAATGGCATGACCACGTCCCTCCTTCTACTGCTAATACCTCTCCCTATACAACCAAGCATTCTACTAGCATTTCCTGCTGCTCTATTACATTGTCTGCCTACCTTTAAGTCATCAGAAATAATCATCCCTAAATCCCTTTCCATGTTGAGGTTAGGACTCTATCAAATATTCTGTACTCTGGCCTTGGGTTTTTACGTCTAAGATGCATTATCTTGCACTTATCCACATTAAATATCAGTTGCCACAACTCTGACCATTTTTTTTAGTTTACCTAAATCACTTGCCATTTGGCTTATCCCTCCTGGAACATCAACCCTGTTACATATCTTAGTATCATAAGCAAAAAGACATACCTTACCATCAAGACCTTCTGCAATATCACTAATAAAAATATTAAAGAGAATGGGTCCAAGTACAGATCCCTGAGGTACCCCACTGGTAACAAGGTATGCATGCATGTTTCTATTGGATGTGTATCTACTAAACAATTTTTTTTTGGAGTGTCCCTTTACAGACTGAGTAAAAATTTATTGTTTTGTTAAAATATCAAGATGAATACAGTAGTACCAGTGGCGGAACTGAGAGAATGCCCCCCTCTAGCGCAAGGTTGGCTAAAAGGTAGATCCGCATCTATTGTATAACTCCCACCAATGCCATGCTAGCTGGGTATCTACCATATGCCCATTCTTGCATGGTTGTATTTGTAAGCAGTATATGTGCATTACAATTTAAGCATGTTTTTGTATAGAGTATGTCTGTGTGCATGTAGGGGTGTATTTGTAAATACTGGTGCCATTGAATGCAGTGGTGTACTTGTGTGTAATGTTTGTATTTGAGTGCTGGGATGTGTTTGGATGTATTGGTGGCTTTTAAATGTGGATGCACATTTATGTGTAGTATTAGTGTTTTAGTGAAGGCGTGTGTTTGTATATAACTTTGGAGTTTGAATATAGGAGTATGTTTTTATGTAATGTTTGTGTTTGATTGCAGAGGCGTGTTTGATTGCTGGGATGTATGCACATACACTGCCACACATATATATATATATATATATATATATACACACACACACAAACACACACACACACACACACACACACATAAACACACAAATACACACATATAAAGAAACTGGCACATACACACCTTGACACACAGATACACACTGGCACATATATACACTGACACATTGATACACACACTGACACATAAATACACAGAGTGGCCCACACAGACAATGATACACAGATACACGCACTAACACATACATATACTGACACAGGCACCTGCACACTGACACAGATTTGACACCCAAATATACATACTGACACACACCTTGACACACAGATACACATAGTAAACCCAAAAGTTGGCTCACAAACCAATATATAAAAAAAAACTTTGAAACATTTATAGCAATTTTCTTTTATGTCCTTGAACTACACCTTGCAAACAGCATCCTTTAAATAGTGAACATACACTGCCAGCGAGAGGGCATACAAGATCTGGCAGTAGAGGAGTTAATACCTCGGCACAAGCCACAGGGTTGCCACTCAGCCTTGGTGGGAGTCCGGGACCGATGCATGGCTATTGTATAGTAAGGGTGCTGGCAGGAGGGTGCATTAAATATAAAATAATAATAGGAACAATACCCCCGGGCTGTGCCTGGCAGGGAGACGCTATCCTTAGCCACTATCTGGCAGAATCTCACCTCTCCCTCCCGCACAGGGCTCTCTTTATTATGTCTGTTGATGGGAAATTTTAAAAGGTTATTTATTTTTCTTATTTTATTTGTATAGTATATGGCATCATATTCAAAACTATATCAACAAATAAAAGAGAAATTGATCGAGAATGACCAAGGGAAGACAGGAAGAGAGACTAAAAAGAAATGGGCAAGAAGAGTTATGAGATATGGGACATGTGTGAAAGAGTGTCTGTATGAAAGAAAGAAAAAAAAACACAGAAGGAGAATAAGAAGTATGAAGGGGGTAAGTAAAGCATGAGATTGGAATAAGAGACGATGGAAGCAGAAATGGAATAGGTTGAGATACAGATTAGAAAGTATTTTATAAAATGTGTCGAAGAGAAGACATGCCTTCATGCTAGGTGGTCATGTGCTTTGGTCAAGACCATCTAAGAAAATGTATTTCAATCACTGAGCAGATGTCTGCAGGTATAACTTACTTGTGGCCTTGCTTTATCTTGGCTGCCAAGCTCTAAAATTGAGCAAGCATGCAGATAAAGTGATAATCTAGTATGTACGATGGATATACTGTGTCTGCCTCCACTACCCAACTTTGTTGTGAAGAAATGGTTCTTCTTGTACTGGAATTTCTAAAAATATTAATTACCTAGGTCTATAAGATTTTATGACTGATGCATGATACATCTTCTGTTTATCTCAATAGAAACTGATTTGATAATAATTACACAAAAGTGAGCAAGAAGAAAAGAGACACCACAGTAAGAATGGAATGTTGAAGAAAGCATACGAATAAAAAACTAGCATGAGTAAAAACTGGTATGGGGCCATAGAAATATATAATAAAATAAGAGAAATTGTGAATACATGTTACAAAAGAGGTTTAAATTAACATGGTTAAATTATAGATTATTTCATTTCCAGAGAAGTGTCATTTAACATTTAGCAAATAAAAGAGGATATGCTGATACTGAGAATTTTTGACATTTCGTGTATGAATGAATGAAAGACAGGTCATTCATATCTAATGATGGGTCTTCTGCATTCTAGATTCCATTGGGAAGTGTGGAACACACCAATATATATAATGCAGATTGATAACGCAAGCTATGAGCTAAAACATAACAATATGGCAGGGAGGCAGGCAGACAGAAAAGGAATTTAAAAGGAATTTGTAGAATTATGCTGGAGAAAATACATGTGTATTAAAAACAAAAACTGCATACTCTGCATGCACTCTACAGGAATAAACCAATTATTTTGGTTATATGGAAATAGCTACATATTTGAATCGAGGCACGATGATGGATTAGGCAAATAGAAGAGGATGCTGTCCAAATTCAGTTGGCACATGTGACCAGAATATAAAATACAGTTTTTTGTTTGGATTTCCTGTTGTAACCTCACGTGCTTTGGGTATTTGTTTGTCCAACAAACCATCTAATTTCAATGCACCAACACTGAAAAACAGGTGCTTATTATATATAGGAGAATAAATATATATATCCAATAATCATAAATTTATAAATAGCTTGCTAAAAATCTAAAATCAAGGCAAAAAGAGCAATTTTTAAATATGTGGTATTTATTTTCGGAACACTATAAAGACGGTTTGAAAACAAAAATAATGTAAACATGGAAAAATAAGATGGGTGAGCAATGCTTATGAATTAATGTTTAATAAAATTGTCTGAATACTTATGAGACTTGCAGTAAAGCAGGCTTTAAATCTTATGAAAGTTATTTTACTGGAATGATATATATTGTAATGAGGCTTCTCTAATGCAAATTTTACATATTTGTTTCTTCACCTCTGTCTATATCAGTGTTTGGAGTGTTTATAAACAGAACATTTTCATACTTTTCAATGGAATTTATTTGGCACAAGCCCCTTGTTATTTCTTAGAAAATTAAATAACTTGAAATACAAACTCCTAAAACCTATATTCAGTTGAAATAGCCATCATGGGGAAATTATCTCTACATCATTTTATTCCAGTAACACAGAAACAGATGCAAAGTCACATATTTGCAGTCAACTTCCACTGATTAATCTGCTCTTATTTATCTGGTATTAGGGATGTGCATGGGAAAAATATTCGGTTCGGCATTCTGAAATTTGGGACTTCGGTTTGGTTCGGAACTTTGGGTAAGTGTAGGGTTAAGGTTAGGAGCAGGGTTACCCTATGCTAACCCTACCCCAACCCTTTCCTGTTTTACCACTTTTCAGCACTTCGGAAGCATCTGAATGTCAGAATTTCCGAAATTCGTCCATATTTGTATTCGGAACGAAACAAATTGCACATGTCTATCCGGTATAAAAGATAATCAGCTTTCTATATCTCACTTTCATCCAGTACCTTTTAACATTAAAGGGACTCTCCAGGCAGAGGATTTTACTCACCTGGTTCCAGCGCCGGGAGCCTCGTGAAGCAGCGCCCCCTATTTTGTCAAAATGACGAAATAGGCGGGCACGAGCAGGGAGCAATAAGACGCTTCCATTCATGCCGCCCTATGAAGTCCTGACTGACAGCTCAGCTCGCGGTCTTTGCCCGCCCCCTCTCCTCTGCTGACAGGCAGTAGAGAGAAGGCGCGCACACAGTGCCTTCTCTCTCCTGCACACGTCAGACGTATTCTAATACGTCTGACTTGTACAAGGCCTTTTTAGGGCCCTACATGATAGGAAGTGCCTCTGGTGGTCGTCTGAGTGACGGCCACTGGAGGTATTCCTATCAATGCAGGGAGCTATAGATCTCACCTGAACAACTACATTAAGCTGTAGTTGTTCAGTTGACTATAGTGGCCCTTTAACATACAGGGACACTGTAGTCACCAAAACAACTTTAGCTTCATGAAGCAGTTTTGGTGTATAGATTATGCTGCTAAAGTGTCACTGCTCAATTCTCTGCCATTTAGTAGTTAAAGCACCTTTGTTTCTGTTTATGCAGCCCTAGCCACACCTACCCTAGCTGTGACTGACACAGAAGGAGTGTAACAATGAATAAAGAAGGAGCAAAAAAAAAAGGGTGAATGATCAGTCTGGCAGACATGAGTGGCTTCTAAATCGATCACTTTTACCAATCACAGTTCACAATTACTAGCCACTATCACATTGTTCTCATGTCTAGGCAACAGCCACATACTGCGATCAGCTAGATGCGATAGGTGCACTGCGGGCCCCCGGCTACCTGTCACTGCAGGGGGCCCAGCAAACTCTATGTTCACGTCCCAGCTGCTCTTCAGTCTCTAAATCTCACAAGCTCCGTGGCCATTAGAGTGGCTCGCCAGAGTTAGAGGCAGAAGAGCAGCTGGGAAGTGGAGATCGAGCGTGCTGTACCCACTGCAGTAACAGGTAGGCCCACACCATGCCACAAGACCACTAGGGAACATGATCTTACCCCTCCCTGGCTACAGGTGAGACGCAGGGAGGGGAGAATAAAATATATTACAATAAATGAAAAAAAAATCTGCTCTTTCTCCTCCCCCACAGTATGCAGCCCCACAATATCCTTACACAGAAACACACTGCAGTCACTATATCCACTACACAAACACACACTGCAGTAACTATTTACACACACTACATCCACTACACAAACACACACACTGCAGTCACTATTTACACACACTACATCCTTACACAAACACTCTGCAGTCACTAAACACACACACACTACATCCACAACACTAACACATTCTGCATTTTTGAAATAGCTGGTTTTGTATATTTGACAAGTGGCAATCCTTCTGCAATATTTGTTAATTGTAAATCAAAGGATAATGTTTGTGTTAGAATATTATATTTCAAAATCATACAAGACGTACTAAATAAAAGACAATGTAATTCTTTCTTCCAGTTTGCTATTTTAACACTTTAATGTCACATTGCATACCAATTGCACCCTGCAGCAAGTGGGCTTTTACACTGCAGGGCATCATGATATGCCCTGTGGATTACTGTCCCTCTCGCGCCACCATACTCACCTGGCGCAGCGATCGTGAGAATCAATATATTAATATTAGAAAATAGACACCATTCTCACAGAGGGTCGTAAATATCTTGTGTGAAGATCACAGAGTGAGGGGGAGAGAGAAAAAAAAATCAACCACATTTTATAGTCAATGCATTGTTAAACACAGATCTGCACACCAGTCAAGCCATGAGACCTGCTTTTCCCTCAGAAATTTCAAATCTGCTGTGATTTTGCTGGCGATATATAAATAAAATAATAATAATAATGCAAAGGATTCTGGGTGGGCATATGCAAATTGGTTCAACAAAGAATCACATTTTTGTCTCATGATTCCATTTTAGACATGGATTCCTTGGAGTTTGTGTGACATATACAACAGCTTTGGAACACAACTCGGGACAGCTGTTTCATTGTTAATACAACTCATCAGCATGAGGTTGGTTAACGCCAAGCCTCAATAGCAAGCCAGTAACCAACCTCATGCTGATGAGTTGCATTAACAACAAAACAGCTGTCTATGTGTGGTATGAGTGGAGTATACCCCTTTTTAAATACCCTGGATTGTCTACTTTTGCAAATGGTATACCATGTTGGGGGTAATTCTCTTTAGCGGGCTGCCATATGGCCCCATAGGCAACATAACCTACTGGAAAATTTCAGTGTGTAGATGGGCAAGCCTTATACTTGAACTTGTAACTTTCCAAAATACTATAAAACCTGTACATGGGGGTACTGTTGTACTCATGAAATATCACTGAACACAAATATGAGTGTTTTAGAGCACTAAACGTTAACAGTATTATGACACAGTTACAATGCCATGCAGAACTAAAAAAAAAAAAAAATTAACAAACATTTTTTAGATTTCATTCATATTAAATTATGTTTCACATATAAATATTTGATGTGAAATGAAATCCATGTTTATCCTGAACAAAATGATATATAAGTGAGTGCACTTAATATGAAAGGCAAATTTTAGTTGAACAGATATATAGCGCAAATTCAAGGTTTTGTTTAGATCAGAACTTTTACAATTGCCTCCGTCCTTAAGGGGTTAAGCAAGAGAAAATACCAATTTATTGATACAAATGTTTACAAGTAAACTCTAGCACTTGCTGTGATTCTGACCACTGGAGAGCTTCACCCACAGGAAATCATTTATCAAGACTGCATGTGTACATCATGACATATCACAACGTAGAGACACATTTCAATGGGCTAATGTAGACATTTGCAGATGTTAACTTGTGTAATAAACAGAAAATTACATTAAAACAAACTAACCACTTAAATTATGAGTCTACAAAATTGCAGAATTAAATTCCTTTCAAACATTGAAGTTATGTTGTTGAATATGAAGCTGTGCACTGCAGTAGGAGCAGCCAGAAAAATGTATAGAAATCTGTTTGAGTATAATTTCCATCTGTGTAATGTAAACAATCTCAGCAAGGTTTCACACCAGTACTGGCATAAACCAATTCACTGCCTGGCGCGCATGGTCTGTTTAGCGAAGAATATAGATCATCATTCTACAAAATTCCTGCAGCAGAACTGGAAATATCTTGATATTTTTATTATTGGCATTTATATAGCATCCACTTATTCCACAGTACTTTACAATGTTACCAAGGGGGGAAATTTAACAAATAAGACAATTTTGACAAGAACGTTGGGTTACTGAGGACACTGCTCGAACAAGCTTACAATCTAGAGCAGTGGTTCCCAACCCAGTCCTCAAGTACCCCCTAACAATCCAGGATTCAGGGATTACCCAGTTGTGCCTAAGGTATTTTGAGAAAGGGGAAAAAAAACACTTTAGACACAACAGGGTAATCCCTAAATCCTGGACTGGTAGGGGGGTACTTTAAGACTGGGTTGGGAACCACTGATATAGAGGATGTGGTATATAAAAATACACTAGGTTGGCACAGTGGGGGATAGCAACCAAGTGACAGGGAAAGTAGCAATTTGGCAAGGTTTGAGTAAAGTGGAGAATGGACCAACTAATTGAGTTGAGAGAATAGGATATAGGTGCGAGGAGTGACAGTTATCCAGGGAGGCCACAAGTCAGTCTATAAATTAAAGGGTTAAGAGGTAATATTTTGATTTGAATCCTACAGGGTACAGGAAGCCAATGTAATGACTGACAGGGGGCAACTTGTGAGAAGAGCAACAGGAGAGAATCAACCTGGCAGCAGCATTCATTATGGACTGTAGTGCGGCATTTTGGTTTCTAAAGACACCAATTAGAAGAGAATTACAGTAGTGAGGACATGTGTTTGTGTAGTATGTATGTGTGCAGCATTGTGTGTTTGTAACAGTGTAGGTAGAAGCATGTGCAGTAGTGTGTCTAGCAGTAAATTTGGTGTGAGTGAGAGAGAGGAACAGTCTGGGTAATAGCAGTGTAGTACTTTGTTAAAAAGTGTGTAACCATCTGTGGAGCAGCAAAATGTGCAGACGTGTGTGTATTAGTGTGTGGACAGTGTAGTTTGCAGTATGTGTATGTAACAGTGTTGGCAGCAATACAAGTAGTGTGCATGTGAGTAATTGTGTGGGTAGTTTATAAAATGGGTGGACAAATTAAAGAAGGAATAGAGTCACCAAGTAACACATTCTAGGATAGCGGGAGAGAGATCAGTGGAGGAAATGTGGGTGTCATCGCCATACAAGTGGTAGTGGAATCTAAAATAATGAATATGTTTGCCAACAAATTAAAGGATAGAATATTACCTTCTATCCATAATATGAAATTATCTGAGCAGACTGTCACATGGGGAAATGAACCTTAAGAGAAATAAAATGTTCTTGGGCACTTGGAAAGTACAATCTGTCTCTATCACTAAAGAATCATAACGCATCTATCTGTGTAAACTGTTCACTATTTAGGCTCAGATTGCCATTTTTAAGATGGTATATGGGATATGCAAATTTTCCTTGCTTAGAATAATGCAAGCAAGATTAAATCATAATGCCCCCATCTGGTTAGCATACGATGGTACAGGTTGTCCAATCCAAAGAAGGAGGCTGTACTCTTAAAGATAGAATCATTGTAAATGTAAACCATTATATAAAAAGAAAAACAAAAGGCAACCCACAAAGTTATTATGAGAATTTACAATTTTACACTAACTAAAAAGGCACTAAAGTAGGCTTTGAAAATACCGCATGACATTCCCTATGTTGTCTTATCTTTTGACTGCATTTAAAATTCAAAGAAATTGGCAATCTGAGTATTTCATATAAAGATTTTGGTTCTATGAATGCTTAAAATTTATAATATGATGGCATACATTAGAGATAAAACATACATATACATAAAACTATGCTATAGTAAATACACACATTAATATGCACAGACAAGATTCTGACCCATACGTAAACAAGCACTCATTGGCACAAACACAGATACCCAGACTCAGCTACACTGATCAGCCACAACAATTAACCCACTGACAGGGAAAGTGAATAGGACTGTTACAGTGACACCTGTCAAGGGATGAGATATATCCGGCAATAAATGAAGTGAAAAGATCAGATTGACAAGGGTCAAATAGGGCTGCCTAGACAACTGGGTTATAGCAACACCAAAACAGCAAGTCTTTTTGGGTGTTCCTAGTATGCAGGGTTAGCACATTCCAAAAGTGGTGCAAGGAAGGACAACCGGTGAATCGGTGAATCGGCATCAGAGTTATGGGAGCTCAAGGCACATCTAGTCCGAAAACATACATTAAGCTACGGTAGCTTAAATAGATTATAAAACTTAATGCTGGCCATGATAGAATGGGGTCTGAACACACAGTTTGCCATGTATGACGCCGTGTAGCCACAGACCAGTCAGGGTGTCCATGATGACCAATGTCCATCACCAAAAGTGTCTTCAATGGGGACATGAGCATCAGAACTCCACCATGGAGCAATGAAAAAAGGTTGCCTGGTCTGATGCATCATATATTTTTTAGATCAGGCCAAGTGCGCGTGCATCGTTTACCTGGGCATTTTCCCCCCAGCTCTGAGCCCAGTACATTATAGTAATCACATTTAACATTTCTCTAAACCACATTTCTTCACCAGTAACTAATGAAAGAATGAAGATGGCCATGTCCTTACATCTGTCCACTTTTTAGTTAAAGGGTTGTAATCATTTGATACCATTTTATTGTGAACTTTGTTTTAATTCCTATGTGTTTTTATGAAGGTATTTATTATGAAGGGGTTCATTCACCTTTTCATCTTTAAATGTATTCAATATTTTTATTATATAACTTACTATTTAATAGCACAAAAATCTGCACTCCTTTTCAGTTGCTGATATCATTGACATTTTACCTCCTCTGAGATTCACTGCATTGAGTATTCCTCCTCCACAACACCCCACTCCAAGAGAAGAACTTCCAAATCTGGATATCTTTGTAGAGAATAGAAGCATATTTTATAAACATAATGTCATACCAAATACCCTTTTCTTTGCAGAACAAGGCCTTTATCATGAATGACATGGATCTTGTTTATTTGTTGTACATCATAAAATTAAAAATATATATATTGGGGGGTGGGAGGGTGTCTTCGTGCTAAGGCTGCATTGCCGCACTTTGGTGAAGCTCCTGAAATCTAAGCAGCAAAGAGCGTAAAATAAACGGCCTACCGAGCGATACATACCTCAATAACAGGTGACCATCTACATAATGTCCCAGAGACAGAAATTCAAAGTATCTAAAGTGGATCAGACCTCCTTCTTCCTAACGAGACAGAGTGCCAGGAAACAGCAGGAAGGCCCAAATCCCATCCAAGATGGTGGAGACATGCTCTCTAGGGGAAACTCATCATTGCCTCCACCATCCACAGACTCCATGTCACACAAACATAAAAATGCATGACTTTATTACTGTACTGGAAACTTATAAAATGGTATATGTTCATGTGTTGAGTGACAGATTGCTTAATTCAAGACTCTGCCCAATTAAAACCCATGTACGTATTATTGATGACACCATTATTGATGAAGTTCTCCCTTGCTATAAAAAAAAAGAAAAAAAAAAGACATCTTAAAGTACAAATGAACAGATAGTAGTTATAAAGATCAGAGTACACTTGTGCTGCTTCATTACGACTTGCAGATGAACCTAACCTTTCACACCTGTTCTCTGTAGTTATGTTCTGTCAAACTCACTACTCATCAACATTGTTTAATACGCTCTTGCTTCATCTTTCCAGTGAGCACATCTTATTCTATGGTGACTAACAACCATGACCCCCACTACCTGCGACTGAGCGGTTTTCAGTGCTCTTAGGCTCTCAAGTATTGAGCCAGGGAGCGTTTGTTGCCCTTTCCGCACCCTTTTTGCTTGTCCCTGTTATGATACCCTTTACTCCATTTGTATATCACTGGGTGCACTCCAACTGTACGTTTCAGTTCTGTGAATTACACAGGTTTCCATTTCACCACTTTGCGTGGAGACGGCAGAGGCTTTCACATCATTTTCAACTAGCCTAGCAAACCTTTGAGGTCTAATTTTATGCAGAAGACATTTTTCTGCACTAGGCCTGGGAGGTCTGTTAAACCTTCCATCCTGAAACTTTAGGAAAGCATTCAATACCTTGATATTTATTACTGGTCTCCACATGCCATCTGATTTTGGAATAGGGAACAAGGGACTGATCCAACCTGAAATTGACAAATCTGCCAATTCTATTTTCCCTGAGCCAATGCCCGGGAAAGAGGAATCTAGAACTGGATTTACCTCTCTGCCCAGAGCTTGACTCTGGAAAGGAAACTGAATGAGAGAAAGTTGTAAACCCCTTTTGAAAATCTGAAGCACCCATTTGTCCGAAGTTATATCTGAACAATTTTGAGGGATGTGAGGTAAACCACTTACTTGACTGCATGGGTCTTCAGTTTCCTGATGAGCCACGTCTGGCATGGGCTCCTCTGCTACTGCCTGGAGGTCTTGACTTTCCCCCATGGTGACAAAAGTGGGCTTGCTGAGTAACTTCCTGGGACGAACCTGTAGCCCTGTTGGAACTACCCTCGGTCCGAAAGGGCTTCTTGTAGCTTGGAAAGTTCTTCCTAGCCTTAGATCGTCCTTTCACCTCTTGTATAAAAGAAGGGCCAAATAGTAAGGAGTTTTCAAAATTAGGGAATTCATGTGATTTAGGTGCCAAATCAGACATCCCTGCTGCATGCAGCCAGCGGGTTCTTCGAATTTTGGAAATATAGTTGAAGGATTGATCGATAATAAACACCGCACTGCTGGAAGCTTTTAGAAGTACCATCTTAGAAGCCGGTAAAGCTGGTAGGGAAGGGTTACGAGAGGATCCCTCCTTCTCTGCCTTATGTAACAGAAGCAGAAGGGGACCAACAGCATCCGCAATTTTAAATTGTACATGGGATCCGCGGAAACACTGCTTCCTGTAATGGATAACAGTGCTGGATCAATTTCAGGGGCCATTAGTGCCTGAATGTCAGGGATACCAATATGATTTCTAAGGAGCAGATCATCCTCTTTAACTAGCGGTGATCTGAAAGCTAGTTTGGCGAAATCCCTGACTTCTGCCTCTTGTTTGATGGCCTATCTTGAATGGAATAATTTTGGAGGGAGCGAACCACCTCCTCGCACTCCCAATCTATCTCAGGTGATCCCTTTCTGGAACAGGACCGGCTTAGGGAGGATGAATGAGCAAACGCTCTTGAGGTGGACGTTGAGGACTGACAGCACTCAAACGAGTTGTGTCCCTTTTGTGTGAAAACTGCTTTGAAACCTCAAACGAGGGAAACACACGTTTTGCTTTTGAAGTCACCATCCCTTTAAAATATTGACTACTCAAACGAGAATGAGGGGAAGAGGGACCAAAATCAAGTTCATCTTCAGACCCTAAAGAGGAAAGGCAAGCCTTCTTTTTTCTTTTACTAACTGGGACTCTATCCTCCTCATAAGATGAAGAGGATAAGTCCCTGGCAAGGAAGGCTCTTCTATGGAGCCTTCTAACATTGATGGGGCTGTCCCTAGGAGGGACATCCACCATATCTGTGGCAGACACAGAAATGGAGAACTCCATCCATGTTGCCATTTTAAAATCTGAGGTGGCCAGGGCTGCCACAAGCTGCACGGCTGTCTTGATCACCTGATTGGCTAAAACGCTGTTGCTGTCCAGGAGCACAGCACAAGCGTTTTTTAGCGCAACAAAATCTTCTCCAGGAGGCTGCCACATATCCACTAGCTTTACTAAGTGGTTATGCCTCCCAGAGGGACAAACAACAGTTCAATCACCAAGTGACAGACCCACATACTCACAGAGCGAGAATGCTGAGTACTCAAACAGATACAAATTGCCCTTCACCCATGCGTCACTACAGTAAGTGAGGTCCATGGTGGTTTGATGTGTTTGGTGTAAAGGAACTCAAGTGGGCCTGACCCCAACCCCATGAAACACATTTGGGATTAATTTTAATGCTGATTGGAAACCACACCTAAGCATTCAACATTAGTGTTTGACTTCTTAGATGTTCATTTGTTTAAATGGACATTCATTTCCATAGACACAACCCCAAATCTTGTGGAAAACCTTCTCAGAAGAGTGGAAGCTATTAATTCTGTAAATAGAGGGTTAACTCCATACTAATACCCACAGTTTGAAATTTATGTTCAACAATATTATATAGGCCATAGAGTGTATATGCCAAATATATATCAATAATAATTATAATCAATACTGATTGTACTTCACCAGCCTATATTTTGGCTTAATCACAATAACAGACAGTCAAGCCATGCATTGGTAAAACTGACTATTCCCTGATCCAGATATTCTCACAGTTCTATCAATGAGAGTATACTGGAGATACCGCTTTTCTGTTAACCTGTATCTGATTCTTTATTTTCTGCACCATTTGGTTGCTCTTAAGCCTTGGGCTCATTAGAAGAACCCAGAAATAGATTCTCAGTTTTCAATCCACAATATTTACCCAGATCGCAATGTTTCTCCATTAGACGTTTTTCGATCACTGTCCAAACCCTCCTTGAAAAAACGACTGCAATCAGGATACCCCTCAACCCACACATCTATATACCTATGCTTCTCCCAGAAGGGATACCCAAATTTAAACAGAAACTCATTTATTATGTACTACTATCAGCCCATAAATTAATAGCAAGAGCATGGAAGTCAACACAATACCCGTCTATGTCTATGCTAACATCAGACATAGATGCCCAACACACTTATAAAAGTAACTTTAGTCAAATGTGGCCCCCATCTCAGACAACCATGGCAACATGGAAAACATGGTGATCGGTCCAATCTGAACTCCAGATTACCCCTAATGTACAATATCAATACCCTAACAATATATGTATAAAATGAAGCTATATTCACCTTTATTGTCAGAGATAACTAAAAACGTCCTACTACTACTACTACTACTACTACTAAACTATACCACAGACCATGTATATGTGATACCCACAATGTACTATGTGACTACCTGCTGAACCTCCTCCCCTCCCTCTTTCTTTTCTGTACCTGTTCTCCCCAACTGTCTATTTGTCTGAAAATAAAAATTGTCAAATTTCAAAATGAGTGTCTGCCCTCCAAATAATCACATACTTTAGATAAGTAACTTTTTTTGTTTAACCCCATTTCTGTTAAAACGGAGTGCTTGTCCATTTTCATCCCAGCAAGTCCCTACAGATAGCTTTTAATTCTGTTAATTGCAAGTGATCCTACTATCAATTGATCTGATCATGTGTATTAAATAACATATAAGCACCAGGAACAGATTTAATATAAAGGATCCATCTCAAAAACTTTTCATGAATCACCACCGATGCTACCAATGTGGAAATGATTTACATCTGGATATTTAACATGGTTTGTGCTCTGCTGAACTGGAAAAGACAAATCATTCTGCAGTCAGATTTACATTTGTTCATCATTTGGATCTTAATGTAGGCATGGGCTGAAATAAAAAGTTATGTACAAAATTGCAGTCCACTGATAGTGGAGTTTCAGGCAGGGTAAAAGAACTACAGGAATGTAGACTGTAAACAGAAAACACAATTCTCTTTGTACTTCTTTGCCTTTGTTTCATGGTGCATGAAGAGTGTTCAAAAAAAAAAAAAAATTTATTTGAATTTTTATTTCGCTTTTCCAAGTTACAAAAAAAGACAGAGAAAATATACAAAGAAATTTACCAAAAAAACACCCAAAAATTGTTGTAGTAATCATTTCTTCTATGTATGTAAATTTCCAATTTAATTTATGACATTTCCAACCAAACGTCTATATTAATAATCTTCCGCTGCTAGGATCTCTATCGATTTGAAAGGCTTATATAGTTTTGTTTTGTTCCACCTCCTTTAGTTTATATTAGCTGTCTTTATCAATATGTCTGTCTTATTAATTTCCTCTAGTTTCCTTCTAGATTACCCTCATTTCCACCTCGCCCAGATTTTATCAAAGATGTCTTGTTTGCCTTTTAATCCAATATGCCATCTCCTCATGGCTTTTAGTGGTAGAGATCTTTTCCCTTATTATGCTTAATGATGGCACTTGTTTTGTTTTCCCATAAGCTGGCTATAGCATTTTTTGTAGCCATTAAGATATGTATGATTAGCACAGTTTCATGTATCAGTGTTCTCTCTGGCATGATATGTAATAAGAACATTTATGGTTGCAGGGGCATCAGTATACTTGTAACATTAAAAATCAGTTGTTGGATGTGTTTCCATACATCAGTAATCTTTTTTACAATGCCAAAATATATGTGGCATAGATCCTTCCGTGTCCCCACATCTCCAGCAGGTCCCCATATTCTCTGGGTATATTTATGCCAGTTTTTGAGGTGTCATGTACCAACGTAGCCACATTTTATATGTTGCTTCTATCTGTTGTATGTTGTGTGTGGCTAACTTGGTCGATCTCATAGCCCTATACCAGGCTCCTATTCATTATTTCATTCCTTCCCCCATTTTAACATAAAGGGAAGTTGGTTGGGTTTTGCCAAGTTTATTATTCCTCTGTAGCTTATTGAAAGAGGCTTAACTTGGAGTCGACTCCCAAGCATAGCTTCCCAAAATCGTTCATCTTTTCCACCTCTTTCACTTGAAGTTTCATTAAAATATGTTTCACTCTGAGGTATGTATAGAGTTCCCTGTTAGGAAGATTATATTTAATTTGTATATCTGGGAATTGATGTAGATCAGTGCCTGTTATTAGATGTCGAGTTTTTGTTATCCCTTTATTTCTCCATGTTGTTACATTTAAACCTTTTGTATAGTAAGTTAAACTTTGCAAGGTTGCATAATAGAGATAATTGCCTTTCCCCAGGAGTTTAGGGGCCCAGTGCCTCCACATCTGCAGAGAAATTTGTGTTGTGGATAGGAAATTGTAATTTATAGGATGAACACAATGTGTTCTCTAAATGAGATCTAATATCTCATATTGTAGAAATATGGATTGTTCCAATATATGCCAATATATGCCAATATATGGTATAATAGACATATCTCTTAATGCTGCTGTTTGTGCCAATATAGATGCTATGTAATATTTTTGAATATATGCGGTACTCCCATCCCACCCTCTGTCATTTTGCAGCTTATTGTGTTTAATGATATCCTTGGGGGTTTATGTTTCCATATATGAGCATTTACTGTTGTCTGAAAGTTTGTTATAATTGATTTTGGATCATTATTGGTATGGATCTAAAAAGAAATACTATCTGTGGTACTATGCACATTTTAACGGAATTAATCTGTCCCGCCCATGATGTTGTGCTCTTATCCCAGCGCTTTAATGTATCTTGTACTTCTCGTAGCAGTTTGCTATGGTTATTTTTGATCATTTCCTGTTTTGAAAATGAAAGCTGTATACCAAGATATTTTATAGAGTTTTTTCTCCATTCAAATTGGTATTCATCTTTCAACCTTTGAACAGTCGACTCTTGCGTATTAATAGGTAAATATTATTTTTATAATACAACACTGTGCCATATTCCATCAGTAGATCCAGCGGCATTATTGCTTTATATGGATTTGTTAATATTTACCAGGACATCGTCTGCAAATAAGGTCACTTTTTTAGGTCCCTTGTGTGTATTTAACACTGTTATTTGATCTTGTTGATTTATTTTATATGCTAGGGGTTCAAAGGTCATGATAAAAATTAATGGAGAGAGGGGGCAGCCCTGTCTCATACCATTAGAGAGACAGATCTTATGTGACACAAAACCTGAGTTTATAACTCTAGCTGTTGGGTTTGAATATAGGGAGAGCATGCTTTGTTGGAATTTATCTAGCACATTCTCCATATATTGCCAGTGTAGGCGATCAAACACCTTTTCCACGTCTAGTGCCATCAAGAATCCCTCTGTTTTTGTCTTTTCATTATTTCCAGAATATCTATAAATCTATTGTCCCCCACCTGTCTGCTTGGCACAAAACCTGCTTGTTCTGCCCCTATCAATTTGGGCAGTAATGGTTTCAATCTTAGTGCCATTACCTTTGCAAACAAATTTATATCTGCGTTAAGCAGAGATATAGGTCTTAGGTTGGCAAAGCTAGTAGGTGGTTTGCCTGGTTTTGGCAATGTAATTATGTTAGCTTCCAACATTTCTGGGTGTACCTCACCTGAATCTAGAATGCTGTTAAAACGTTTTGTGAGGTTTGGGGTCAATTCCTTTGCAAATTTAAAATAATAATAGTTAGAAAACCCATCTGGGCCTGGTGCTTTATGTTTTGATGTTGTTGTTATAGCTTCCCAGACCTCCTCCTCTGTAAAAGGTTTGTTCAGAACCTTAGAAAAGTGGAAATCATATTTAATGTGGGTTGGGTTGGGTTTAAATACTCCCTTAAATTATATAAATATTCATAATATGATGCTAATTCATTAGAAATTTGATTTGGGTCTATCTATTGAGCCCCTTTTGAGTTTACCAAATATGGGAGTTAACTTGGGACGCCAATAGTTTGCCCACTTTATTTTCCTGTGTGTAATATTTAAATTTAGATTTTCTCAAAATGCGTTCCGTTACCTGTAATTCCAAGTTTTCTAGTTGTTTTTTAAGTTTAACAAATTTATTTCGTAAACAATCATTTTGTGTTTGTTTATATTGTTCCTCTGTTTCTCTTATAGATTTGAGAAGTTTTTTCTGTTCATCTCCAAATTTATTTTTTGCCCTTGCGGCCTGTTTTATAAGTATTCCCCTCACTGTGGCCTTATAACCATATAATTGCTATAAAGGCATCAATATTAACCCCTTAAGGACACAACTTCTGGAATAAAAGGAAATCATAACAGAATATTTCTGTCATGTGTCCTTAAGGGGTTAATATTTTCTTGAAAGAACTGATTAATTGTATTCCTAATCTCTATTTCTCCCTTTTTTTTTGTCTAATAAAGCCTTGTTCAAGCGCCATGAACACTTGCCTCTTGCCTGATAGGAAGTAGCAAATATGAAGCATACTGGGCCGTGTTATTGGATCTATAGTTACCTTCACTAGAGACTGGAGTGTAGATGCATCTGTCAAACACATATCCATCCTTGAGTAGTTTAGATGCACCTCTGAATAGAAAGTATAATCTCTAAATTGAGGGTATTTAGCCCTCCATGTATCATATAGACCATGAGTTATCATAAATTTTGCTAATTTAGCACTTAAGGCAACCTTTGTCGCAGATGGTATCTCATATACTGAAACATCAACCTCTGGATCCAACGTACAATTGTAGCCTCTGCAAACAAATCATTTGCCTTGTTTATATTTCTCAATGCGTTTTATCACTTTCTGTAAAAAGCTTATTTGGTTGCTATTTGGTGTATATATGTTTGCTATTGTTACCTTTTCCTCACATAAGGAACCCACCGGAATAAGTAACATGCATGATAACTGATCGGGTATCTAGGCGAGGTGAGAGCTGGGGGTCTCTGAGCGCTAAAATGTGTTTCTTGCAAGCACTTAACCACAGCCTGTGATTTGCGCAGTTGCTGGAACAGCAGTCTTGCTCTTATGGGGAATATTGAGGCCATTCTCGTTAAATGTTAGGATATTGAAATAGTGAGCCATTAGAGTTAAATTAACATAATGTATCACTATTTGCCCTTGTTCCTAACTCTATAACTCTATAAGTGCTGTGTTTACTCTATTTGACCATTAGAGATCCTGTAGTTTAATGTTTTTCTTATTTACATACTTTTCTAAGAAGCTACTAATTGAAAAAAAATCCCATATATCCATAAATACCCCAAACCAAAACTAAAAAAAAGTATACTTTAAAAAAAAAAGAAAGAAAATTAGACAAATCATCTTAATCTTGCAGATTAGCCCTGCAAAAAAAAAACATTGGTGGTTGATTACTATTAACCCCTTTGGGGTATAGCCACCTAATTTAGGAGGTGATTGAAATTGAAATGCGGGAAACAAGCCATCTCCTGCTGAAATATTCATATAACTCTGCCTGGCTTTTAAATCTATAGCATAGTTATTATATATATGTAACAACAAAAAAAGTTTCCTTTCTTTCTCTTCTCTTTTTCCACTCTTTGGGGCGGAGTCAGAGGAAGGAAAGGTGAGATTTTTTTTTTCACACAACCTGATTTGTAGCGAACACTGGCCTTTAAGTGTTTTGCCATATTTTAAGTTCAATTCATAGCCTTTATCTAGTTTTTACAGTTCAACCATAAAATAACTATCTCCGCTTCTATTCTTTTCTTCATGTGGTCACCTAATTTGCCTTGCGTACTGTCGTCCATTCTGGTAGCATTTTTTTCATGGGCGATCTGCCCTCCATTTCTGATGGAGTTCCTAGTAGACCCCATTTATGTAGTAAGAACAAACAGAGATATAAGGATGCGCCTAAAACTTGATTAAATAAAAGACTAAGACTATTTGACCATAAGAGATCCTGTAGTTTAATGTTTTTCTTATTTACATACTTTTCTAAGAAGCTACTAATTGAAAAAAAATTAGTCAGATAAAATACAGAATAAAATAAGTAATAAAACAATAGTCCAATAAAATAGGCTTATCACAGTCCGTGAGGGTAGGTCCCACTTGTAAAGGAATATTCTTTAGGGTGTAGATGGGATCGTATCTTCAAATGTTGAGAATTCAGCATATGTGGAGAGAAAAATAAAAACAGGACTCCAATGGCACAGTAAATCGGTGTATAAAATAAATATAAAAGTATAAAATCAGTCTTACTCACACTTTTCAGAGCTAGGATCAGCTCTGATATTGCTCGCGTAAAGTGGAATAATCCCCACTTCAAGGATATATGGAGTAAATTTTGATAGTTGAATATCTGACGTGGGTTCAGCGTTCAATTTGACGTAATACGACACAGAGGAAAAAATTAAATAAAATATATAGTGCTCACTGTATGTAATAAAATTAAAAGAAAGTAAAGTATACTACTCACGTAAAGTAGAGCAGACTCAAAACTGCTCAGTGAAGGTGCTCGGGTGGTATAATCCCCATCTATGGATTCTTTGCACTTCCTGCAGGGTGAGCCGTATACGTAAAATCAATAAAAGAAAATGTATGTAAAATCAGGTAAAGGAGAAAGCAAATGGCAATAAAGTATTTTATGCCAATAAAATATCTTTATTATAAAATTAAGAACAAAATCTATTAATATCTAAACGCGTTTCGCCTTAACAGGCTTCTTCAAGTAGATAGTAGTATTTGTAATCCTTCTTCTGGGTCTTCTATTTTCGTCATAGTTCCGTTTCTCCAGATCAGCAATTTAGTTGGGAAACCCCATCTATAGGCCATGTTGTTCAATCTCTTGGTAACACTTAAAAAATCTCTTCTTCTAGCCATAGTCATAGCAGATAAGTCTGCAAACAATAAAATATGTGAGTATGCTACCGGCATTATTGTAGCCCTTCTTTGAGTGGATAGAATCATCTCTTTTGTTCTGAAGTAATGTAACCTCACCACAATGTCTCTTGGAACATCTGTGGTAAAAGTTTTTAGGCTTTGGTACCCTGTGTGATCTATCAAACCGCAAGTCTTCTTTAGTAAGAGTGGAAACGATTGCCTTGAACATATCTACTAAGTAAAGTGGAATATCTGCCCCTGGACTTTTTCAGGCACATTTCTGACTCTGATATTGTTGCACCTAGATCTATCCTCTATATCTGCCATTTTTTCCTGGAGTTGTTGATAGTCTGCTTCCATTTTGTTAAGTTTTTCCCTCATTTTGTTATTATTTTCACATAGCTCATCCATTTTTTCTTCCAGGGTAGATGTTCTCGTGCCCAACTCCTTACGGATTTCTTCTGATATTTTTCTAAAATCTAGCTGTAATGATGTTCTCAGAGTGGAGAGCATGTCTGCCAACCTTTTTGCTGTCAGGGAGAGATCTTCTACAGTTTCTCCTAAAATTTGTGTGGAATCTGAATCAGAACCCACTTCAGAATGATGTGAGGGAGATATCGCACTGCCTCCACCTCCATGATCTGGTCTCCCTTTTTCTCTCTTGTTTGTTTTAAAGAACTCATGCTGTCTCTGTGATTTCGGTGGCACCATCTGGTGGCTGTATAGGTGGTGCAACTATGCTCCTGTTTTCATCCTATATCATTTTTTATTTTCTCTATTATTCTTTTTCCTCTCTCTTCCTGTGAGGTTGTGAGACAGCTGCTTTTTTATTCAATTATCTACAGATATTTTTTTTTCCTTTTTCTTTTCTCCCCTCCTCTCCCTCTCCTTTCCTTTTTCCCTTTTCCTTTCCCTTTTCTCTTCTCCCCCTTTTATTTTTCTTTTTATTTCCTTCTCCTTTCCTTCTTTTCCCTTTTTCCTTTCTTTTTCTTTGCTTTGCGGTGATGTGTTGTACTATTTTATTATGATATGTAGTTGTAGTCTGGTGAATTTGAATTCTCTGTTCACTTCTTTTTCCTCACCAATCTCTTCAAATCACTTTGAATTACATAGTTACATAGTTACATAGCTGAAAAGAGACTTGCGTCCATCAAGTTCAGCCTTCCTCACATTTGTTTTTTGCTGTTGATCCAAAAGAAGGCAAAAAACCCAGTTTGAAGCACAATTTTGCAACAGGCTAGGAAAAAAATTCCTTCTTGACCCCAGAATGGCAGTCAGATTTATCCTTGGATCAAGCAGTTATTGAAAGATTATATCCTTGAATATTCTGTTTTTGCAAGTATACATCTAGTAGCTGTTTGAACATCTGTATGATCTCTGATAAAACCACTTCTTCAGGCAGAGAATTCCACATCCTTATTGTTCTGACAGTAAAAAAAACCCTTTCCTTTGCCTTAGACAAAATCTTCTTTCTTCCAGTCTAAACGCATGACCTCGTGTCCTATGTAAAGTCCGGTTTGTCATTTTAAGTCATATTGAGTATCTGTGAATCACTTACATCACTTTAAATAGCGTTAAATCACTTTATATCACTTTACATCGCTTCGAATCGCTTCAGATCACATCAAATCAATACTATGCCTTTGCTGCAACACTTTGAATCACTTTTAAATCACTTTAAATAACTTTGAAACACTTTGAAAAACTTTGGAGCACTTTAAAACACTTTGCAGCACCTTGCAGCACGTTGCAGCTCTTTGCAGCACTTTGTAGCCCTCTTCGGCGCTTTGCATCACTTTGCAACACTTTGGAGCATTTGAGGCCCTCTAAATACTTTTAAGGCATTTTGAAATATTTTGAAGCAGTTTGAAACACTTTAGAGCACTTTAAACCACTTTTATATTGCTTTGTTTCACTTTCAATCCCTTTATATCGCTTGTATCACTTTGTATCACTCTATATCACTTTGTATCATTTCATCACTCTGTATCACTTTTATCATTTTGTATCACTTTATATAATTTATATCACTTTGAAACCCTTTGAAACAGTTTGAAAAAGTCACTACACATCTCTTCAAAACACTTTAACACATTTCTGCACCTTTTGCTGCAACACCTCTACTCCTGTATTTCTTTTCCCTTCCCCACTCCTCTTTTTTGAAAGAAAAGAAATCTTGGATGTTTTAAGTTGTGAAATCCCACCTCACTTCTGTGCAGAGGCACCATAGTGACTTGGTGCTATGCAGCGCACTGTGAGGTAATGTCAAGTTGGCGTCGCAATGTAGTCTCAATGTGGTTGCCGTGGTACCCATATTCCCCCAATATGATGTAATTTGCAATGCCGTGGTTATACCTTGATTATGCCTTATAATGCCGTACAGTGTTGTGCATTCATTCTGCTTAATGCTGCTCTTTCCTTTTTTTTTGTTGCTGTTTTACTTTTGACTGTAGCGCCTCTCTATATCAGTCTCTAATTTCCTCCTGCTGCCCTCTCCTCATTATGCCTCATAGTAGTTCTGTAGCAACTCTGTGACAGCTCCGTTACCTCGGGTTATTCGGACGGCTTGGAAGGCTAAAAAGCTTTTCAGAACGTCCGGCCTTTTTTTGGTAGTTTTTCTGGCTTTTTTGCCGATACGGGGTGGATATCTACATGCAGCGTCTACGTGCCTGCAGCAGCCACACAAATCCACTCCATGACTCCGGAAGTCAATTTTATAAAGGTATTATGTATGCTGCACAGTTTTCATTTTATTTCAATATTCCTTATAATTCGACTGTTATCCAGTAATATATGATGAGAATATTTATAGCCATGAATGAGCACACACACACGCGCACACACACACAGACACCTACAGGAAGAAGTGCTGTAAACTCAGACTAGGGGGAGATTAACACATGGTTTTGTTAGATCAATACATTTAAAAATGAAAACAGGAGTTGCATCATGCTTATTCGTATTGCATTTGATTTTATTATTGGTGTAGAGGGAAACGAAGGCCAAACTAAAAAAAAAAAAATGAAATACAATATATAAACTGACAGAGTAAGGTAGAATTTAATTATAAATTGTGTCATTTTTAGTCTAGTGTTAAAGAAGCAGTAAAGCAGAACAGACAGATTTGTTGCAAAGTGACATTTTCTACAATGTTTCAAACGTATTGAGAATTTAGTAGACCTTTGAGATTACCCATATTTTAAACTAAAGCTTATTGTCTGAATGGATCAGCATTTAAATTATGTAATTTGTTTTCTGTAATGTCTTGTGGGATTGAATTTAATATTTAGCCACATTTCCCACACTTTCCTAAATCTCTTCAATTTCCCCCCTGATAAACTGTCAGTTTTTCCCTTGACATAAGCCTCAAGATCTTAGCTTCCATTTCATTCATAGATGATATATTTATTTTCCTATTTCCCAGTAACAGTGAATCCCTGGGCACACATGTTTCAAGAGATGACTTGCGGCTCAAATACTTGTGTTCATTTTTCCCCTTTTTAAAATTTATTTGAACATTACAACTTAATATCTTCATTTTTATAGTACCTGATTCCCCATGCAAAGGCTAGGAAGTTGGTTAAGGGGGGGTAGATCCACTGTCATGTGACACAGGGGTAATTCTCCCCAGAATTGTCATTATTTTTTGGCTATTGTGTGCAGTGATGTAATTTTAACCAAAGACAAGTTGGTGATATAGGTATCTGATGTTTCTACTGCTCCTATTAAAGTAGTTGCAAAACAAGTGTTCAATGAAAGCGGCTCAACCTCAGTTTGCAATACAGATTTACATAATTATTCTGGCTACCAGAAAGTAACTTTATGTACTGGTGTCTTCCCATGAAGAAATATCTGGCAGTTTTCTAAGATACCTGTGCTGGTGAATACCTAATGCTCCTAAACATTCCATTAAACTCCAAGGATAATATCTTCAAATGCAAAGGTATGGGTATAGCCCATTACCCCACCAAAGCTGTTCAAAGAAAAACCTTTATTATTGACTGGCTTGAGCATTTTTCCCATGTTGGATACCAAATATATTGACACTTTACTAGTCTTTTAAAAAAAAACTATTAGGACCAAATTAAAACTTACTCAAATGGTTGATGCACAAAGCCCTCTTTGTATAGACCACCCTGACAACAACATTTTACCCATATCTTTAATCAAACATACTAATGTCCCTATGGTGCTTTTTGACACTATCCCATTAACTCAAGACATATCACTATCACACTTTGCTTGATAATGATAATATTTGTTCTTGGATGTTTCGTTGACCCTTTGTTTATATTGATTTAACATGATAAACAATCTCAGTAGAGAGTAAAATATATTTTTTTTTTACTATGTCTGTTACATGTTCCCATCTGATATGTATTGTTTATTTAGCCATTTCTGGCCTACAAAATACAAATGGATTATATAAGATGAGATTCTTTTTCTAAAAAAAAATAAAAATAAAATTAAAAAAAGTTGATGCAACTTATAAATGGATTTCTCCTGCAGGAAAAACAAACTAGATATTGGTTTTAAAGAAATGCATTTTTATGTATTAAACCAATCTGTACCATTGAGGAAGAGAAACACACATGAGACCAAATCAAGATTTTTAAGAAACTGTTTGAGGAAGTTTATTAAATGGCCACCAGTCACTGTAATTTTATTAAAATAACAATCTTCTCAGTGATGTAAACACAATCTCACAAGAAGCACAAACTCAAAGACTAAATCTAGGCTCTATTCGGTTCACTTTTTTATGGGAAATAATTTGAACATTATACTCTTACTAAAGTATATCCATTTTATGCTTGTGATATTGAGAATCACTTTTTATGATATACTGATGTTACTGTACATACTCCTTTCTATTTACATACGCTAACAATTTTAGTATCACTCCAGTGGCCATGAAAGTGTAGACTCGCCTGCCCAGTCAAGGCAAGACCTCCTAGGTGAGTTCTACACTAACTATTCACCTTGCTGTTTTTAACTAAAAGGTAAAATCGCTAATGAGAGAGGGGCATTTTTCTAACCCCCTTTACACCTATTAACCCTTACTAGGGAACACATAGGGTGGGCGTCCGCACTGTATGTTGGCTCTGTAATACAAAAGCAAATACAAACATACAATTAGTGGGTAGTTTGAGCGAAAGGGCTTAATTTTGAATGTTTGTTCTCAATTATTAAATATTTATTTTACCTTTTTTTGCCATTGTCAAGCACCTCCCAATTACCATTTGATTTGGAGCCACTTCTATATTATTTAATCCCAACACCCTTTTCCACCTTCTAGTTTGATTGTCTCCTTTCCCAGTTTCCATTCCCATCTGGGCACAACTTTAGATTGCATTACCTCAGCTATCCTCTAGAATGTAAACTTGTTTGAGGAGAGCCCTAAACACCCTCTGTTCCTGTGCATCCAACTTGTCTTGTTTCAAATACAAGTCCATTAGTACACCTATTGTACAGTGCTACAAAATTTGTTGGGCTTTATTAATAATACTACTGGTTATATTTTGATCTCTATGTTATTTAGCATGATAACACATTGCAGCTGCACTATCCTAACTTCTTTATCTCTGTTCGTCCTTTGCCTATCTCCAAACTCCTAATCTCAGATCTAACATTTGAATGAAGTGTAGATATTTGATGTGACAAAACCCATATTTCTTTGTCCCAGTTATTTTTCCCTGCATTCGGTAGATCAATCTATCGAACACCGACTACACCCCTGGCTCATTTAACTTTAAAGAAACCACAAACTTAAGTGCTCTCGCTGTGTGGGTGCCGTTCATATAACCGAACACTATGTTCGCTGGAAAACAGTGGCCATCTTGTCTACCGAAAGCAGGCAGCGGTACCTGGTCGTTGAATGTCTGGAACTGTAAAGCGGACACTCAACCCCATGAACACCGGTGATTTGGTACGAATGCCTGCTTCTTTCTACGACAAGCCAGGAGAACGCTATTCGACAATCGCTGCCTATGAGCCAGGGGAACCATTCGACTTTTAGTTCATTTGGGAACTCCCAAAGGTTACTACCGCTACCCTTTATTCTCTGGAATGGATATGGGCAGACACTACGTGTGCGGTTGGTCAAAACTTTACCTCGGTGGCAATTCGGCGGTGTTTGTGGGATCTGAGACTCCTGGGCGTGTTGTGGGAGTGTTTTACTAGGTCTTTGCTTGAGACCCCATGCTGGGGATCTGTATACAAGTGGGCCATTTGGCCAGAATAAAACATTACAGTTGTACCCTTCATCAAGTCTCAACTGATGAACGGCAAACTGATTAAATTTTCCAACGACATTAGGATTTGGGGTGAGTACGAATCAGCGTACAATGCGAACGGGCTATAATCACTTAAGCCTCTAGCATTTCGGGGGGGTGCAAACGAACGAAGTATACAAAATAAAAGGGGTTTGTTACATTAGGAAGCTTTTACCATGGGAATTCTAGAAGGCATACATACAAGTGTTTCATTAAGTTGAATATCTTCGAGTGATGAGCAAATCTGGCACTCGTAAGGTTAAAGTACAACACTTGTCTCTCTTTTTACTACATGATTATCTTCTCTGCAGTCTCCAGATTGAGTCTATGCTCATATCTCTTAGTTGCTGTAATCTTTAGCTGCGGGTGCCTTGTAAAAAGATTCAGATGCATTTACTTAATGTGTTTGTGCTAATCAGTATATTACACATTCCAAAAATACTATTTTACAAAAATCCATTAGGTTCATAGAGAAGAGAAGAAAAAATTATAATGAATTAATGTTGGTGGTACAAAATAAAATATCAGCAAAGAAATAAAGCACTTACCTGGCAGCAGTCGCCAAATATAGTATTTAATATATAGATATATTTAACGTTAAATTATAACACATTTTATGATTTCAGAAAGAGAGAAAATGAAGTGCATGCCTAGATTAAGATTTTCTTGCAATGCAGTGCACAAATATTCCTGATTCTGTAGCGTTTTACTATTTTTGATAATTTGTATTAACCCCTGCTTTTGCAAAACTGATAGTTTAATACAGTATATCTATCTATTGCGTTAAAGAGGGAATACACAACGGTGGACTATGTATTATAGGAAAATAATAATCCAAAAGAGATCTGGAGACATTCTTTGTGACCTCCACCAATTTTAGAAGGCTGCAACATACTTGTCACTTCAATCGTTTAGTCCTGTAGTTCACTAGGGCTTGTTCCCTAAATAGATAATTCTGTACAGAAATCAAATTGCAACATTTAAGATAAAATAGCCATACTGTAACTACTGGTGAGTTTGCGAATGTTTTTCAACTTAAAGCGACACTGGCACCGTCTGGAGACTTTGTTGAATTCACAGAGACCCCCGACAGTGACACCGCCGTTGGGGGTCTGGTGGGGTTTACTTAAGTAAGATTCACTTACCTGAACCTCTTCTGCTGAAATTCCAACAAAGCCAAAATGAAAATTTCATAAAAATTCTATATCGGATATTGGGCATGGACATCAGGAAATCTCCTAAAGGAGATCAAGCAGAGAAGCAAGGCCAACTTGTCCAAAAGATGTCAGAGAGAGGGCTGAATTGTCTGGCAACAATTCCAGGAATTCAAAAACCTGAGCAACATCCCAAAATTGAGAATATTTAGCTAGGAGTTCTGGTGATACTATGTAATAGTCTGCAGATGAATGGGTAATAATAAAAAAATGAGCCGTCCACAGGGAAATGCAGAAATAGCGGAACAAAATAGGTTATTCGTTCAGTTAAGATTTACCGTGGTCATAAAGAGAAGGATATTTCAGAGAGAAGTTGAAAAGGGATCAATATCCCTTTGTACACCTTGGAGGACGAGTGGATGAAAAAGTGCCTGCTGTTGGAGTAGTGGGTAATCCATTGACAGTTCCAGTAATGTGGGATGCCAAGCTTGGGCCTGCCACAAATGAGCAATGAGGACTATCTTGACTTCAAGGAATTTGAGATGGTGTAGAGCAGAAACGTTGTCCATCCGAAGGACAAGAGAACAGTTGTAAACCACTTTGACAAAACTGTAAATCGCAAAAGAGCCTGCAAACAATTCTAGCTAACTGAAATGCTGGGAGCATTCAGATGAAGACCAAAGGCCTCCTGTGGAGAGTCTGAAGCCTTCCCATTCCATGCTTCTATGTTAAGCCACCAGTTCAACTTAGTCTTTCAGATAAGTCAACTGTTATTACGAGGTTGAGTTGTGTTGCTCAGTAGTGTAAAGGCCCAGGGAAAATGGCCATGATGAAAGAAGAGTGGAGAACATCTAGAGCATAGTTGATTGAGAAACCAGAAAAATTGAACTGTGACTTTTCTCATTTTAATGCAAAGCCGAGGTTTTGTAAGAGCTGTGGCCATGTTTGTAGATCCTGAGGCAGACGTAGGATATCATCCAAATATATGATGGACCTGACCCCTTGACAAAGTAGTGGTTTGACTAGTTTCATCAACTTTGTAAAGTAACAAGGCATGGAACTGAGACCAAACGATAGGCAGTTTAGCTGCCAAAGTCCATTTTCCCATCGCAATTGGAGAAAATGACGATAGGCCAGCTCAACTGGCACAATGAGATAGACACCCCTTAGACAGTTACATGAGAACAATCCTCCCTCACAGAGTAGGTTGCATAAGAGAGGGATACGTTCCATCTTGAAGTAGTGATACACTATGTTCTGATTCAGCTTTCTTAAATTGATGACGGTAAATTTTCATGACTTTTTTCAAATTAAAAATATATTACCGCTATTGTGTGGGGGAAAAGGCGATCATTCAATTGCTTTCTTGGTGAAGAGTTTGCAAAGTTTGGAGTGAAGCCTTGTCCATTTCATTCATCCACAATAGAGCAGGAGGCATTTCCTGTAAGGGATTAATTGAAAAATGTCTATGAAAACCTGAAACCGTCTGAAGGATCCAGAGATTCAGCATCAGTAGAGATCATGGGTAGAAAAAATGGGTTACTCGGCCAGCAATAGGAACTTGTTAAAAAAAAAAAAAAACGGATAGGTTGTCTACCTGAAGCTGTTCACCCGTGGAGTAAAGCAGAATAGAAAGCTTGAATAAATACTCAAGGGAAGACCCAGATATCAGAAGGTAACCAAACAAACAAACAAACAAAAAAAAAAGTGAAAATAGAGGCAGTACAACTAAGGATATGTGGCTCCCTCACAAACCCAAAAGAGAGTAGGATAGTACAACAAAAGAAAGGAAGGTTGTGCCAATATTTATATATCACAATAAAAACTGATACTGAACAATCAAAAAAAAAAGAGACTGTAAAATGTCCAAAATAATGTGCAATTACAAAGAAACAGCTAGATCCCATGGGAAAATATCTTATTGTTGGAAGTGCAGGTCAGAAATTTCTTGGGATCCGCATAGCAATACAAGGAAACAGAAAAAAAATCCAATGGTGTAGTACATCCCAACCAGGGGCGGTGCAAGGATTTTTGGGTACACAGATGAAGATGATTTTGGCGCCCCCTCCCCCCAAAAAGTATCTTCACCTATGTGCCTCTTAAGCCGCTTTTTGTTTCTTATCCCTTTTAGTGTATCTTATCCCCTATTTTTCCCCATTGTGTGTCTTACACCTCCCTTGTATATCTCTTACAACACCCCTTTGTGTGTCTTACTCCCCCAGCGTCTTTTTCCTTTTCTCAAGCCCCTCTGTGTCTCTTTCACCCCAGTCCCTTTTGTGTGTCGCTTTCATCCAGATCTCCTCTGTACATCTTTCTCACCCCTAGGCCCATCTGTGTGTCTTTCTCCCCACTCAGGCCAGTCTACGCAACTCTCCCTGTGTGCCAGTCTACCCTCCATGCCCATTAGTGGTCCTCTTCGTGTGTGTCCCCTCCTCCCTTAGTGTTCATTCTCCCTCCCCTTCCCTTAGTGTTCCTCCCCCTCCCTTAGTGTTCCTCTCCCTCCTCCTTTTAGTGTTCCTCTGCCCCCTTAGTGTTCCTCCCCCTTCCATGGTATTCCTCCCCCTCCCTTAGTGTTCCTCCCCCTATCTCAGTGTTCCATCCCCCTCCCTTAGTGTTCCTCCCCCTCCTCCTCCCTTAGTGTTCCTCCCCCTCCTCCCTTAGTGTTCGCCCCATTCCCCTTAATGTTCCTCCCCCTCTTAGTGTTCCTCTCCCATCTCTTTTAGTGATCCCCCCTACCCATGTTCCTTTTCTCTTCCTTGTACCTTAATGCCCCCCCTTAATGTTCCTCTCTCTCCCCCCCTGCTGTCCCACCTTCCCTGTCCCATACTATTCTTTCCCACATCTCATAGTGTTCTCCTCCCCTCTCCCCAGTCCTATAGTGTTCTTACACACACTCCCCTCCCTCCCTCCTCCCCTCCCATCCCATAATGTTGACTGAAGTTATATACTGTACTTTTTAGGGATGTGCATGGGCAAAAATATTCGGTTCGGAAATTCGGGTAAGTAAAAAAAATTGGTCTGCTTCAGCAATTCGGACCAATGGCGTTCGGTTCGATAATTCAGAACGTTGTCATTTCGGAACTTTGGCCATTCGTAAGCATTGGAATGGCATGAAATTCGTACAAATGTACATTTGGAACTAATGAATTGCACATGTCTAGTATTTTTATAAGACCGAAGGGGTTCACCCTTTGCCAAGATCAAGGCACAGAGTTGTGAAGCAGGTTGTTGTAACTTGCAGTAGGTTTGTAAATCTGTGAGAGAGAAGAAAAAGAAAAAAAAAACTAAAGACAGAGCCAGACTGGCGGCATACCTTTGAGGCCAGTGCATGGTTGCCTAGGTTGCATTGGCTCAGGGGGTGACCAGCGGAAGGGGGAAACACTCCATTCCTGCCAGTCACTTCTTGTAGCGTGGCTGAGTTATTGGTCGCGGGTAGAGGAGCCTCTGTAAACCCTACCTGGACTGAAATGAAGTGCTTCCTGTCAGACCAGGTAGAAGAAACAAGTTCCATGGATGGGCTGGGTGGGGAATGAAACACGTGGGGGGTCGCTGGAAGAGAATGAGACACATAGTGGGGCAGTGGGGGAGGGGCTGAGGGAGGTGAAAAAACAAAAACAAACTTATGGAGGGTTTGGATGGGGTGGGAGAAATACACAAAGGGGTTGGTGGGCAGAAAGAAAAAACAGAAAGGCTGGGGAAAAGAAAGAGACACAGATGGGCGGAGGAAAGGGAACAAGAGATACAAAGAGGGGCTGTGGGGAAAGAAACACACAGACGTTCTGGGGCAGAAGAAAGAGACAAAGGGACTGAGGCCAAGAGACACACAAAAGGACCTTTACATGCATAAGCTGGTGGACTTGGGCCACAAGTACGGCGGTACGTCTTTTTACGACTACCACAGGTCATTCTCCGCCAAGGTGTCTGCAGCTTTCACCCATTTTGATGCCCGGTTAAACTGGGGCAAGTTGGACACTAATTGTTCTACAGACACTTCACGGGAATGAGGACACCAGTTTGTGCCATCTGCTCCTCCACGTCTCACTCCACGAACCTCTGTCCCAATACGGCCGAGGCTTCCTCCGGCCTTCTTGTTCCCTCCCCTTCCCCGCAGCCTGACAAGGTCATCAAGGACAAACTGGGTCGCCCCATACTGTTCCTGGGGAAGTCCCTGGTCTGTAATAACTTTAATACTGGTACCTGCAGTCAAGCGCTAACTATGTGCCCCAATAAATTGTTTCCCAAACCCTACTTGACCTCTTTTAATGTGTCCGCCTTATCAGCCATGTTGTCTTCTCACCCATCCAGGCACTTGGATGATTTTTTGGTCTCTGTTTTTTCCACGGGTTTCCCTACAGGCTTCATACATATGCCATCCAGTATCTTTGAGTGTAAAAACCTGCAATCGGCTCTGGCTCAAAACAGGAGGTCGCTGGGGGTTTTCTTTTAGGTCCTTTCCAGGCTCCGCCTTTTACTTCATGGAGGACTAACCCTATTGGTATTGTGACCAGTAAGTCCTCCATGAAGCAGAGGTTGATAGTCGATCTCTCCGCCCCTCATTCGGCAGCAATTCCTAGTTTAAATTTCTTTATTCTGTCTGAGGAATTTTTACTACAATATTCCACGATTGATAATGCCATTTCAGCCATCCTTAAAGCTGGGGTGGGCGCTTGGCTTAGTAAAACTGACATTGCCAATGCTTTTAAGCTCTTGCCGATACACCCTACGCTCTGGCACCTGTATGGTGTTAAATGGAAGGGCCTGTATTATATTTTCTCTCGGCTTACTTTCAGTTCCAAAAGTAGCCCAAAACTGTTTGACATCTTTGCTGAGACCCTCTGCTGGTTGCTCCTTAATGTTAATAGGTGTCCTGCAGTCATCCACTACCTGGATGACTTCCTTATGATTGAGGAGAACACGCTACCCCCACGTAGTCTGAAGGAGGCCACTGCCCTTTTCGAGTTGTTGGGTGTACCATTGTCCGTGGACAAAACAGAAAGTCCGGACACCTTCATTACTCCTGTATATTCTGCTTGATACGGTTTCCATGCAGGCCAGTCTGCCCAAAGAAAAGATAGCTCACATACTCTCGTGCATTGATGACTATATTTGCACCAGGTCTTGCTGCCAGAGGGAGTTACAATCTTTTCTAGGGTCGTTGAATTTTGCTATGAGGATTATCCAGCAGGGTCAGGCATTTATATCTCGGCTGCTTTCCCTGTTTTCCGCTCTCCCTTACGATGATAGCCGGATCACGCTCGATGACCATGCCACAGCGGTTCTGCTCATGTGGCAGAGGTTCTTGCTCTCCTGGAATGAGAACAAAAAAAAATCTCCTTACCCAAAATTTCGGAGGCATCACCCACGATATGGACGGATGCAGCTGCCACTACCGGCTTCTCTGCCATTTACTGTTCTGAGGGGCTATGGGGTGCTTGGCCAGCGGAGGTCCTGGAGATCGGGGGTTTTTCCACTACCTCCGCTCTATGTGAAATTTACCCCATTGTAGCAGCCGCTATGGTTTGGGGTCAGACGTGGTCGGGTTGTCCGGTTCGCTGTTTCTCGGATAACGAGGCCATGTGCTACATCATTAATAAAGGGCATTCTTCCTCTCTTATCATGAGGTTCCTCAGGAAATTGACATGGCTGGCGGCTAGTCATCATTTCTTTCTGACCTGTATTCATGTGCCAGGTGTCATGAATATTGCTGCTGACAGGCTGTCTTGGTTTCAATTTCAGGCCTTCCGCGCAGCTCTGCCTACGGCCTCCCCCACTGCCACTGCCACCCCTCCGTTTCAGGAGCTGATCATGGACTGACCACCTTGTTGTCCCACGGCCGTCATCTTGCCAGACTGTCTCTTTCCAGTAACACACGCAGGGCTTATGACAGGGCCTTCTCCTTGTTTATGAGGTTTTAATGGAATATGGTGTTACTGATTCTTTTGCTGTGTCGACTGTGGTAGGTTTTGCTTCCTTTTGCCACCTTAAACTTGCACTATCACATAGTACCATCAAATTGTACCTATCAGGTATCCAACACCACGTGTTGCTTTTATTTCCCAACAAACACAGCTTCATGTCTTCATACAAAATCAAATCCGTACTTAGAGGCATTCAGAAAACCGGTCACGCCCCAACACATAGGAGGCTACCCATTGACATCCAATTACTACACTCTCTTTCAGACCTTTTAGATGCGGGTCTATTTGATCCTCGCACCGACCACGTAATTAAAACTGCAATTTACCAGGCTTTCTACGGTGAATTTACCACAACTACCATGACCAACCTCCAATATTGCCTCAGGAGGTCTCACCTAGTTAAATTGGGAGACTATTATGTACTTACACTTCCTCACACTAAAACTACACAGGATGGTCAAGACGTTAATGTACCCTATTACCTGACACATAACAAATGGTGCCGGGTTAAGATCCTAGACTCCTTTCTACTGTCTCATAATATCCAAGCTTCCCAACCACTGTTAACTTTACATGGGTCAGTGCTTACCACAACTAATTGTATGACTTACATCCGATCATTGATCACGAGGCTAGGTTTCAACCCTTCTGACTATTCTGGCCACTCTTTCAGAATAGGGGTGGCTTCCAAGGCCTCTAGCAAGAACATACCTGTACATATAATCAATACTCTAGGTCGCTGGAAGTCCTCCGCATACTCTTTGTACATACCACAACCAGTACAAGAACTCAGACATGCCTTTCATACTATGTCTATGTAATTCATGCTCTTCTTTTGTTGCTTGTAATAAATTCTAGTCTGTATCTATTTTTGCCCTCTTTATTTGCAGGCTTCCTGCTACGTCGGTTCCGGCACACCTCAACCGACTTTTCCTTTTCTTACACCGTGCTACACCTTTCCTACTCTCCCTACACTCTTGCGTCGTCTTTTTTATGCCCCTATCACAACTTGTATTTTATATATACTTGAATATACATAGCAAGATTATACATAGCAAGAATTACAAGCATGATTATATTATTATATTGAAATGCATTTTTATATTATTGACAATATTTTAAAATTAAATGAACTTCACTTTCAAACAAGAATTGTACTAGTGCATTAAAAGGAAATTGTACTACTTTGACCATTTGTGGTTATTCTGTGCTAGGAATTCATTTTGCTAATAGCGCAGATGTGTGAGCTAAAAAGTTAACAATGCATAAGGGATTAACAGCATGGGGTTATCATGAGAGTTTAGAGGCACTTAAACTAATGATTAGAGAAGTTGAACTAAAAGAAAACTTAGTGGGACCTACTAGGGAGCAGGGCACACTTATCTGATCCCAGGCTCCAGAAGGTACTTAGAATATATTTTTACATACATATTTAAAGAGGGGTTGTGCCTAGTTCATTCTTAGACTAATTCCTGAAATATTATTTTGACTGTTTCTTCACAGTAGGCAATGAGTATGCTGCCCAATGCAAACTTTCTTTTATTTGTCAAATAACCAACTGTGCATTTGCCATCTGCTGATCATCCTCAGTAGATCCAGCTGTGAATATCTCAATTAAATAACAAAAAATGTGGTTGATCAGCAACAGAAAAAAATACGAACAAATTGCAACATAGCAGCATTTTAATGTTTCTTGGACTAGGGTTGTTTGAGCCCCTTCATGAAAATGGACTTTGAAAATGCTTTGATTCTGTGATGGTGCTGACATTTCAACCGAATGGCTTAATCAAAGAGCTGCAACTGGACACACGTCTTCATAGGAAGTACACTCACAAGCAACAGCTGCTATTTGCAGCTGTCAACATTTATTTAGCCCTTCTCCAGGTAATGATATGTTGGGAATGGAGCTGAGGAGACGGAAAGAGAATCACACTCGTTTAATTCTTCTAAGCTGCCCACGGACAATATAAAATAATGCTTAGATAATGTCACCAACAGTAGTATCACATTCAAAAAATTGAATGAGAAAATCAGTGACTTCCAGTCCAAGGCTTCCTCATTCAAGCCCCAGACTGCAATTGAAGTAGCTGGGCAGAGCTGACAGGCACCAGATTCAAGATTTTGGGGGAGGTTAAACAGTTTGTTACCATTTTAACCCTTTGAGATAAGCTGACTCTAAGGGACCTCCTAGCTCCATAACAACTTCATTGTAATTAAGTTGTTATAGTGCCTGTAGTGTCCCTCTAATTACCAATTAACCCACTTCAATATTTTTTTTTAAATCTAAAATATAATGTGTATACTTTTATTTGCTGAAAAATATATTTTCAATTACTATTATATGATCAAAAAGTATTAAAAATGAAATTTATGCTTCCCTAATAGTATTTTTAGGTTTTTAAATTTTTCATGCTTACAAGTAACATATCAATATGTTTTATGATGGTGAGATTATAAAAATAAAAAGATAAAACCCATAAGATATCAAGCATTAAAAAGGGAAAGATGCCAATGACCAAGTGGTGGAAAGTCAAATTTGAAGTGGACTGTGCTTTCGATATGGTTGATTTCCCATTTTAATTATAATAGAATGAGTAAATCAGATACATTACAAGGAAATGAGAAAGAATCCGTACATACCACATCCACAGAGACCATGAAGATAATTATTCTCAATATTCCGTTCTATAAAGAAATGTATCCATTTTTGTATAACTGAGGTCCATTAATAAGGTGTTTGGTAAGCCAGACCGAGTCACATCATGCATTCAACATCATTACTAGATTTAAAATCTTCCCTTACTCTGACTGTTAAAGTAAACAAACCAAGGAACATTTTAATGGGGAATGTGGTGTACAACATGCAGGAATGTACTATACAAGATTTTTTTTGTTCACTTTTAGCTATATATATTGGTTTTAAATATATCCACCTATTTGTTTGACATTAAGCAAGTATAGTTCCATGCGCCATATTTTATCAAATATTAGTCCCCTTAATGTTTGATTCATGCTTGGTTTGCTAGTGCACATTAGACACATTTCAAGTTCCAACCTTGTTTAATTTCCATATCAATGACACCATACTATTAAATTACTTATTAATGACTTTTAGCAGCAGCAAGATGTTTGCAGGTACAGTTTATAAGGAAATCATTAAAGAACAGAGAATGATAGGGACTTCTGTAAACATGGGTGCCACACTGGCGATCTAGGCCTCGAGCATGTTTGGTGGGGATCTACCGGCTTGTCCGCTCCGCGGCCTTCCGCTCTCTCCCTCCCTAGCGCGTGGGGGGAGTGGACCGGTATGCTCATGCGAGCTCGTGGACAGAGCGGATCAGGCATGCCCCCCGCCTACCCCAGAATTGCTGAATAATGAGTGTGGAATTGTCGTTGCTGGGGTGGGAATAGTTGGAACACTCAGCGGCGAGGCTGGATTGGGCAACAGAGCTAATACTAATGAGGGGACAGAGCACGTGGGTCTGACCTGCCTGCCAGGGCTCCATTGCTATTCAAATAGGATATACTGCCCGCCACCGAGTGGTGTCAGGCACACATTAGCTTCCAACTGCACCCATAGCATTGATACACAGCTTAACACACAGCCGCATATATGTCCTGAGAGTAAACCTTGATCAGGGCAATGGTGACACAAGGACCAAACACCAAGCAACGTGACAAACACCAAGCAACGTTAATAGATGTATATAAAAGGGTAAAGGGGGATGGGTAAGATTGAGTACTAACTAGAAGAATCCCTGATAACCAGCAAAGGCAGGGGACAGTTTATTCAGAGTTCAACATTGGGGATAGGGGATGAAGGTATAAGGGGTAGGACAACAAGGGGGAGGAGAGGAGTAGAGGGGGTGAGGGGAAGGAAAGGGGGGAAAAGAAGGAGGAAGAGTAGAGAGAGAAAGGAGCCCCCACCCCAAACCCCCAAACAAAAACAAACAAAAAACAGGTGCAGATAGGAGGGTACGCGGGGGGGTGGGCGGTGCCTGTGTGGACCCAACACATAATTTACAAAGACAGGCACTCCAGCTCTCACAGTGCCTGGGAGTGCCCAGATACATCCCTCAGCCTCACTGCTTACACACATCCCTAGTATACGAGTCAGACGACTCCGATAGAAAGGCTTAAATACATCCAAGATTTCTCAAGGTGGTGAGGACAGCAGTACTCCACACAGCTTAGCAAAGCTCTGGTGAGGAACGGCTATCATATCAAGCCTACACAGGGCACCGGGGACAACACACAGCAAATCTTCAAACTAAACTAAACAACCATAAGAGTGTAGGAGTTCAGCTGCGGGAGGGAAGGGGCAGCTGCCTTTAACATGACACATAATACGAGCCATGAACACAACTAGCCATGTCTGGCAACTACACTCCCAGTACTCAGGACCCCCAGTAAACACGCTGATGGTACCCAGAAACTCCAGAGCTATTTCAGACCTGATGGGGGGCACACATTACACCCACATAATGAGCAATAGGGACTATGAGACACAGAGGCCCGGTTGACACCTCCAGCGAATGTGATGACTTGATATAAGCCAGGAGACCTGCGAGTCTCAACACACACTATATGCAAGACCTGCATATCTCTATTTACTGTTCTTAATTCTGTTGAAATTAATACCGTAATTTTAGGAGACCTGTGAGTCTACCATTTTGGTTAACACGGGGATTAACGGTATAACAAATCAATAACAAAAACGATATTTTTAAAAAAACGAATATTTATCCACAGCGCACTGTGTAAGCCTCGCTTTTTTATTTTTTTTAGTTGTAAACTGTACTGATCAACCTGTTAGCTACTATACTTGAATAACTTGATATTCCTAGCAAAGAATCTTGTTAACTTTTACATAGAAAATTAAAAAAACTGCTCGAGAGTTAATATGTCATTCACAAAGTTGTAAAAAGTATGTTTGC